>CM039124.1:1185795-1798911 GCA_022036555.1 Microstegium vimineum | reverse complement strand
AAGAGGAGATCGGAGTCTCTCTCGGTCGGCTCCCCCCTCATCTAGGACTCTGATCCGACTTTGGTTCTCAGGGACCCTAGACCACGCCATACACACACACCACGCCGCTCGATCGACCCCTCGGGTGGCCGACTCCGTGTAACACTGCTTGTACCCCCCCTGTACGAGCATGCTTTGGGTGCGAGATAATACAAGTCATCCTCCCCCGCTGGACGTAGGGCCTTCTTTGCCCGAACCAGGATAAATCTTGTGTCCATCTTGCATCACGTCTGAGAGAGGGAGCACGCGATATACAAATTTACTCGTTGGTGGTCTTGACCCCCGGGTCATAACACCGACAGTTGTGTACTTGTGTTGACCGGGTCCCTCACTACGGAAACAGCAGCGCTGTCGAGTGCCGCAAGCTTTGCCGAGTGCCAAATAGCGGGCACTCGGCAATGCGCGCTTTGCCGAGTGCTGGTCAACGTGGCACTCGGTACAGAATTCCACTCGGCATATCTCACTTTGCCGGGTGTCGGGCACTCGGCACAGAGCTGCACTCGGCAAATCAAACGCTTTGCCGAGTGTCGAGCACTCGGCAAAAAAAACCACTCGGCAAAAAATCCCGGCCCTAACGTTATCCATGGCCGCCAGCTTTGCCGAGTGCCCGCCGTTTGGCACTCGGCAAAAAAAACTCCCTTTGCCGAGTGCGAGGGCTGCCATTCGGCAACAAACAAGCTTTGCCGAGTGTCACGACTCACATTCGGCAAAGAATTTCTTTTTTTATTTTTGCAACCAGATTTTTTTTAGCTTTTACACATCAGCATGGTCAACATGTTCAAGTTTTACACTTTTTCAAAACATTTTGTTATATTTAACTTTATTTCATTTACTTGATTTTCCCCAAAATACACAAGTTAGAACTGTGGGTGCATCGAATAATAGATTTCAATGAATACAAAAATGTTATTCTTGTTCTTGAGTGTATGTTTAGGCCAAATCCAGAAACTGATCCGAAGTTTCGATCAACGTGCTCTCGGGGCAATGCCTCCAAGTTACGTGCGGGCGGTTTTTAAATTCTAAAAAATTCAAATGAAATCCGAAAATCACGAAATTTTGCGAGGTCTCGTTACATCATATGCGTATGCCATGAAATTTTTTTGAGAAAGTTTGGAGCACGTTGTCACGTACGATGCTCAGAAACCAGTAGTTCTCACATACGATCACATCATGTGAAATACTGGTTTGTGAACATCGTATGGGACAACATGCTCTAAACTTTCTCAAATTTTTTTCCGTGGAATACGCATATGATGTAACGACATCTCGCTAAGATTCGTGATTTTCGGAATTCATTTACATTTTAGAATTAAAAAACCGCACACACGTAATTTGGAGGCGTTGCCCCGAGAGCACGTTGATTGAAACTTTGGCTCAGTTTATGGATTTGGCCTAAACATACACTCAAGAACAAGAATAACATTTTTTTCAATCATTTAAATCAATTATTCGATGCACCCGCAGTTCAAACTTGCGTTGTTCAGGAAAATTGAAGAAAATGAAATAAATGCAAAATATATAACAAAAAGTTTTGAAAAACGGTAAAACTTGAACATGTTGACCATTGTGATATGTGAAAGCTACAAAAAAAAATTAATTGCCAAAATCGAAAAATAAATAAATTTCTTTGCCGAGTGCGGGCCCTGGCACTCGACAAAGGGATATATTTTGCCGAGTGGCATACGGCAGACACTCGGCAAAGGGGACGGCCACGGATGCCGTTAGGCCCAACACTTTTTGCCGAGTGCTGTTTTTTTTGCCGAGGGTCTAACACTCGGCACATGGAGATGATTTGCTGAGTGCTGTCTGTACCGAGTGCCCGACACTCGATAAAGGTGGCGTTGCCTAGTGCATTTCATTGCCGAGTGCCACGTTGACCTACACTCGGCAACGAGCGCTTTGTCGAGTGCTCGATATTTGGCACTCGGCAAAGCATGGAGCACTCGGCAGGTGCTGTTTCCCGTAGTGTATTATCCTCGAAGTCACCATTTGTTGGAATTTGTTGTATTGCATTCTAGAGTTTGACATACTCCATGAGTTCAACAATGCCATTGATCGAAAGCATGTGTTGTATCCATTTGTTGTTGTTCACTGCCTTGTCCACATTGATCTTTTTCCTTTTGCACTTCGTAAATAGTCTTGGCATTATACTTTTTGCTTCGTTACCATTGATCTAGCTCGGTGTCCAAAAGGCCGATTTGCCATGCCTATTTCAACCACTGCTTCAAATTGTAAGACAATTTGACTTTTCTAAATGTATTTGTCGGGTACGAAGGTAAGGGGTACCCTAAACCCTTCGATAAATTAATGCTAAACATAGCAATCATTTTTAAGACAGGGGCTAGCCCATTGCTCAAGTTAGTAAGGAAAGGCCCATCACGTGAAGGCCCCCTGCACCGGCTACGGCAACAAGTCGCGGGCCGGTCCACCTCTACGCCAAATGACGGACGAGGGGTCGTTCGAACGACCCCCGGCCTCCACCTCGATCCCTGTGACCCCGTCTCTGCTCCGACCCTACCTCGACGACGAGCGACGGACCAGGGGTCGAGCGAACGACCCTCGCACGGGAGGCTCGATCAACCCACCTGCACCCGACATGGGTTAAAGTAAAACCGGCTAACGTCATGGGCGCCCACGTCCGCGGTCAAATCCAACAACTCTCCGTCATTTCCCCGATTCCTGTCAACTGTGTTGCTACTGTCGGCACGACGCGAGTACGGACTCCAGCGGCACCCCTCGGAAAGAGAACAGTGCAGCCCTTGACGGCAACTTCCAGGATATGACCAAGCCACGAAGGGCTCGCCCCCCCCCCTCGACCGAGGGGCTCGACCCCTCCCTCCGACAACTCCAGCATGGGGCCCGTCCCATCCGCCCTGTCTCGTTTCGGCTGTGGGATTTGCGCCCGTCTGCGGAAGCTGTGCCGCAACGTGCTGCGACGACTTCTACTGCCTCCACGACCCGGAGTGCCGGAAGGACAGGAAGGCCACGCCGCCACAATGCTCGACGTCTCTTCGCCAGCACTATGCCCTGGACACCCCGCCCATGCTACACAGTTAGGATCCTGTACCCTCGGATCTCCTCTTGGTCTATAAAAGGGGACGCCGAGGTAGAAGAAGAGAAGGCTCTGGACCTCTTCGGGACTCTACACTCAGACACCAGCTCTGACATTCACATCACACACAACACACACACACACTATTGCTCGATCAACCCCTCGAGCAATCAACCCACCACCTAGGGCAGCACCGTTAGTCTCAGGTGGCAGCTCCTCTGAGCAATCTCGTGTAACACAGCTTGTACCCCCCCTATATGAGCACGTTTGGGTGCGAGATAATACAAGTCTACCCCCCCCCGCTGGACGTAGGGCCTTCTTTGCCCGAACCAGGATAAACCTTGTGTCCATCTTGCATCACGTCTGAGAGAGGGAGCACGCGATATACAAATTTACTCGTTGGTGGTCTTAACCCCCGGGTCATAACACCGATAGTTGGCGCGCCAGGTAGGGGCAATTGCGTGTCGATCAACTCTGAACTACTCTCTCAGATGGACTCCACCATCCCACCGTTTCCCTTCACCACCATTGTCTGGTTCGGTAGTCTAGGGTTCGTGTCCACGGACTAGGGTAACTTCATAGTTTTTCCCTTCGCTCGTGGCCTAGACAGCAGCAGCTCCGATGTGCCGGGGCCAGCAAGGATCAGGCGACGGTCCCTCCGCTTGCGCCTCTGGCCTGCAATCAGGAGGAGGCGCGAGCGACTCCGACGCGCTCGTCGTCGTGCGGATTCCGAGACGCCGGACGCCGCCTCCCCGACCCCAGTTGGTGACACAGTCCCTCCCCTCGGGAGCCTGTTTGACCCGTGCTTGGGGATCGAGGGCGGGCGCCCCTCGAAGTGGGGCTTTGGCTCTGCCGTATCGTCATCCCCGGAGGCTCCCGCGGCCTCTCCGACGCACTCGACCCCGTCACCTCCGTGCGACCCGTTCCCGTACGGGCTCCACAACAGCGCGAGACTCTGCACTGCCCTCGCGGGCTTGCAGATACAGACACGTAGCGAGTCTTCGGGGACTCGGCCGCGTACGACGGTCAACCCCGTCATCACCTCTTCACCGGCGAGCCAGGACTACCCCGGAGATGGGGCACATTACGGCGGCGCCTGGCGGAGGAGCACAGGGGGTCCTTCCCCCACTTCTACCACGCCGACCCCGACTCGGACTCTCCCAACGAGAGTTATGACTCTACCCGGGAGTGCTTCCACCTCGATGAGCAAGCTGACCCGCAGGACGACGTCGACGACACCGCTGCCACGGAGGAAGGAGGAGGGGGCAACGTTACCCCAGCACGAGATACCAATCCCCCGAGCCCTGATAGAGCCGATCCGCCCCCAGACGTCCAGATCGCGCAAGTCCGAGAGCTTCTCAGTAAGCTCGAGGAGGAGCGCCAGCGACTCCAACAACTCGAGCGCGCCCTCGAGCGGGATTGAGGCCGCCCTCAGGATGGAGGAGCTCGCGAGTGGGCCTGGGAAGTTCGCCGGCAAATCGTCGAGGAGGGGGCGAACGAGCCCCGAGTCTTCAACCGCGCCAGCCAGAACGTTGTGGCGGCCACAATGCTGCTCCGCGACATGCCGGCGCCATTGACACCCCAAGCACGGCGCATCAGGGATGAAATCCATGGGCTCCTCCAAACTGCGGCCATGCAGCAGGCGGAGAGCTCGGCCTCGAGGCGTCGAGGGGCTGCCTCCGAGCGACAGGGAGCACCCCCCCGACAAAATCAAGAGGCATCCGTCCACCAGGACAAAGCGCCCTAGGGCCGGGTCGAGCGACGATCAATTCGGGAACGCCTCGTCGACGATCGACCCCCTCGGGTGAACAATCGACGCCGGTACGGCGACGCCGAGGCTCGAGGCTACAACGCTCACAGAGGTGGGCGCTACGACAGCGACGAAGACCAATGTCGGTCTCCGGAGCCACCGGGGCCCCGAGTCTTCGGCAGAACCATCCGACGGACCCCCCTGCCCGTCCGTTTCCGTCCACCCACCAGCTTGGTCAAGTACAACGGCAAAACCAAGCCAGAGCTCTGGCTTGCCGACTTCAGGCTGGCGTGTCAGCTGGGAGGAGCCGACAACGACCACGTCATCATCCGACAACTCCCACTGTTCCTCTCCGACACCGCTCGCAGATGGCTCGAGGAGCTGCCCCCGGACTTGATCCAAGACTGGCCCGACCTGGTCAGGATCTTCGAGGGCAACTTCAAAGGTACCTACGAGTGGCCAGGCAATCCCCTGGGACCACTGCAGCTGCAAGCAGAAGCTAGGGGAGACCCTCCGCGCCTTCACCCGCCGATTTTCGAGGCAGCGCACCGCACTGACCCACATCTCCGACCACGAGGTCATCACGACGTTCATCGCCGGAACGACCTGCAAGGAGTTAGTGCGGGAGCTGGGGCGAAACACCCCCAAGACCGCCAACGAGCTCATGGACATCATCGCCAACTATGCAGCTGACGAAGAAGCCGTCGGCGCGTTCTTCCAGATACCTCCAGAGAAGGGGAAGGGCAAGGCGGATGGGCCCGGGGGCTCGAACAACGAGCCCAAGAAAAACAATGGGCCCAGAAGGAGCAACAACGACAACGGCGGCAGGAAGAAGAAGAAAAAGAACCAACCAGGCCGACGCAACGTCGAGCCCGACGTCAAGCCCGACGACAAGCCCGACGACCTTGTCGCTGCGGCAGACAAGAAGAGGCCTCGAGGGCCCCCTCCCGACGGGGGCGTCTTCGATAAGATGCTGAAGGAGCCCTGCCCCTACCATATGGGACCGGCCAACCACCGCCTCGAGGACTGTCGCATGCTTCGAAAGCACTTCATCCCTCCTGGCTCCAGGAGAGACGACGGCAAAGAGGACCCGCCCTGTGACGTCCACGTCAAGGGCGATGCCAAGAAAGGGGGCTTCCCCGAAATCCATGACTGCTACATGATCTACGGGGGACCCTCATCCGACTCACCACGCGCCAGCGCAAGAGGGAGCGTCGAGAGGTTTTTTCCATTCGAGCCCAGGCTGCTCAGTACCTCGACTTGTCACACACGCCGATCACCTTCGACCAGGACGACCACCCCGAGCACATCCCCAATGCGGGGGTCTATCCGCTCATCGTCGATCCGATCATCCTCAACACCCGCCTCACAAAGGTACTCATGGATGGGGGGAGCAGCCTCAACATCATCTACGCCGAGACCCTCGACCTCCTGGGAATCCCGAGGACCATGCTCTTGCCCAGCGTAGGGGGGTTCCACGGGATCGTCCCAGGGAAGAAGGCACTCCCAATCGGCCGCATCAAACTACCCGTTTGCTTCGGCGTCCCCTCGAACTTCCGAAAGGAAGAGCTGACCTTCGAGGTGGTTGGATTCCGAGGCACCTACCACGCCGTCATCGGCCGACCGGGGTACGCCAAGTTCATGGCGGTCCCGAACTACACCTACCTCAAGCTCAAGATGCCGGGGCCCTCGGGGGTCATCACCGTCGACACCTCCTACGAGCACGCATACGACTGCGACGTCGAGTGCGTGGAAAAATCCGAAGCCATCGAGGATTCGGCTATCCTCGCGGCCCTCGACGACTTGTCCGGGGAGATCCCCGACCCCAAGCGACACGCTGGCAACTTCAAGTCGGCGGAAGACACCAAGACCGTCCAGCTCGACCTCGGCCTCGCGGATGGGAAGGTGCTGATGATCGGCGCCACCCTCAAGCCCAAATAGGAAGCAGTGCTCATCGACTTTCTCCATGCAAACACCGACGTGTTCGCATGGAGTCCTTCGGATAGGCTAGGCATTCCGAGGGAAGTCGCCGAGCACTCCTTGGACATCCGAGCCGGGTCCAAATCGGTGAAGCAATGCCTGCGCCGCTTCGACGAGGAGAAGCGCAGGATCATTGGGGAGGAGGTCCATAAGCTTTTGAAGGCTGGATTCATCAAGGAGGTGCATCATCCCGAGTGGTTAGCAAATCCCGTACTTGTAAAGAAAAAGAATGGGAAGGATAGGATGTGTGTAGATTACACTAGTTTAAATAAAGCATGTCCCAAAGTTCCTTTTCCGTTACCACGTATCGATCAGATAGTAGATTCCACTGCGGGATGCGAAACTCTCTGCTTCCTTGACGCGTATTCTGGCTACCACCAAATAAAGATGAAGGAATCCGATCAGCTCGCGACCTCCTTCATCACCCCCTTCGGCATGTTTTGCTACCTCACTATGCCCTTCGGTTTGCGAAACGCCGGGGCCACATACCAGCGATGCATGCTCCACGTCTTCGGGAAACACATAGGGCCGACCGTCGAGGCCTACGTTGACGGCATCGTGGTCAAGTCCAAGACAGTCGGAAACCTGGTCGGAGACCTCGAGATCGCGTTTGGGTGCCTCCGGGCGAATCGCATAAAACTAAACCCTGAGAAGTGTGTCTTCGGGGTCCCTCGAGGCATGCTCTTGGGGTAATAGTTTCCCAGCGCGGGATCGAGGCCAATCCCGAGAAGGTAACCACAATCACGAGGATGGGCCCGATCAACGACCTCAAGAGGGTGCAAAGGGTCACGGGGTGCCTCGCCTCCCTCAGCCGGTTCATCTCGAGGCTCGGAGAAAAGGCCCTACCCCTTTACCGCCTCCTGAAGAAGACGGAACACTTCGCGTGGACCGCCGAAGCCGAGGAATCACTCTCGAAGCTCAAGGCCTTGCTCACCTCGCCCCTCTTGCTCTACGTCGCAGCAACTACCCAGGTAGTCAGCGCAGTCGTAGTAGTCGAGAGGGAGGAGGTAGGGCACGCCCTGCCGGTTCAGAGGCCTGTCTACTTCGTGAGCGAAGTACTTTCCGAGACCAAGACGAGGTACCCCCACATCCAGAAGCTACTGTACGCGGTCGTCCTCACTCGGCGTAAGCTCCAGCACTATTTCCTGGGCCACCCAGTCACTGTGGTTTCATCTTTCCCCCTCGGAGAGATAATCCAGAACCGGGAGGCGTCTGGAAGGATCGCCAAGTGGTCGGCCGAGCTCATGGGGGAGACTCTTTCCTACGCCCCTCGGAAGGCCATCAAGTCTCAGGTACTGGCAGATTTCGTTGCAGAGTGGACCGACACTCAACTACCCCCGGCGTAGGTTCAGAACGAGCTCTGGACCATGTACTTTGACGGATCGTTGATGAAGACGGGAGCAGGCGCTGGGTTGCTGCTCATATCACCCTCAAGGGTTCATATGCGCTATGTCATCCGCCTCCACTTCCCCGCCTCCAACAACGTCGCCGAATACGAGGCCCTCGTCAGCGGCCTGCGCATCGCCATCGAGCTCGGGGTTCGACGCCTCGACGTGCGAGGGGACTCTCAGTTGGTGATCGACCAAGTGATGAAAGATTCGAGCTGCCACGACCCCAAGATGGAAGCCTACTGCAGGGAGGTCCGAAAACTCGAGGACAAATTCTACGGCCTCGAGCTCAACCACGTCGCTCGTCGGTACAACGAAGCGGCCGACGAGCTAGCCAAAATCGCGTCTACTCGAGGTACGGTCCCTCCCGACGTCTTCTCGAGGGATCTGCATAAGCCGTCCGTCGACCTAGACTCGGGGGCTCCCGCCCTCGAGCAAGGGGTCGAGCCACCCCCTCGACCGATCCCCCCTCGAGCGGGGAAGATGTCATGGAGATCGACGAGGCTGCTGCAGCGCCAACCCCTCTGACGGATTGGCGCGCACCCTACCTCGAGTACCTGACGCGAGGCGTACTCCCAGAGGACCGCATGGAGGCCCGTCATGTAGCCCGATGCGCCAAAACCTACGTCTTTGTACGGGGACGGCCGCGAGCTATATCGACGTAGCCCGTCGGGTGTACTTCAACGCTGCCTCACCCTCGGGGAGGGGAGGGCATTGTTGAAAGAGCTACACTCGGGGGCTTGCGGCCACCACGCGGCGCCGAGAACGCTGGTAGGTAGTGCCTTTCGACAAGGCTTCTACTGGCCAACGGCCGTCACCGACGCCACCAAACTCGTTCGATCCTGCAAGGGATGCCAATTCTACGCCAGGCAGACCCACCTACCCGCCCAAGCTCTTCAGATGATACCCATAACCTGGCCGTTCGCAGTATGGGGGCTCGACATGGTCGGCCCCCTGAAAAGAACCAAGGGTGGCCACACTCACCTCCTCGTGGCTATCGACAAGTTCTCGAAGTGGATCGAGGCTCGACCCATCGCCAACATCCAGTCTCGACAAGTCGTGCTATTCTTCACCGACATCATCCACCTCTTTGGGGTCCCCAACGTCATCATCACCGACAACGGCACGCAATTCACCGGCCAAAAGTTCCTAGACTTCTGTGACCATCACCACATCAGGGTGAATTGGTCCGTAGTCGCCCACCCTCAAACTAACGGTCAGGTCGAGCATGCCAATGGTATGGTTTTGCAGGGCCTCAAGCCGAGGATCTTCGATCGGCTGAACAGACATGGCAGGAGATGGGTCGACGAGCTGCCCGCTGTGCTATGGAGTCTCCGAACGACGCCAAGTCGAGCCACGGGGTTCTCTCCGTTCTTCTTGGTCTACGGGTCCGAGGCCGTCCTCCCCACTGACCTCGAGTACGGGTCCCCTCGACCGAAAGCCTACAGCGAGCAAGCCAACACAGTAGCCCGAGAGGACTCCCTTGACCAGCTCGAGGAAGCCCGTGACGTGGCCCTCTTCAAGTCGGTGAAGTACCAGCAAACGCTGCGGCGCTACCACGACAAAAATGTGCGCAAAAGGGACCTCGACATCGGCGACCTCGTTCTGTGCCGTCGACAAAGCAACAAGGGACGTCACAAGTTGACGCCACCTTGGGAGGGACCCTTCATCGTAGCAGAGGTGCTGAAGCCTGGCACTTACAAGCTGAAGAACGAAAAGGGCGAGATCTTCACCAACGCGTGGAACATCGAACAGCTACGTCGATTCTACCCCTAAGGCCTCAGGGCCTTGTACATTTTCGCATTATGTACACTTATCGCATTACGAATGAATAAAATGTTCTTGAAACACATTTCACTTTTGTTCGTAACTCTAAGGTAGCCTCGACTTTGACCCAGCAAAGTCAAGCCTCCCTCGGGGGCTAACAAGGGAGGCACCCCCCTCTTAAGTCCCCGAAAAACTCGAACGTTTTTTCGAAACTCGGCTCTCCCTCTCGATCTTTCCCTCGAATACGCTTCGTAACTAAGTGAAGGCGCCTCGAGCTCCCTAAGGGTCGAGGGTGTCGTCGAGCCAGGGACTCTCCTACGCCCTAGGGGTACGGTATCCCCGCTCGCTCCCCCCTTCGAGGGATACGAGCCCGCGTCAAACACTTAGTTCACAAGCGTCGACTCAGGCAAAGAAAAGCAGAGAGAGCTCGAGAAGTAGAAATAACAAGACACACTCGTTTACAACGATAAGGTAGCCTCGACTTTGCCCCAGCAAAGTCAAGCCTCCCACGGGGGCTAACAGGGGGGCACCCCCCTCCTAAGTCCCCGAAAAACTCGAACGTTTTTTAGAAACTCGGCTCTCCCTCGAGCACGCTTCGCGACTAAGTAGAGGCGCCTCGAGCTCCCTAAGGGCCATGGGTTTCGTCGAGCCAGGGACTCACCTACGCCCCAGGGCTACGGTATCCCCGCTCGCTCCCCCCTTCCAGGGATACGAGCATGCGTCAAACACTCAAGTCCACAAGCATCGACTCAGGCAAAGAAAAGTAGAGAGAGCTCGAGAAACGAAAATAACAATATGCATCTCGATCAAAATGCATTAAAGAAGCCCTCGGGGGCTCGGCACTGTATCATTACAAAAAGCCTAACTATTACATGGACCTTCCTGTCCAGATACGGCTCGCAGGCCCGGGACTACTCATCGAGGGGGTCACCGTCCTCAAGAAGCAATGCAGGAAGTTGGGCATCGCGCGTTGGCCACATCGGAAGGTGAAGAGTCTGTAAAAGCTCATCAACACCATCCCAGGGCTACTCGGCGCCATCTCCGTCCGCCGAGGGGATCACCTCGGGCTCGAAGAGCTTCGCCAGCTCGCCTCCGGGCGCCTCCGCGAGATCCATCAACTTCTGGCACCTCGCGTCGTTCTCTTCGTCGGTCAGCCTCGAGTCGGTGGTAAACCCGTTGACGACAATGCTGAGGTCATAGTTGTAGGCCGAGTTGACGACCGCGAGGGCCCGCTTCATGCCCACATGCAGGGCGGCACGGACGTGCTCCGTCACCTCCTGCGTCATGGAGTAGAAGCGGCGCAGCAGGGAGTCCCCTCGAGCGTCACCCTTGACCTCTGGCTCGGGCTCAACCGAGAGGTCGTCACAGAAGGTGTTGATGACACCCAAGAGCCTCGCGCTGAGGTTTGCCTTAGCCCCGAGGAGGCCCTGAAGATTGGTCAAGTCCTCGTGGGCGCGTGCCTTATCCGCCGCAAGCTCTGCCAGGACAAGCACACAACACGGTCAAAACCCAAAAGAGAAGGAAGAGGGTCGAGGCAGGGCAGATTCTGCAACACTCTCGAGACACTCACCTTGGGCATGCGCCTCCAGGGCGGCGTAGCCTTGCGCGGTCTCCTCGAGTTGGCGGCGGACATCGAGGAGCTCGGTGGCCTGGCCACTGACTCTAGCCTCGAGGCCCTCGATGGTATTGCCTGCGTCATCAAGGGCCCTCTTCTGGTTCATCGCCACCATGCCTAGGGAAACCGCGCGGGTCCGAGCCCTCTCCTCTGAGGCGGCCAGCGTGTCGCGCTCGCGGGAGACGGCATCGAGGTCTCCCCGGAGCCCCCGAATGCCCTCCGTTGCCTGGGCCAGCTCCTCCTTCAGCCGGGCGGCCTCTTCCTCAGCCTTGCGCTTGGCCTCAAGGGTAGCGTCCCGCTCATGTCCAACCCTGATGGTCGACTGAAGGGCATTGTCGAGCCTCGACTACGCCGTCTCCAAGGCCGCCCAGGCTTCCTTTTGTACGGCCTCAAAGCCGGTGCTCGCATGGGCAACCTTCGACTCGGCATCCTCCCGAACGGCTGCTGCCTCGGCTCTCGCCTGAACGGCCTCGGCCTCCGCCTTCTCCAGCGAAGCGTGAAGGGCCGGGAGTTGCTCATGCGATCGGAGGACGAACTGAGACTTTTCGTACGACCTCGTCCTCAGCTCCTGACGAGGGTAAAAAGGAGGATCATCAGAAAGAAACAGTCAGGCAACCCAAGCAAAATCCAAGGGAAGGCGAAACCCACCTCTATACCCCGGTGAATGTCCACGGCGGCAACCTCCGCGGCACGGCGCACCGAGTGCTCGAACCAGGCCCGATACTCCTCTAGGTACTCCCACGAGTGGAGCTCGGCCTGGTCATCGAGCTCGAGGAGAGTTTGCTCGGGGTCTCGAGGGTTGGCCAGCTCTAGGACCTCCTGCCCCCAGAACGCGCTGCGGAGAGCGATCCTCTCTTGGACCCCCCGCGTGACGCCCTGGCGAGCTTCGGCCGCGCCCCTGCGGCGTTCCATCTCCTCCTGCCAGGAAAAGAAGGGAGAAGATCCCTCCAGCTGACCTCTCCCGGCCTCGGGGCCACCCCGCGAAGAGGTCGACGGCCCCGTTGAGCTTTCCCCACCGGGCAGAGGAGGCCCCGGCCAGCGGGACGACCCTGCATGAAGAAATTAACACCCAGCAATGCAAACACACTATGGCTCGAGTAAGTCGGAGCGCGGCTTACCCCGAGACAACAGCGCCCCAGCCTCGAGGCGGGGCCGGGCCACCTCCAGTTCCGTCCGAGGGGCTGCGACAGCGGTCGTCTCTCCCGAGCCCACCAGCTCGGCCACCATCTCGGCCACTTCTTCAGCGGTGGGCTCCATCAGCATCCCGCCCGTCGCCGGCGCGGGTGTCGCCTCGGGCCGCTCGACCCGACCCCCCTCCTCGACCTCCGGCGTCGTCGAGGGGGCCTCAGACGTGGCAGCGGCCACGCCCTCGCGGTCGAGCCGCAGCCGCGCCTCCAACGAGGCCAGACCCTCGGGCCACCGCCCCGGCATAGGGTGAGCCAGGGCCTTCCCCTCGTTCGCGGCGGCTCGGGGCTCGACCTCCTCCACCTCCTCGGTCGCAACCGCCGTCGATGCAGGACCCGCGCCTCCCGAGGCGCCGGGTGCGACTCCCTCCGACGGCTACGGGGGCACGACGACAGTCACTTCGGCGGCCCCCGCCGGCGGGGCGGGCAGGACCGTGTCCTCCGCCACCTGCGAAGATGCTGAGGCACCCTGCGCCGTCCCTCGCTCCGGCGCCTCCCGGGCCTCGGCCGCCCACGCCGCCTCAGGGGTAAGCATCGAAGGGGGCGGGGCAGCGGGACCGGCCTCGAGGCCCGTGTACAACGATAAGCACGGGTCGTCAACAACAAAAATGCAAATAACACCCCCAAAGGCGACTTACCCCCTCGGGATCAGGCGTTTCTGGCCAACGGCTTTCAGGCTTATCAAAGGCCTGAACGCAGCCCGCCGCGGGGTAGGGGTCGAGCCCGCCTTCGGCACTGACTCCTGGGCAGGGCCGACGACGCCCCCGCCGTCCCCCTGCTGGTCTCCTCCTACGCCGACGGGCCCGACGCCCGTGCGCTCGACGCGGCAGGCGCCGGGGGCTCGCTCGATCGACCCCCACGCGTCTGCCGCGCCCCTTCGCCTTGAGAGGCCACGGGGCGCTCCCCCCGTGGCTCGGCTTCGACAGTAGGGGCCGACCTCGAGATCGACCCCTCTCCTCCTCCGGTTCCGACGGCCACCCTCTGTTCGGGCGCCGCCTGTTCTTCCTCCTCGCTCCAGTCCACCTCGACATCGCTGCCGCTGTCCTCCTCCTCCTCGTCCTCCTCTTCCGAGGGCGATTCCTCCTCGGGAAGGCCCTCCCGCCTCCGTCGGGCTCGGCGATGTTCCCTCGCCTCCCTCTCCCGGGCTCTCTTGCCTTTGGCCTTCTTGTCCTTGTCCTTGGCCGCCTTGTCCTTCTCAGCCTGGAGGCGCCTCGCCTGGGTCTCAGCCCGGTCCTCCTTCACCGGCGGAGGCGACGGCCGGAAGGGAACGTTGCCCTTGCGAAACGCGAGGCTATCAGAATGCAAGTAAAAAAGGGGACAAGGCAAACACAAGGATTCTAACAGAGGAAGTGGACTTTACCAGCTCGAAGTACCCCTCGTCCGGCCTCATGGGGATCTTGGCGACGTTCTTGGCGTCGAACGAGCCCGCGAAGAAGCAGCGGACGCGGCGGACCACCCTGTCGGGGGACAGTTCATCTCCCAGGAGGCGACACCCCGAGAGCTCGACCCCCGGACGCATCTCGTCGAGGCGGAGAGGTCGAGCCATCAGCGGCACGACCCGCCGTTGATGGAACGCCGATGTGGCGATTGCCGCCGTGAGTCCCTCCTTCAGACGCCTTATCGCGTCCAGCAGGTTGGTGAGGCGGTGCTGCTTCTGCTGCGCGACGCCGTACCTCCAGCAGTCGGGCTGCGCGTCGATCATCCTCCCGGTGTAGGCGGGGAGCAAGTCGTCGTCGTTCCTCAAGTAAAACCACCCGGAGTGCCATCCGGAGTGGCTCGACGTCAGCTTCCCCGGGATCCAAAAGTCCGACCGCTTGAGGGAGATGCAGCAGCACCCGGCCCGGACCATCTTGCGGGTACCCTTGCCGACCGATGCGTGGAAGATGTTGGCCTCGAAGAGATGGAGCCACAACTCCCAGTGGGGCTCGATCCCGAGGTAGCCTTTGCATACGGCGGCGAAGACCGCCGCCTGGCAGACGCCGTTGGGGGTGAGGTGTTGAAGCTCCACGCCGTAGTGGTGGAGGATAGCACGTAGAAAGCGGCTGGGTGGGGCGCCTAGTCCCGCCCGGTGGAAGACCTTGAAGCTCACCACATATCCCTCCGGCGGATTGGGCTCGGCGTGGTCTGGCAACGGCAGCAACCACTCCGGTCGCTCCGTCGAGGTAACAGGCCGGAGGAGCCGCTCTCCACCAAACCCGCTAGGCGCGAGGCGGTCATCGAGGACGCGAGCCAGTCATCGGGACCGACGAGGTTGTACTTGGCCATGGGATCGGGAAGGATGATGCGCTCGGATTTGGGGCGGAAGGTACGTTCCCTATCTCCCTTCTCTTTCTCTCTCGCGTGCGCAGAGTTCCGGCTCACGGGGCGCCTAAGGCAATGGCGGGGAGAAGGAGGCAGGGAAGGCGATGGCAAGAGGCAGGAAAGGCAGGTGTGTGGAAAAAGCACCCGACTCCTCGCCTCCGCTATTTATAAGCGGTAGGCCAACGGACGGATCCGGCAAAACAGGCAAGGGAATCTCTGCATTTAATGCGCCTGTACTCCCCTTCCTCGTATCCCTCCAGGATAAGGCGTTCTGTCCCATTGTCGGGCTCCGCACCACACTCCGCCCTGCAACTGCCACTGTTGTGCCAAACGGACATCGCCTAAAAAGGCGCGCGGTCGGAAGCGTTATGTTCGGAGGTAAGGAATCTTGAGGCAGCGAGAGCTAGCCCTCGAAAGAGGGTTCGACAGCTACCCTCGAGTTAGGACTTCGGTCCACACCCAAAATCTCGAGGGGACAAAGGCCGGCCTACGAACAGGTTCGATGGCCCCCCTCGAGTACCCGAGGTCTGACAAGACCTCGGGTCGTCGACTCTGGTCCACTCCCCGGCCTCGAAGGGACAAAGGCTGGCCCTTTCGTGGGGTTCGACAACCTCCCTCGAGAGCTCCCGCCCAAGGGGCAAAGGCACAGGTATGTCTCCAAGTTCAATATAATTACCCATCCTCCCCCCTCGGCGGTCCACAAGGCAGGACTCCTCCTTCTGAGGATAGCGTCGGATGACGAACCATCCGTCAAATCTTGAGGGAGCGAAGGCTGGCCCTTACATAGGGTTCGACAGCCACCCTCGAGTGCCTAAGGTTAGGAAGGACCCATGGTTAACGGACTCCGGTCCACCCCCAAATCTTGAGGGAGCGAAGGCTGGCTCCACGAACGGAGTTCGACAGCCGCCCTCGAGTACGCGAGTCAGGGATGTCCCTGGGGGGGCCAGGCGCATGCCCCTAGCTCGAGAACGAACTCTCGAGGTCCCCTGGGACATATCCGAGGCATGACCAAGGAATACCTAAGCATCTCTCCACTGGGAGGCATCGAGCCACCAACTCCTATCGAATGGGGTTGTCACCTTGGTAATCCATATGGTCGTGCTTAGTTAGCCATACGGTCTTGCTTAAATGAGAACGCCTCCGGGCCGCTAGTCGACCCCTATCGAATGGGGCACGAGTTCTCGCTCGGATTTTTACCCGCACTGGGCACCATTTCTAATGGACTCATGCCCGAGAACAGCTCACCGAGGACTTCGGGCTCGTCCTAACGAGGATAGCACGATGCTCTTCACCCCACAATCCGAACGCAAGGATCCGTGGGAAGGACGCCATGAGATAGTGAAGGCCTAGCCATTCGAGGGCTCGAGGGCCCGACTACGCATGGCACCCCTCGATGAAAGAGGGTCGAAAAACTCGTGACCTGGCAGACAGAGTCGACCTCTCGGGTGGGGCGCTCTGACCCCAGTTATGCTCGAGGGAGCGAAGGCTGGCCCTCGGTAGGGTTCGACAGCCGGCCTCGAACACTCCTCTTTTCAGGGAAAGGGACGAAATCGACCCCTCGATAGGGCGCCACGTCTCCAGGTATCCTTAAACAACCCCTCGATACAACATATCATAGCCCCCAGAGGAGTTCTTAATCACTCCTCTGGGGCCTCGGGGGCTACCCCCGCGGGGTGCGCTCGCGCGCACCCCGCGGAGAATCGAACCTCTCACTAACCCTGCAGGTCAAGGACAAAACCTCCGTGTAATCCTTACTCCCTCCGAGGAAACATATATCATAGCCCCCAGAGGAGTTCTCAATCACTCCTCTGGGTCCTCGGGGGCTACTGTCGGGTACGAAGGTAAGGGGTACCCTAAACCCTTCGATAAATTAACGCTAAACATAGCAATCATTTTTAAGACAGAGGCTAGCCCATTGCTCAATCGACCCCTCGAGCAATCAACCCACCACCTAGGGCAGCACCGTTAGTCTCAGGTGGCAGCTCCTCTGAGCAATCTCGTGTAACACAGCTTGTACCCCCCTGTATGAGCACGTTTGGGTGCGAGATAATACAAGTCTACCCCCCCACCCCCCCCCCCCCCCCCCCCCCCCCCCCCCCGCCGCTGGACGTAGGGCCTTCTTTGCCCGAACCAGGATAAACCTTGTGTCCATCTTGCATCACGTCTGAGAGAGGGAACACACGATATACAAATTTACTCGTTGGTGGTCTTGACCCCCGGGTCATAACACCGACAGTATTATTTTATAATATATCTAGATATAATATATATCAAAGTAATTAAAGGCAAAACATCTTACTAATATGGAATGAAGGGAGTATGATATAGGGAAACTTTATTGGGACCTTTGGTATATATACTCTAGATTATAGAGTACTACCCCCGTCCTGAAAAGAACGTAATTATGGGAAACGTGCCGGTCAATGTAGCTCATATTTGACCAACTTTGTATTAAATAGTATTAATATTTATGTCTCTAAATAATTTTATTATAAAAATATATTCTATAACCAATCTAATGATACTAATTTCATATCATGAATGTTGGTACTTTTTTATATAAATTTAGTCAAAGTTTAAATTGCTTGACTTCTCAAAAAACGAGAATTGTATTCTTTTGGGGACGGAGGTATTACTTGCTAAATAGGTCTTGCACTAATGCTCCATTTTGCCGAAGAAGCTCATTTATCCTATTTCATACTCTCGTTTTAATGGATTTGATTGACTCCTATTTATTATCCCGAGACCCGTTAAGCGCATTCTGTCGACTGTATCTGTGCATGCCCGGCCACAGACATACTCCTACTATATGGCAGGTTTTGTCCGATCGATTTTATTGTTCGGGTTTTGTTGGTTATGCAGTGCTACTTTAACAAATGCGATATTTTTTTTGCGAGAACAAAACTTTATTAGAAATTAAGTAATGTCTTTACACAAAAGAGTGAGAACCCACTCTGGAAAACAAGCAAAAAACACCTGATACTCCCTAGACCTAATTGCAAACCGCGCCAATTCATACGCCAAGTTATTTTGTATACTCTAGTAATAATAACACAAATGCAATCTTTACGGTGTGGATATGCTTTCTTTTCTTGTCTCAACCTTTTCCCTCCTGACGAGCCAATCATTTCATCATCTACTCAAACATACACGTGCGTTGAACCACACAACTTATTTCGTGGTCACTTGAATCCGCCCGACTTCTTTCTGATATTAAAGATCTAATATCTTATATGATTTTTTCGTCCATCACCTCGTTCTACTACAATTTTCTAATCTAAACCCATAGTTTTTTTTTAAGTCCCGAATCAAAGGAGTTTGTGATAGAGTCCATCACTACTCTCTTTTTTATTCTGTGTCTTTGATGGGTTAATGTGTACCCCTCTATAAAGTTTAAACTATCAAATGTTATAAGTTCTGTGCTATTTAGATATACGGATTAGAGTTGAACAAGGAATCGTGAAAGATTGAGACCCAATTGCTTCATTGCTTACAATGCCTTTGGAACGTGCTACACTTGTCATTTGCTTAGTTGTAACGTTCACCTTTACATTCCTGTATAAAATGTTTTTATGCAAAACCAATGCAATCCTTCCTACTATACCAAATGCATACTTTCTTTTCAAACGCAAATAAAAATGTCCCGGCATGGAAACTGGGCTGCATCATCAAGTTCCTAACATTGAGTATGTGCTAAGAAATATTTGACATGACACAATTTGAAGCACAAATCAAAAGAGAGAAGAGGACGACATTGTGCCCAAAGACGATGAAGGAACATGGACCCTTTGACCCATGTAGTTTAGATTTTGGTGTTTAATGATCAACATGACCGAATTGTACTAACAAGTTTACAAATGTTTATTTTGTAGTCCAATAGGATGCAAACATGCTTTGGACATAGGCAACACCTCAAACAAGACATTTGAAGCATATGGCCTTTGTTGCGGTACTCCCAAATGATTGTGTTCATTTATTTTGATCGGACGGTTCTAGTCACATATTACCTCTGAGGAGGTAATAGGTGATATATATTTGATTTATTTATTCATTTTGGAAAGTAAGATAAATTATGAAATTTTTAGATATAAGAAATCTTTTCTAGATTTGATTGGTACATGTGTGATCTTGTGGATTTGATAGATCTTTTTTTTACTTTACAATTTTGAACTTGATATGTTTTGATTGCCGTGTAATTTAACATGTCACAATAATACATTTAAACTTGCATGTTGACAAACGTGACGTGTACTTGATTTCTGTGTGACATGACATCATGTGTAAATTATATGAATTGTTTAATGATGTTTAATGGATTTTATTAGATAACAATATGTTTCTCACTCGACTTTACTGTCTAACCATTTTAGTGCAATACAGAGTAGTTCATAAAGATCTAAAATAATTTTGGATGTATACAAATTAAAAATATGATTCTAAAAATCTAGAAATGTATTTATGAATATATTTTTTTCTTACGATAGCATAGAGGTAATATGTGGATGCCCTTTATTTTTTTTCAGTGAAACGTTTTGTCACGTATTTTTATTCTAGAAAACAACTTCATCACATATTACCTTTATTCTCACGGTAGCACAAATCTAGAAAGTTTTTTCACATGAGTTGATTTCCGTGCTTGTAGAGTAGGAACAACAGAAAATAAAGGGCCAAGGCATTTGCGGCTTTTGTTTCCATGATTTAGATTTGGCAATATTGTTTCCTTTTCTAGATTAATTAACTAGTTGATTAAATGATTTTAAAAAACTAAAAGTCTAAAAAATCAAGGGCTTAGATTTATTTGAGATATTACCTCCTAAGAAGTAAAGAGAGTACCATAGCTATGCCCGGAGCATATAGAAGACCTAAAAGATCAAGCAAAGTCTAAGCATGAAGGATGGAACCTACTCGAAAGCAAGACCGCGAAGATACAAAGTCTTTTAGACGCGAGGCGACGATCGTCCAGACTTTTAGAAATCAGCTCGGATGAAAACACTGAAGAAATGGGCTCTAGACGCTACGATTTCTAGGGTCTGGACTTATGGCTATGAGTCTGGACACCTAGGGTTTGGTCTGTGAAACTCAGTGAGTCTGGACGCTATGAACAGTAAATGTCTGGACCATAGGTGCTTGCGTCTGGACACACACAGAAAAGAACCCAAGAGCTCCAAGGGCTACGGGCATAGTCCGGAGCATAGGGCTCGGACCATTGGTGGCGTCCGAACATTATGCAAAGAGGTTCCAAAGGCACGCAAAGGCTTCAGATGCTGTCTGGACTAGGGCTCTGGACTAATGGATGCCTCCGGACCCACTGTCAGGGATTGAGCCGAGGCCTGCTTTTAGTGATCGTTACGGCGTCCGTACACATACGAGATGGTCTAGACCCCCCATTGTTGTGTGCATCCAGAGGTACGCAGAGAAGCAATCCAAGGGCACCAACGTCTCCATTTGGTTTGTGGCCTATATATATCACCCATGGCCAGCCAAATGAAGTGGTAGAGACTTGAGAAACATATAAGGGTGTTGATACACAATTCTAGTGCTCTCCATATGCATAGTGCTTAGAGATATACTTGGTGATTAGCATAAGTGCTTTGTGAAGTGCTTAGGTTAGTTAGACCTCTCATATGCACTTGCTCTAGGTGTAAGCCTAGTGTTTAGTGAGGTTTGCATACCTCTTGATCAAGGGTGCTTGCGCGCACCAATCTTATACTTGGTGGGACTTGTATTCTTGCGCGATCACACCAACCGCGTCTGTGGTGTGGCCGCCACCAATGTACCGAAGGGAACAAGGCCCATGGAGTTTTGGCCGGAAGCTTGATAGTGAAGGCGGCGGGGAGCATTCGGGAGAGGCTTGCTGGAAGGCACATCGGAGACCCACTTGCACGTGGGGAGAGCCCGAGGCTATCCACGGAGTTACCCGACCAGGAGCTTGGCCCTTGCGCGGGATTCCTCGCAGCCTCCAACGAGGACTAGGGGGAAGCTTGAGCGCTTCTCGATACCTCAGTAAATATATTAGAATCATTGATGGGAGTTTGCATCTCTACCTTTCTCTTTACCTTCCGCATTTACTTTGATTATCTTGTGATCTTTTGCGGTAGAGATAGCAATATACTAGCAAAACCATAGTTGCACATCTTGTTAATTTATCTTATTGCATAAGTTTTGTTAGGAGTAGAAATAGAGGCCATAGTTTTGAGTAGAATTTCAAGTGACCTAATTCACCCCCCTCTTAGGCATCACAATCCTTTCAATTGGTATCAGAGCCAGTTGGCTCATCATTGGACTTTAGGCTTCACCACCTTCGAGTCGATGTCTCTAGGAGAGGGAAGGATGGGTACCTGTAGGCCCCCACACTTTGACGGCACTAACTTTCCCTACTATAGTGCTAGAATGGCTTGCTACCTAGAAGCAGTTGATCTAGGTGTTTGGAGAGTCACTCGTGACGGGATGAAACCCTTAAAGAATCCCACTAAACCCACCATGAGTGATGAAAAGAAATTCATTTCAATTCTAGAGCTAAAAATTGTTTGTATGAATCTTTTAGTGTGGATGTTTTCAATCAAGTATTTAATTTACAAACATCCCATGAAATTTGGCTAAAATTTCATGAGCTCCATGATGGCACAAGCAATGTCCGTGAGAAAAAACATTGTCTAACTAAGTCAACCTACGATTCCTTCAAAATGAATGAAAATGAGCTTGTTAAAGACATGTATTCTCGTTTGAATCTAATTGTCAATGAGCTCAATTCCATAGGATTGACAAAGTTAAAAGATGTGGACATTGTGAGGAAGATCATCTTAGTGCTACCACATGACAAATATGCAACCATCATCACCGTTCTTCACAACTTGGAAGAAGTAAGCAAAATGACCCCGGTCATCCTCATTAGCAAGCTTGTGGCATATGAGATGTCACGCAAGATGGGTCAAGAAGAAGCATCTTCATCAAGCAAAGCAATTGCTCTCAAATATGAAGAGCGCAAAAAGATGAAGAGCAAGAAAGATGAGACAAGCTCAAGCTCCTCAAGTGAAGAATAAGAAGATGAAGATGATAATGACGATGAAGATGATGATGATGATGATGATGAATCAAGTGATGATCAAGCTTCCACCTCCTACGACTCCTTCATTGATGAAGAAGAAACAATGAAGCTCATACGAGGAGTGGAGAAGATGATTCGCAAGCTCAATGTCAAGGGTGTGTCCATCAAAGTTGAAGATTGCATCTTCATAAATCAAAGAAGAGAGCAAAGAAAGAAAGGATGCTATGGATGCAACAAGAGAGGACACTTTGTTGAAGATTTTCCAAGAAACAAGCCCACACCCAAGACAAGGAAGAAAGGTTGCAAGGTCAAGGCCCTCACCACTATCAAGAGTTTGAGTGACTCATCAAGTGATGATGAAGCCCAACACAAGAGGCATGACCGCAAGCGATCATCATCAAGCACTTCACAAGTATGCCTTATGGCACGGGGTAACGAAAGTTCTAGCTCTAGTGATAGTGATAGTGATAGTGATGTTGATCTACCTTCCTATGAGCAACTTGTGCAAGATAACATTAAATATGCTAAATCTCTCACTAGTCAACAAAAGAAAATAAATGAACTAAAAGCCAAAGTAGAAAGCTCACAACAATCCTACAATACCATGCTTGAGCAATATGAAACATTTGCTAATATTAATGTTGAGCTAACTACTAAAATTGAGCTATTAGAGGCTAGTGCAAGCACAAATAAATACACAATCAATGATGAGAAACTAGTAAAGAAAAATGAAAATTAAAATCAAAGTTAGCTAGCACATAAGATGCTTACATTTGTTTTCTTGCTAAAATGGAAACAATTTGCAAACATTGTGATGAGCTAACAACTAAAGTTTCTAATCTTGAAGTACGTAGCTGGTAAAACCCCAACCGAGGCACTTAAAAAGAAAAGTTCTATATTTGATATGCCTAAAACGGATGCCTCCACTTCTTGTATTGATTTATTAGACTCACCCCTATGCAACCAAGATTATTTTGAGAATGTGTTTGTAGAAACATGTACACAAGAGGTTGCAATGGAGAATGAGCTACTTAGGCAAGAAGTGGATCGCCTTACCAAGGACTTGACACAAGTCAAATGCAAGGAGAAGCAAGCCCAACCACATCAAGATAACACCATCAAGGGAGTGAAGAAGCTTGATGAGGGAGAAACCATGGTTTGCTACCTTTGTCACAAAGGTCACAAGTCCTACATGTGCAAGGTGAAGAATGGGGGAGGAACTAAGAAGAAAGAGAAAAACAAAAAGCCAACAAGCAAGTTCTCCAACACCTACACCAACAAGGTGGACAAGAAGACCTCCACACCTTATCTCTTAAAGAAGATAAAAAATAACAAGGTGGTGGCCATCAAGATAAACAAGCAAGCCAACAATGGGGTCAAACGCTTTTGGGTGCCAAATGAAATCATTTCAAACATGAAGAGCACCAAGAAGGTTTGGAATCCAAAGGGGAAGTAAGAAGCCCAATGGAACTTGGGGAATTTGGAGTCTTGGCAAAGATTGGGTGCATTACATGGGATTCATCATGATGATCATTGCTACTATTGCCAATTGGGTTAGTGAACACTACTTACCCAAGTTACCCTTCCCATGTTTAGGTAATTAGATTTCTAACTTGCAATTTCATTAGCATCTAGTTCCCTTCATACCTAGGCATTGCATTTGCATATCTAAATTCTTGTCATGCATACACTAGGTGATCATATGGTAGGATTGCTCGATATGACTCTTACCCTTCGAGCAAACCTACATGTTTTTAAAATTTCTTAGGATAAAGGCACATATCTCACCTTCAATTGTCTTATCTTATATGTGCCAAAGTACCAAATTGTAGATGGCTTATCCCAAATACCAACCCTAAGTAATGTTCACCTTCATGTGACATTATCTTTCATTTGGTATCTTGACCTTAAAAGTCAATGTGCATATCTCCTACAAGTATTCTATGCTTGTATGCACACTTTTAGGGGGAGCTAATCTACAAGTTGGAAGCTTTGAGACTAACACTTTCTTTCAATTCTATCATGTGTGTAGTAGTCTCATTGTAAGGAACATGGAATCCCCGGAGCTAAGCAAGTATTAACTTCCATAAGTATCATTGTATTTCATTTTGGTATATTTTTAATGCTTTCTCCATGCATTATATAGATTAAACTCCTTTGTGAAAATTGCCGGTTATGCATATGCTTTGCCATCCACTATATGAATGCATATACTTACGGGGAGTTTAGTTTATGTAATGTGAGATTCAAGTCTTGTGATCAACTTCACTCCACATACAAAAGATCACAAAAATTGACCCTCCCCTGTGCTACTAATGTCTCCCTTTTTAGTGTTTGATTCCAAAGGGGGAGAATTTGAAGGACCAAAACAAATGATCAAATCTTTAGGATCCAAGATAGGGAGGATAGTGGATTATGGAGTAAGGGGGAGTATAAATCAATAATACCACAAGGGGACATGTGCAAGGGCAAGATAAGTTGTCAAAATATGTTTCAATACATATCATGTAAAATTATAAAATCTTACCATTGCATTGCATCTTAGCAAGTAGATAGGTTTTCAATTAAGTATCTTACATTATTTGCTTGTTTTGGTTATGTTGTCATCAAGCACCAAAAAGGGGGAGATTGAAGGAACATGGACCCTTGGGCCCACGTAGTTTAGATTTTGGTGTTTGATGATCAACATGACCGAATTGGACTAACAAGTTTACAAGTGTTTATTTTGTAGTCCAATAGGATGCAAACATGCTTTGGACATATGCAACACCTCAAACAAGACATTTGAAGCATATAGAAGACCTAAAAGATCAAGCAAAGTCCAAGCATCACTACAAGAAAATCGCACATCCATATAGAAAATTTATGAATACTAAATTTGGTCAACTCATCAAGATCTACATTTGTTATATTAGTCATTTTTGCATTTGAGAAAGTGTTAAGAAAATTTAGTTCTAAATTGACAAGTCTCTTGTATAGTTTCATAAACTCTATGTGAGATTAATGATTTTGTGACTAATATTTATTAACACTTTCTCAAATTACAAAATGATATATATAACAAATGTAGATCTTGATGAGTTCTAACACTTTTGTATTCAAAAGTTTTTAATCTGAGATCGTTTAGTGTCTCCAAATCTTGTTAGTAGTAGTAGTTTATTTAAACTTAAAATTTAAATTGGTCAAACATAGTTGTATAAAAATGTGAATAAACTAATGGTAGTAAGATCACAACAATATGACATATCTTGATTTAAGAGAAATTTAGGAAAAAATCATCATACTTGGAGTTAGTCTGAGATAGAACGACTAGTTACAAATTTTCGCTACAGATTAAAAAAAAATCACACTTGTTCATATTGGTCATTTTTGCATTTGAGAAAGTGTTAAGAAAATTTAGTTGTAAATTAACTACTCTCACCCACTTTATTTCATGGCTCAACTTTGCGCTCTTTATAGTTTGAACATCTACATATATGTTTTGTAAAATGTGCGGACCGCACACAAACCACATTAGCTAGGGTGGTGTCAGTGTGCTTAGATCAGATCTACGTGTTTGCTAACAAAAATAAAAAAGATACACTTCCATACACAAATATAGAAGTGACGCACTGGTAAGAGTTTGTTTTCTTCTCTACTAGGTCGCAGGTTCAATCTCAACTAGCGTCATATATTTGTCTATTTTATTTGAAAAAAATCACGAATAAATTTGGGCGCGAATGAGTGGTGAGGGGAACGATTTTGCCGCCAGGTTAAAAAAACAACGAATAAATTTGGGCGCGAATGAGTGATGAGGGGAACGGTTTTGCCACCAAGTTATATGAATTAATTAAACTCTAATAAGAAAATAAAGTTCCCAACTCCTAACACGTCTAAACTTGAGTCCTACTGGTTAGCACAACCGCTTCACAACTCAAAGGTGCCAGGTTCGATTGCACCCTAATTTTTTTGCTTTTTTATGACGAAAATAAAAACTGACAGATGGGACCTCGACGTTGGAACTACTGAATTTCACATCTATGATGAAGTTCAGAGTATATGTGTGATGATTTTTTCCAATTCGTCATGGATGAACAAGTAGGTTGACGGCCAAACCAGTCATTTATGACGACATGCATAATTTCATCATTGATGACCCTACTTCTGTGACCAAAATTGAGATCGTCATCCCCAAAACATCATAGATGTAAGGCATTCTTGTAGTGCATGAAGAATGGAACCTACTCGGAAGCAAGACCATGAAGATACAAAGTCTTCTGGACGCGAGGCTACGAGCATCCGGAGTTTTGGAAATCAGCCCGGATGAAAACACTGAAGAAATGAGCTCCAAACACTATGATTTCTAGGGTCCGGACTAATGGCTATTAGTCCGGACACCAAGGGTTTGGTCTGCGAAACTCAGTGTGTCCAGATGCTATGAATAGTAAATGTCCAGACCATAGGTGCTTGCGTTCGGACACACACAGAAAAGAATTCGAGAGCTCCAAGGGCTATTGGTGGCGTCCGGACCTTATGCAGAGAGCTTCCAGAGGCACGCGAAGGCTCCAGACGCTGTTCGAACCAGGGCTTCATACTAATGGATGCGTCCGGACCCACTATCAGCGACTGAGCCCAGGCCTGCTTTCAGTGACCGTTAGGGCATCCGGACACATACGAGATGGTCCGGACCCCCCGTTGTGGTCTGCGTCCGGAGGTATGCAGCGAAGCAATCCAAGGGCACCAACGACTCCATTTGGTTTGTGGCCTATATATATCTCCCATGGCGGGCCAAATGAAGTGGTGGAGACTTGAGAAACATATAAGGGTGTTGATACACAATTCTAGTGCTCTCTATATGCATAGTGCTTAGAGATATACTTGTTGATTAACATAAGTGCTTTGCGAAGTGCTTAGGTTAGTTAGACTTCTCATATGCGCTTGCTCTAGGTGTAAGCCTAGTGTTTAGTGAGGTTTGCATACCTCTTGATCAAGGGTGCTTGCGCGCACCAATCTTGTACTCGGTGGGGCTTGTATTCTTGCGCGATCACACCATCCACGTCTGTGGTGTGGCCGCCACTGGTGTACCAAAGGGAACAAGGCACGTGGCGTTTCGGCCGGAAGATTGATAGTGAAGACGGCGGGGAACATCCGGGAGAGGCTTGCTGGAAGGCACATCAGAGTCCCACTTGCGCGTGGGGAGAGCCCGAGGCTATCCATGGAGTTACCCGACCGGGAGCTTGGCCCTTGCGCGAGATTCCTCGCAAGGGGCTCCAACGAGGACTAGGGGGTAGCTTGAGCGCTTCTCGATACCTCGGTAAAAATACCAGAGTCGTCGACGGGAGTTTGTATCTCTACCTTGCTCTTTACCTTTCGCATTTACTTTGATTATCTTGGGATCTTTTGCGGTAGAGATATCAACACACTAGCAAAACCGTAGTTGCACATCTTGTTAGTTTATCTTATTGCATAGGTTTTGTTAGGAGTAGAAATAGATGCCATAGTTGAGTATAATTTCAAGTGACCTAATTCACCCCCCTCTTAGGCAGCATGGTCCTTTCGGACGGCCAGACCGGTCACAATGCCTGATCCCTATGAAACCCGACATGGCCAACTTTCAAAGTTGTCCAAGCCGACTTTTCCTAGATTTTGAGCCGATTTGTTTACCAAACCACTTTTGGATCTATTTTGATGTGGGAAACTTGGAGAACATGTTTTGGAGTTGTTTTATCTAATGGGATAAAATCATCCCATCTATATATATGAGAGGATCACAACCCATCGAGGATCCCAACGTCCAGTCATAAAAAAACACACCTACTACCTCTCTTTATCTCTTTTCCCACCTACCTCTTCTACTCATTCTTCTTCGATATTGTATGTTTGGATGATCAATGGTGACGGAGTTCTAGAATGGTCAAGCCAACTAGGGCATCCCATAGTCCCCGCACGCCCTAATGAGTCCCTCCCGGGCGTGTGGGGGTTTGGATTCCAAGGTACCTCGTAGGCATATCTTGTGTATCACACCTCCAACAAGGCTGCTCCGCTCCGGTGATGTGTCTTGCGTATTGCATGCTCATAGCTAGAGGCACAAGGTCCGGGTGGGGCAAACCCTAGATGCCAGCCAATCTTAAAGTCGGCTAAGCCCTACATCAACTGATCTAGCTCCTTACTAGTGTGGCGATCCAACTCCGCGTCAACACTTCCTTGTACTATATTGGTTAAGTCCCGCGGAGTACATTTGAGTACTCATTTTGTGATTATTTAAGTTTTGCATGTAGTGTGTAGCCCCGACCTACGGGTTGTGCTATGCACCTAAGTTCGTCGAGGACCATGAGTGTGGTTGGAGAACATGTATTGCATACATGTGTGGATGATGGCACATTCCACACATTGTATCTTAAAAACTTATGTTGTTCTAAAGACTATCTTAAAAACTTATGTTGTTCTAAAGACTTCCACTTGTACACTAGATGAATGATTGTAATGTGTTGTGACTAAGTGTGTAACAGTTTGATGTAAAACTTAATAATGTACTCTTTTAATGTGCACTAGTACACAAAAGAGGCTATATTCTTGGTTGGGAAGGAATGTAGACTAAAGAGTATTGTTTTCTTGACCGTGACTAATGGGTCTTTGAGAGGCTAAAAAAGCAATCTATGATTTGTGGAACTCGAACTCTATGACTTCATGCATTGCTTTGCGCATAGCTAACCACCACCTACACAACACATGTGACTTTGGATACAATGTTTTTCTTTTGAACTAATAAACCATACCAAGAGGATCTTTAGTCTCAGTTGCATTGGTAACACCAAACAAGACTAATATGAACCGTTTAGTCTGGGTTAATATTACCAATCCGGGACTTAGGCTCAACTCGGACTAGGACTGACTAATGTGTTCAAGGTGTGTTTTCTACTAGTGGTGGTGTATTGTAATAATTCGTGGGGTCCTGGGTGAAAGCTGGTTCAGTACATCATATGGGGGTGTACATGTATGGGGATAATCGATTAAGTGTTTCATCTAACTATAATTATAGTTAATGGAAGACTACTTATAGGTAGGTAATTTACTTAAAAGGGAGGTGATACGTACTGACAGCCAGCCGGACAGGTTCGACTTTGCGTCACTATTTATTTTTTCGTGGTATAGGATTTTGTTCATTGCCAATAGTGCGGTCAGGGGTCAGGCAACTAGGCCCTGATTATTCCGTCGTACAGTTCGGGAAACGTGCGCGGCCTCCGTCCACGGACTCCACGCACCATCCGTCCATCCCCATCCTCATCATAGTGGTAACCCGTACTATATTTAAGTGCTGGGTTAGTTATTACCACTATGATTATTCATGTGTATAGTAAACTTAGCTAGCTAGGTAGCTAGTAGCTAGCTCTAATGGAGAGGGAGCAAGAGCTGGACCTTGAGCTCACCCTCCTCCCCTCCGCCTGGGCTACGCAGGAGGAGGCGCCCGGCTTCTTCCTCTGCACGTACTGCGGCCGCAAGTTCTGCACCTCCCAGGCGCTCGGTGGCCACCAGAACGCGCACAAGTACGAGCGCGCCCTAGCCAAGCGCCGCCGGGAGATCGCCGCCGCCTTGCGTAAGCACGGTGTTTCCGTGACGCGCGCTGGCCAGGTCGACGCCGGGGCCAGCCCTAGGCCTGCCGGAGTCGTCCAAGTCACTGGATCTGAGCCTGAAGCTGAGAGGGAGAGGCCACTGGAAGAGCTGCAAGGTGTTCCGGTGCCTTGGCAATCTGGCGGCCTGCTGCACCACGTTGAGCGCGCAGAGGAGCTGGATTTATCCCTCAGGCTATGATTATTGGCTTATCCCGATCGATCATATATGTACCTCCTCGATCTCCTTGGCTTTGCCTATTTGCTACATGTATATCTGTTTTCCCCTAGCACCTTTAAATTCGTCAGTGTGCTACTGACACGTAATTGGGTTTTAATTTGTCCATGAGAAATTGTTTTTTCTTTCGGGTTTTATGTCAAGGAGTACAAATAATTTATGAATTATTTACCCGTGCGCTTCAGTTGTTTCTTCTTAGCTGCATCTTCTTAATTAGTTGGCCAATTTGGTTTTACCCATCAATGCATTCGATGGAAATATTGTTGGAGAGGGTTTCTTTTTCTTCTATTGTTTCGCTCGCTCGCTTCTAGTGATTCAGGATTGTGCATATTGCCATATTCCATGTGAGACTTTAATTGCTCACCTCATGAACAAGTACTAGCTCTTGCAACTTTATAGACCAAAGCATTCTCTTGGTATATTTGTTCAAATCAGCAACTCTAATACTACAATACTATACATCCAGTCAGATAGATATTACTGAGATCATATTGAAGACAACAAGAGAAGTAAGTTATTCTAGGTTGGATTATAGCTGTTCAAAACGTCATCGGATTCTGACCGGAGGGAGTATATATCCCATGTCATCCAGCTGATTCTTGTATTTGTATTGCTTCATAAGAACGCCAGAGTGATGAATTTTAAGTATATTATTGGCTTTTCACCAGATCCAAAAGCTAAGATAGCTAGTTAGCGAATACCAGTGAATGCTATGGGAGATACTATTTACAGGATCTAGCACTGCACTTTTGCTAATGGAAGGACAAACATTGTATGTATATTATATATATTAAACAGTCATTCCACTATGCTCTGCCTGAATTAAGGAAATACAGTTCTTTTGTTGTTGAAGTAAATACACTTTATTTACATTATGAGCATGTGCCAAAAATGTGGCCTCTGAGTATTGGATATTCGTTCTGTTTGTCTCCTTGTGTAGGGTTCTGAAATGCAAACCAATTTATATATATATGACAGACCCCATACAAGCGAAGGTCAATGCTGTGACAGTAGTGGACACGTACAGTCAATAGTATTGATCCATATCATCTACAGAAGACATATTTTAGTAGACTACCTCACCAATTTATAAGCATTTTAGACAACCAGATAGTCTGAATTTTTCTTTAATCTAGCACAAAACAAAATACCAACTATATTACACATTCTACCTTTGTAGGAGCCAGTTTGACTCCAAGTGATATATGATAGCATGCAGGGACCGTGAGATGTTTGCAGCTTCCATGATGGTGACAATAGGGGATGGATAAGGACAGCACGGCTTAGGACATCATCATGGATAGACGAGATGACAGCAAAGTCTTTGGCACCATTTTTGTTGCAAAAAGTAAAGATAAAAAAATTATCAGTTCAATTGGCACTGTTTTTCCATGTTCATTCTATTCACTGTTATTATAAAATGGAAATGATGGTTCAAACTGAAGAAACCCAACATGATACATTTATGAAGTGTTTTGTTTGGAATCAACCTATTCTAGATAAAGTGATGCATCATGAGTCCATTTCGAATATAGTGGAATAACCATATTCCTCGTACTAGTACTAACATTAGCTTGTGACAAATTATGTGTTGATGGATCAACTCATTGTATTCCATAAACCAAACAAAAACTAAAGAGTTAGATGATCAATGTTGGACTACTTCATTCCACAAACTAAAAACCCCCTTAGTAATAAATCAAAGAGTTTTGTTTATGATGAGAGACTATCTTTATAGGTGAAGAAGCCTAAGCATATAATAAATAAATTCTTCATGCCCAGATGAACCATATACCATATTGGATGCTAGGTTTTGTCTATGTGAAAATTTAGACGCTAATTACCGAGGTTTGGGGAACTATTTAACACAATTAGGAATATGAAAAGTCACATAGTTCTAGAGTTTATAGTGAACCTAAGTGAAATATATATAGATATGTTTTAAGGATGACTCTCTACCATTCTCTTCTAATTTGCTCTTACCAAGGAAATTGAGGCTTCTACTTAGCTATGTTTGTTGAGTTGCTTGCTTTCATTGAGAATAGGTACCTAATAATACTATAAAAACAATCAAATGCATGGGCAAATATGTTAAGGTGTACTTATTAGGTCCATGAGCTTTGACAACATATTTTTTTAGTGGAGCTGTAAAAACACATTTCTGCGTCCTTGAACTTATTAAGTGGTTTATTGCAGGCATGGTCCAAAAAATGGATCTACAGTGCACCAATTAACATGTTTAGGGACATGGAATGCACCATAACAAATTTAGGGACTCAAAAGTATATTTAAGATTAGTCGACCTAAGTGGAATCCCTTGATAAGTTTTGGGCCGCTCATGCATTTAACTCTTATAAAAATTACTACCCATATGTCTTATGAATTATGATTGAAATGTTGTAAAAAACAACTATAGCTTAAGACTAGCTTGTCCACTCCTCATCTCTAGGTGTGATGTTCTAAAATGGAGTGCCACATAGGTCGATGCAATAAACTTTTTTTTTGTGAATGCAATCATTTACCTTGGTCTAATGAACACAGCTTCGGAGAACAAAAGGCGTAAAGATACATGTATAATTTTGGTTGTTTGCTAACTTACCCTTGAGATGTGAGAATTATATTTCTTTTGTAGAACAGAAGGATCAGAGTGGAAGTAGAGAGTGGAAACATTGCAATAGCTGTATATACTGGCACCCCTCAAGTGTACAAACATCATCATTAGATACGGCCAAGGACAAAATACCGTAGTGAAACAGTAGGAGTGTGTGTACTTCTTATTATACGTACTGTATATATATATCGGAGCTCAGCTGTTCATGACGCAACAAAGAATTAATATAATGGGCGTACGTGTCTGATGCAGGTGAGTTCTGGCCGAGGATTCATTCGATTGGCCCAGAGAAAGCGAGGTGGTCGGGCATGCCAGTGTTCTGCGCCTCTGCGGCTTGTCATGCATGCAGCTCTTGCGCCCGGCCAACTGCAAGGTCCGCAAGCTACTCTCACGTGGTTGGTCTGGGTACCTGGGTATGCACATGAGGCAGCAAGCTATACCTTGCGCAGCTATTTGACGCTCTAAATATACTAGTCTGTAAAGTATGTTGATCCTAGTACTACAATTTTAATGTTGGTTTTATCATTTAGACATGTAAACCATCTTAAATTAAAAAAAAGTTTAGAACATCTTTGAACTTTACAAATTTGATATAAAAATTATATTAAATTGACCTCATTTGAAACATCATGATTTTTTTGTGCAAAAAACAGGCTATCTCTTTAAAGCCACATATAGACAGTGATGATATTGGTTGTGACGATCGAAGCCACCAACCAGCAGTGATAAATTTACATTAAGAGGCTCTATAACACAACCAACATCGATGGTCCAACAATAATTACGTGTTTTGGCGTAGTTGTGTGTATACTTGGTCAAAATGAATAAGTGTGATGACTGAATAAACACTACTACTACACAAATAATTTTCAGAGACACCTCTTATTTATAGAGACGTAGAAAAGTTCTAGTCTCTCAAAAGCAACATTTTTAGAGGTATTCAGCATATTTACAAAGATGGTGAAATCAGCACCACCTCTCGAAATCAATTAATAGAGGTAAATTCTATTTTCATAGGTAGACTTTCAAAGATAGGTTCGTCTCAACAAACTGGCTCGAAAGCCTGGCACCCGGATCGAGGCTCTAATATAAGCAGTCTGACGTTCGAAGATAGAGGCGGGCAAGAAGCATCGTTTATGCAAACATCCCATTTGGACATGCGCTGATTCACAAACAGACGAAGTGTCATGCAAATATAATAGGAGTAAACAGTAATCCTTAGTGACAAATAAAAATGCCAGCCCTCTAAGTAGCTTTCGGACTACGATCCGCGCTACAGTTGCTGATAATCAAAGACTGAACGAGACAACTAGCTTTCTCCTTTGGTAGTCATGTCCTGGTGGTTATAACAATGCCACGCAACCTGCCAGTCATGTCGACGAAGGCGCGACAGTGGCTTTTCGTCACTACAAGGACCTACCAGAGAGCCAAGAGATTATAAGGCCCTTTTTTATGGGAAATTTTGCTATGGACACTTACAATGAACTCCCTTTGTTGCTGCAGTGGCCAACAATTGTCAGGGCTGGTCCTAACCTCTACACACTACCACGTAAACATCGGGTATCTTTTGAGATAGAGATGGAGTGTAATACCAACATATATATACGTCTGAATCGTTCATAATCGACTGTCTCCTCAATTTCAATATGGACACAAAACTCAGCACAAAGTAATGCGAACATAATGACGTCAAAGAAAATAATAAGGATGTAACAGCACACAGAGCCTCATAAGTAAGAGGACTTGTGTGATTCCATACACAAGTACACAACCAGTCAATCAAGCAGTAAAAGTTACTTAAACATGTATGATGGTCCTTCCAGTTTGTGGGGTTTTGTTTAAGAGGTTTTTGTGCTCCATACTAACCTATATAAAAACAAATCAAAATCCTTAAATAATATACTGATCACTAGTTTTGCAGATTTATTCAAGGTTCTAGTTCAGGTTTCTGTTGAAGGTGCTCTAGATTTCCTTTGATAGAGCTTAAAGCGCAACTTCAACTTTTTTTATATATATAAGAAGCAACTTTAGTTTTAATTCCCTGCACAACACTTCTTCACCAGCACCCATCCATGCCTCTATGTTCCGCTGCCAACGTGACCCACTACTGTCCGACCGCTTGTAGCGCGTGCAACTTCCTATGAGTGATCGCCCCTTGTGTTCCTGCCAGGCATAACTTCCTGGCTTATGTGTGACATAAGAGCATATCTATATCTACATGCTTCTTGAAGATGGCTTATACTAACTATAGGGGTAATATGAGCCCAAGAGGGGGCTTCAATGAAAACGCTTCATTTGGTTGAAGGGTGCAACTTGTCTCCATACTCAGTTAAGAGGAGTTGTAGTCTACCATCCTAACAAAGGTGATACAATCAACTTATGGGTTAGGATGATCTTTTGCTTATAAAGATCCTAGAAATTTCCAAACCTACACTCTTTAGCAAAAGACCCTGCTATATCAATTGAGGAAGCAAGAGAAGAGGTAAATCTAGCTGATCCCTTTACAATCCCAATGACCGGAAAAGTGTATAATGAAATTTTGTTGTTAGAGGATGATCTCTTAGAGTTGGGTTATGGTAATCTACAGGAAATGGTACCTAGTTTTTCATTTGGGGATGTCATCAATACTTTGCATAAATGTTTTACCTTCACCAATTTGGTGCGGTGAGGCCACCTTCTTTGAATTTAGAAGTCATAATATATGCCCATAATTAAATTCTTCATGTGATTTCTATTGAATGACATACTTAACACTTGAAACATGCTAAAGGGTATAAAGAAGTTCCTACAAGAAGAGTATAATTGAGTCCTCTATCATGGAAATGTTGAAGAAACTTTAGCACCTTTTTTATTGTATTTCAGTAGGCTCAAGGTGGTTTGCTATTGGCATTGTATGGAGTGACAACACATTGGTTCATCAAAAGATAATTGTTGCTAAGAGCACGTTCCCCTTCCCTTCTTCATGGGGGTTTTCATTGTAGCATCATGGTGCTTATGCAATGAAAGGAATGCATTGATTTTATAAGAAGTCTCCTAACTTGAGCTCCTTGAAGGTTTCCTTGAAGCATACAATTTGCCAACATGTCTTCGCAATCAAGGAAGGTCTCAGTCGCTAAATAGTCTATAATCTACCTTTTCTTTTGTTCTCTCTCTCTCTCTCTCTCTTATTTCTTCTTCTTTCTTTATGTGAGTTGATGGAGTGTCCAACCTTTGGCTGGACCTATTGTTGCTCTATTGGTTCTTGTTCTCTTGTTAATTTAAAGGTGCGGAGGGTTTCCCATGGTCTCTGTTTAAAAAGGTAAGAGCAAGCCAAGATATACAAAACTCCAAGAGACAGAGATGTATCTATGGTATCGGTTGCCAAAATGCAACTCCTAGTCCATGATGGAGCTCTATCAAGGTGTGATCCTAGTCACCAAGCCTTATGTTGGTCATAGTCTTAAGCTCACCACAATGACATGCACATCCAAGACAATTGCCATGAGACACTAAGGCTCACAACCAATGCCAACTCTCCGAGTCACCTTGGCATTGTCCATTATAAAGCTTCTTCACCAAGGATGGGCTCTCTTCGTCCCCCATACACCTAGCCCAAATCATCATCAGTCCACACCTAGCTCAATATAGCCCATCCACTCCAACTAGATGTTAGCAAATAAAATACAAATTTTATATGCACTATTGGATGATTGGGTGCACTCCATTGTTTATCTGTCGGACCGTCCAATGGATGTTACTATTGAACTAGTCGTTACTCATCTCTCATCTATGTTCTTTATAGACTTTTCTTAGCTCTTTTTAGAAGAATTTAGTCCATTAGAATGATTAATATAAATTTGTCATTAACATGATGTTGTACCACACTAGACACATGCAGTACTATTATAGAATGACTTTTTAGACATGAAAAAAGAGCTTATGCGAGGTGATGTGCACACCTACCTCTATGACAATGGTTGCGTAAATTGCAAAATTTAGAGGCAAGTAGCCTATCCAACTATGAAAGTGCCTTTGCAAGTAACGCAAAAGTATGTTATGATTAGACAAGAACATTTCTTGACATGAGAGGTAAAACTAAACCATACACATCATTTTATGTTAACTAACAGAGTTCCACAAAATATTGTTGCATATTCGATCTTAGGAACAAAGTGGACAAAATTTGGAGGAAGTTGTGTCCATCTAGGTCACGTGAACCTACCCTTGGGCTCAATGCCACTCAAATTTAGTCACATGGAAAGAAGCACACTCAAATTCATCATGTACCATTGGATCAACGTTGGTTCAATGTGTGTGGAGAAGATGAGGCATCACATGGGTTAGGGGGTGCACCACATCCATGCCAAGAAACACTATCCTGAGAACCACACCTTGTCATGGGCTTCTACATGCAATGAGTGATGCACACACAAAGGTTCAACCAAAACAAATCCTATAGCGGGTCAGGTGCCCACCTTTAATCGGGTGATCTGGCCCAAAAGCAATTGATGTGCTAACCGACATACCTAACTGAAATCACCTTTGAAAATTCATCCACACATGCAAAGGTTGATGCTATGAATTAGAGAGTCAAGTGACCTCCCCTAGGTTTACTGACCTAGCGCCACCACCAAACCACCTCAACTTTCTTCTACAAATACCCTCACTCTCTACACCACCATAAATATCTAAGATGGTGCCACCTCTGAAGAAAGGAAGAAGAAGAAGCAACAGTAAATCAAGAAGCTATAGTTCCACTCATACTTGTATAGTTTAGAAGTTAGGACAATCACTACTGGAGACAACCTCTTTGCCGAGTGTCTAAAGCTTTGTCAAGTGTTTAATATCGGTCACTCGACAAAGAGCTAGTTTGTCGAGTGTTACACTCGGTAAACTGACTCTTTGCTGAGTGTTGGGCACTCGGTAAACGTCCACACTCGGTAACAACTTTCTTTGTCGAGTGCATGATGCTTGGCAAACCATAACACTCGGCAAGCAGGCGCTTGAGCATGAGAGGGATGGTGGCGATTCTTGAGTACATGCGAAGTCTTGGCGCCGCTCAGGGTCTACCTCCACGAGCTGTGCCAATGTCTCCACATCCACCTCCACACTTCTCTACTCCTGTGAGTATGAATGTATTAGTTTGTATGTTTATGCTTAGGGTCAAACCTCAACACTATTTGCAACCTAGCGGACTTTGAATGTTTTAGTCATATATTTCACTTGTGTAACACATACAATCTTTTCTACTTTGTGCACAATCAATCGACGACATCAAATGATGGGCCAACTGACTTTGGAGCTTCGCTGGGCTTTGGAGCTTCGTGGAGATCGGGTTTTGGGCCTCGTCACCCTGCGTCGTCGTTGTGACCACTTTGGAGCTTCATTGTAGTTTCGTTTGTCATATTGAGTACTTATGGTTGTAAATTATGGATGAATTAAGAACTTATTGTGATATATTATGAGACATGTGATGTTTGTGATATATATGTGATGTTGGGGATGCATATGTGTTGTTTGTGATATATATGTGTTGCTTGATATATATCTTCTGTTTGTCTAGGTGGAATGTAGAAAACAAATAAAAAAGCATTATTTTTGGTCACTTTGCCGAGTGTAACACTCGGCAAAGGATGCATTTGCCGAGTGTTTTGGTCAAGACACTCGGCAAAGTGACCATATCTAGGCACTTGGGAAGTGCCTTTGCCGAGTGTAGGGGCTTTGCCGAGTGTTATGTTCAAGACACTCGGCAAAAGTTAAGGCTTTGCCGAGTGCCATGCATGGGGCACTTGACAAAGGTTAAGGCTTTGTCGAGGGTCGTGCATGTGGCACTCGGCAAACCCCTGACCTTTGCCGAGTGCTGCAGTTAATCAGACTCGGCAAAGTCTTAAACTTTGTCGAGTGCCTTGACCTGACATTCAACAAAGCCTCCATCATAGCGTCGAACGTCGTGACCGTGGGCTTTTCTTTGCCAAGTGTCATCTTCGTATTCGGTAACACTTTGCCGAGTGCCCGAAATAAAACACTCGACAAAGACAACTTTGTCGTTAGATTTTGTGTTGTGTCTCTTTGCGATTTGCCAAGTGTTTTGGGGGCTTTGCCGAGTGTCGGGCAAAGCAGCTCCGTCCGGTAGTGAATGTTGTTGGGAGTTAGAGTCAAGTCAAGCTCTTGTAGGTTTACCTTAATAAGACTTCAATTTGTCGATTAATTTTATCTTTAGAAATGGGGTTTGGCCTTTTTGGAACCCCCTAATGATTTATAGAGGCAGTGGAAATAATTGACCGCCTCTTTAAATAAATTTTTTGTGCAAATTAAATTTGACTTATTTGCCATCTGATTTCTGTAGACTTACACTTTTATTTTCCATGTATGTATATATATCCATATTCGTTATCAATACTCTGTATGGAGACAAAAAGGGTAAAAACAAATATGGTGTTGTACATAAATAGGTAGAAGGAAGCGAGCATACAAAGAAGGAAGACAAGTGCACATAATATGTGATATGGATCAGTCCATGTATAGTGCATATAATTAATGGAAAATATTGGAAAATACCTAAAAGTAACTAATAAGCCTACCATGTTTAAAGGTAAACTAGAATCTGAACAATCTATCTTCCCTTATTCAAGTTGTAGCTCTAGTCAAAAGAAGTATAACAATATTGGTTTGGTATTTTATGATTTTTATATTTTATTTCATATGACTTTTAGAATTCCATGTTTAAAAGAAAAGAAAAGAAAAAGAGATACTATGCCGATGGTGGCCATATGGTCTTTGGCCTAGCTCATGGCGCAGCCAGCTAGCTTGGACCTGTGTCTAATCCGACTACAACTCTACCACCTCAACAGACCCAGCGAAAAAGGTAAAAGGAAAAGGGAAAAAGGAAGTTTTGCATTTGGAGTCAGAGTCTATTTTCTTTATGCTCGGAGTTCCTTTCCTTTTTACTGGTGTTCTTGATTTCTTAAGAGACCGAACCGAAAAAAGACCACACCAAAAAAGAGGAGACTCAGGTCTTGTGTTTGGATTGGAATTATGATTCCTAGTTATATGCTGATTATTTCAATGATATGATGTGCATATATATATGTTGACACAAAAAGCGTCAGATCTGTGAACACCTCGGGCTATTACCCAAAGCTCGATGTCGAGGGTGTGCCAGTCGATTTGACCAATCAATCGACAAGGATGATAACTATGACAAACTGAACGAGACGACAGCGATACGCCTGGGCGTCAAGGCTCAGATTGATCACGAATAACTAGAGCAGAGCTAGACGAGGCAAACAGCGATGCGCCCGGATTGCCAAAGCCTAGAGGTACTCCCACGCGGAACTAGTAAGGATTTGACGGAGATCAAGGTGATGCAGCCCGTCGAAAGCTTGAAGAACTCGTTGATAACTATAACTAATGCATAAGAAGGTAAATTGCGATAAAAGTAGGATAAAAAGTAGAATTGATTTGTTTTGAATTGGATTCATATCTTCATAGCCCTCGGGCTCATATTTATACTCCCGGAAGGAGAGTTGTACAATGACACGACACATATCCTTCCTAAAACAAACTCCTACTTTAAAGGAAACTGACTCGCGCAGGAGCCGGATAACAATATTTATTTCCTAAACAAACACCTATTTTAAGGGAAAATAAACGACCCATGCAAGAGCCGGACTCAAACTACTATAATAATACTGGCACAAAATACTAGTTTTCTTATACTTCTTCTCGATGGAAACTCTCCATCGGCAGATCCCTTTAATCCGCACCTTCCTTCTTTGGACCATTGGTAACCTTCAGCTGCCACCAAGCGCTAAGTTGCGCTCATCGGTATCGGCAATACTTTTCCCGATTGGTAGCATCCCCTCGTCGGCAATCGGCAATAAACCCTTGTCTGCAATCGGCAACTATCCTCCATCGGCAATCGGCAATGATTCTTCATCGGCAACCACCAATCAACCTCTATCGGCAAAGATCACCCAGCCTTCATCGGCAACATACTTGATCTTTTACAGTACTCTCCCATCGGCCATATCAGCTCATACTTTACCGATGCCGATGGAGAATAGTCACTGACCAGTCAAGCTTCGGCCCATTTGACACGTGTCAAAAAACGGTGTCAACACATGCCCCCCAGTTTCGGAGCGTATAACCTTACGTGCCGAAATTCTCTCCACTGTAGCCGTTGCTGTAGCCATTACCCCCGAGATAAACGTACGGTTTCCTCGATCCCCGCATGTGGAACTGCAATTTACTAATAAAATCCCTCGATTGTAGCATGAACAGTTACAGACCACCTCGACCACCGCGCGTATCTACCGTGGGCCTCTCTACATTCCTGCACAGTGTGGAACAGAACCCCAAAATACCCCTGAACGGGATTATAAAAGTTACCAGGATCCACACTACCCTTTTTACCCGAGCCCATTTTTACTTTCACCTCCCAGCCTTCGTCTTCAACCTTCGGCTGCCCTGAAGAACACAAGCTCAAGCAACAGTACTTCTTCACACTCCAAGGACAAATCAAGCATCTCTTGACTCCAATGGCGATCCAGGTCGACATCCCGAAGGTAAGATTCATTCCTCATCCAATCTAACCTCTCTTTTCTCCGCAAAAACCTGGTTTCATCCCTGTTCTTCTTTCTAATTCGTCCCCTTCTCGAACCCTAGGAGTTGTACAACAAAGTCATCATCCCCCTTGCTGGTTCCAATCTTAGCTGCCTAGGCCCAATGGGCAATCCAGACCCCAACTCCATCATCAACGCAGAAACCAACCGGATACCGTTTAGATCCGAAAGCTTTGGTCTGGGATTGTGGAAAGATACATTCCGCTCATAGCCCAAGCACACCAAAGGATGGAAAAATTGGTACTTGAGGTTGGCCAGGTCACAGCAAGTATACTGGCAGGAGCGTGGCTTAGATCAATGCATTAGGCTCTCAATTGCCGATGCAGAGAAGAATGAGAACTTGATGATATCAGCTCATACTTTACCGATGCCGATGGAGAATAGTCACTGACCAGTCAAGCTTCGGCCCATTTGACACGTGTCAAAAAACGGTGTCAACAATATATATATCACATGATACCTATAGACAAACGTGAAGACAAATAATTTTCACATTCACAAAGTTAGATAGAGACGACGGACCAAAAAAATGGGTGGACAAATTTTGCCTCTTTATTATTACTAATAAATATGTCCGTGTGTTGCAACGGGAATTGTTTTTTTTCTCTAGACTTTGATAATGTCGCCGCCCTGTGCATAGTCATAATAAGATTCACATGTAAAAATATCTTACTTGTTTGATTATATATATGCTTAGTCATGGATGCCAACGTGGTGTCCTTTTGTTTTGGAGCTCTTTTGTTTTCTTTTAGTACTGATGGCGCGAAATTTCTATTCTTGTTATCCTATTCCTATCTGGATTAGAATTCCTTTTTATGTTATTTGAAAGTCTCACGTGTTTCATAGAGCCTGTTTGGGACTGCTCCACGAACTCTGCTCCACAAACTCCACTGTAAAGCAGCTCCACGAACTCTATGTTTTTGTGGAGCACCTCTTTAGGTGCTCTCACAACTCCACCTTTTTTCTGGAGCTGTGTGCATGGAGCTGAAACCGTTTGGCTAAAAAACGTGGAGCAGAGCTGAAAAACGTGGAGCGGAGCAGTCCCAAACAAGCCCATAATAGGAAATAGGATTTAGAGATCTGTTTGGATTACAATTAGAACTCATAACTTTAAGGTTAAATTAAGAAACTCTATTTGTAATCGAACTCTATACCGTGTTAGACAAGAACTATTATAACTTGTATATGAGCACCGGTTATATATATGTATATGTATATATATGGGAACGTATGATATAGAAACCAGATTTCCATAGAAACTATGGATACTCGCACGTGGATCGTTGGATCTAAATCCGATGGTGGGAGAGATTAACAATTAACCCCTTACATAGTGTGTCGATCCACGTGCTAATCTCTGCCACACTGTGGGAGGGGTTAATTGCTAATCTCTCCAACCATCGGATTTAGATCCAACGATCCACGTGCAAGTTTCCATAGTTTCCACAGGAACCTGGTTTCCATATATATATATATATATAAAAGTTCGGACAGAAGTAACTATCTATTATCCATTAGTTGGAGAGAGATAGATCTAAAAAGAATTGATGGACCAAAACAAAGAGTCAAATTTTGGCTCTTTATTATTATTAGGTATAGATATAGATATAGATTATGTAGGTATATAAATATAATGGAGTACACCCTCAGTCCCTTATTAAGTGTCGTTCCGGTTTTCATGTCACAACTTTGATTAAATTTATATAAAATATATGTAATATTTGTGTGTCCAAATAAATTTATTAATAAACTAGATTACAAGATCTATCTAATGATATCAATTATGTATCATAAATATTAATAGTTTTTTATAAAAAATTAATCTATTTTTTCTCGGAAAAGTGAGAAAGACAATTATTTAAGGATGGAGGGAGTATATAGCAGCAGTAGGAGGGTATATATACAAATTAACTTTCTGGGCCTAGGTGAGATCTTCGCTATTCGCAGAGTATTTTACCTAGAGAAGAATTACCGTTTACTCTCTTTGCGACACGGCCCGAGGTTGTCGTGTGGTGGACCATCCACAGAATAAAAAAAAATAGTAAGAAAAGTTAGCTTATGTTAGTGGAGGAATTGGGCAAAATATCTAGAAATGGGGCAAACAACTCGTATGCATGTTAGAATGTCATCGTCGCTCCGTAATCAACAAATACAAATGGCCAGTTTACATATAAAATCGTGTGATTACAATAGTGGTATAGAAGATGTTGTTTGGCCTGGCTTTGGATTTCGATAATCAATTTATAGTAGAACTGAATTGTTTGTCTTTTTGGATTTTGATAATCAAATTCTAGTAGAACTGAAATGTTTGGCTTTGGAGTTTGTGCGGGAATCCACAATCGTCCTAAACAAATAATGTGCACATAATAATTGCTATATATAAATATGGACTTATCAAGAGAACACTTTGCAGTAGTGGTAGAGAAAATTAGCGGTTGCCCATAAATCGAGTGGAACAACCTGGAACAGAAATCACTTGATCCGAGAAAGCCCCTCCCACACCCAAAATTGTTTGATTGGGTACCGTACCGCGCGAGAAAATTAATGAATAAATTTGGGAAGAATAAATTAAGAGAGAAATTAACGAGTGGATAAATCTGCTAGTCCTCCTTCCTTGACAAGAAATTCCATTGATTCTTCGATTGAATTTATATATGTGCAAGAGGCACCAACAAACGTGCATGCAGCTGGAGAGAAATTAGAAACCATATATTGGAAAAGCAGGCAAATATATGCAGAGAAAAGAGAGATATATGGGGCTGGCTATATATATATCCCCGTAGAACTCTAAAAAAAGGGGAAAACAAGAAGATACAGACAGAGATGCAGCAGCAAAAGGCTAGAAATTAAGCGAGACATGCACAATTGATCATCATAGCTTGAGAGACAAGTCCAACTCGTCGGCGCGCTCGACGCCGCCGTGCTCGAGAGAGCTGCCCTCGTCGCGCCGCAAGCCGGCAGATTGCACTGCAGGCGCTTGACGCCTTTCCATCAGCGTGGACCTCATGGAGCTTGAGGCGTCGGCGTCGGCGGCCTGCCGGGCGCCGTGTGCGCGCATGGCAGCGGCCATCTCCCGGCGGCGCTTGGCGAGGGTGCGCTCGTACTTGTGCGCGTTCTGGTGGCCGCCGAGCGCCTGCGAGCTGTAGAACTTGCGGTCGCAGTAGGTGCAGACGAAGAAGCCGGGAGGATCCGCCGCCGCCGCCGCAGCCGATAAGGGCTGGAGGGTGAGCTCAAGGTCCAGCTCCTGATGATGCTCCATTATAGCAAGCTAGCTAGCTTCTAGTGCCTGTAGTATGTGAGAGTGTACTGTGTGGCGACTGTTGTGCGAGAGCTTAATAAAAATACTAAGATACTACTACCTGCACATCACATATGCATTGGGGTCATTAACCGGGCGGCGAACCGGGGATTAAATACACGTAGTATACTACAGCAACTAACGTACGGTGTGGCGCACGCTTTCCCGCACGTGTTTGGGCATGCAGCGCCGCAACAGCAGCAGCAGCGCAGCTGGGCCAGGAACGACAAGTCGCAGGCAGATATGAGGCCACGATGCATATCCATGTCCTCTAGAGGATTGGATTCCTATCAGGGGGCCGGCCGGTCACGCGGACGGACGGACCAGGGGCCGGCATCTAGGGGTGGGTTTGCTAGGGCGGCCCAGCAGCCCGGCTGCGCTCTCGGGGTGTAACTCATCATGTTTGCTGTCCTGGCCCGTGAGCGAGCCTGGCTTCACAGATCCAAAAACGCCCCCTCAGCCTTACTATCTGGGAATGATCAAAACCTTCGTTTCTCTGGAGCCTGGCTCCTCGCTGTGCACGCGGGCGCTTTTTATTGTGACAGTTGGTGGCGATTGCTTTATGAGCCCGGTTGTCTGCTAGGTCACAAACACAGGTTCATCTAGACTAGGATTAATTGGTACAAGGACGCAAACAAGCTACGTTGGCCTAACAAAGCCGGGATCAATTCGGCTAGCAAGGCTGGCCGGTATAGGGTCGCAAACGGTAGATCTCTCTTGGGGCCGATACCAAAAGGCTACCTACTACACTACCTGACATACAGAAAGTCTCATAAACTATGGGGAAATTTTGTTTGACATTAATATTTTATTTTTATTTACATAGTACTAGTTCGATCATCAGCTCCTGTCGAGTTGTTCTAGTCTTTGTTTATTTATTTATCTATCTATACTACTTTTACTAGAAGAAGGAGTATTATAGCTACCATCCACACCATATTTACGATTGACGACGACAGAAAACAAGTTGTCCAATTCATTTGACATGTGCGGGAAATAAATTGACATAAATGGGGCATATCAGACGTAGACGGTTACGATCATCGAGCAATTCCTACCCAAGTTGTCTAGCTATTTTTTAATCCACACGTACCATTTATACGCGCAATCAAAAGACGACAGAAACAAAAGTTCAGACAGTTATTTAATTTTTTAGAGATGATATATGATGCATGGTATCTTTTATATATACGCTGCCGCCGGATATACGTACGTCGCACAACCACACTGATACTTAGCACCTACACACACTCTCTAAATATCTGTCTATGTTTCTAAAAACCAATTTTAAGTAAATATATATTAAAAATATCAATATTTATGGTACATAATTATTATTATTGAAGTTTTTTATTAAATTTATTTAAAAATATAAATGTTTGCGTGTATCTTAAACTTGTGGCACACATATGAACAATGATACTTATTTAGGGACAGAGATAGTAGTTGGAAGGGAGAAATACAAAACTGAAAAAAATAAGTATAGGAAGAAAACAGGAGACCCAAAAACACAATAATTTCTTTCCTCTCTTAACGAAACACGAGTAATTGATTTGTGATTTCGTGAAAAAAAACACAAGAATTTATTGAAATAATTGTTTTGGAACACAACAATTCTATTCTACTGAATAAATGATTCGCTCAACCATCCATTTCACATATAGGTAAATTCTCCAAAAGCTTAAATTAGATGTTTTATTTTCTCCGATCCATTCATGGAAAGAAGAATTTCCACGAAAAAAAAGGAAAGTTTCATTCTTAGATTCCGAACACCATGTGATATAAGCTAACACCATGTGGTAAAATCTAGAAATTGGATTCCTTTGAAATTTCTATTAAGATCCTCCTATCCAAACAAACAAGCCATTACATGTGGTTTTTGGTCCCAACAGCTGCAACTGCACGAAGCGAGAGCGCGGGCCCGTCCGTCGCCTGTCATGTTGCACCGTACCGGCACCCGTCACCATCGCCGTCGACGTGTTTTGTGTAGCGCGAGTCGGCGTTCACTCTACCGTCGCGCTCAGCTCGTCATTATTAGCCTGGCCCGGCCCTCTTTGGCTCTTTTGCCTCTACTGTGCTAGGCTTCGACCTGCTGCTAGCTGCTTCCTCTTAAGCATAATAATGAATAGGCACGTACAGTGAAAAAAATGATCGATCACTGTGGTACACAGTTTTGGATCGGTTTGGACGATCAGATACTTAATTTTGCAAATCATCTTACTATCACTAATTGGAGGCCCCAACGAAGGTATCACGTTAATTCTCATCAGATGCATTAGAAAAAGAGATAAATCCTATAAATTCTCACAATAATCAGAAACATCTTGCCTTTGATTTAGTAGACTCTAATTATCATCACCGATATTAGCCATGTTGGATCTATTATAGTTTATTAAAAAATTACCCACCACTACCATTGTGAAAAATACTTAAAGTAACCCCCTAGTTTTGCATGTAAATTACTCACCTCTGCCATTATAAAACATAATCCAAAATAAACCCCTAGATTTATATATAAATTATCCACATTTGCTATTATGAAAAATAATTCAAAATGACCCCCTAAATTTGCATCTAAATTACCCACCATGGCCATTATAAAATATAATGTACAATTTCCCCCTAACATTGTATCTAAATTACCTAACTTAGTCATTATGAAAGATAATACATACTTCATGATAATAAATTTTATAAGCTATTATTTTAAACATGTTTATCTATTTTTACTGAAACATTCACTAGTACAGAACAGGCCTTTGCTCCCGGTTGGGAAATCCCTTTAGTCCCAGTTTCCCAACCGGGAACACGCATGCGGGACTAAAGGTGGCACCCTTTAGTCCCGGTTCGTAATAAGAACCGGGACTACTCCCGGTTCTTATTACGAACCGGGACTAAAGGTCTGTCTCCTTTTTGTCCTGTTTTCCCTTTTTCCTTTTGGTTTCTTTTCATTTAATATTAGCTAGGGTTTTAGAATAAGTTTTCGAAGACGCATTCTATGCTGCTATATATATACGCATATATATTTTGAGCATATATAAAGGAGATAATTATAGTATGAAACTATTATATATATATATATAAATACTAGAGAGGTAAGTAATACACAATTCATATATATACACGAGATATGTCTTTGATATTGGATAACATTGATCTAATACAAATTAGACTCCATTCATCTTGGTTGGGCAAGATTTTTTCTTTTGGGTCGTAGTAGTGCTCTCCATTGGGTTGTATTACTTCGTCCACAAGAAATCCTGCAATCGTCTCGACAATTGCATTGATCTTGTCTGATTGTAGAACCTTTGTCGCCGACCAATCAGCCTTCACTTTGAATCAAAGTAAAGAAAATGTATTAGTATATATATATGACTAACAACGAATAGGTACCAACAATAGTAAGAAATCAATTGTGAAACATACCTTAAGCTTCTTTAGTTTAGGCCTACTCGCTGATGAACTCGCAAACATATTATCCGCACAAATTGTTCCCCGGTTCCTACAGCAAACACCACTTTACGAGAAAAAGAAACCGATCGTTACCTAGTGAAGACACACTCACATTATCAACTTCATGAAAACTATATATATATATATATATATATATATATATATATATATGTATAGCTAGTAGTACTTACTTGGGTTAACACTACGTTCAGTGGCGCTTTACGATCAGGGCGCTGATCTTGAATGAATTTTGCCCAAACACTAGCAACAAAGTTTTGAAAAAATAGATTGTTAATTAACCATCAAGATTTAAGAGAGCAATAAAGAATTTGGTTCGTGATCGATATTAAATTACCTCTGGATAATGTCTATCATATCTTGATATTCGGCTCGATCTTTTCTCAACGAGTCTAATATTATTAACCGATTATTGTCCAGATAGATGACCATCAAGATCTAGTGAAAGCTGCATATTTATAGCATATGAAGTCACATAATTCAATAACTATATATGAGTCAAGTAATTAAGGGAAAATAAAATGTGCACACTCACTTGAAGTTATACAGGAAGAGTATCGTTTTCTTGTCCTTTTGGTGAACTAAGAACCTCATGAGATTCTTCTCTACTTGAGGTCGCCAATTAGACTGGGGAGTAACTTGGTCTTTGAATACAATGTATGGATCAACAAAACCGATAGTATTGTCTTTTATTTTTATAAGCCTGTTCATCTCATGTCTGCATACATATATAGTGTAAGGATGAAAATATATATACACACAACACATGCAAGTTACTTTAGTAATAATAGAAATGCAATCACTTACAGACAAAAGCAGCTGAGGAGAGATTTGTCGAGGGCATCATGGTGGCATAGTTGGTGTAGTTCTGAGAAGTTATTATGCATGATGTCATCTCCACGGAAGAAGTGTCGTTGTCTGACTCTGAGAAGAAGCCATTGATCGTTCCTTTTACATGCCTCTAAGTACCACTTGTTTAACATGTACATTTGTGTGCCGTGATCTCTTTGTGTGGCATCAGGGTTGAATAAACTATTGCCATATTTATAAATCTTCCAAGGATCAACTTCTGGGGCAGAGTCAATTTCGCCACCATAGAGAATTTGGTTTATGTCAAGACCAGTTTCGATGTAGAAAGTAGCAAGTTGCTCCAAGTTGAACTCTCCATCTTGGTTCATAAATGTTCCATACTCATCAGGAACAACTAGTTGAGGAATTGGTTGTGCCTGTTCTCCGAGTAGTGGAACATCTTTCCCTGCTTTCTTCTTACTTGCCGTCACCGCTTTCATGAGTGTGATCATAGTCTATTGCTGGCGGTGCCTTACGAGAATCACACAACTCTTTCTGCTTTTGGTCCACCCTCTTTCTTAGTTCTTTCTGATTTAGAAAGAAGTTCGGTTTTGGAGGGTTTCGCCTAGCTTCTGCTTCCTTTTTCAATTTTGTAAAGAAGTTTGCCACTTGTTCTTTAGAAGTGGCCGTAATTTCTTCATCCGTCTTTTCATAAGGAAGCTTTTGGGGAATAGACTTTGTTTTACTCCAGGAGGCTGCCCTCTTCGCCGATTGGGATGAAGACTTCATCGATTGTGACGGGGCAGACCTCTTAGCGGCAGACTTCTTTGTCAACTTAGGCTGAGGTGGCGGAGGGGTTGGTGATCGCCTTGGAGACGACTGATGTGGCGACGGTGTTGGAGACCTCCTTGCCGGTGTTGGAGATCGCCTTGGATACAACTGCGGCGGCGGCGGCGTTGGAGACCTCCTTGCTGGTGTTGGAGATCGCCTTGGAGACGGCTGCTGTGGCGGCGGCGTTGGAGACCTCCTCGGAGCACTATGCTGATCTGAGGACCTGCTGCTATATATGAAAAAACAAATTAGAGAACATGAGTGTATACTTGTTTAGTCAATATATAATATTGCTCACAACACTATCATACGTACCTATGGTGAGGTAGTTTAGGAGGCGATGCCCTGGGAATAACAATGTATCTCTTGCGCCATAGAATAAATGCATGCTCCGTTTCTCCGAGAGTCTTCTCCCCATCACCTCCTGGAATGTCAAGAGCCACTCCGTTGAATCCTTTAAGAACTCTATCCACGGAGACACTAGCATATCTAGGTGGTATTATTTGACAATGCATTCTTGGTGTTCTTGTAGGGTCAATAGGGGAAACAACACCGACAACAACCATGATGCTACCATTATCCTTTGGAATGTGCAGCTCACATGCGGTAAGAGGTACAATAATGTCATCCACAGGGAAGCGCAAGCCTACATCATCTAGTAGCTCTGTGGAAGCACAACTACTTAGAATCTGGTTAGTAGGGCTACCTCCCGGTTGTGATGTTGACCACTGTCGTTGGGAAATATTACTCAATGCTATTTGCACTTGTCGTTTAATTTCTTCCTACATCCTCGACTCATTAGTTTTTTCTCGGACATGAGATTCAAGGACCGCCATCTCCAACCTTCGCAACCACTCGTTCTCCTCATCCTTCTTTCTCTAGCGGCTTCTGTATGTGGTTGTGTCCTCAGGAAAGCCATGCGGCCAAGAGATGGCCCCTTTGCCTCTTGTTCTTCCACCGTGTTCAGCTGTTTGGAGGGCATATGTTAGTTCATCCTTTTCTCTGTTGGGCTTGAACGCACCACTAGCAGAAGCCATTATAGCCTGACAAAGTCTTTCTGCTGCCTCTCGAATCCTTTCACCAAACACTAACCTCCCGGTTTCTAGGCCAAGTGATCCACCATGCGCAAAGAACTAATTCTTACAGCGTTCGGGCCAATCAAGTGAAGCTGGTATGATCTGCTTTTCAATTAGCATTGATTCTACCTTTTCCCACTTTACCTTGGCAGTCTTGTAGCCACCTGACCCCAAGTGATGGTGGTATTCCTTTTGTTCGGCATTCTATCGGTTCCTTCATATCCGCTCTGTACCCTCTTCTGATGTCTTGTATTGCACAAATTCATCCCAATAAGGCCTCAACTTTGATAGCGGACCCCTAGTGTTGAAATTTGGTGTCACATTCTTCTTAACATAATCATTGTATAGCTTTTTCTTCCAAGACTGGAACTGGGTGGTCATCTTCTTCATAGCCCACTTCTTAACTAACTCCATATCAGCATCATCTGTTTCAAGCATGAAATGTTGGAGAATATCATCCCAGATAAGGGTCTTGTCTAAATTAGAGACAAAACTCATATGAGGAGCATTTGTCTTCTCTTTCCATTCCCGGGCATTGATCGGCAGTATGTCCCTTACTAGGTAACCACAGTGATTAACAAATTTCTTCGCATGTTCTCCAAGTGGTTCTCCCGTAGTTTCATTGAACTATGTTATTATGTAATAGCCCTCCACCGACTTTGCCGGGCCTCGTACCTTTCGACTCGTCGTTGATCCAGAGGGCTACACGCCCAATGCACACATATACATTAATTAATCACCAATATGTATATATTAGCTACAGAGAAGATGGAATAATTAATTAATCAAGTATATACCTCGCCAGTGATGTCATCTTGCAAGACATTTTCTAGTTCATTTCCAAGATTCAAGTATTGACTCCCGTCATCCGCCTCAGCATTATCATCGTCCGCAGCGGTGGAGTTGATAAGATCCATCATGGCATCCTCCATCGTGTCCTCATTGAGGTCGGCCATATCTAAAGTATATATACATGAAGAAATTTAAATTCTAATAATGAAGGATGATATCTAGCTAATTAATATACATGAAATGAAGACATTTTACATGAAGTCATTTACATTTCTTAAAAATGAAGGTATTTACCTAAGGCCCCGTTTGGCTACCCGGAATTTCTTCCACAACTATAGTTTATACTATGAATTCAATTCCGGGAATTCTAAGGAGCCAAACGGGCCCTAATAAATATCCTTAAAAATGAAGGATATCTAATATAAATTATAGTTATAAAAACATTTGCACATTTGCATATCTATCTACATTAAGGATCACACACACATATCTATCTCGCACAAATAGTAGAACATATTGTTGATGAAAAATAGTACATGTAGTATATTTAAGGATATATACATGCATCTAATTAACATATATATATATATATATTTATATTTATGAGTCTATTTATATATTTACATTAAGGATCACACACACATTTGCACATTTGCATATATCTATCTATATATATATATATATATATTTATGCATCTAATATATTTATGAGTCTATCTATATATATATATTTATGCATCTAATATACAGCTAGGCATTAACAAAAACATGAACACACACATTTGCATATCTGTTTTTATATTTTTATATATAATATACACACACACTACATCGATCTCACTACCAGAGCCGGCGGCGAGAGGAGGAGGGCCGGGGCCAGGGCCGGCGCGGCTGCGCGCTGAGGGGCGGCCGCAACGGAGACGCCGGCCGCGCGGAGAAGCGTGATGGCACGCAGCATGTGTGGCACCGCTGGCAAACAGAGGCCGCTGGGCGCGCGCGCGGTGGCCGGAGACCGGAGACGAGGGCCGGCGTAGGTACGGTGGCCGGCGCGCGCAGCTAGATCGGAGTAGGGGGTCGGCGCAGCTACGGTGGCCGGCAGTCAACGGAGGAGGGGCGCGAGCGCGATAGCGACAAGGCGCGAATCTGGCTGCGCGCCAGAGGGTGGGGGTCCGGCAGCGGAGACGACGCCGGAGCTTGGCCGAAGGAGGTTGCCGGGGCGCCGCCGGCAGACGGAGAGATGGCGGCGGCGAGAGGAGCTTGCTGGGAGGGCCGAGTCGATCGTGTGTGTGTGAGGACTTAGCGGCGCAGCGGGCGCAGGAACTGGGCTTTATAGCCCAGACCTTTAGTCTCGGCTCTAAACCCTAACCCGGACTAAAGTCTCTTTAGTCCCGGTTGGTGGACTAAAGGCCTCTGCCTTTTTGGTGGCAACTGAAAAGCAGAGACCTTTAGTCCCAGTTGGTGTTACCAGTCGGGACTAAAGGTCCATTTCTGTTCACTTCCCGCCGGCTTTCAAAGGAAATTTTGCTTTTTTGGATATATTTCATTGTAATTTGCTTTTTACACTTGTTAATTAAACAATAAATCAATTATTAGGCATAATATTGTTTTAAAAGCACCATTATTTGGTTTTTGCTTTATTCTTTGAAGGAAAAGCCTTAAACTTTACAATTATTTTGTTTTCCTTTTATTTTGGTCATCGTAATATAACCATTAATCACTAATTGCTTAATGCAAAAATGGTTTTTTCAATGTAAATCCTTTAAACTATATGTTTTGGATAGGATATTAGTTTTCGCAGTATCGTAGCGTTAAAATTTTGGTTTTTCACCAAATTATTTCCAAAAACGCACGTGGGAATGTAAAACACATGATCGAGCCATATATTGAGCAATCATACAATAGCATGATGCTAAAATTACACATATTGAGCCATATATTGAGCAATCATACAATATATTAAGTGATGGTAACAGCAACAAGCTTGTTCCTAATGTATGTCCCTTGGTCATGATCACTGCGTAACCATGGAGTGTCTTCATTATTTAGCATGATGTTTGGGTCTTTGTCTACTACAAACGGTTGGAGTTGGTCGTCCTTTTCATAATCCTCTAACAAGTCTGACCTGTCCTCGATTCCCACGATGTTTCTTTTCCCTAAAAGAACAATGTGGCGTTTTGGCTCACTTTTTGAGTTGTCGTTTTTCCCTCTCTTTGGTTTCGTACACATATCCTTTACGTATAACACCTGATTCACATCCTTGTCTAAGAAAAATGGTTCGTCTCTGTACCCAAGATTGTTGAGATCCACAGTTGTCATTCCATAGTCATTGTCAACTGTTACCCCGCCTCCAGTCACCTTCACCCATTGGCACCGAAACAAAGCGACCTTAAAAGTGGGTCCGTAGTCTAGTTCCCATATCTCTATTATGCGGCCATAATATGTTTGCTTATTCCCACTCGGGTTCGTGGCATCAATGCGGACACCACTGTTTTGGTTAGTGCTCTTTTTATCTTGAGTTACTGTATAAAATGTATTCCTATTTATCTTGTACCCTTTGTATGTCATGATATGCCACGATGGTTCCCTGGCCAACAAGTACAATTGCTCATCAAGACTCTCATCACCTTGACATTTTTTCCGTAGCCAACCACCAAAATTTTGCATGTGCTCACGAGTAATCCAATGTTCGGTTCTCCCTGGAAACTGGGATCTTAGGATGCCCTTGTGTTCCTCGATATACGGATCCACCAAGGAGGAGTTTTGTAGAACAGTCTAGTGTGCTTTATTGAAACAATCGACCTCTGCATCGACATATGCTTTTTTCCCTAGTGTTCCCTTTCCACTTAGTCTCCCCTCATATCGCGATTCAGGAACCCCAATCGGGTCAAGGTCTGGAATAAAATCAACACAAAACTCAATAACCTCCTCTGTCACGTACCCCTTGGCCATGCTTCATTCTGGACGAGCATGATTGTGAATGTATTTCTTCAGGACTCCCATGAACCTCTCAAAGGGAAACATATTGTGTAGAAACACGGGACCAAGAATACTAATCTCCTTGACCAGGTGAACTAGGAGGTGCGTCATGATATTATAGAAGGATGGGGGAACACCAACTCAAAGCTGACAAGACACTGAACCACATCATTTTGTAGCTTTGCCAGATCTCCTGGATGGATTGCCTTCTGAGAAATTGCATTGAGGAATGCACATAGCTTCACAGTGGCTAAACGTACATTTGGAGGTAGAATTCCTCTTAATGCAACTGGAAGCAATTGTGTCATAAGCACGTGGCAGTCATGAGACTTTAAGTTTAGAAATTTCTTCTCTGCCATACTTATTATACCCTTTATGTTCGAGGAGAATCTAGATAGGACCTTAATGCTATCTAGACATTCGAACATGCTTTCCTTCTCTTCCTTGCTAAGTGTGTAGCATGCTGGTCTTAAGTATTGGCGTCTATCATCTGTCTTCTCTGGATGCAGTTTTTCTCGTTCATTTAAACATCGCAGGTCTTGTCGGGCTTCAATTGTGTCCTTAGTCTTCCCATACACACCCATGAATCCTAGTAGGTTTACACACAGATTCTTCATTGGGTGCATTACGTCAATCGCACTGCGGACCTCTAGCACTTGCCAATAAGGTAGCTCCCAAAATATGGACTTCTTCTTCCACATAGGTGTGCGTCCGTTAGCATCCTTCGGAATAGGTTGGCTCCCTGGTCCCTTTCCGAAGACTACTTTCACATCTTTCACCATATCAAATACATCCTCACCAGTTCGGTTGAGAGGCCTGGTCCGATGGTCTGTCTTACCTTTAAAATGCTTCCCTTTCTTTCTAAGGGGGTGATTCGCAGGAAGGAACCGACGATGCCCGAGGTACACGGCCTTTCGACATTTTTTCAAATATATACTTTCAATATCCTCAAAACAGTGTGTGCAGGCATTATATCCCTTATTTGTTTGTCCTAAAATATTACTAAGAGCCGGCCAATCATTGATTGTTACGAACAACATTTCTCGCAGGTCAAAGTATTCCTGTTTGAACTCATCCCACACACGTACACCCGGTTTATTCCACAAAAGCATAAGTTTCTCAACTAAGGGTCTCAGGTACACATCGATGTCGTTGCCAGGCTGCTTGGGTCCTTGGATGAGCACTGACATCATTATGAACTTTCTCTTCATGCACAACCATGGAGGAAGATTGTAGATACATAGAGTAATGGGACATGTGCTATGACTACTGATCTGCTCCCCAAAAGGGTTCAAGCCATCTGTACTTAAAAGGGAACCTTAAGTTTCTTGCGTCCTCCGCAAACTCTGGGAATTCTCTATTGATTGTTCGCCATTGGGACCCATCGGCAGGGTGTCTCAACATATTGTCTACCTTACGGTCTTCACTGTGCCATCGCAACAACTTGGCATGGTCTTTGTTTCTAAAGAGACGCTTCAGGCGTGGTATTATTGGAGCATACCACATAACCTTGGCATGCATTCTCTTCCTCGGACGTTCGCCATCAACATCACCAGGGTCATCTCGTCTGATCTTGTACCGCGATGCATGGCATACAGGACATTCATCCAAATCCTTATAGCCCTCCCCGCGGTAGAGGATACAGTCATTGGGACATGCATGTATCTTCTGGATTTCTAATCCCAGAGGACAGACGACCTGTTTTGCTTCATACGTAGTTTTTGGCAATTCGTTTCCCTTTGGAAGCATCTTTCTCTGAATAGTCAATAACTGTCCAAATCCCTTGTCAGATATACCATTATTTGTCTTCCATTACAACAATTCCAGTACGGTACCCATCTTTTTTGCTCCTCTGTGGCTGTCGGGTACAATAATTTATTATGGTCCTCTTGCATGCGAGCGAACTTGATCTTCTCCTTTTCACTTTCGCATTCTCTCTGAGCATCACGAATGACCTGACCAGGATCATCAACAATGGGCACATATTTTCCCTCTCGCTCTTCTTTATCTTCCCCCATTGCAATATCATTTAGTGCAGCATATTCAGCAAAAATATCTTCATCGTGCCCTGGTTCTTCGTCTTCGCCTTCTTCCATTATAACCCCGATTTCTCCATGCTTGGTCCAACAAATATAGTTTGACATGAAACCAGACTTAAACAAGTGTGCATGGATATTTCTCGCGCTAACATATTCCTTCAAATTCTTACATAATGCACATGGACAACGTATAAAACCATCTCGCTTGTTTGCCTCTGCCACAGTTAAGAAATAATGCACGCCATCAATAAATTCTTTGGAGCGGCGATCAGTGTTGTACATCCAATGTTGAATCATCGATCTGCACAATTACACGTGACATACTATATCAAAATCTTAAACACGACATCCTATGTCGGCGTGGATCAATTTATAAATTATTAAGATATAAAATAGCCAGGTCAGTTACATCACATCAATATTAAATTATATAAGCATAACCACAATATAGAAAATCCCAAGTAGCACTAAAAAAACTAGACATAAAATGCACTTCAACAGGATAACAATTTCGCGGTCGATTCCAACTAAAACAAACGACGCATCATTTGTCTGTTCAACATTCATGGGCTTCGTCTGTTGGCTCACTGCTTCATCAGCCGCTTCTTCTTGAAGAGATTTTTGCACGTGTGTCACATATTCTTCCTCCCAGTACCATCCTTTGCATCCAGTACCATCCCACTGAAAATAGAACAACAAATTAAGAACTGGAAAAATCACTTTGCAAAATGAGACAAACTGGAAAAATCGTCAAACGCGATAAAATAGCTCACATTGCGATCCGAACACTTGTAGAAGATACGACCCTTATTGGAACCCTTCTTGGACACTCGGTACTCCATCACAATCTTCTGGTCACACTTGCCGCACGGAATGAGAGGGAGCTCCAGCCTCAGTCGTCCATTTTTAACCCCATGAGAGGCCGAGGAACCATAAGTCGTCGTCATCTACTCACTAGCTAGATTATTTTTTAAACAAACTCAATTAAAATGAGCTATCAAGTACTATAACTCTAAAATAAATTCTTTATATATTTCTCTAAATCACTATAGTCTCATTGAAATTACAAAGGACAATTAAAACTATAAGTAGTTTCCATCTACTTAGTAGCTAGATTAATTTATTTAAACTAAATTAAAAATCTTATTTTCTAAACAAACTCAATTAAAATGAGCTATCAAGTAGTTGCTAAGTAAAACTATTCCTCTAAATCAGTGTCGTCTCAATGCAATTACAACAACAATTAAAACTATGAAGTCATTTGTAGGCCAATAAGAGAGAAAATGACATGCAAAATTTAAAATACACAATAAAAACAACATTTTGTAAGCATGAAATGAAATGGTGATGAAACAAGAGAGGATGAGATTGGTAACCTTGCTTAGGAGTAAAGTACGAGTGAAGAAAATCTTGTGTATATGCGAGAAGAAGTAAAATCACCAAGAACATCTTTCTTCCTCCTCTCTTGCTCAAGAACACTCTTTGTTTCTCAAGAACACTGATGTGTCCTCTCTGGCTCGGGCAGGGGAGGAAGAAGGTTATTTATACAGGGCCTTTTTAGTCACGGTTGGAGTTATCAATCGGGACTAAAGGCTCATCTCTAGTCCCGGCTGGTACCTCAAACCGGGATTGAACTTTTAGTCTCGGCTGGAGCTACCAACCGGGACTAAAGATAAGCCTTTAGTCCCGGTTGGTAACTCCAGCCGGGACTAAAGGTCCCTGCCTGCAAAAGGCTGCTGCACGCCTGGTATACTAGCCGTTGGGCAACACCCTTTAGTCTCGGTTGGTATTACCAACTAGGACTAAAGGAACTTTTAGTCCCGGCCGTAAAAAATGCCGAAACTAAAGCCAATTTGGCATATCGTTCAAAGGTCTGTTCTCTACTAGTGATTATGTCATATCAATATTATTAATTTTATTTAGCCTATGATATATAAATAATACTAGATAATCTTCTGATATAACAAATTTAACATGTTTAGTATGTGAATGCATACCGAGTTTCAACTTATGTGGAAATAATACTATTAGGGTATAGATTCTTTTTAATGATTTTTTGAATAAAAAAAGAATACTTAAATCTAATTAATATCCAAAAATACAACAATTTGATTAAACGTTAAAAGATAAATTATAGATTTACAAAGACAAAAAATAGGTTGTATCAATAATTTATATATCTTAAGATTAGATTTCAATGAAATATATATCACCCTAGAAAAATATAAATACTATAAATTCTAACTAGATGTCCTCACTTGAGCATGCATGTTAATCCTTAGAAGATCTAATTGGAAACAAAAGATATATCATTGAAATTTCATAAAAATTAAAGAAATCTTACCATCAATTAGATATGACCTAATCACCATTGATGATAATAATAGTTCTTAGATCTATTATGTTTTATAAATAACTATCCATTTTTGTTGTTGTGTAAAACAATATAAACAAACTCATAACCCTAATTTATATTAAACCTAAATTTCTGTTGTTGTTAAGGAACATGATCTAATGTAAACATAAATTTGCATTGAAGTACTGACGTACTCATATTATGATTGATAATTTACATAACTTAATTTTGATCTCATTATTAGAAAAAAGAAATATCCCTCAAATATTATCTAAGATATAAACATCTCATTTTACAAAAAAATGTTTAGAGAACAAATAGAATATGTAAATTAATTATCATCCCCTCCTCTATCATTTTTAATATAGTAAGATTTGTTAAAGTAAACATACGCGTAAGTGCAACATGCATGAGCAATAAAATACATATGTTATATTTCTTCAGATAAAAAAAATATTTTTCTAGATTACTCATATACTGATACTTAAAAATTATTTAAAACCATATTAGTAACCATAACATATAATTTATATATTCTCCGTAGGTTGATATTTATGTATTTTAACTAAAATTTTGATATGTCTATATTGATAGTATAATCATAACTGTAAATATAATTCCTTGATAGTAAAATTCAATTATCATGAGAAGTATGAGAGAACACTTATTTATATATTATTCTAGCCTTTGTTAAGAATACCTTAGAGTAGACAACCTATCATTATAAAGTTTAAGTATTAGAATTATATTGAGACTAGGACTACTACCCTGTCTAAGATTTTACTTCATGCTCCGTGACTTATAAGTTATCATGTAGGTTTTAAATAATGGTTGATGTTGTTGTAGTACTCAAGAACATACTCCATGACCTAAAATCCTTATTTTTTAAAGTGCAAGAAGAGAGTTAATGAAATATACAATAACCATAAAAGTTTCAACTTAACTTAAGAAGAGAGAAAAAATTTGTAGCAGCCGACAAGAATAAAATTTGAAAAAAATAAATTTTGATTAATGACTTCATAAGATACATGATGCTACAAGAGCCACCATGATTAGTGGTAAAGTTTCATACTAACTGCCTATTTAAAGTATACAAGGTTCAAAAAAAAGAACAAGAAATATATTGTTTGTTTCCTTGAAAAAATATAATCAATAGATTTAAGATAAATAGATATAGACTACATAATATCTATTATATCTACAATGTTAGAAAATAAATGAAGAAAAATCTATATATTAATATAAGTAATTCTTTATTGGTCAAATGCACTTTGTCCCTTCCAAATCATAAGATGCTTTGAGCTTTTAAAAACACAACTTTTACTATACACATAGATATATTGTCTAGATACATAGTAAAAATAATATATTTAGAAAAGTCAAAATGTCTTATAATTTCGAATAAAGAGATTATTATACAGTAGCTAATATTTAATCTCCCAAAACGAGAGCACGGGTTGACGGACTAGTAAAGCTAATTATAAAAGACAGATAATTTATTAGACGAATCTATTAAGTCTAATTAATTCACTATTATTAACATATACCACTGTAGAAAATCATGAATTAATTAGACTTAAGCAAATTAATCACTAGTACAGAACTAGCTTTTTAAGAAAATTAGTCACTAGTACAGAAATACTCCCTCCGTCCCTGAAAGAATAGATTTTTGGAGTTGTCCTAAGTCAAACTTTTTGAACTTTGACCAAATTTTTAGAAAAAAATATTAAAAATTAGGGAATTTGGTTGTGGGACACCCAAAGTGTTGGTTGTTTGCTGGCGGACACCCATTTTCGGCATGTTTGCCAGAACACATCGTTCTTTGTTGAAATTATGCCAGGGGACACCGTCGCCCGGTTGAAGCCGGTTTAGGAGAGAGAACATTTTCTTTTGGACGTCTCGTGCCCCTGAGCCCATAGTTGGGTTCGACCCCTAATGTGGTTGGGTTCAACCGAGGGACCCAACCGGCTGGGTTCAACTGACGGACCCGACCTGACCCCGGCTCACTCTTCCCTTCCTCGTGTCTAAAGCAAAGATGACGTAGGCGGTGGCGGCGAGCGGGAGGGCAGGCGCGGTGTGGGCTGGTTGGCTTCGTTGAACGAGAGAGAAAGCGAAGGGGTGGTAGAAGATGGCAGCAGCATCAGGCGCTTTGTCCTCGGTAGGCTCACGTGGATCGAGAGAGGCACGACCATTGTGCCGCTTCTGTCATATGGCGACGGTCGTGGAACGGACATCGAGGACCGAAAACAACCCAGATAAGCCATTCTACACTTGTAGGAATCGAGACTGGGTGAGTTATTTGCCTTGCATTTGTTGGGCTTCCATTTTTTCATTTTGAAATCATTTCTAGGGTTCATCCCAATCTTTTGGTGAACATGGCAATTCGCAGTGCTGCTTCTTCATGTGGAAGCCACTGAACAGTGGAGATGGCGTGGATCGTGCAACAATGATGGCCACCTGAAGGCTTTAGAGGTTTCTGTGTTGAATCTTACCGATGTTGTAAAAGCTCAGAGGGATGATGTGGGTACAATAGGTGGTGACCAGAGAGTTCTTAGGTGGATGATGGTAGGTAGTGTGTTTCTGGGAGTTGTAAGCTTTGTTGCCATGTTCATGTCATTGTATAACCAATCATGAACTTTAGCTTGTAATGTTTATGTGAAATGAATGAAATGTAGTTATGCTTGTGTTTTCAGCATCAACATCTTGAATAAAAACAATCTTGAAATACAAAATTGAAAAGAATACAATATCAAGAGCACTAACAGTAGCCTTGAAATCACTGCATTAACATTACTTTGAGTTCAGAAGAATACAATACCAAGTTCACTACATTACCAGACCAACCAAGTTCATGTGCCATATTACAGACCAAGTTCACTACATTACTAGATCAACCAAGTTCATCTGCCATATTACAGACCAGGTTTACCAGATGCATGAAAGCATCCAAAATCAACCAAAAGCATGTTTAAGTCCTCTAAAATAATCCAACTTCAAAACCATCCAAGTTGGCTGAAATTCTGAAAACCACCCAAAATCACACAGACCCCATTCCTCCTAGCCCATTGCGGCCTTCTTGCTCCTAGTGTTTGCACTTGGGCTAGCTATCAACGATGAGGTAGTCTGGCTTCTAGTCACTGCCCTTGGGCTATGAGCCAATTGTTGCTTGGCCTGCTGTTGGCACAAAAAATGATACACTTTTATATAACTAAAATGATGCCACCAACTCCAGGATCAAGGAAAAACAAACACATCATGAACATATTTTATCAAATAACAAGTTCCACATGTCCATGGAGTGTTTGAATGCTGGAATGAAGAAATGAAGCAAAAGAGAGCCAGTGGGACCCACATAGGGGGTCGGCCGACCACCCTATGGGCCCACCAGCTCTCCCCTCTCGGCCATGATCCAAGAGAAGCACTTTAGAGTGAATTCCAACCCTTGGATCACTCTGTGCTTTCTCCCAACGGCTCACAAGAATAGTACATCTATCCATGGGCCCACACCAAGGAGATAAACGTGACAATCACCTCAGAACCAACAATCAACATCAATGACAAGTGGGACCAGCACCTGGGAGACCAAGATGGGCCAGAGCCCCTAAGGGGGGTCAGCCGACCCCCATCTAGGCCCACCAGGCCCCCACTTGGTCCCTGGCCTGTGGGACCACTTCCAGGAGGCCAGAGGAGGGCCCACAGGCCATAGGGGGGTTGGCCGACCATCCCCTAGGTCGGTTCACCTCCCAGCAACCGCCATCCTCACTCACACATGCTAGAAATCAACACCCTCCATCCTTGGTCGGTTCTAAGACGGTTGGATCTAAGGGTGGAGGATGGAAGCCCCCCGGATCGCTGATGTGGCGCTAGAGTAGCCCCTACTCCACCTCCCACTATAAATAGAGGCTCGTACCCCCCTCTCTACACATGGTGAATAATCCTACAAGCTCTATTCCTTAGATTGTTCTAGTAGTTTAGTCTAGAGTGGGAGTTAGAGTTGAGTCGAGTTGCGCTGGGATTTCCGGAGTTGTCATCTGGAAAGTCTGGTATAGCTCTTGTATCTTTCCTTCTTTGTAAGACTTTATCTTATTCAATATATATCTTTCTCTCTACTTTACTTAGTATCTACTTTGAGCATTGCTATACTAGATATAGTCTTGTTATATGCTTTTGCTCTTTAATAGCCTTTACATCCATAGTCTGTGATCCTTGTGGCCTTTCCTGTATGCAATCATTGCCTGTCATAGGGTGCTTTGATTATAGATCGTAGTCAAAGTAGTAAGTTGTGTGTAAGCGTGGTGCTTATACTCATCTTATCCTTGGTTACCGCTTGTTGCATGGATTGTTTGTGGTAGCTAGCAAGAGGTGACAGCCTTGTCTAGTCTTTGTATCCCACCACGTGTTCTTAGGCAAGTTCTTAAAAGGTAAGACCCCCATAAGAAGAGGGCGCGGTCCGGTAGGAGTTTTGTTCTCCTGTTAATCTATCCCCTCGCCTAGCATACTTGTATTAAGGAGACAAACTATAGTGTTTAGACTAGTTAATTGGCTAAGTATATTGAAGTAGAGTGAAGTACTTAGGAGTCCCTATACTCTCTCATTGTCCTCCCACCTAGCTATTCTATCTAGTCCATTCTAAGTATCTTTTACCTTGGCTTATTCATTCATCAACCCATCCTATCATTTATATCGTTTACCCCCCCTATACTAGTTGGTACTAAGTTTAGGTGCTCTCTAGGATATCTATCCAATTATCATTTGTAGCCCAGCTTTCCCTTGGGAAAATATAAATTACAATACCTTGGAATACTCCTAGGTGAAGTGCTACAATGGTATAATCCGTGCGCTTGTGGATTCATCCAATAGTCATAAGAAATACCAACACCTACCTCCTAATCACCGGGGAGTTTGCAACCCTAAACATTAAACACATGGTTTAACAATCTTGAAATTGACTGCATCTGAAAAATGTAGCCAAGACAAGGATTACTTACTGCATGTTTTCTTCAGTAGGGTTAACTTGAGCTGAAGTTGTCTTCTTTTTCTTGTTAGTTCTTTACCCTTAGAGGAGGCTTTCCTCTTCTTCTTCTTCTTTGATGGATCATCTGTGGTTTCTACAATCTCAATCACTTTTGGCTTGTAAGTCCTCTTCTTCTTCTTTGGTGGTGCAGGTGCTGGTGCATCAGGGTCTTGGACAGTTTCATTATAGGTTTTTTGGAGGTGGCCAATACCACCACACTTTTTACACCTTCTCTTCCCATTTCTAGTTGACCCACCCTCCTCAACCCCAACTATCCTCCTCTTCCTTGGCCTGCCTGCTGCTCGGTTGCACTTAGGAGGTAGGAGTTTGAATCCAAGGTCCACCTTTTCCCATTCCTCCTTGTCTGGCATTGGAGGCACAACAGTTGCATAAGCTTCTTTGAACATGGATACATAGTAGTAAGGGTCTACAAAGTCTTCTAATTCCACTCTTCTAGTGCCAATGAAAGCTATGGCATGCACACAAGGCAACCCTATTAACTGCCAACCCCTACATGTGCACTCTTTCTTGTCCAGATCAAATATAAACCTCCATGGGACTAGGTCTTTATTCACCCCTCCTACTTCTCCCACCATTGGACCACTCTTGTGAATGTTGTACTTTAGATTTCTACTCTTGTTATGCAACTCCTTCATGACAGTAGGCAAAACCTTGAAACCGGACAACTTTTCAGCTAAAGACCTCCTTATGCAAAACCTCTCCATGATCAGCTGCCTAATCTTGTCCATCAGTTCTAGAACAGGTAAGGACTTGTCCTCCCTAATCCATCTATTGAAGGTCTCTGCTATGTTGTTGGTGACATAGTCACATTTACTTGTTGTGCTAAACTTGGACCTTGCCCACAGTTTTTGTGATTCTTCAGCATCCATGATGTTGCCTTTGGGCATGCTTTGTGCATCTCATTCCAGCGTCTTGCATGGGTAGTCTCTCTATAGCATCTAGATGCAGGCCACAAGTTCCTCTCAAAGACTTCACCTCTAAATCTCTTCTGGAAATTCTTGACCAAATGCCTCATGCATTCTCTGTGCTCTACACCATTACTGAAGACCTTGGTTACAACTTTATCTATTCCTTTATCTATAGTTATAAACCAAGTCATCAATGTCAGTATGCAAGTGCTAAAACAGTGAATGTAAGCTTGCATATGGAAATGAATGTAACACTACATACCTGCATCAGTTGAAATGACAACACCATGTGGGGATCCTATAGCCTTGTGCAACATTTTCATGAACCATTCCCAATTATATGTGGTCTCACTACCAAAAACACCATAAGCCACTAGGAACATCCAGTTATGGCCATCAATCCCTACTGCAGATGCTAACTGGCCCTTCCATTTTGCTATTAGAACTGTAGAATCAACTCCTAAGTAAGGCCTGCAACCTAAGAGGAAGCCATCAATGCATGGCTTCAGTGCTACAAACATCCTACTAAATCTTCTCTTTGTATTCACAACCTCCGACTCAATTTCTACAACACTACCAGGACTCCTCTTCTCAATCTCTCTCTTCCAGGAAAAAAAACATGTACAAAACTGTCCTCCCAGCCACCCATTATCTCATCCAAAGTCATTTGCCAGTCATCCCAAACAACGTAGTAGCTCACCTTGATGCAATACCTATTCTCCAACTTCACCTTCAAAGCTTTAGCCCCAAGAGTTGGATCCTCCCTAAGCCAATTGATAACTCAGTCCTTCACCCAATGATTGGTAGCCATACCATTCCTTTGGACTTTGCTTTTGCTTGCATAGTTATGTTTGTGTGGTAACTTCTTAATCTGCAGGCATAAAAAGGAATGCAAACAATCTACAGCATTAGTACACAACTATGTGAATGGAACAATGAGACTATGGAAACAACACATACCTGTCATGTCTTCCCATCTATACACTGAGATGCATGAATCCTCCACCTACACCTCTTGGCCTTACAATGAGCTATGTACCACCATGACTCACTGTATGTAACTGCAAGTTCAACTTCATTAAGCACATAATATTGCCTAATACATCTTTTAAAACACAAACCATCTTCAAAAGTAACACCAACAGCTATCTTAGGGTTGTCTATGTCAATCACATGAACCACAGCCTCACAACCAATCTCATCATCCACAAGTAATGGGTCATCGTCTTCTGGGTCTGTATCAGGATAGTAAGCACAGTCAACATCAATGTCATGATTTAACCGATCCTTGTACTTTTCCTTTTCATCATCCTCTCCCCAGTCATCATTTCCATCTACCTCATCATCAGACTGTTCTTCAGGAGTAGCATGAACATTAGGACCCACATCATGACCAACATCAGTAGCATCAACATGAACATCAGTAACATCAGGAGCAACCTTAGAATTATCAGCAGGCATAATCATAGCTATTGACAAGCAGTTGACAGACTGAATCAATCGAGGACCAGTGTCAACAACCTCTACAGTCAATGGCAGCTTCCTACTGTCCCAATACACATCAAAATAATGCAACATAGAACTATCAGAATCTATGCGCGCGCTGTCTCAGCCCTGGTTCTGTCAAAGAATGTAACCTTCAGTTCTTGATCCTGACCATGAACTATCTCCTCACAAAGAAACTCATGAAAACCCATCTAATTGAAGATATCCTTGTCCACCACACGCATGTAGTTATCACTTACATGGTAATCATCGAGCCCATCTGGTCTCTAGTCTACATCGGCAGGTACTCTAATCGCCAACCTACACGCGATGTTTGGATCCATCCTAAATCAAAGAAAAAGAAATGAAACCAAACTAAACGATTTCAAACCGGAAACTTTCTAACGCATCCGCAGCCATACCAATCAAAAGAGTATGACGGTTTGAGAAAACTCACCCTATTGGGATCCATTTCATCTCTGAAACCCTAGGCGGATACCCAGGGCAATGCGGGTTCTTCGATCTGGGGGAATGAATCTTGGGGTCTCGAGGGAGCTCCAGATCCTTAGCCCCACATCTCGGACGGCGGCCAGTGGTGCGCAAGGCGGCGGAGAAGCACGGCGGGCAATGGAGCACGAGGCGGCGGAGAAGGGAAGGTGGCGGTGGTCAGCACTGGAGCGTCAGTGTGGGGAGTGTGATCTAACCCTAGCGCCCTAGCAGCTCAGGTCGGGTTAGGTCCCTCCGGTCTGTTGAAGTGGTTCAACCAAACCACGTTGGGGTCGGACCCAACTATGACTCAGGGGCACCAGACATCCAAAAATTTTTTTGTCTCCTCAACCGGCTTCAACCGGGCGGCATAATTTGAACGATTCATGATGTGTTCTGGCAAACAGGCCGAAAATGGGTGCCCGACAGCAAACAACCAACACTTTGGATGTCCCATAGCCAAATTCCCCGAAAATGTTGTTATATTTTTCTATAATGTTAGTCAAAGTTACAAAAATTGACTGCCATAGATTCTAGAAATTGATTCTTTCAGGGACAGATGTATGAATAGTTACCGATGCACATTTATAAGACTATAATGATGATTGTATAATGTATTGGTAATTATCTGATTTGACTTAATGAGGACTATATTATGTGTTGACTATGATTTAAATTGTTAAATTAGCTATGCTTAATATATGTCAACTGATAGGAAAGCAAATAGCAGACTATTAAAGCCAGTTTGAGCATTCCCTAACGGCTCATTACTGTCAAGGAAGAAAATGACATGCGCTGACGGTTACCGGCCGACGGGGAAAAGTTATATATTTCCTAACGGTTTGGCACCGACGGGAATTGTATTCCTGACGGGGATGCAGAAATTTTTCCCTGGCGGGTTAAACCGTCTGGAACCGATTCGTGGCGTGTTTCCGTCAAGGAAAGATGACTTTCCGTGACGTTTCTTTCCTGACGGCAGTCTCTGACGGTAACCGTCAGGGATAGCCTTTCCGTGACGGTTTGGCCCGTCAGGAAAAAAAGTTGTCTGGGGTAGTACCTTTTAGTCCCGGTTGGGAACGAGTTTTAGTCTCTAGGACTACGAATCCAGGACAACTGGGACTAAAGGTTTTCTAAGCATAAAAAATAATGCTTCCCATCTAAAGATGGTAATGGATTGTACCTAATGGGTATTACACAACCGTATTCATGCACATTAGAAACATTCATATTCATTAAGAAACTCATGGCCATGCATGAGTACAACTCTATACTCATGCCCATGCCCATGCGGGTATCGGGTACCCATACCTAAGAACACTACGCCATCAAGCTTTTTCGCAGTGGTCGAAAAGCTTTTATTGCAGCGGGCATTGGCGTCCGCTGCGATGATAAGGCCACGATAAATAGTGTCATTTGTCGTGGCGGTCGTTGGCGCCCGCTACGGTTAATACGATTTACCGCAACGCTGACCCTATATTGTCCCCTGCGGTTAATGTGATTTATCGCAGCGGGCGCCTTTAACAGACCGCTGGATAAAACCTTTTAACCGCAACACGTAGCTTATAATGCCCTTCACGGTTAATATTTTTTTTCAAAAAAAAATACAGTTTCAGAACCTGAATATATATATATATATATATATATATATATATATAACATCCATACCCAAATTCACATAAGTTGTTCTCATCAACAACCATATATCAAATTTTGATTTGCTGAGTGTAATCCATGGGATGGAGCATGGTGTCCGATTTCCTTAACTTCTCGAATTCAGGTAGAACCGTCAGGTCACCCCCATCGTCGAAGAATTGTTCCCCTTGGAGCACACATTTCTCTAGTACAAACTTACAGATGTCTGCCTTGAGTTGCTTGGAAGCAAGTTGGCCGCTCTTAATGTTTTCCCAATGCTTGACTCTCGCCTTGAGCTTCTTCCAGCTGTTGGTGTACTCCTTGCACTGTCTTAGGTATGCGCATGTGTACAAGCCACATGCCTTTGATCCCAAAGGTTGTTTAGCGCACTGCAGGATCGATACAAAAGCATTAGTACAATACATATATAAAAAAACATGACTGAATCTTTAAAATAGTTACGGGGAATTCGTGTCGAATCTTTATGTGGTACTTATGTTTTTTCTTGAACTTTTCAGTGCTTCGATCCCAGCATTGGGGTTCCTTTAGGTATGCCCTATAAGTGCTAAATACAATAATGTTAGTTAGCAACAATTTGAATACGTACGATAATCATAAATGATCAAAAAGTTTGGTGATTTACATTTTCAAGTAATCTTCGAAGTCTTTGTACCCTGGTTTGTTTGGTACCCTCAACGAGTCAAATATGCATGCCCTACCATCTTGAGGATAGATAATAAATGCAACCCAGTGGTCATCGACTTGGCCCTTGCTACACCATTGAAACAAAATACAGGTTACGACGACGATAAGAGTTTATGATCCTAGCCACTTATCTCTAGGTACAATTTTGACTTCCCCAAAGTGGTAAACTGCCATGATATAGTGCGGCCCATTTGGGTTAATCTTCTTCATCACTTCTATTAGTATGTACCGTGGCAATTTATTCTTGATCTCCTCCTTCATATTTTCTTTGTATTTCTTTTCCAACCGTACTGCCAACTATGGATCCGTTATCTCATACCCATTGACGACTCTCTCACCAATATGTATTGGAGAGAGGTAGAGAACATGATGTTTCTTTTTGTTGCTTACTATCACCGATGTCTTGCACAGAAAATTCACCATGGCATAATAAGTATGTGGCAACCCTATTCTACATTCAGTAATTAAATTTGACTAGGAAATACTGAATAATATTAAACATTGTTCGGTATTAGTCAAAAGTATACATCAGTATCATAAATATTAAATAATATTGTCAAGCGGATGTCGAATTGTAATGATTTTTTTTCAATATAATAGTTTGGTGTAGTATAATTATTCTACACCTAGGGTGTGGAATATCACAAGGCAAAATTGACCTGAAAAAAAATAGTGAGAAGAAATCAGTCAGTACTAAACTCAGAACCACGAAAATACTGAATAATACTGACACGCGACTACGGAACAATATTGAATTTTATTCGGTACAACATTTTGGTGTAGATAAGTATTCTACGCTTAAGGTGTAGAATAACACTCGTATAATTTCCCTGTATATATACACACACCACTGGCGTCGAAGGACATATAACTGCTCCCAACCTTCAGGCGGGCTCCTTTGCGGCTTGGTTTTCCTGGCGATGCGGAAGCGGCGGCGGCGCAGCGGAATAATTGCTTCCAGCTTCTTCTGTTCTCCGATGGCGATCTACTCCGACGTCAACAGAGAGGCTAGGAAGACCTCTCTTGGAGTCGAGGGCCGGCGCATCGTTGTCTTCAGGTGATGATGTTGTTGACCCTGTTAATCTCGAGGAATATGTTTTTTGGCGAAAACCTGAGCATTGCTCGAGTTGCCGGCGATGGAATCGAAGGATGCGTCGTGGGTACAGGAGTTGGCCGATGCTCCTGGGAGGCAACGTCGGTTGATTCGCCCAGAAGTAAGTCCTCTTCTGCGGCCTCCACCTTGTGGAGTTTGGCTCTGGTGCCTGACGACGATTGGTACGCGGCTTTGATGGCGGTGATGGATGAATCTCTGAAGGCTTCGAGGAAGATGAACAGAAGTTGTAAACTTTTATGTAATTTTCCTTTTCTTTAAAATCCTGTATGTAAAAGAGCCGGTGTAAGACACTTAAATGAATACATATTTCTTGTAAAAAACCTTCAGCCGGGTCGTGGAGGCCAACGCGTCCGGCACCTCCAACAACTTCTTGGCGTGGCCCACAACGAATGCTTTCGGCTCGGCCTCTGGCTGCCAGGTATTTGTATATGGGCCGAGAACAGGATGCATGTCTGTACCTCGTATGGCTCGAAAGTGGCAATAGCCTAGACTGTTGACCAGGAATTCTATCCGGCGTTGGGCTTTGGGAGGCAATTGGCCCACCTAGGTCAGCCAGAATAGGACTTTTTTTTGCATTTTTAATCTATTTTATTAAGTAATTTTAATAATAAACTGTCTTGTTTTTATTTTTCCATCTAACCTGTTTGGCCGCGCCAGGGAGCATGGCGCAGCCAAATCACGCTGTCGCGCCGTGCATGGTGGCGCAGCCAAGCGCTGACTCAGCAAGCCCCGGCGCGGGCCTGCTGACTCACCGAACTGACGTGGCAGGCCTGCCGCGCCGTGCATCTTGGCGCGGCAGACATGATACCGTTTCACCGCGCGGCCTTCTCTCCTTTCTCTCCCTCACTCCTCTCTGTCCGAGCCCGACGTGCCCGCGCCGCCTCTTGCACCGTCGCCGCTGGCCCTGCCCCGGCCCTCCACCGGCTCGGCCGCGCCTCCCCTGGCCCTCGCAACACCTGGAGGCGCCGCCCCGCCCCCGGCACTGTCTTCCCCGAGTGGGCAGCCTAGTGTTATCCCCACACCAGGCGCCCCTGCCGCCCCCGCGCCACCCCGGGCGCCCCTACCACGGCCGGCCACCTCGGCTACGCCGGGCGCCCCTAACCAGGCCGGCCACGCCGACCACCCCGGCCGGCCCCATCACCCCCCCGTCCACCTCTCTACAGTAAGGTATTTTTTTAGTTAATATTAGTTTTTCTTAAGTAGTTAGTGTATAATAATTAGGTTTAATAGTTATAATATAGACTTTAGATAAGTAGAATTAGTGATAGTTAGTTAGTACTTAGGGTTTAAGGTTTACATTTTGTTTGGTTACTTAGTTAGACATAATATTGTTGTTAGGTGTTAGTGTTTTATTTAGTTGTTTAGGCTATAATTAGTTAGGATTGGAACCAATTTGATGAAGTTTAGTGAAATCCTTTTGTAGATAGATTGTTGTGTGCGGGTTTGTTATGGAGGAAGTGTTAGGAGACAAGATGGAATGTTCGAAGATATGGAAGAAGAATTTGAATGGTTTGGTGAACCTCCTAGCTTTGACGACCTTTGTGATCGTTTGAATACAAAGTTTAGTGGTGATTTCACACTAAAGGGGAGGTGTAACATCGGAAAGTCCAGACCACGCTATGCCGTTATGCATTTGCGTGACTATGTTGACTGGTCCTGTTACAATCGGTTGCTTGAAGGTTCGAATGCGCCCATGGTTGAGGTTGTGGTGGAGAACAGGTACATGAAGCATAGTTATCATGAAGGCCCTTCCAATGCCGGTGTGGGGCACGATGATGAAGATGAAGAGTTGTGGGTGGATGGGGAACAAACTCAGGGTGACATGGACTTGGATGGTCAGGTGACACAAGAGCATCCATTTGGACAGATGAACAATGAAATTGATGGCAATGAGTTTGATGAAGAAGAAGAGGAGCAGAATGAGGATGAAGGGATTGGTGATGCAGTTAGCACTGCTTCAGAAGATTCTGATGACGAAGAGGACGATATAGTTGTTATTCCACCACCGGTTCAAGCCATGAATGCACCTGTTCATGGCATGCCAGCACCGGTTTATGTCATGCCATTCTCTGTATCAACTGAGGTTCTTCATGCGACGCCAGCCTAGGGAAGCTTAGCCACGGAGCCACCAGAGGGTGGTACCTCCTATGATCCATGGGGAAGAATTAGCGAAACACAGCAGTACGTTGCACCACCACCATACACAGAGTCAGAGCTAGAGCAAATGAGGGCCATGAACATTCCTTTTAGTGGTGTTCCAAATTATAGTGATGTGAGCATGACTCATATGGCTGTGTGTGATACGGGGCTTTCCATGTGTTTAAGATCTGTATATAACCCGAAGGAGGCAATACTTAGCAAGGGGATGACATTTAACACTATGGCATAGATGAAGTTGTTTCTTGAGGATTATGTTGTGCACCACCATAGGCCGTACACTGTGGCTCATTCAGACCAGGAGTTGAGGTACAGTGTCATTTGCAAGCTTAGCTGTCCATGGAAGTTAAATGCAAGGCGAAGACCGAGTGATGGCAAGTGGAAGATAACTAAAATTGTTCAACCCCACACTTGTGTTGAAAATAGCAACAATCAAAATCAACAGCAACTCACTGCACGATACCTTGCTCGTCGTATATTGACGCTTGTTGATGATAACAATGACATTTCAGTGTCTTCTTTATAGAAATCCATATTCGGATTTGTTCATTATAATGTCAAGTATGGCAAGGTTTGGCGTGCTAAGCAACTTGCTCTTGCTCTTCGATTGGGAATTTGGCACGAAGCATACAATAGAGTACCCAGAATATTATGTGCAATGAGTCACTACAACCCGGGGATGAGATGGTTCATACACACGGGAGATATGCGTTTACGTAACTCGGGAAAGCATGTACTCCTTCGTGTTTTCTGGTTCTTTGCACAAACGCTGCATGCATGGCAGTTTTGTCGGAACTTTGACGAGACACCTGGTCACAATCTTTGCCGCATTTGCAAAGAGCCTGGTCACAAGGCTAGCAGACATAAACCTCCTAGACGATCTAGAGGGCAGCAGGTGGTTACTAGAGCTTTGTTATGTTTATATGTCTTTAATTGTTAGTTCATATTAACTTGTCATTTAATACTTAATCATTTATGTTCTAACTATCTTTTAATTTATTTGTGACAGGATGGCTCCTCCCACGCAGCACCCGCAGTTCCCCCTTCTTGAGGTGGAGTACGACAGCGTGCACCGCGGCGCCCACTTGACAGAGGCTCCGGTCGGAGCCGTCAACTTGGGCCCCCTCAGGCCACGCACACACGTCCATTCCCACGGGTGGGACGAAAGGTACGCGCCGTACATACGGCGAGCTGGCTTCCTCGACCTTGTACGTGTTGTCAACCTCGGTATTCCGACACTTGACGGCTCACTACTTACGTCACTTATAGACAGGTACCGGTCTTTTTGCTTTCACTACCCATGTTATGTCACTCATATATATTTATACCTAATATACCTTTTTACATGTGGCGGATAGAGACACATAGTTTTCACGTACCTAGCGGCTAGATGACGCTTACACTGCAGGACGTCAAGGCTATATTTGCCTTACGGATAGCTGGTCTGCCAGTATCTGGTATCATCGACAGCGACACTTGGAGAGAAAAGGTGGAACAGTTCTGTGGCATCACGCCACCTGCAGACGAGGTGGCTAGGAGAAACAAGTAAGCAATTGAACCACATCAATTGAACCACCTGTATGTCTATTGCAGTTCTTAAATTATTCTGAACTAAAATTTCCATCAATTTCAGGAAGTCTTCAGGTGTTTCGTCAAAGTGGATCATGAACCATTTCGACCACCTACCAGAAGGGGCCGCTAAGGCTGTTGTGGAGAGGTATGCCGAAGTGTGGCTCTGGCACTTTCTTGGGGCTTTCTTGTTTCTAGACGCGTCAGGCAACACCATCTCTTGGATATTCCTTGACATACTGGCACAGCCGTGGGAGAACATTGCCTTATATAGCTGGGGCAGAGCGGTGCTTGCTTGGACGTATCGCCAGCTATGTGGAACCTGTCAGCGCACCGCAAAAAATTCAAACCTTGGTGGTTGCTCGTACCTCTTGCAGATCTGGTGTTGGGAGAGGTTGCCCGTCGAGAGACCAGTGGTTGAGAGACTTGAGGGACTTCCTGTAAGTAAAGGTTTTAGTTACATGTTTGCATTCCATTAGTAGAATAAAGAACGAACTAATTTATTAAACTATTGCGTGCAGGCTTGGCCAGGACAAGACACTAGGCCTACTGCTCTGTACATTTGGAACGATGCGAAGGTTGTTATAGGGAGATTGTTACGCAGGTACAGGGAGTACACAGACTTGCTAGATGTCCTGACACAGCACCAAGTTTGTATGATCCAAATGCAACTTGCATTTTTTTTAGGTTTACAAAACCACCAGCTAACTACACTTATATTTCAGGTGCATTGGTGTGACAGAACCTCTTAAGATAGGGCCCACTTGTCAGGATTAACCAACTTAATCTCCAACAGATGATCCAAATCTTAATTAGCCCATCAGGTGTCGCCACTTTGCAGCGGGTCATCCACCTCTTTCCGAACAGGATCAACCTTATCACAATCATGACAGAAGTAATACGAAATTTTTATATTACATCAAAGTAGCGGAAATTTAAAGTCATATTACAAACCATAGTTTTGAAACATAACTTAGTGTCATATGATAAAGATACATCAAGCTGCTGATAGCGAAAGAACAGATAACCGAGTTACTCTTGCCCAAGAGTCAAGCAAAGACAGATTATTCTTCATCTTCATCTACACTGACCACGGTCATGCAGCAAGAAGCCACACACACCGGGTTGTGATCCTCATCTGCAACAGGGGTTAACAAACCCTGAGTACGGGAGTACTCCACAAGACTTATCCGACAAAGAAAAGTATTTGGTGGACAAAGCAGTATGCAAGTCATAGGATTCAAGGTGTGGTTTGCAAGGATCAAGTATTTTGCATAAATGAGCATTTATAAAAAGAATTGAAATCATTCATGTTATTCATAAGATTACTCAAGTATCGACCTGGATGTATGATCGATAGCAAGGTAATAAACATCCACGAAGGACTCCAACAAGTATCCAGTTAAAGTGTATTACTACGCGGTAGAGGACAGGGTCATGTTTCCATTTCCGAGGAACACGACGATTCGAACCGGTTTATCCCAGCTGGGGCTTCCCTATCACACGACATATACAGCCGCTTAAAGCACGCATATGACTACCTTTCCCTGGATCCTCTCGCCAAGACCGGGGTTCCGCCACCCGAGAGCACAGTACACCTCCATCCAGTTCGCTAACTTGGAGGGTACACACTACTCTCGCCATCTCTCCACTCCCAGTGCGGGTTAACCGTTCTTCAAGCGAGAATAGCCAAAGTCCAGCTTCCCGGAGTATGTGATAAGTACTCCAAAGTCACAACCCTTGGACGTCTACAATGGACGGTTCCTAATCGACACAGGCGGAAAGAACCCGCTCACCAGATATCCACATCTGGTGGCTCTCCAACACCGTGTCTGCCCGGTCTCAGATTATTACTTCCATCAAGAGGACATAGCCATTTGCTGCAGCAATCCGCTATTCATCTCGAAAACAGAACCATTGCCGAAGCAATCAGGTTACCACCTATTCTCGTAGATGACAGGAAATCATCTGACTCTATCGGTCTAAGCATTGCTAAGCAGCATAAAGCAACAACCGTATTTTTAAAACAGTATCAAGGTACAGGAAAAATAATTCAAGGTAAGGCTATGCATCAAGTAGGAATTTGATTGAATACCGTAATGCAATAGTATAACATAAGTGTATTTAAAACAAACATTTTTAAATACAAGGAAGTGTTTGAATGCACCGGGGCTTGCCTTGGTTGGAGGGATAAACGAACTCGGGCTCAGATTCAAGAGAGAAGACCTCTGCACTGGAGGTATCCAACCCAACCAACGAACAATCTACACGATATAATGACATGTTTTAGATGATGCTTGAATAGTAAACATGATGCTTAACACAAACAAATAGGCTCTTAAAAGAAAACTAAAACAGATTACCCTAAAAGAACTGAGCAAACAGCATTACATCGAGCATGTCCAACTTGTGTTTGTCACTGGACCATGACCATATGTATCAAATAACCCAAAATCACTCAAGGCCTAAAGGTATTAGGGTTTCTAAACATTTTATAACTAACAGGGCATTGGTACAGAACTAAAAACAGGAAAACAGAAAGAACTCTGCTCAAGACCCTCGGACGGCTGAGACTCGACCATCAGCGGCACAGAGGCTCGAGCGGTGGCGTCGAGAACCACAAACACGGCGGCGAGTCGCCGTCGATGACCAAACCGAACGGCTACCCCTCGAACTTGCTTCGGCTTGCCGAGCCGAACCCAACGAAGTAGGCCACGACTCAAACAAACCTTCAGAGACACCTCATCGAGGGTGCTGACGGACTGCTGGGGCTCGACCGATCGCACACCATCGAACACAGCCCTCGATCGAAGAACTACCCTCGATCGCTGACGAGAGACCTCGATCGAAAGAAACAAGGCCTCGACTCGAGAAGCTAGACCTCGATCAGAGACACAAGGTCTCGACCGAACCTCGACCAAGAGGCTAGGCCTCGATCGAACTACTGGGCCTCGACCGACCCTCGATCAGAGAAGCTAAGCCTCGATCGACACTCGATCGTGAGGCTAGGTCTTGATCCCGACTCAGAAGACAACCGTGAGCAAAACGCCCACTGAAACGAGGCTGAAACCTACACAGCCAACCTCGTCGACGACCATGGCGGTGAACTGAGCTCGACCGCACACACATGCCGACGGGCACGGGCCTCGATCAAAGGAGCTAGGCCTCGAGCAGAGACACTAGGCCTCGATCCGACCTCGAACGAAACAACCAACAACTCTAGCAAGCTAAGCAGCCTCAAACCAACGCGAAGCGCAAGCCAAACAAGCACAGAGCTAAAAGCAACACCCTCGACGACAGCACTAGCGGTCGACGGAGATCTGCGCGACGTGCGCCGAAGAGAACACGCACGCGCTCGAGGGCAACTACCCCTCGAGACTGACTCAGAACGGCTGGGCGAAGCTAGCGCGAGACTCAGATCTCAAAAAGATCAACTACAACGACAAGGCGACGAACACACCGCCGCGTCGAACAAGAACAGCGGCGACGCTCAAGGACAGAGCGCTAAGGCTCGATGCAAGGATAAACAAGTACAGCGGAGAGGTCGAGGAGCTCACCCTGGTCACGGAGCGTTAGCAAGTATGGCCGGAGACGAAGCAGAGACGACCGTCGATGGAGAACGTGTCGGCGGAGACGAAGAACTGCGCGGCACAAAGATGTTCCCGGAGCTATGGTCCACCATTAGCAAAACGGAGAACCAGACAAGACTCAGAGATGAACACGGAACAAGAAACATAAGACGACAAGACAATGCGGCTCCTGCGCAGCCCGACCGAAGACTGAACAGAGCGGCGGCGGTTTCGGCGGAGCTGAGGAAGACAGAGCCGCACTAACGAAATGCGGGCTTTACGACTTCAACCAACTTACCCCGAAGATGCGCAAGATCAAGGCGAAGGCAATGACGAAAGATTGAGTGATTGGAAGCGGCCAACGAGCTCGGATGAGTTCGTCAACAATGGCGGTGAAGCGCTCCGCGGAACAGAACGGAGCAGAGCGAAGCGAAGTGAAGTGTGGAGCAGTGGCGCGGAAAGGAAAGAGAGAGGGAACGGCGTCCCGCTTTTAAAGACGACAACGGGTTCCGTGCGACCGCCACGTACCCACGACAGGACGGGAGTCCATGGACAGGCGTTGCGCGGCTGGCGACATGTGTCGACCAGGAGCGACGTCGAGATCGACCCCCGCCATGCAGCTGCTCGAGGGCTCGAGGAAAAGACAGAACTGACCCTGCGGCTGTTTGCAAAAATGCTCAAGCTTCCAGGGGTTTTCGAGGAAAACTTTGAACACGAAAGATGTTCAAAACTTTGAGATCTACAACTTTGCTTAAACAACCACTAGCAAAAACTTTATAGATTTTGAAAATCATGTTTAGGGTTTTAATCCACCCCCTCCGAGAAAAGGGTTTGGATTCAAATTTTAAATTTTGAGACTTTGAAAAAGATGTTCTGCATACAAACAATTGATCAAACATAGACAATTAAAATTATTTTAGTTCAATGCATATCCAGGTTTTCAAACAAATGAATGATGCTTAATGCATATGATGCCATGATCAAATTTTAATTAAGAGATTAACACCCGGGGTGTTACAATTGGCAACCTTGGGACGACGATGAGTTAGTTGAGTATCTTAGTGAGGGTTGTCTAGATGAGAAGGATGAGTACCGCATGGATTGCCCTCTGATTTTCTTCCACATTGTCGAGATGCATCTGCCTATAAGAGTTTGTAGGCAATTTGGAAAGAAGACCGGTTGTCCGCCTCCGTTGTACTCTACTAATCAACAGCTGCACGAGTACTAATCAACAGCCTCAATTGTGCCTCTTATGAGATATTTTATACTTACATCAAACTAATATTTGCAGGGTCACCCGCCAGAAGAGGTACAGTACCAAGGACTGGCGAGTGAAGCATGTTGCCTATATTGAGTTGTGGACGCACAGGACACTTGTTCCCTTCGATGAGGGCGAAGACCATGACTAGTACACTTTCGACCAGTACTTGGAGTGGCTTCATAGGTCTACGCGTACACATATCAGGCCACCGTACGCGGATGACAGTACTAGTGATGAGGGTGAGGATGCTGTGTTCGAGGATGTGTACGACCAGTACACCCGGGACGAGACGCAGGTGCAGAGGGCCCCGCTATAGCGATACATCATAAGTTAGTGAATTTTATATGTAAAATAAACATTCACAAAGTTTGAAGATAACGCTAATATACTAGTGACACTTCACAATTTCTTGTGCAGGCGAAACAGTTATCGAGGATGTCCAATGAAGCAGCATATACTCTACACCAGGTGAGAGGGCAAGGCCTAGGCATGCTCCAAGCATTTGTGGAGGTTCTAGTTTTATTTGTTCGAACTACAACTCAAAAATGCCTAAAACTCTACAGATTCATCTAACTATAAGCATTCTATAACTTTTCAGAAGGTCAAGAAGAGTTGCAGGAAGCTAGCTCAGAGTCTGAGTTGTATGGACACCCCATGGGTGGCACCAGACTACCCGACTTCGTCCCATAGAACACCAGCTACCTCTTCTCAGCCAGTGACCGGTGGCACGTCCGAGGTGCGCACACCCGTCCACGACAGTTCGGGCAAGGGCCGTGCACAAGCTGATGACGAGGAAGACGAAGACTACCTTGGAGGATCCCACAGTCAGTAGTGGTACCAGAGTGGCACAAAACACCAGTTCACCCAAGACACCCCCGCAGGGGTCCTCACACCAGCAGCACTAGTACTCACACCAACAGCACCAGGATACCCCCGCAGGGTCCTCGCACTAGCAGCAGTAGTGGTCCCATGACACCCACGTCGGGTACTCACACCAGCAACACCAGTACTCACACCAGCAGCACCAGGATACCCCAGGGGGTCCTCGCACACCCCACTTGACGATGCATCGAGGTACTGCGTCTACGAGCACGGATGGGATCCTTGGCCACAACAAGAGGAGATTCCACTGTCCCAGCTAGGTGGTGTGCCGCTTGGTACCCAAATGGAGTCACAGGTAATTCAAGTTCACAAATAAGTCCATACATAGTCGTGTTGTAAAGAAAAATAAATAATAATTCACTAACTGTGATTTAAAATGCAGGGACCAAGCCATCAACAGCGCAATTACAGGCGAGACCGCTCCGACGTTGGATACAGTGCCAACGTCCTGGACACGAACCCTAGGAGACGGAGGTGGAGGAAGGATCCGTACACTCTAGGACCGTAGAGTATGAGGCATTGGCACGGACTTAGGAGATGTAGACTACTATGTTAGACTCATGCAGTGTGTAATTCATAACCTATGCACTTCTGTCATTATGTTGATCTTAGTTGAAACAAGGACTTGTGAACATTTATGTATCATTGTTCAAATCAATGAGTTAGCTCCATGGACTTATTCAGTGATAAATGTGATGAAGTATTTGGTGGCCAAAACTTTGACTATAGTGAACTAGTCACGTGGCACTTTTAATCTCCTCCCAGGCGTGGCAAAACTGCTCACAAACTACTATCAGGCTGGCAAACCAATTTCAGGTTCTGAGCTTCTAGGCTTGCCGCGCCATGTCCCTTGGCGCGTCAAGTCTGTCGCGCCATGTCCCCTGGCGTGGCAGGCTAGCCACGCCAGGGGCCATGGCGCAGCAAGCTTGGGAGCCCAGAACTCGAAGCTGTTTTGCCAGCCTGATAGCAGATTTAAAATGCTTTCCTGACCTAGTTTTGTTTTATTTTCACTAAATTTTGAATCCCAAAGTTATCTGCGGTGTCTTTTCAGAAAATACGTAGACTTTTCAGAAATTGCGTAGGCTTTTCAGTGATGGCTAGACTATTCAGAAAATGTGTAGGCTTTTCAGTGAAGGGCTAGACTTTTCAGTGTGTCGTAGGCTTTTCAGTGATGGGCTAGACTTTTCAGTGGCTCGTAGGCTTTCCAGTGTCTAGTACACTTTTCAGAGCGTGGGCTTTTCAGCGTCTCATAGACTTTTCAGAGCGTAGGCTTTTCAGTTTTCGTAGACTTTTCAGTTTTTTGGTAGGCTTTTTAGAGCAGTTAAAGGTTATCAGTATTTGGTAGACTTTTCAGAGCACTTGTAGGCTATGGAGCGAAATGTAGAATTCTGAGAGCAATTATGTAACAATGCAAAAGTTACTAGACCTCTTTCCACCTATATATACTCGTTCATGTATGCGTTGTTGAGCATAACTGAAAAGAGTAAGCTCTTGTGAGAAGGCTTGAGTTAGAGGGAAGGGCTTCAGCTAGAGAGAAGAGTAGAAATGTCAGGAGGTGGTTCGTATAGAGGGAAGGGTTCGAGCAGTGGAAGGGGAAAGGGGAAGGGAGCCTCAGTTGTGTGGGAGGGGACAATTGGTCCCGATTATTTTCTAGAACCAGATTATCTTTTTCCAGAGGAGAGCAAGTATGATTTTCGTGGAGATAATGTTCTCAGAACCTACGATAACCGCATCCGAACGCTGTTTGCCGTCTGGATGCAGAGCTCCGGACGCGCGTCCGGAGCCTGGCACTCTTTGTAACTCTCTGGAAAAGAGGGTCCGGACGCAGGGTGATGGTCCGGACCATGAACCGGACTTGGGTCCGGAGGTGTTAAGGAGCTAAAGCGAGCTCTCGGGTGTGCTCGGGCGCCCGGGAAAATATTTCCCGACGCAAGGAGGAGTGACTCCGGACCCTGTGAACAGGTGCGTCCGGAGCCACGTGGCAAGTAGCGGCAAAGGCACGACGCGGCCGTTTTCAAACGGCAGGGACACCGGACGCTTGCGGCATAGTCCGGACGGCGCGTTGCGCGCGTCCGGAGGTCGCGTCCGGAGCTTGCAAACAGAGGGTTTGCTCTCAGCTGGTGAAGGGTCCGGACGCTGTTGATGGTCCGGACCCCAGGTGTAAAGTGCGTCCGGAGGTCGCGCAGAGAGCCAGTTTTGGGGGCAAAACGGCTAGTTGTTGAGTGAGGGCTATATAAGTGATATGGCCGGCCCTTTGAGGCATCTCTTGCACATTCTACTCACTCACACATTTGTGCTTGCTTGAGAAGCTTCCACCACTCATCTTCTAAACATATTTGACATATTCTAGAGAGATAGAGTGAATCGAAGTGCATCTCTTTGTTGATTGCATACTAGTGGCACTTGGTGATCGTTGTCATCGTGGAGCTCTTGTTATTCTTGTAGATTGTCATCTCCTATACGGCTTGGTGCGACGAGGATCGTTGAGCGGAGAAAGGTGATTGTCTCCGGCTCTGATCGGTGGATTGTGAGGGGTTCTTGAACCTACCCCGCGGGAGTTCGCGAAAGGTATCTCTAGTGGATTGCTCGTAGCTCGGGGATCCCCATCTTGTGTTGGTTGTGCGGCACCCTTGAACGGGTTTGACTTTGATTGCCAATTAGCGCGTGAACCTCCAAGTGGGTGTATCGCTACAACGAGGACTAGCTTGTTGGCAAACAAGTGAACCTCGGTAAAAAATCATTGTGTCAACTTGTCTCTACCGAGGATTCATATTGTGATTGGTTATTTTTTGGTTCATCCTTTCGTGGTGGTATAACCCTTCTATCTCTAGCTTTGTATTACTTTCCTTCATTCTTGCAAAGTAGAGATTCTAGCTTAGCTTGTGTAGCTTAGCTTAGTAGCTCTAGTTGTCTAGCCCTTGTGTGTGACATAGGATATATCTTGCTAGTAACTAGACTTGATATAGGAGGCTTGCCGACCCTTGTAGTGCTAGAGCAAACTTGCTTATCGCCGTGTTTTATTCTAACAAGTTTGCTAAGTGTTGTTGTAGAAAATTTAATTAGGGTATTCACCCCCATCTAGCCATACCTAGACCTTTCACCTCCTCTTTCAGTATCTTCGCATAGGCCACTCGACGCTCCGCGTCCCAATCCTTCATACCTTGCAGAAGACGTTTGTCGGACTCCTTGATCTCAGTGTCGATCCACTGCTCAAAGTCACATAGCGGTGGAGGGGTCTGTAATACATGCAAATGTTAGGGTACATAGAAATGAAAGCCATATTACATATGATAAAAGTTGATGGCTACATAAGATAAAATTCCCACCATTAAGTTAGTACGGCGTTGTTCAAGCGTAGGCTGAAAGGCAAAATTAGAACAAATCCAATACCGCTGCCTATAGGTTTGTTCGTCCTCGGAAATCTCAACCTTGCAAGGATCACCGCAAAAGCACATGGGAACCAGAACACCAGTAGGCAAAGACTTGGGGTCGAATGCATTTCCAGTCAACGGACCCTTCCTACCATTTAATCAATTTCGGTAAAATTACCTAGGTCGTTAAAAATAAATGAATCGAAAGAAATACAACAAATATAGTGGGATTACCTAGGTTTAATAGCTCTACCACGTGGTGGCATCCTATACAACAATTCAAAAATTATTCAAATCGTAACTATTAACATTGCTAGGTTAACAAAATGCAAGTCATATAGAACAAATCAATGCGAAAAAATAATAGAGGAGAGATAGGCTACCTTGCTATTGAAGTTGAATGGATCAAATCAAAAAAATCACGGTTTAATTAAGTGAATCGAAAAAATGGGCAAAGAGGAGAAAAACCTGAGAGAGAGAGGAGGGGAGGAAAGTGAGCCAGCGTCTGGAAGAGGGTCGGCGGTGGGCCTGTATACCCACCTTGATGTGCCAAGATCTGTGCCGCGCCATGCATGGCGGCGCGGCAAGCCTTGCCATGTCATCAGCTGACTCAGCGTGCCCGCTCCGGGGCACGCTGAGTCAGTACCTCTACCGCGCCGCCATGCATGGCGCGGCGGTCTTGCTGCGCCATGTTTTTTGGCGCGACCAAACAGGTTAGATGGAAAAATAAAAAACAAAACAGTTTATTATTAAAATTACTTAATAAAAAAGATTAAAAATGCAAAAAAGTCCCCAGAATATGAATCTGGCTTTTGTGGGCAAGGTGGTCTAATCCTTGGAAGGTATATATATTGTTTACCTACGCGAAGTGTAGTCGGGTTGGTCTTCGCCTCGTTTGAGAGAGTTCCAACTCTAGCTTCTCCGAAGAGCAGCCAAACAGTGGCAGAGCCACCACTAGGGCGAGCTAGGGCGGCCGCCCTAGGTCCCTCTGGCGGGGCAACACATCCCCACCCCCGGAGCTGGTGAGCGGCGAGGCTAACAACGATGCCGGACGGCGGGCGCGGCGGAGACGACGCTGAATGGACATGCAGTGAGGCTGTGAGGGGATGGAGAGCAACAGAGCGTGTCATGGGCCTTGGGTGACCGACGAGGCTCTGGAGTTGGGCCTCGGTAACACTAACACAAATGGGCATGCAGCCTAAGGCGTTGAGTATATATTAATTTTTCTTTTAATCAAATCTATACATGTTAATATGTACTCATAAATGTAATCTAAAATCATACAATATTTATGTAAATAAATATATTCTTGATCACGATCCTCATTTCATAGTTTTGTTCGAGGTACATCATCCCAATTATCCAGGGACCATGTTCCCATCGTCGAATCAAGTGTCCGGAAGAGATACTCCCTCCATATCGGATTTAGAAGTCATTTAAGACAGCGACATGATATCCCAAACATAACTTTGACCTCTTATTTTTATATAAAAATATTTATAGAATAATAATATATGTATATTTTTATAAAAGTATTTTTCAAGATAAATCTATTCCTATAATACCTCAGTAACTTAAAAAGTTTTTGATGATTTGTATTCTCAATGTTTGACCTAAATCTAGTCTAAAATGACACTGGCTCGTTCCTCGTACCCTTCGTACTGGGAACTTTGTGACACTGGCTTGTCCTCGCTCGACTATATATGCTGCCATGGTCGTGTCAGGTCCCCACTAGTTACCTCTAGGCTCGCTGCTCGCCCTTCCCGTGCTCCGAATGTCAATTCGCCACCACCGCGTCGGCCACCGGAGGATCCCCCGCCTAGCTCCTCGGCTCCCCACAACCCCGCCTCTCAAAGTCCGCCCTAGGTCATTTCTCGGGCTGGATTCCCCACTGCAGCCAAACACCTAAAATGCAAACTGATTTAGGTGGACATCCATAGAGAATCACTTCTTCATTTACACTAAGAGATGAGAGCTAAAAAAACTTGCTTCACCCTACTCCCTGTTAAATTTCAGTGGAGATCAGCAGAGAACCAATCCAACACTACTACAGAATCAGACATCACTGTCGGCCCATCACTGTCAGTTTTTTTTTTTGGGCTGGCAGTGATGCCTCTTCACTGCTCGTTCGTGACAGAACCGACAGTGAAGCTCCTCATCACTGCCGGTTCGTGGCTGAAAAATTCAGTGCAACGTCTCTGCTCTTTCACTGTCGGTTCCAGCCACGAACTGGCACTGAAGCTCATCATCACTGCTGGTTCGTGTCTGAAACCGGCAGTGATAATCTGGACACTTTCACTGCCAATTCCAGCTACGAACCGGCAGTGATGAGGGCTTCACTGCCGGTTCGTGGCTGGAACCGACACTGATATACTTGTACAGTTAATTTTTTTTATTTTTGTAAATGACCTCGGATGGAAAAACTTTCTACATGAAAGTTGTAGATCTTGAAAAGTTATGAAACTTTGTAGTTCACAACTTTTTTATTTGAAATCATCTTGTCATCGAAAAATATGTTCAAATATGTCAAATTTGAAATTCAAATTTTTGTAAATGACCTCGAATGGAGAAACTTGCTACATGAAAGTTGTAGATCTCGAAAAGTTATGAAACTCTGTAGTTTACAACTTTTTTATTTGAATTAGTTTAGTAGCTCAAACATTCAATTTACACTCAGTTTAGTATAGAATATGAGGAAGTAAAACGGAATCTTTAGACACAAGTGAGTCATGGGTGGAGTGGTAGAGAAGAGATTGCGCGAGGCTGAGGTCAATGGTTCGAATTCCCTCCGAAGCGCGTTTGCGATTTTACGCGAAAAAATGCGTGACTTACAGGTTACTAGTGGGGCTCTCCCAGAATTTAAATCTTTTTTTATTTTTAAAACACGATTTTTTCTGGACATCCATCACTGTCGGCGGGTTACTAGTGGGGCTCTCCCAGAATTTTAAATTTTTTTTCTATTTTTAAAACACGATTTTTTCTGGACATCCATCACTATTGGTTCGTAATGAATCGGCAGTGATGTGATCACCTCATCACTGTCAAAGTGGTTGTGCCGGTTCAAAATCCGACAGTGATGCGAGATTTTGAACCGGCACTGATTAGACTTTGTGTAGTAGTGTCATCATGTCTTCACCCCGTTCCCACGTAGGAATCCAAATGAATCACTCCATCGAAGAATCAAGGAGCGGAGCTAAAGAATCAAGGAGTAGAGCTCTCCCGAACGACCCTTCACTGCTTTGGTGGTTCAACATCCCCTTTAAGGTCTTGTTTGGATGCACATGTATCTCCCCTAAACGACATGTGTTGGAGTGTATTTGAACTAATATACACTCCAATCTATATAATTTGAAGTCGATACATGCGTATCCAAACAAGGCCTAAGATGACTCCTGCTTCGACGAGCTAGTTTGTGTCGGAGACATCAGATTCCTCGTTGCCTGGTGATGCGATGGTCCATGGCCATCTTCTCCGACCGAGTCATTCAATATTCATAGTGCCTGTCGAATCCGATATGTTGCTCAAGACAGCAACAAAAAACTGTGTTTCTTCACAATGGAGGAGGTCGGCTTCAAGCTTTGTGCTCCGACCAATGGTGACGAGGAAAACTGGGAGGAGTTGTTTACAAGGACTAGAATGCATTTTTATTTTCTTTTAAGGGCGTCCTTGTAAGAAATGGGATGTAATCACCAAAATTCATGAATGAAATAAAAACCTAGTTTCTAAAAAAATCTAGATTTATTATTTATTGTTTATAAATATGTTTCTTGTTTTTTTTTTGCAAAATAAATAAATATGGTGTTGTAGTATTGCAAAACTATTCGTATCCCACCCATTGCAAAATAAATAAAATATGGTGTTGTAGTATTGCAAAACTATTCGTATCCCACCCATTGAAACAACAATAACTGAGCGCCACCTAGATATACCGTAGCAACAATGTAAAAACCACCGGTTAAAATGGCGGTATTGGAAAACCGCCGGTCCAATATAAAACCACCATCACATTTGTGGTTAAGATGGGGCCGCATAACACCCCCATCTCGTCTAGTTGTAACAAGAGGGAGCTTCATGCAAGAGGGAGCTTCATCAATATATAGCAAGGACAGCTTACATTTCGGCAAAACTGACTGCTAGCTACAAGAGAGAAGAGATAAGGACATGAGATTGAGGATGAATGATCTAGACACTGGTCAAAACCAACATTTCATCTCTTCACACTGCGCCTCCACGGCTCCGAGAACGAACCAGCTGATCCTATCCGCAGACCACGCCCTAGGTGACACGCATTATTGTCCCCATCCGTGTCTATTTGCGCCATAGTTGCTCCCAAGTATATTTTTTAATTACTTTTCTTGCAAATATCATTCATATAATAGAAACATTGAAACCCTTTCTCTGTCTAAAATTGATTCTTTATGATTCTCTAGGATAAACCTTATGCATACAATGATACCATACGTGGAGTGAATTTGGAGATCGAAGTACTTCTTTCAGCTCTTAGACCTCTATTCATTTTAGAGAATCACTTTCACAGATCATCAAAGAATCACTCAGTAAAACACTACTACAGAACAGGCAAACAATGCCGGTTCAAAACACCCCTTCGGTGGCGGTTTTTGAACTGGCACTGGCACTTCGACAGTGATGAGCCCAAGCCATCACTGCCGGTTATGCCAAACTGACAGTGATGGCTCAAGCATCACTATCGGTTCGTGTTACCAACCGGCAGTGATGCTTGAGCCATCAGTGCCGGTTTTAATTAAACCGGCAGTGATATTATTTTTTAGAATTTGCATTATATTACAATTTTTACAATTATATTACAATTGATCCATTAGAACCATCAACATTTATATTACAGAAACCATCAACATTTATATTACAGAAATTCATAGAAGTGTCAATCTTATTGTACAATACAATAGTTCAACGATTTAGTACTACCAATTCGGAGAAGTGTAAGTCACCTATCTTGTAACCAATAATCTCATCGATGAACAACAACGTATTAAATAGTACACTCTCTGTTGCTTCACACTTACGAGCACATGGTGTACTAACTACGTTTAACGGTGACCGAGTAGTTGGTGGGTTTCCCTTCTTAGTCGCAACCAACTTTACTTGAAAGCCTGCAGTAGTTAGTGTTGGCTCTTCATCAGCATATTGCCAGTCATAACCCAATGCATCCATTACTTGGTTCAGAATGGTTTCAAAACTACACCCTGCGTAGGTCATGTCATACTCCTCTACCTATAAGTATAGGGTTAATTATGAGAGCAATATTGACAACATATAACAACAAATCTAGGTATAAGTTATGAGTCTTAAACTTACCTTTGGCGAGTTCTGAGCCATTCGTGCATATAAACCCCGAATATCAGGATACATATTGCGATTAATAGCTTCAATCTTCACTGAAGACAGAGTAGGAAGTGTGATCCCATTTCTTGAGAGCGTGACAGCACAAGCATAGACGGCATACTTAATAGCAACACGACGCTGGCTTGTCTGTATTCCCACCTCTGAAATTTGTAACACATTGCGCCCGCCAACACCACCGCGGTCACGACCACTAACACGACCACGACCACGACCATGACCCATCCTAACGACAATTGAAAATGAAATACAACATTGGAGTTCTGGACTATTGTTTACATGATTAATCTGAACATCCAAATTGTCAACCCCAAAATAGGCGAGTGTTGATTTAAGCCAAACAACTGGATCAATCATCTACATTACATATAAGACATGTTAATTAATAACTTGGATGATCTAGTCGTACATATGAAACATATTTTGACTAACTTACTATGTTTGGAAAATCCCGTGGGGCTACTGGGAATACCGGATCAAAACCCATCCAAGTACAATAACTATTCCAACCAATTTCCTCCGGTGGTGGGAGATTACGACTTCCAGCCATCTATATATTAAATCACATATCAAATAACATATAGTAAGATTATCTATCCCTCTCTATCTATCTATCTCTACATATATCTATCAATCTCTTTATCTATCTTTCTCTACATATCTATCTATTATCAATATTAACATTCATATCACATATCAAATAACATATAGTAAGATTATCTATCCCTCTCTATCCCTCTCTCTATCTATCTCTCTCTACATATCTATCTATTATCAATATTAACATTCATATCACATATCAAATAACATATACTAAGATTATCTATCCCTCTCTATCTATCTTTCTCTATATGTCTATCAATCTCTCTATCTATCTATCTCTACATATCTATCTATTATCAATATTAACATTCATATTAACATTCATAGGCATTTTGTCAAACACCATGGTACCGTGGAGGGAGGTGGACGGAGGTCCGCGGTGCTTCGCGTCGTGGTGAGGACGACGGCATGGAGCGCCGTCCTCCTGCCTCCTGCGTGCTGTGGCAGCGGCGGCGGCGTGCTGTGGAGGCGTGGGCGGAGGCGTCGTGGGCGGCGGCGTGGGCGGCGGCAACGGCTGAGTGGGCACTGGCACGCGTTTGAATATTTCGGAGCGCGCCAGTGCCCCCTTAAATAAAAATCCTGCCGTATCACTGCCGGCTCAAGCAACGAACCGGCAGTGAAACACCACATCACTGTTTGTTCGTGGCTTCAACCGGCAGTGATACGGCAGAGAGCTATCACTGCCGGTTCAAGCCATGAACCAGCAGTGATGTGGTATTTCACTGCCGGTTTAGCCCCTGCCCTCCCCCCCATTAATTGAGGGCCTGTCAGAGGATGAACCGACAGTGAAGAGGCATCACTGCCGGCCCAAACAAAACCGGCAGTGATGGGCCGGCAGTGATTGTCGTTTCTGTAGTAGTGAAAAAACTGTTTGGTAGAGCTTCTCCTGTATTAAATCTAAACTTTCCAGGCTCACAGCCGAACCAGCAAAACAGATCTTATTAGATTCTTAATGCTCACAAAGTCACATCCCAATACAAGACGTGCTACGTGCGTGCATGGGTAGTGGTCTAAGTACATGTGCTGTCTACCACAACTTTAGCGAACAAATTATAAAAAACACATACCCTAATAACCACTCAGAGCATGCAAGCTAGGACAATGTGATAATGGCGACGGGTGCAGGATATGGTAGTATATATCACCATACGTAGCCAGTGGCTGAAGGAACAAATGACACAATATCTTTGTCATTGTTCCAACGTCGTGGCCAGAGCGTAGTACTAGGGAGACAGATTGTTACGACCCACCATTTGGTGTGGGGCGAGCGGCGAAAGCACAATCTTTTTGGGTGACAGCTTTCATAGTTTGTTCCCACTTCTTCACTATGCAGACCCGTTTGAATCTCATGGTCTAAAGTTTAGCCACTAAAGTTTAAACTATTTTTACTTTTATGGCTCTAAATAGGATATGTAAAGTGTTGTCTTAAGTTTAAACCACCTAATAAAACTTTGGACCACAAAAGTAAGTTAAAATTGTCTAAAGTTTTTAGTAGTTAACTTTAGCTACTATAATTTACACTGAAGAATCCAAACAGTTATAAGATGCACGTGATTTCGGCGATGTGAGTTTGGAGTGAACCGAATAAGGAAAGTGAAAAAGGTCATTGAAGATGGAAAAGCGCCTACAGATATTGATTCTTGATGTTTATTTATTTATATATATATATATATATATATATATATATATATATATATATATGACCCCACTATTTAGCAACCTGATTGTTGAATATTATTTAGCACTTCACTGTAGTATTTTATTCCCAGTGAACCCAACAATAATAATTTATTAACACTCCATTGCAGTATTTTATTCTCGTGAGGCCAATAGTAATAAAATTTCATACATGAGTAATAAATTTTTACTACTGGACTCACCGGAATAAAATAATATTTAACACACAGGCTACTAAATAGTAGTTATATATATATATATATATATATATATATATATATATATATATATATATATTGTATGTATATTATGCACCTGGGTGCATTTTCTATAGAGAATGCACCCAGGCCCAACTTGTATGGACCGGCGCGCACGAACCAACCCACCTGTATCCGACCCGTCCCCGCGCCTCCACCCTCTCGCCTCCGTTCTTCTTTGCCTCCTGAATCCAGACAGTCATCCCCCTCCCCCACACTCGCTACCCTCCGCCGTTTTGCGGTTTTGCGCCGGTGAGAAAACCGTCGTGAGCGCGTCGGCGACAAGCACCCTGCTCCGCCGCGGCAACCACCCATCCGTTCTACTTCCGGAGCCCCCGACCGTCATTGCCCCCACACCTGCTCCTTCCACCCGGGTGCGGCACTGCGCCGAAGAGGGGAACCGCCGCGGGCGCGCCGGCGACAAGCACCCTTCTTCGCCGCTGCGCAGGTATGCCCATCACATCGTACCCCCCCCCCTGCGGCCATTTGCTCATCGGGGTCGTCGTTTTCGTAGCATATTTCACCCGCTGAGAAAACCCCAATCCCCCATTCCATCCCCGCGTACAGGCGCCGCTGCGTCGACGTATCGCCGCCATTTTGTCGGCTTTGTTAGATGGTCTTAGGTTGGTAGGTTTTTAGCCCGTTCACCCGATCCTGTCGGCTATGGATTAGATGCAGTAGAGCACCGCAGTTTAACGAATATCACGAGATAGGGTTCAAGCATCATTGTGTCACGCCCTAGTTTTTCTCGATGCAAGTGAAAACCGCAACCCCCCCCCCCCTCTGTCCTTGTTTTTCTGTTTTTTAGTGATTAGCTATCATTTTTTATCATGTTGTGTATATCTAGCTTATCATATTACATGCAACGGGTATGGAGTTCTAGTTGCAAATGGCTGATAATCCATCTAAAAATCAAACAGATTGCAATTTTTGAATCTCATGCTTTTTTTCCTTTTTTGCTGCGGAATGGGTGTAATAGTTGTTGTATGATGATATGTATGTTTGTGTTTTATATCATGTTGTGTATATCTAGCTTATCATATTACATGCAACTGGTATGGAGTTCTAGTTGCAAATGGCTGATAATCCATCTGAAAATCAGACAGATTGCAATTTTCATATCTCATGTTTTTTTTCTTTTTTACTGCAGAATGGGGTGTAATAGTTGTTGTATGATGATATGTATGTTTGTGTTTTGTATCATGTTGTGTATATCTAGCTTATCATATTACATGCAACTGGTATGGAGTTCTAGTTGCAAATGGCTGATAATCCATCTAGAAAACCAAACAGATTGCAATTTTTTAATCTCATGTTTTTTTCTTTTTTTTTGCTGCAGAATGAGTGTATAGTTGTTGTATACTGCAATTAGTATATCTGTATACAGCATCTTGCAAATGGAAGGAACCCGCCGCTCGCCCCGTGTTGCTCTGCAGGGGCAACAACAGGATAATGCGCGTAGGGGCAATGAGAGGAAGAAGAGACTAAGGTTGTCATCGCCCCGAATGCAAGCTGATGTTCAGTTAGATGAAGGACATGAAGGAGAGGGGATGGGAGGGGGGAGGTGGAGATGTTTTTTTACCGGGCAGAACATCTGGTTGGCTTCAGGAGTTATCATGTCCCCTGGAGCAAACGTCTCTAGCGGCGTGAGCGTCGTCTTATGGTGGAGGGGATCAGCATAGCCGTGTGTAGCAATTGGGGTATAAGATTGAATCGTAGTCGTAGTCGTCATTGGAACACTGGCGTCGCCATCGGCGCATTCTCTGTCTGATGAGCTTGAATTGCAGGAGCTGGAGCCACGAACGGGGTCGGCTAGGGGAGGACGAGTGGCGATGTCTGCGCTGGCTCTCTCTGATGAGCTCAAATCAGAGCAGCGATCCTCTGCATTACAGTTGGGAGAGCACCCACAGCCCCTGCTGCGGCCACGGGGCATTGTGATTCAGCACTTGTGAGCTCTTTCTGGATGAGATTTGAAAAAGGTGCGAGGAGGCGAGAGGGTGGAGGCGGGGGTTGCCCTATTCGAACGAGATTTGAGGCGGGTGGCGGGAGGCGGGAGGCTAGAGGCAGGGGCTTCCCTATCTGGTTGAGAATCGAGGCAGGTGACGGGAGTCAGTAGGCGGGAGGTGGGGGACGACCCGGTGGCGAACAAACGAACCGATCTTCTCCGGCATCCAATGGGATCACTGGGGTCTGTGATCCAGCATGGACTACCGATGGCGGCGACGGCCCCATCCGACGGGGTTTTTTTCTGGCGGGGGCGGTGCTGGGGGCGGCGGTGGCGGCAGCGCCGTTACTGGCGAGAAGAAGGGGGGGTTGGGGTGAAGTGTTTTTTTATTTTTTTTTTATTTTTTTTCCAGGTGGTCGTCATTTACTTTTTGGGAGGGAGGGGGAGAGGGTAGTGGTCCACGTCAGCCCGCGGCCCACGCGGGTGGGAGAAGGTGGAGAGGCGGCGCTTCACACGAAGACGACCCACGTGCGGGACACGAAGCGAAGGTGGAGAGGCGGCGCTTCACACGAAGACGACCCACGCGCGGGACACGAAGCGACACAGACAGTCTGTGTTTTGTAGTCGCGGCACATTCGTTGTTGCAATCATGACATACATAGTGTTGCAATTGGCTCTTGATTTTTCAGAATGCAAGGAGGCAACGGCCGACACGCCTCTGTTGCAGATGCTCACGTGCAGAAAAAACACGGACAGACGCGGTTCAGAATGCGAAGAGACGGATTTTTATTATTTAACCGGGGGGGAGTCTCGGTTGCTTCCCCCCCCCCCCCCACACCCGACTATCTGCATTCATCAAACAGAAAGAGAAACAGAGAGTAAGAGGCAGGGGCATCGTCGTTACCAGGAGGGACCGAGAGCAAGAGGGGAGAAGATGGATGCTGATCAAGCAATCATGGTTGCGGCGTTTGGTGCCTTGCTGATGCTACCGGAGGATTTAATCTTCCAAATCCTCCTCCGCGTCATCGATAATGGTGGAAACATCTTCGAGTACCTGAAGCTTCATCAAGTTTGCTGCGCCTTCCGAAGAATCTGCGACGACGACACGATGATCAGGCTCCTGCCACTCCAACAGATTCAAGAATGCTGCCGACTTTACCATACTCAACTCGAGTCCAACCTCGTGCAGCGTTTCCTCAGGGCTAATCATCGAGAGGCCCTATGCTTCCACGGCATGGAAAGGTTGATGTCCTGTGGAAGGGATCACGTCGGCCAGGCACTCATCAACCAAGCAGTTGCGGGGGAGACGATGGCACAGGGTACTTCAAAGCCATGGTGCGTTATTGTGCGAACCCGACAGACCCTGAAGCTCTTGCCATCATCAACAGAATCAGTGGCGGCGCTTTACAAGGCAACAGGTGGGGCAACCACGGCCTAGTCAAGCTTCGCCATTGCATCCATGGAGATCTTCACATCATTGGGCAACGGAAAAGGCTTCGCTACCCAGAAGACACGCCGGAGTTGCTAGTCGACGACCCCCATGTCTGCAATTGGGAAGAATGCAGGCGTTGGCCACAGGACAACAACTTACCCAGGATTACCAGGTACTGTAGCGCAGAGTGCCGCATTCGCCACGAATTTGAGCTTTGGACTAGGGTGCTAGCAAGAGGGTCACCCACCGCATCAAGAGGATGAGGCTGTAATGTGTTGAAATATGTAATATGTTTTCTATCTTTTTTAGGATGGTGCCGGTGCACATCCAGGTTGTAACCGCAAACGATCATATGTTGCACATCCAGGCCATCATATGTTGTAACCGCACTCTACTTTTGTGTTGCAATTGGTGGCCTCTGTTTTCTCTACAGGGGGTGGATGATCGTGGCCCACGCGATGGTCGGATGCGCGCGCGGACCACTCGGGGGAGGGGGTGGGGGGAGGCGACCTTTGTGTTGCAATTGGTGGTCGTCTGCGCGCGGTCCACGCGCGTGGCGGATTGCAAGCGACCCACGCGTTGGTCGGACGCGCGCACGGCCCAGAGGAGGGGGGGTGGGTGGGTGGGTGGGTGGGGGAGCTCACGGCCAAGGAGGCGGGGCAGGACGTCGCGGCCCAGGAGGTGACCGGGCCACCTGCTTGCTTTGCGGGGGCAGGACGCGGGGGCGAGACGGGGGGAGGATCTGTGCATTTGCTGTAGCAAATGCACATGGGTGCATTTTAGCCTCGCCGTATATATATATATATATATATATATATATATATATATATAACTACTATACTAAATAAATAAATAAAGACTCCTTTGTAATCCTCTACTTCAATAATAATGTATATGACGTCCTAGGAAACAAGTAAACCCTACCGTTTTTTTATAAAAATCCAAAAAGTACGACCATCAATTTGATAGGCTCTCTAACATTTAGTATGGGGAAATCGTGTGTTCATATACAAAACCCTGCTCTCACAACCCTTAACATCTGTTGGCACAAAAAAGTGTGGTTCGCACCAACACGCTTGCCAAAGCCTGAGTGGACTGCAGCAGAAGTTGTTGCCGATCCGCAAAGCATTCTTAGCAAGCTGGTTGTCGTGATTCAAATCAAAGTGTGTCAGTCAATTTGACCCTATAATTGACAAGGAGAGAAAATATCAAAACACAAGGTTTAACATGCCGGTATGATTCCAGACAGTTCCATAATATACGACCTAAATAGCCAATTCACAAGGCTAACCACTAGACACTAGTTATCCTAAGCATGAATTAAGAAATCAATTTGTCAGTGTTTCGACCCAGGGGGTCAAGACCACCAACTAGTAAATTTGTATATTGCGTGCTCGCTCTCCCAGACGTGATGCAAGAAGAACACAAGATTTAGCCTAGTTCGGGCACAGAAGGCCCTACGTCCAGTGGGGGAGGATGGATTGTATTATCTTGCACCGAAGTGCTCGTACAAGGGGGGTACAAGCTGGTTTACACGGGGGTGCTCGGGTTGAGCTAAGGCCTAAGACTAGTAGGGCTACCCTAGGTGGTCGGTTGGTGGATTGCTCGAGGTATCGATCAAGCAATCGGATGCAGTGTGGTGTTACGATTGTGGGCAGATGTCCGAATGCGTGAGCCGATACGAATGTGCTCTTCGGATCTTGGGTGCCCCTTTTCTTTCTTCTATCCCAGCGTCCCCTTTTATAGATCAAGGGGAGGCCTGAGAGTATAGAGACCCTAGACTGTAGAGGTATGGGAGGGGTGTCCGCGGCACCATGCTTGCGATGGGACGTCGATCGCTGTAGCGGCGTAGACTTCCCGTCCTTCCGGTGTTCAGGGCATGGCGATAGCTGACTGGACACCGCCGTACAGCATGGCACGGTATGGTTGACCTTCTGTAGATGAGTGCGAGTCCCACAGCTGAAGCGGGACGGAGCGGATAGGACGGGTCCCATGCTGGAGTGGTTGGAGGAGGGGGTCGAGCCCCCTGGTCGAGGGGGGTCGAGGCCAGCGTGACCCTGTTGTATCCCTGAAGACACAGTCGAGGACCATCCTGTTCATGGTTCGAGGGGGTGCCTCTGGATTCCGTACCTGTGATGTGGCTACAGCGACCGTACAGTCAACGGAGAGTCAGGGCATGGGCGGCGAGTTGATGGATTTGACTGCGGTAGCGGGCGTCCATGGCGTTAGGCGGGGGCAGGTAGGCGCATCGGATCCCCTTTACCCCATACCGGGAGCAGGTGAGCTGATCGAGCCTCCCGCTCGTGGGTCGTTCGTTCGACCCCCTGTCCGTCATTCGGGGGGTCGAGGCGGAGGGGTCGTTCGTTCGACCCCTGTCCATCAGTCGAGGTAGAGGCAGAGGTGTCGTTCGTTCGACCCCTGTCCGTCAGTCGAGGTAGAGGCGGAGGGAGATCCCTCCAACTGTTTTTCCAGTAATGGGTCGGCTCATGACCGGTTGTTGTTGCCGGTGAGGGAGGTCTTTGTGTGATGGGCCTTTCTCCATTGACTTGAACGGCTGATCGGATCCTGCCTTAAAAATGGTTGCTATGTTGAGCGTAAGTTTATCGCAGGTTTAGGGTACCCCTTACCTTTGTACCCAACACAATTATTTCTATCAATGAGAAAACCAAATGTATAAATCAAGAGAAAAAGTATGTCTAATTGAGAGTATTGAATCATGAAAGCACTTAGACATCTTTAATTTAAATAAAGGTCACATCGTATGAAAAAAACGACTATCTGATTCATACATGGATATTATCAAGCAACTCGCATATTTGTATAACTAAAATCTATTAATCGACATCGTCTAAATCCGAATTACTTTATCAGTGGAGATCGATCTAAGTCGTTTCAACCATAATAAAGTCTCTAGAAGAGATTAACGGATCTTAATCATACAATTATTCAAGTGTCAGGATAACATACATAAATCAACAAGGAATTTCACAGAACACGTGCCATGTTTATCGAATCACAGATGATCGGCTAAAACAGCCGATACCAACATGTTAAACAAACAAGGTGCATGTCTAGTACCATGATTAAAGCCTACTAACTGACAACGTCTGAATTCAGAAGAATCTAACAGAGGGGATCGGTCGATGTCGTTACAACCATAATAGAAGCTTTTAAAATAGATTAACAAGCTTTAAACACAATACTTGACATACCGTTGAATGTGTAACATGTAAGACATAATATTGAGGGAGTAACGGTAGATTTATCATGTTAAGCATCATATGAGCATAAGTCAAGTAGTATATAAGCATGAAAAACATATGCCATCTATGGTTTAAAACCGATCTACCTCAATCTCAGTCGAGAATATTGTTATGATTAATAAAACATTAATTATAACAATATTGATAACTAAACCGATCTAACATGAACAAAGCAAGCTCAATCAAAATTAGGTTGATTCGATAACTATTGATATTATGCCAAATAACAAAGTCATCTACCATAGATCAATGATAACTAACTCATATCATGAATCATAAGAGATTGGTCTAAACCGTTACAGCCTCACAAAACGATGACACAAGTCATGACGGTACTTACAACAAACTAGGGATCGATCGGGGTCGTTACAACCTAGCTTGACAAAGAGCGTACCGGATCTAATGTACTCCTACTCCTAAGGATTGACATGAAGTCAATTTGTATTTGATTGATTGGACGTCCTTCACAATAGCCGGGGTTACATATTTATACCCTAGGCCCAAACTAATCATAGTCAAACATGTCAACCAGCCATGACCCGAAAATAAACTGACCCTTCCATAACTGTAGGTAATTCGGACTCTATCCTTTCCTTTCTTGTAGAGCCCACAACGTCAGACACAAATCTTCCAATACCCACAAATCCTATAAAATCTTGAAATATACCCGATTTGCGGTAAATAACCAATTCCGACGAGAATAGCCGATCCTTCATAAAACAACCGATGCTAGAAACCCTTCAAAAACTATATCTTCACCAAAAAACCAAAATCCGGTGTAAACAACATCACAATTGAAGCTACTCTATGATTATAAAAAAACTATAATTTTTTCTTACACACTTCTCTACAATTACTGCTATAGAAAAACTATCTCAATGTATATATTTATTTATGATGTTTATCATAGTGCATACCACGTATCCGTGTACATGTATGCATGGAGCATTATTGAGCATATTGATTTCCATGTAAAACACGTACACAACTCAATAAGCTAAGGTTCCAACTAAACACGTGTCAAAACATATATGGTGGTGTGATGCAAACGAGGAAAACTACGAAGGGGATAGATGGAAATGCTAATATATATATATAGTATTTAATAATGTATTACAACCTGATAGAAATAGAACGTATCTATGTGAAATTATGTTAGAATATAAACCGGCCAATAGCAGAGGACAAAGGTAACACTACAGGAAATCAAGGATTTGCCGAGTGCTAGGGGCACTCGGCAACAAGGCTTTTGCACTCGGTGCCGAGTGCTACACTCGGCAAACACAAAGTCGGCAAGATTTCGGGCACTGGACAACTAATTTGCCGAGTGTTAATTTATTTGTCAAGTGTTTGGTCAAGCACTCGACAAAAAAATTGAACCGTCAACTTTGACGAATTTTTTGCCGAGTGCTAACGTAGCTCGCACTCGGCAACTATTTTTTTATTATTTTTTAAATAATTAGTTGCCGAGTGCCTGGTGGCTGGCACTCGGCAGCTATTTTTTTTATTTTTCGTGCCGAAATTAGTTGACGAGTGTTTGGTGGCTGGCACTCGGTAGCTATTTTTTTTATTTTTCGTGCCGAAATTGTTTGCCAAGTGCCTGGTGGCCGGCACTCGGCAACTAAAACTTTTATTTTTTTAATAATTAGTTACCGAGTGCAATAATTACTATTGCACTCGACAACTCTGGGAAACCTGGCAGTTTTAGGCTCTCTGTTTCCCAGATTTGCTGAGTGCAATGGTAATTGCACTCGGCAACTAATTATATGCCGAGTGTGGCACTCGATAACTAATTATATGCCGAGTGTGGCACTCAGCAAAGCAATAAAAAATATTTTTTTTTGTTTTTTTTGCTTTCCAACAATACAGAGACAAAATAGACAGATATATATATCACATTCACCATTCAAATCACATATATATCACATCCACCATTCAAATCACATATATATCGCATCCATCATTCAAATCACATATATATCATCACATCCATCATTCACAATCCATCATACACATATAGCATCACAAACATCCATCACAAACACAACAATCGTCCATAATGCATCACATACACATATGTCGTCCATAAATCCATCACATAGAGTCCATAAGCGATTTTCTATTAGCAGTGTGTAGCGTTATATTTATACATAAATTTCTAATAATTGGTTTCACTATTACAAAAGTCTTTTTTACTACACTAGCTGGTAGTATTTTCCTAGTGCCTCACACAATTGGTTCCACCTATGTTATTGTAAGGCAGGTGGCCGCCCATGGACGGGCGCGTTTGCGATCATGTACCTAGACAACCGAACTGTCCCAGGCTTGGGCAAGCCTGCCCCAAGAGCTGCAACACAACTTGTTTATGTTTTGTACCCATTGATCTTGGCCCAAGCGAGCGTGTGTTTGCGACCCATCAGACATCCAGGCTGAGAGACCAAACACCACCGAAAATCGCCCGCGTGCGCCGTGAGGAGCCGTGCTCCAGGGAAACGGAGGTTTTGGTCGTTTCCATAGGGGCGTTTTTTGCTGTGGAAAGCCAGGCTCGCTCGTGGACCAGAATGGCAAACATGGCAAGTTGCACCCCATGAGCACAGCCGGGCTGCTGGGCCGCCCTCGCAAATGCACCCCATCACTAGAAATTGATTTCTAGTGGCGATTATCTTAGAACCAACCACCTCTATAAATTAAATAGGGTTATTTCTAGCAGCACTTTTCTTAAACATCTGCCAATAAAATACATTTCTTAAATCAGATAATTCTTTTTTTCCATATTTTATGAGATTTTCTAGAAGGCTTTCCATACTTATTAATTGCTTACTCAATTTTCTTAATTATAAGATATTTTAGTTTTTTTGCTGCTCTCACCATGCCGTTTTTGTTGAGGGGTTGAGGCTAGGGCCACCTACCAATGACAAGAGAGGATACGAATCCATAGAATAGGCTACAAGAGAGTTTTATTTGATTAGGATTCCTATTAGTGGTGTTACCTTATATTCAAAATAGAAGGGTTCTAAACAGGTTATATATATGAAATCGTGAAAGACAAGAGAGGATACAATTCCTATTTAGGTTAGAAGAGAACTTTATTTATTTAGGAGTCGTATTAGCGACTTTACCTTATATTTAAAATAGAAGAGTTCTAAACAGAGAAATAAAGATTTTCTACGGAATTAGTCGAGGAAAGGTGGATTAAAAGAATAGGATGGATGAAAAAAAAATACTGAAAATTTTGTCTCTTTAGTATTAGGTAGTAGGTATAGATATAGATATATATATATAGAGAGAGAATAGTCACTACTACATAGAGGGCCTATAGTCCCGGTTCCAAGAACCCAGACCTCTCGTACAGCCTCGCGTGTAGCTAACCAGTCCACCTACTCAACACATCTATCAATAGATAGTATTCTTTCTTTTTGAACCCACCATCGAGGGACCTTTAGTCCCGGTTGGTAACACCAACCGAGACTAAAAGGGACTAAAGATCTATTAGTCCTCAACGTAAAAAAATTTGAGACTAAAGCTAATTTTGGACATCGACCAAAGGTCTGTTCTCTAGTAGTGAGTACACTTAAATATATACAATGTATAAGTAAAAACAATATATATCTTGTCAAAACGTCTTTATCCCCAATTTATCAACCTTTGTTTTCTGTTTTCTCCCAGAATATTTAAGGAGACTTAGATATATATGTGAATCGGCAATAAAGCACTGGTCGTGAAAATCTGGCTGACACAGAAGTTACTATCCGTTGCCACTTGCCACAGTTACGGAAACGTGCGCAACACACAGTCCACAGACTCTACTAGCTCTGTCATCCACCAGAGCTTGTACTGTACTATATTTAATCCTCGGTTAGCACAATTATTCTGTTGCAGCAGGTTAAGCTATAGGCTATAGCTATAGCTATAATGGAGAGGCCGGAGCAGGAGCTGGACCTCGGCCTCAGCCTCCTCCACCGCTCTGCACCGGAGGAGCCGCCGCTGGGCTTCTTCCTCTGCACGTACTGCGGCCGCAAGTTCCACACCTCGCAGGCGCTCGGCGGCCACCAGAACGCGCACAAGTATGAGCGCACCCTGGCAAAGCGCCAGCGCGAGATGGCTGCAGCCGCCATGCGCGCGCACCAAGCAGCGTCGTCCGTGAGGGGCGCCGGCCGCGGCCAGGTCGATGTCGCCGGCAGCGTGCCTGGAGGCGCCGCCGGAGCTGCTAACGGCGACGACCTGGACTTGTCACTCAGGCTATGATTATACTAGCCATTTCTTCCTTCGATCTATATGTCTGGCTTTATATGTTCTGTTCCTAAATGATTAGTTTATGTTTATCCTGCTGCGAGTGCCTTTATTCTCGTTGCATATGGTTCAGTTTTTCTGATGGAATAAATGCCTAGCTTGGCAAGAAAAGTATTTGTCGATTTACGTACCCAGACTCCGATCCCACAGGGCTTCAGTTGTTTTCTAAATTTCTATTGATCGATTCGTTGTCAATTTGTTTTGCACCTTTGTTCAGAAGATGCTGTTTGGAATATAAAATTAATGCTCTTTTTTCTTTGTAATGCGAGCGGGGTTCTTTAATTTAATCTAAGCGATTCAAGATTGTGCATATTCCATGTGAGACTTGCTCGCTTTTGATTTGAACACATGTACGTACTACAAATTTCTAACTAGATATATATATCTATATAACGGACTTTCTTGATATGATAGATGTGGTCGCTAAATTAAATATGCTTCCGCACTATATATGGTTGATTTGCTAAATGATAAGCAAGCTAGCTAGCATATATATATATATATATATATATATATATATATATATATATATATATATATATATATATATATATATACATGTCCGAAAACCACCCTAGCTACTCATTGCAAAGCAAGACTATTGTGCTTATCCAAGTAAGTTAGTTGAACACAATTATCATTGATCAGTTACTCTCTTTATCTTGTTGTACCATGCATGATGCAGTTACAGCCTAGCTAGCTGATGAAAAGTCAAACACATATATATGATATGCTTTAGTTATTATTCCCTTATTGTACTCTCCGATCCCTGTCTCTGCTAGGCTAAAAAGACAGGGAAGAAGGTGTGTGTATGCTACTGTGTGCATGAGAGTGGTATGTATGCTCAACTTATTTCTTCTATTAAACCTAAGTTTTCAATTTGAACTTTCGAAGTCAATTGATGGCAAAATAATATATAGCCTTCTCATGTGTATCAGGCCAAGTTCTGAAACAGCTGTGGTCGATCGATTGGCCTGATAGAGTACTGATTTTTTTAGAATAGCTGGTCACATTATTAATTAACTAAAATGGAAAGCCAGTCAGTTAAATCTTTCATATATTTAGACTAAAATGTCTGCAATATGATATTAGTTATATACCATGAAATTAATCTGTTTCATTGTTTTACTTGCTCAAAGAGAACAATTATATATTCTGATTTTGCTGTGTCCATATTGACTTCTACTTTGGATATATAAATATTCCAAAGATTTCGCCGCAAATCAAAGAAATTCAGAAACTAGCTAGCTAGGGCATTTTTTTTTGCTAATTGACACGTTTAGTGTGGGTACTTTGTTGATGCACTACTAAAATGGTGGAATTCTCCTAGTATTTTAAATAGTTATAAAAACTACCACTAATTATAACATATGGGAATTTCACTATGAGACATATTGTAGAGAAAGTTTGTGCTAAATTTTGACTACCAAAACATTAGTAGAATCTCACCTCACTAAGAGAAATTGAATATTTTGGTTATGATGTTTCCGTAGCTAGATGATCCACGGTTAGAATATTTAATTTCTCCTAGTGAGGTGGGGTTCTCTTAATATTTTGGTATTCAAAATTTAGTATAAAATTTTCCTACTAAATGCCTCCTAATGATATTTGCATATGCTATGACTAGTGACAGTGTTTTAATACTACTTTATCCATCCCAAATTATAAGACGTTTGACTTTAATTTTTCTCTCCAAGTTTAACTACTCGTCTTAGAAAGTACTTAAAACACTAGGAGAATTCTATCATTTTAACCATGATCAATCGCACAAGTATTTAAATCTATACGACATATATATTTTTAGGCACTTTTTACCCTTTGAGATCTAGGGCAGGCTCCATCATCTTTGCAGTCGACAGGCCCACACCCTCTAGCTACCATACAGTGCTCTCGAAATATACTGACTGACAGAACATTTATGGTTGAGTGACATATACTACGTACTAGCCAAAAGTTTCAGAATTGTCTTATTCATAAAGGTTATTTGGGCATACTAATTGTTTGTACCTATAGTGATCAATGTGTACCTATGGTTTTGGTTCTTACCGTATGCATATTAATAAACTAGAGCTTTCATAGATAGTTGTACAGTTGATAAAAACTTTATTTGAAATTGGGTGGTATATGGAAAAACTGCAAACATGCACTAAGCCCGGTCGGCCTGTGTTTCAAAAGGAAAAAAAAAATTGTTGAAGAAAAAAAATCTGATTCTTCAAAAAACAATTAAAACCTAATCTTAAGCTCTTGGAGAGTATCAGACGAAGATTAATTAATGAATATGTGTGGGTTTTCATCAGCTAGTTTCTCAATCTGCTATATTTGGCTGAATTAACCACGTACTTTACAGTTATGAAAAGAATAGAGATGGATAAAGGATCAATACAGTCCAATTTTTTTTTGCTCAATATGAACTATAAATATATATATATATATATATATATATATATATATATATATATATATATATATTTAGCAGCCAGAGTGCTAAATATTATTCAGCACCCACCGTTAGGAGAGTAACGTTGACAGATGCAGTTTTTTTATTCCAGCAGATATCAATTAGTAGTAATATAGGTTTTTATTTTATTCATGTTGTGCATGCATGTCGACATAAATGTCGTTATTACAGCTACTTTCAAGGATGGTGCAGTAATTGCATTGATTTGAGTGTTGTGTCCGTTAAAGTGAAATGATTGAGGGGCCTTCATGGGAATAATTTTATATCTATAGTACAGTAAGTAGTAATAAAACAAATGACTTTTTATCCCACGTCACATTTGCAAATCATATAGGATTAAAAAATTATCATTGTGGATTAAGCTTTCACTAGCCTAAATGAAAAAGGTTAAATTCAAAATGATGCTCAAGTCGTAATTGTTATTTTTCACATACCGCAATATCTGAAATAGATAGAATCACATAATATTAATAGTAAGTATTAAATTGTGAATGAGTTATAGTTTTTATTTGAACGAACCATATAGGAGTATTTTTTTTTACTCTTACTCTCGGTTTTATTTTAGTAGTAATTATATTCACTTCACCAGCCGCATGACTTTTTTTCTAAGTTTTTATTCCCTCAGCCTTCATGGGAATAAATATATATCAGGAGTACATGAAGTAGTAATCAAACAAATGTTTTTTATTCCAACGTTGTATTTTTTATTCTTGCAAATTATATAGGATTATTTTTTTATTTTTTTATTACTAATAGTATGATTTTGCTATATAAATAATTTCATTCTAGCACGTGAGCGGTTAATTTTCTTGTAATAATCACCGCTCTTTTCGGCCTGCAATAAAACTTTTTTATCACTATTGGTATGATTTTTTTTATATAAAAATTATATCCTGACATGTGTGCCATAAATTTCCTTGTGATAATCAACTAGGAATCGGGTATCCTATCACGCTACTTTTTATTACTTACAGTATTATTTTGCAATGTAAATAATTTTATGTTGACCTATGAGCGGTAAATTTGCTTGTGATAACACTAGCATGTGTGGTCTGTGATCAAGCGTTTGTGGTCTGTGATCAGACTAATTTTTGTTACTACTATACCATTTTGTTATATAAAAAATTCCATGGTAATTTTGCCTATTATAATCAATGGGGACATTTGAGATCCAGGCATATTATTTTTATTACTTATAGTATCATTTTGCTATGTAAATAATTTCATCATAATCTGTGAGCAGTAAATTTGATTGTGATGATCACCGACGCATTTAGTCTACTGTCAGAATAATTTTAATTACTAATAATGTCATTTTGTTATATAAAAAATCCATCCTAACTTGTAAGCAGTAATTTTTCATGTGATAATTAATAGAATCGGTAAGTAGACATGCTATTTTTATTACTGATAGTATCATTTTTCTATGTAAATAATTCTATCCTAATATATAAACAATAAATTTGCTGATAGTATTCTTTAGGACTACAAATACGCCAATTAACTTTGTAGAAGCACGAAGTCCGGAGTGTTTGCGGTTAGAGAAAGCATTAATGCCTGCTGCCACCTTGCATCAGAACCTATCCAACTCCTTGTCCAAATTTTCAACCAGTAGTAAAAATTGTAAACTTTCAACAACACTGGCTTTGTGCATGTTTATATAATGGAATTAAAGCACGGAGGCTAATTCATCAAAACTGTCATGCCTATAATTACAGTAGTAATTGGCCTATAATTAAAGAAGGTAATAATTTGCTACCTTTTATGAATGATCGTCAATGCCTATAATTAATTAACAAAGGTACTAATTTATTTCCTTCAACTCCTCTGCACCAGCACATTATTGGTGATCCTAACCGTGAAAGCCAAGAATTGCCCAGAAATCCCAAAACAGTATTTTTCAGTTGTTTGAATCGAGAGCAGTACTACTATTTCAATCATCTATTTGTATTTATAGCAGCAGTAGCAAGCAAAAAAGATAGTATTATTTAGTGTTTATCAAGACCTACACACGCACATTTCTTTGTAACTTCTCGGCCCCATATTCACATAACCGTAAAAAGGAAATCGTGCAGCGAGCAAGTCTCCACTTTAATTAATTTGATTTGAAGTAGTAACTGTTTGAAATTAATTATTACTATTTGGCTATTAGAAACAAAGGTTTGTGGTATTGGATAGGATATTCAAACAAAATTCACTAAATATATAAAAAACTGGAAAAAATCGAAAACATTCAACACATGTTCAGTGATCTCACATCCATCACATTTGTACAAAAACTAAAACAGAATTCATGACGAAAACAATCCATCAAAATCCAGCAAAATCAGAGATCTGTCATGGCACAGGAGATGGGGTGAAGTCGGCCGAGCGCTGCCGTTGGGAGGGAAGAGCCGTCATGGACAGAGTGGTGGGCAAAGGGCCCAGCCGAGATCTAGACGTTTCTCCACCAAGAATGCAGCAACCGCCATGGTCGCTGCCGCTGCTCCGCGTGGACGCTAGGGACGCCACCCGGCAGAAAGCAGAGGGGCTGCCGTCGCTGCCGCTACTCTGCGTGGCCACTAGGGGGGAGGGGCCGCCGCGACCACCGGTTGAGGCTGAGGCCATCGTGGGTTGGGATCAGGGGCTTCACCAGTTGCATGAAGGTGGCACCACGGTCAAAGAGGAATAGGGTGGAGGTTGCCGCTGCATCTAATATATAATAATCAGTGAGAGAGAATTAATGAGAGAAGGGGAGGGATAAATACAAGGAAAGACATTTAATTCCATTGACCATGGTTACGTTACTATATTATTACTTTGGGTATTGTCTAGAATGGCTCGTTAGAATTGACGGCACTCTGTTAGGGTGTCAAATGTTATTCAGCAGCCTGTGAGCTAAATAGTATATATATATATATATATATATATATATATATATACTGCTTGGCGCGCGAATCCAATAAGTTGCTTAAAAAATTGACTCCACAACCTGTCATCATATTCATGTGACTTAATTCAACCCTGAATCTCAATATAACCACATAATTTATTAACATTCCCAATTTTAATTCAACCTGAAATAAATTTGAACTAAATTTACTTGCTCGCAGTTTAATTATGTTTTAAAGTTAGCGTGTGTATATATAAAAAATGTCAACTTTAAAACATAATTAAACTGCGATCAAGTAAATTTATAGGGGTGAGTGTGTCTGCGTTTTGAGTGTCTACGTTGTACTGTGTAATTTTCAAAAAAAAAATATCAACTAAACTCGTAGATATATGAAAAGACTGCCAATGTTGACAAGCTTTTTTATTCACACGCACGCAGATGTGTTTCACGTCCAAAATTTAGGTAAAGCTTTCTAGAAATGTATTAATCATTCATAGTAAATTAATTGGTAATAGTTATTAATATAAATAAAATATATGTACCTTTTAACAAATGAGATTAGATCCCACTGTTTGACTCTGCAGGAACAAAATATGCATGGATCGCATCCGCAACTGGGAATCCCGCCTTTGACTACATTTAGTTGATCTTTTATTTAATTTGTTAAGGTAAAAAGAGAGGATCAACCTTTAGTTGCACCCGTTTTTATATGAAATTCACCCGTATTTATTCCATTTTTTATCTCGTTTTCAATCTAAGTGGGATATGTTTAGAAATTAATATGTTGATAAGTCTACAAATCACAAATTATATCTGCTAACATGTTAACACATGTCATGCTAGTGAATATTCGATCGATAGCTTCGTACGTATGTACTATTTTGTGCATTTAATTTGTTATGTATACTTCAGAAAATTTGGTCATATTATTCTAACTTAATTTTCCAATTCGTCGTCCGATCTTTGTCCGTATTTGTATGTTTTCGTATTTCCATATATCGCCATCTGTTTTTAATTATGTTTTTTTCTCGAACCCGGCCGATCCCGTTTCGATAAGAAAATATATATAGAAACGGAAGTAGAAATGACGTTTTTCCGTCCATTTTCATCGCTAGCCAACGGTACGGTGATATATCAACTTATCACCTCCAATTTGAAACCAACACACTATCACCACAATTTATCATCAACGAGGGTGAGAATTGGCGGTGATGGGGCCTCCCAACATGGTGTAGCAAAGAAGATTTTGTAGTAGTGAGCAATATAACCACAGATCCATGACAAACTGGGTTATGTTCCCCACGATGTCATATATAAGCTTTGATTTGTGTTCCTGTCCTATCATCTAATGATCTCACATTTGCATAAAAAAACCATATAGTCATTGTTGATAATAAAAATACCGACAAGCAGACCCTATCCACCCACTCTCCGATCCCTCTTAGAGAATCTATAAGAGATTAGCTAAAAAATACTAGCTAAATTTATTGATTTTGCTACTCTCTAAAATAGACTTTATAAATAAAAAATATGAATAGCTAGTGAGGTAGACTATCTAAAATTAGAGAGCAAAATAGGTGAGACAGAGATACTAAATTTGGAGAGTTATTTATAGGTTTTGTTGGAGACGTTTTTCCTTTAATGATAGCTAAATTTATTTAGAAAACAATTTAGCTAATCTCTTACACACGCTCTTAGGCTTCAACCCTTATAGGCCTCAAGGTTCCAACTGAAATAGATAGGTTATGCTTTATGCTAACAGGTCTTCCGGCGTTACTAAAGGTCAATCTCAATTGAGAATTTTATTTTGATGTTTATAAGAGTGTCACGTCATCAATCTAAATTCATTTATGGTGACAGATGAAACAATCTCTCTCAATATATAGTTTCAATTTTATTGTTTCATAGGTTAGTCCTATCATTTAATGATGATATGTGTTTGGACAATTATTGGATAAATGAAACTTTTGCCCCAAACATGCTAATGTGAACAGGAGTTTCCAAGTTTCGAAAATTGTGTACACGTAGTTTCACCTAGATGGAACTCTTTGTAACTCTAGTGTCATGTCATCAAATTTGCTTATACGACAACTCATTTAATGAGAATAAAACTCTCATTAAGACTAATCTAACAAAGGTTCTATTTGGGTCCGATGGGCTAATAGGTACTCCATCCGATGGGCTAATAGGTACTCCATCCGTCTCAATATATAATAGTGTACTCTATATAATTCTTAATTACTTTTTATCCATGTCCCACAATATAAGGTATCCTCTTTTTAGAGACACGTATATCAATGCAATAATACAAATGTATTAAGATAGGTTATGCTTTATGTAACATGTCTTTGGGCAACGTCTGGGCTTTTGTGCTGCGCGTGGTTATTTCCATCTTCATTTTCCTTTTTGGCTACATGTCTGTATCGCTGGGCTTCCAGAAGACAAGCCAACTTCATCATTATACCCTTTTTCTTTAATTTTACTCATTTTCTCACCGGTAAAGAATCGACCAATATAGTTTCGGTTAGAAACACCCTTTAGTCTGGGTTCGTGTAGCGAATTTGAGACTAAAGGCCCAAACATGCTAATCTCAATATATAGTTTTGCTTAGCCCGCAGCCGGGGGCGGGTACCTGCTTTAGTTCGGGTTGATGTTACATCTGGACTAAGGGAGGAGTGTTTGGGACGAGGAGTGTCTACTCTATGTTTTTTCAGCTCCTCTCCATGTTTTCTAGTCAAACGGTTTTAGCTCCATGTACGTCGTTTGAGAAAAAAGTATGGAGAGCACCTAAAGAGCTACTCCACAAACTCTGCGCTTTTGTAGAGCTACTCTATAGTGAAGTTTGTGGAGCAGTCTCAAATATAGAGCCTCTAAATGTCCCTTTTTAAAAAAAATTCATTCAACTCTTTTATGGTTTTCTTTTTTGTGGCCCTAGGTGTTTGTTGGACCTGAGACTAAAGGGGATGGAACCTTTTTTTGATAAAGTATATCTGTATTAATTAATATAAAACATGTCCAAATACAAGTACACCGAATAAGGATACGTAGCATAGCTGTTCAACCTATATTCTACGAGAAAGTAAACCGGCTGCATTCGCTGCCGACGAAGACCGTCGACACCCGCCGACGCCGCCAAACCTGAATCACCAGAAGCCGGAGGAAACCACCAGCGTTGAGGTGGACTGCAGCAGACACTCGATCTCGCGGAAGCGAAGAAGTCTTTGAGCGTCCATCCGTCAGGATCACAATCCAGATTGAAACGACGAGAGTGGTGCTGACGATGACATCCGTCGTCGCGGTGAATCCAAGCTCGCTCAAACCCGATCCATGTCGCCGGTAGATCGCGTTCGATCCACCGCACTCCATCTTGCCGCCATGCCCTCAGCCGCCACTGTAACCTTGACCTTAGACGCGGCACGAGCACCGCCACTCGGCCGTGACGACGAAACAACAGCCGCCGCAGACTCCTACACCACCTCACAGGTCTCTCATCATCACCGGAGTAGACGACGACGAGGAGGACGAAGACCGGGAGGACTTTATTTCACCATGGCAGCGCCGCCACCTCCACCAAGCTCGCGTCGCCGGAGAACCTAACCCTAAAAACTTGAACCACTAGAGAAACTTATTAAAAACAATGGATCCCCACTTCCTTCAGCCCCCGGCGAGATGCCGAAGGGGAAGGGAGGGGGATCAGCGACGACGACGGAGGGGGAGGGCGGCGGCCGTGCGGTTCTAGATCCGTATGTGCCCTGGGGATGGAACCTTAAACCGGGAGTAAAGGTCCCTCTGCGGCCCTAGCTGTGTTGGACTTGGGACTAATACTGACATAAGTCCTGGGCCCTAAGATGACTAGGACTAAAGCTAAAATCTGAAAGTCCACTCTCTAGTGCCTTTTCTATTTTTATTTCATTTATTTTTAGAAGATCCATTTGGTCCAAGTTAGCTACCTTTAGTTTGGTAGGTATATTTGGATTCTTAGATTTGGTTAATGTAAAATATAATATGTTTATGTATGGAAAGAAATAATGCAAAGAAAATCACAACATGCATGCCACAACCTTGTTCCCTGACCACTAGGATGGCAGGGAACATCTTGGAAGAACAAAGAGACAATTACATTGGTCATTGTTGTAGCTGGATGAGTTGAAGAACGATGAAGCTATTAGATGACTATGATCACTCCGTCCACCCTCTCTCATGTGCTTATTGATAACATAAAATACATATAATAGAACTTAATGTTTAATCTTGAGATCTTGAGTGTTTAGGCTTGTGTGATCGTCTGATAGTGTCGACCAGGGCGGGATCCAGGCCCTGGGAAAGGGGGCTACAACATGGGGCGCAGCCCAAAATCTTGTTTTGGTTGATTCTCCATCCGAGATTGTTTTAAAAAATTAAATTTCAAATTTAAGAAATTCAAACATAGTTAAGCTTGACAAAATGATTTTAAATGAAAATGTTGTCAACTACAAAGTTCTAGTACTTATCAAGATCTATAAATTTTTTTTTTGCTCATCTTTTCGTGTGACTTGCTTTGAACAATTCAAATTTTGAATTTAAAAAATAACAACTTCAAACAAGATTTTGAAACAACAAATGATTTCAGATAAACAAGTCATCAAAACAAGAATCTTGTAGCACTCATCAAGGTATACAACTTTTATTTTAGTCATTGCTCCATTCCACAAAGTGAAAGCATACATTATTCACAAATTCATAAATCTCTCACATAGTTTATGAAATTATATGAGAGATGTGTCATTTGTGAACAATATTAATTATCACCTTGTTGAATAAAGAAATGAATAAAATAAAAGTTGTAGATCTTCATGAGTTCTATAACTTTGTTATTGATGACTTCTTCAGCTAAAATCATTTGATGTTTCTGAAGAATCATGGTCCCTTGTGTTTAGGCGATTAACGACAATGCTAGGTCACTATGATTAACGTGTGTTTTGCAGAGGCAAAGTCATTTGTGTTAGGTCATTAGTGATACAATTTGAATGGGCTAAATGGATATTCATGCCCCCAAGATGGAAATCGCTTCGGTTTCAAAGGATGTTGATTCAAGTTGAAGACTAGGCTAGTCCTTAGTGCCATAAGGTTGAGAAGGGCACTAAGTATAGCTAGGACTTTGTTTTTCCTTTGACCGTACTATAAAGGGGGGTGTGAGGTTAGTAGCTTGACCTAGGAGAGTTTAGGAAAGTGGACATATGCACACTTGTCACAACGAGTCCTAGAGACCTTGCTATCAGCCCTTGGTTAACCCTAGAAATGGTAGGAGCAAAACCCCTTGAGAGAACTTAGTGAAAACAATTGAAACGGGGGGAGAAAGAGGCTCCGGACCAGTCTGCCTAGTAGGCGTCGGACCAAGGAAAGTGGTCCGACGGTCCCTGACTTAGGCATAAGTTCAGCTCGAGAAGCTCCGGACCACCTGTCTGGACTGCACCGGACCATAGGCAAGTTGTCCGGTGGCCTCTGTCAGTGAAAGCCTGTCGTGGGAGTGAGCTCCGGACTAGTCCGACGGAGGGTCCGACGGGTAGTCCGACGCTCACAGGCAGAGCTGTGATCCAACTCAATGAGCACCCTGGCTCCGGACCAGTGCGTCGGACCAGGGCGTCGGACCAAGGCAATTGGTCCGACGGTGTCTGTTTCTCAGCAGAGAGTGGGCCCCGGACCAGTTGACTTGGTCCGGTGGTGTGTCCTTCGACTAGTCCGGTGCCTTCGCAGAAAAGAGAAAAAGGAGAAAACGGCTAGTTTTGGAGGTGGGGACTATTTATAGTTGCCCCCTTCGTCCTAAGGACTGCTCTTGGCCATTGTTTCAGCTGGTTACACCTTGAGAGAATCCTTGGAGAGCCAAGTGCCTAGTGAGGGAGAGACTTGAGAGAGTTCATCTTGTTCTTCCCTCCTAGAGTGATTAGAAGTGACTTGTGTGCATCCATCCACCTTCCTAGCCTTGAGTTGGTCAAGTGAAGGTCTTGTGCTTGTTACTCTTGGTGTTCGACAACACCTAGACGGTTTGGTGGTGTTCGGAGGAAGTGATCGCCGGAAGATTGTCGGTGGCTCTTCTCCAAGCTTCTGTGATCGGTTGTGGGCGATTCACTGAGCCGGAGTGGCGAAGAATCAGCCGGTAGAGAGCACTCTACCCTTGCGTGGGTAGAGGGGGAGCTATACCTTGCGAGGTGCTCCAACGAGGACTAGGGGGGTGTGTCGACACCTCGATACCTCGGGAAAACATCGCTGCATCATTGAGAATCTCTTTTCCCTAGCTCTTTACATTTCCGCATTACATTCCGTCTTGTTCTTTCATTTCTCACTAGAATTGCTTAGGGTGTCTTTCAATTCCATGAACTGCTACCGCTTTCTAGCTAGGACACACGACTGGTAGACACTAGGGGGTGATTGGCATTTGATAGGTTTTCATATTTGCTTTAGAAATTTAAAACAAGCCCAATTCACCCCCCCCCCTCTTGGGCATCTTGATCCTTTCAATTGGTATCAGAGCCTTGTTGCTCTAAATTAGGCTTTACCGCCTAAAGCAAAATGTCCCATGGGGATGGACCGCCACCCATGTTTGATGGGGATGACTTTCCTTATTGGAAAGTGCGGATGGAGGCCTACCTTGAGGTCGTGGATGTCGGCATTCACAAAGCCGCCACCATAGGCGGATCGGTGTTCGCCGAGGATCCCTTCTTTGAGAAGAACAATGCTAAGGCAAAGAACATTCTTTTCCGTGGCATTTGCAAGGATGTGTTCAACCGTGTGCGGAATTGCAAAACCGCGCATGAGATTTGGACAAACATTTGTGCTCTACACGAGGGCACCAAATGTGAAAGAGAAGAGCGTTATCACCTCATCATTGCTAAGTTAAATGCTTTCACCATGCTATCTCACGAAAATGCTAATGAAATGTACTCTCGCTTGAATGTGCTTGTAGAGGAGTTGAATGGCCTTGGGCTCACCCAAATGACACCGGCCGATGTGGTGCGCAAGATACTTTGTGTCCTACCAATAGACAAGTATAGCCACATCGTCACGGTCCTTCATCAAGGCGATCTCTCCGCAACTACACCAACACAAGTGTTGGGCAAGATCAATGCTCATGAGATGTACATGAAGATCAATGATGGAAGTTCATCCTTCTCCAAGAAGAAAGAGAAGCAGGAGAAGAAGGACTTGGCTCTCAAGGAATCTTCTAAGGATAAGTGCAAGATTCAATATGTCATTGAGAGTGCAAGTGATGATGATGATGAAGACAACATCGCTCTTATGGTGAAGAAGACCGCCAAGATGTTGAAGAGGCTAAACAAGAATGGAGTCAAGTTTGACTCAAAGAAGAAGAAATTCTTCACAAGCTCTTCAAGGAAGCCAATCTCCCAAATGAAGTGCTATAATTGCGGCACTCTTGGTCATCTAGCTCATGCGTGCCCTGAAGAGAAGAAAGACAAGTTCAAGAACTTCAAGAAGAACAAGGGCGGCAATGATGACTCAAGTGATGATGACAAGAAGCAAGACAAGCCATACAAGAAGAAGAAGAACTTCAACTTCCACAAGAAGAAGAAGGATGGCAAGACTTACATTGTGGGTGATTGGCTCACCGATATTGATGATTCAAGTGACTCCTCAGATGATGAGAGTGAAGAAGAGAAGGTGGCAGCCTTGGTGATTGGTTCTTCTATTCCACCGCCACCTCCTCCTTCATCGTCGGGCTAATCCTCTACACACCTATGCCTTATGGCTAAAGGTGACAAGAAGGTACAAAAAGAGGATGATGGTGATGACCTCTCTAGTGATGATAGTGATGATGAAGAAGCATCTTCCTATGATGAGCTAATTAAAATTTGCAACAAGTACGCTAGCATCATAAGGAAGTACAAGAGTAAAAATGACAAACTTCTTGAGATCAAAGAAAACTTGCATGATAAGCTTGACACCTTGTCTAGTGCTAATGATGATTTGAAGCTTGAGATTAATTCTCTCACATCTAGCACTAGGGATCTCAAAGCCTCTCTTAAGCAAGCAAATGAGAAACATGATAAGCTTGAGAGGTCAACACAAGAGCTCCACACAAGATATAACTTGCTAAAAGATGATTACAACAAAGTCAAGGAAGATCATGGCACGTTAGTGATAGCAAATGAATTGCTTACTCAAGATCTTACACATGTTGCTACTAACCCATGTGCTAAGTGTGCAAGTGCTACCTCTTGTGAAATCAAACTTGATGATGTGGCTCTTGAGCAAAGTGCTAAGTGCAAGGGCAAGAGAGTTGTAGAAGCCGACAAGTATGATGACTATGTCAAGATGAAGGATGAGAACTCAAAGCTCAAGGAAGAGCTAATCAATCTTAAGTCTAATAAGTCTATTGTCATCAAGCCGGCTCAAGAAGAAGACAAAGACGCTATCACTTTGATCAACTCTCTAAGAGAAGAAATTGTTACGCTCAAGAATGACAAGACCAAGCTTACAAGTTGCCTTGAGAAGTTCACCAATGGTCACAACCTTCAAAGTGAACTCTTGATGAACATCGTCATGAAGAATGACAAGATCGGAATTGGGTTCAAGGAAAATCAAGTGATGAAGGCCAAGGTCAAGATTGAAGCCAAGAATTACTACAAGAACAAGTACAATGGCTACAATCAAGAGAAGCCAAAGCCCAAGCCAAGGAGATGCTTTGAGTGTGGACAAGTTGGTCACTTCGCATATGATTGCATGACTCCACTTCCCAAGACCTTGCCCAAGCACACTAGGCCTTTTGATCATGATGCTCACTATGTCATCAACAAAGATTCCAAGGGTAGACCACTTGTCGTGTTCCTTGGACCACCAATGAAGAACAGGCCTAGGGTTCTTTGGGTTGCTAAGGAGTTGGTTGACAAGACAATGGGGCCCCGTACTAAGGGGGTTCCCAAACAACAAGCTTAACTCCAAGTTGCTTGTGTGTAGGTGAACTATAAGACCGGTGGGATCCATTGGGTAATTGATAGTGGTTGCACTCAACATATGACCGGCGACCCCTGGATGTTCACCTCACTTGATGAGGATTGTGCAAATCAAGACAAGATCACTTTTGGGGATAATTCAAAGGGCAAAGTTCAAGGCTTAGGCAAAGTGGCTATCTCTCAAGATTAATCAATTTCCAATGTCTTGCTAGTACAATCATTGAGCTTCAATTTGCTATCGGTTGGTCAACTTTGTGATCTCGGATTCCAATGTCTCTTCACTCCAAATGAGGTAGTTGTGACCAATATTGATGATTCATCCTTGATATTCAAAGGGTTTAGGCACAACAACCTCTACTTAGTGGACTTCACCTCAAATGAAGCTAGTTTGCAAGCTTGTTTATTCTCCAAGAATTCTTTGGGTTGGCTATGGCATAGAAGATTAGCTCATGTGGGCATGTCAACTTTGAAGAAGCTTGTCAAGAAGGAGATGGTTAGAGGAATCAAGGATGTGGTGTTTGAGAAGGACAAACTTTGTAGTGCATGTCAAGCCGGCAAACAAGTGGCAAACACTCATCCAACCAAAGCTTTCATGTCAACCTCAAGAGTCCTAGAGTTGCTACACATGGATCTATTTGGCCCTACCACCTATGCTAGTCTTGGAGGAAATCTCTATTTCTTAGTGGTAGTGGATGACTACTCTCGGTACACTTGGGTGTTCTTTCTTCAAGACAAGGGAGAGACACAAGGAATCTTCAAGAAGTTTGCTACAAGAGATCAAAATGAATTTGATGTGAAGATCAAGAAGATTAGAAGTGACAATGGCACCGAATTTGTGAACACAAAGATTGAAGATTATTGTGATGAAGTGGGGATCAAGCATGAGGTATCCGCCACATATACTCCACAACAAAATGGTGTTGTAGAGAGAAAGAACCGGACACTCATAACTCTAGCAAGGTCTATGCTTGATGAGTACAACACTCCGGAGAAGTTTTGGGCGGAGGCAATCAACACCGCTTGCTATGCGGCAAACCGTCTTTTCGTCCAAAGGCTATTAAAGAAGACCCCCTATGAGCTTGTCAATGGGAAGAAGCCGGATATTTCATTCTTCCGGGTGTTTGGTTGCAAAGTGTACATCTACAAGAAGCGCCAACACTTGGGTAAATTCCAACGGCGGTGTGACATTGGTTTCCTTGTTGGATATTCACTTAAATCTAAGGCATACCGTGTATTTAACAAAGCCACCGGCTTAGTTGAAGAAACGTATGACTTGGAGTTTGATGAAACTAATGGCTCCCAAGGAGCGCTTGAGGATGTTGATGTAGGTGATGAACCCTTGAGGGAGGCAATGAAGAATATGCCAATTGGTGCTATCAACCCGCAAGAGGTGGAAGAAGTTGAAGATGAAGCAAATCAAGATCCTTCTCCACCTCGCATGCCTCAAGTTGATGAAGAAGATCAAGTGAGGGAAGCTCAAGAAGACACTCACATCCCTCAAGATCAAGCCGAGGTCGAAGCAAGAAATGTTGAAGCACCGCATCCCCCTCCTCAAGAGACAAATAGAAGATCAACACCCATCCTTCAAGCTCACCCCTATGATCAAATTATAGGGAGTCCATCAAAGGGAGTTATGACTCGCTCTAGACTTGCATCTTATGTTGAACATCACTCGTTTGTTTCCTTTGTTGAGCCTACTAGTGTTGAAGAAGCACTTGCGGATCTGGATTGGGTGAATGCCATGCATGAAGAATTCAACAACTTCACCCGGAACCAAGTGTGGACACTTGAAGAGAAGCCAAAGGATGCAAGAATCATTGGCACCAAGTGGGTGTTTAGGAACAAGCAAGATGATCAAGGTGTGGTTGTGAGGAACAAAGCAAGATTGGTGGCAAAGGGGTTCTCTCAAGTAGAAGGACTCGATTTTGGAGAGACCTTTGCTCCGGTTGCAAGACTTGAAGCCATCCATATCCTTTTGGCGTATGCTTCACATCACAAAATGAAACTCTTTCAAATGGATGTGAAGAGCGCTTTCTTAAATGGTTTCATCAATGAACTTGTCTATGTATCACAACCTCCCGGGTTTGAAGACCCAAACTTTCCTAATCATGTGTATAGGTTGTCCAAGGCACTCTACGGATTGAAGCAAGCTCCAAGAGCTTGGTATGAGAGGCTAAGGGACTTCCTACTCAAGAAGGGTTTCAAGATCGGGATCGTCGACACAACACTATTCACCAAGAAGCTTAATGGAGAGATCTTCGTTTGCCAAGTATATGTCGATGACATTATATTTGGGTCAACAAACCAAGACCATTGCAAGGAGTTTGGTGACTTGATGTCCAAGGAGTTCGAGATGTCAATGATTGGCGAGCTAACCTTCTTCCTTGGCTTTCAAGTGAAGCAAATGAGAGAAGGGACCTTCATTTCTCAAGAAAAGTACACTCATGATCTACTTAAGAAGTTCAAGATGGAGGATTGCAAGCCAATCAAGACCCCAATGCCTACTAATGGACATCTCGACCTTGATGAGGGAGGTAAATCAATTGATCAAACTCTCTATCGTTCTATGATCGGTAGTTTACTTTACCTCACCGCATCTAGGCCGGATATCATGTTTAGTGTGTGTATGTGTGCTAGGTTTCAAGCAAACCCTAAGGAGTCGCATCTCTGTGCGGTTAAAAGAATCCTTAGGTACATAAGGTACACCCCTAGAATGGGTGTTTGGTATCCCAAAGGAGCTCCCTTCCAACTAGTTGGCTATTCCGATTCGAATTATGTCGGGTGTAAGGTTGATAGGAAGAGTACCTCCGGCGGGTGCCACATGCTAGGAAGATCACTTGTTTCTTGGTCCTCAAAGAAGCAAAATAGTGTGCCATTGTCAACCGCCGAGGCGGAATACATTGCCATGGGAGCAAGTTGTGCACAAATCTTATACATGACCCAAACACTTCTTGATTACGGTGTTGTTTTAAAAGGTGTTCCACTTTTGTGTGATAATGAAAGCATCGTAAAGCTTGCTAACAACCCGGTTCAACACTCTCGCACCAAGCACATAGATATTCGCCATCACTTTCTTAGAGATCATGTGGCTAGGAAAGACATCACACTAGTTGGAGTTAAGAGCGAAGATCAATTGGCGGATATCTTCACAAAACCACTCAATGAAACAACCTTTTGTAGGTTGAGAAGCGAATTAAATGTGCTTGATCACTCAAACTTCACTAAAAGATGAGCTTGTGTGAAGCATGCATTCATATGTAATATAACATATTTAATTTGGTAATGCACATAGGCTTGGCTAACGCGGTTGAGATAACCGCCCTCAAAGCGTGTGACAAAGCTTAACCGCGGTTTAAACTTGCAAGCAACCTAGATTCAAATTCCATATTGCATAGCATATGCATGTGTGTTGCTTTGTCGTTTCTTTTCGGTTAAGCTTGATTATCCTCTAGGCTTGACACTTAGGGGAGCATTCAAAGCTCTAGCTGCAGCTAATACCCCTCTTGTGCCCCTATGGTGATCCTTGGTGCTTTATTGAACTATTTTCCTTAGAAAACTAATTCTAGCCTACGACAAACTATTTCTAAATTGAGGGTTTGAGAGATGGTTCTTATGCCAGGTCTAACAAGTGTTTCTTTTTGCTCTTTTGTGTTGGTACTTGGCTAAGAGAAAAGATTGGAGAGAAAAACAGGAAAATTCAGAGCAAACTCAAGCACCGGACCACCCTCTGGACCACTCTGCTTGGTCCGACGCTCTGTCCCTCTCTGCATGAATTTCATCCAAACACAGAATCCGTCGGACCACCCGTCTGACGCTCCTCCGAACCATAGTCGAATGGTCCGGTGCTCCGGTCAGCGCAATTCTCTCTGGACAACATACCGTCGGACCAGTCCGGTGAGTAGTCCGATGCCTTAGTCCGGTGGTCGGGTGCTCCCTGCATGGAATTTTCTTTCTCTGGTTTCGTCGGACCCCTCCGTCGGACCACCCTCCGGACCATGCAAAGTCGTCCGACGCTCGGAATTTTTGTGTTTAACCCCCCGCGTGAGCAATGTTCTGTCAGTTGCTCCCTTTTCCGCCATCCGTACGCCGCGCCGCCGCTTGCCCTAGCTTCGCCGCCCGCACGCCTGTGCCCTTCTTGCCGCCGGCCAGTCCCCTCTGCGTAGCATCGCCGTGTCCACTGCTCCGCCCTGCGCCTCCCGTGCACCAATAGAGCACTCGCAGCAGCAGCACCAACAGTGCTCCACCACCGCCATTGCCGCCACCCAACATAGCTCGCCGTCAAGATCCTTCCTCTAGCGTCCTGCTCACCCCTGCTTCACCACTAAGGCTTCCTACTAGGGTTTCACCCACCCTCCACCTTGCCATTGCCAGTCAAGGAGAATTTTTCTCCCTAGGGTTTCCCTAACCCTAGGTTTGGGGACATTTCGTCGGTTCGTTCAAAATCCGATCTCGTCTTCAATCATCGACTTCTCCTCATCAATTCTAGGGTATGGTTTCAATCTTTGACTACGCATTTTGTCGTATCATGGATAAAGTCATGTCCTAGGATGATTCTTTGCAAAACTCTTGATCTTGTCAACTCCAATTCACTAAATCAAACTTGTCAATTGTAATTCACAGTTGGAAAATCTCTTTTGGAGTGTGGTTCGTCGCTTGAGTTGATTTGATTAGATATGCTTACTTATCTCATCAGTCAGTGGCAGCTTAAACTTGGGGAAAAGCTCGCGAGTATGGATTGAGGCAAAGCCTCAGAAGGATCAGTCCAGTGGCTTGGCAAGCCCCTCTGTCAGCTTTGATTGTTCAGTGATTCTTTGCAGTTGACAGTTGCTTGTGACAGAGATCAGTGGTTCTTGTGGCAGTGCTTGTGACAGTGGTTCTATACTTGTCAGTGGGCAGTGACTCTCTTTGATCAGCTATGGCTCGTGGTTCTCGTGCTCGCCCTAGTGGCTCAGGTGATGACACTCCTCCACATACTTCAAGAGACAAGGGCAAGAAGCAGATTGTTGAGAAGCCCAAGAAAAAGAAGCGAAAGCTTACAGAGGCCGAGAAGGCTGAGGCAGTGGCAGATGCAGCAGACTATGCAAAGAGAGGTGGTCGCCGAGGTTCTGTTAGACTTGGCACCCCTCCGCGGGAATTACCGTCTACTCCTCCTACTCAGTCACAGACAAAGGAAGCTCCAGAGGAGCCAGAGCTTGTCACAGAAGCTCTTGGTACACCGTTGGCACCCCTTTCCTGGGGGCGAGCTACTCGTTCTCAGGCAGCTCAGTCACCTCAGAGTGCCTCAGCAGCTCCTACGGCAGCCTCAACATCAGTTCACCTAGACCTGAGGAACCTTACTGCGAAGCAAGTGAAAAAGCTTCGTTTTGTGGCACTTGAGAAGTGGTGCCCTGATCAGCGTGACCCCAGAGCTTCACCAGGCTGGCACACACCTCTCATGGAGGATTTCTACAGAGCAGCTCAGCTTTCCAGCATTCAGATCAGACCTCACAGAGTTTGCTCCTTGGAGAGCATTGTTGAGTTGGCTGGAGAGGAAATTCGACCCTTCATCACGTATCTTCCAGGACTCGCTGACCTACTTGGTCGTTCCAGGAATTATATTGAGAGGTGGGTCCGGGAGTTCTATGCTTCAGTATGGGTTGATCCGGAGCACAAATTTCTTCAGTATACTTTCCGAGGAGAGCGCTACAGGCTTTATATGACTCGGCTCAGAGAGATCCTTCACCTCACTTAGACAGCCGGAGAGCTCAATCTTCACTATGATTGCTACAGAGGAGTCTCTGTGCCTCGCCGAGCTCGAGGTGGCCATACTTTGATAGTTCAAGAGGTTGCTCCTCTCTTCAAGCCACCTTTCACAGAGGGTTCTCGTCGTACCCCGGCAGAGCTCCGTCCTACCGTCCACCGTTTGAACGAAGTTCTCCGGCGTACCTTGTTGCCTCGCACTGGTTACAAGGAGGGTTTGACTAACATGCAGCATCTTCTACTTCAGGCTCTTGTCTCTTAGACATCGTTCGACATAGCAGACTTTCTAGTGTCAGAGATTGAGGATGTGATCGCTGATGGTATGAGGGCACGACGTCAGTTTCCCTATGCTCATTGGATTTCTTCTATCATAGCTATCGAGCTTGTGGGAGCCAACCCCGGACTCCGTGACTTGCTGGATCAGTCACCGACTTCCTTCCCAGCATACAGAGTTCTAGGTTCCTTTGACAGCCGGTTCGGGAACTGGGTGCTACATCTTGTCAGGGAGCGGATAGCTCCAGCCGACAGAGATGATGTGGATGCCCAGGATGAGGCCATCAGAAATATTGAGCAGTAGGAGCTTCATGACTTAGAGACTGGAGAGGCAGAGGGTGACTATGCTGACACTTCTTCCGACAGCTCAGACGCCGATTTTCAGCCAGTTCCTCCTATGCCCCCACGGGCTCACGACACTAAGGCTGGCGGCTCTGGCTCAGCTATAGAGACTATGATTCTGAAGATACTTGATCGTCTAAATGAGCAGTAGAGTTCCTTAGTCACTGCAGTCACTCAGGTCCAGCAGAGATAGGATGAGATTCAGAAGCAGTCTGAGGAGCGACACTTTGAGATGCGGCGACAGATGCTCGCTATGCAATTAGAGTCCCAGCGCCTGCAGCTACAATCTCAGCAGATCCAGAAGCAGAACATGGCCTTTATGGCCCATATGATGCAGTGGACTGGTGCTCCTCCTCTTGAGTTCCCGGCTGCACCTCAGATCCAGATGATGAGTCAATCTTAGTCCTCCCAGTCAGTTGGTCAAATAGCAGCACCATAGCAGTCCATTGGCCCTTCAGTGGCCCCTCCCAGTTCAGTCGGACAGACCGTCACTCCCACCCTAGCCGTACAGTCCAGTGGACTTCAGGGTGCCGGAATGACCACCCCGTTCCAGTCCCCGGCGACTTAGGTCACTCAGTGGTTGGACACCTTAGGCCCAACTCAGCAGTTCACCCCTCTCACTACCGGTTTCACGCCGATGTCTGCTACAATGGGTGCTATTGCCAGAGATCTCTCAGCGTCGTTCAGCGACATCACAGGACAGCCATCCCCCACTGGTCAGCAGATAGCAGCAGAGATTGAGGCCGGACTTGTTTCACCGATAGCTGGTCAGCACCGTTCTTCAGTTGCTTCTTCTGAGGCTACACACGACAGTCATGCTCCAGCCGTATCCACTCCACCCATAGCTGTTGTTGGTACTGATGCCACTCTTGTTACTACGACTCCAGTACAGCCTCCACCGCCTCCGGGTATTCCGACTCCAGTCGAGTCCGTGCATGAGGCCCAACCGGACATCGCAGCTCTAGAGGCTCCAGCAGAGACAGTGGCACCGGATTCTGCTCCTACTCCTACCCCAGCTACAGCTCCAGAGTCTTCGACAGCAGAGATAGCCGGCACGTCAGCTCCTGTCCCCAAGACCGCTCCACTTCTAGCGACAGACACTCAGGGGGAGGATTCAGATGATGAGGCATACTTGTCAGAGTTCAGGGTGCTTGACCGCTCCACGCCTGCTTCCACTCCGTCTCCAGACGCTTAGTTTTGGTGCTTTGACGCCAAAGGGGGAGAGGGAGAGTCGAGTAGATGGGCTAGCTTCAGGGGGAGCTAGTAGGATTCGTTCTTTTGATGTGTATCTAAGCTATCGCTTCATGCATCACGTTTACCGTCTTTATGCACTATAAGATATGTGTGTGATGTTTGAGACTTGATGGTTGTATGACATGTGTGGACCTTCACACATATATATCATGTCACTTGGTTATGCTATATTGCTTCCGTGCTAATCTCTGATCTTTTGGCTATAGCATATCCCTTTGAAATCAAGTACTATGCTCAATTCATATCTATTGTGCGTGTCATGGCTTGAATGGTTAGGCATGTTTATGTCTCTCTTTTCACTAACCCATGCCTATCTCATGTCAAGTCATGTTCTCTCTTATCAAAATTCACTCATTATTCTCTTCTCGAGCTTGTATTGTCGTCAATCACCTAAAAGGGTGAGATTGAAGAATCATGGCCCCTTGTGTTTAGGCGATTAACGACAATGCTAGGTCACTATGACTAACGTGTGTTTTGCAGAGGCAAAGTCATTTGTGTTAGGTCATTAGTGATACAATTTGAATGGGCTAAATGGATATTCATGCCCCCAAGATGGAAATCGCTTCGGTTTCAAAGGATGTTGATTCAAGTTGAAGACTAGGCTAGTCCTTAGTGCCATAAGGTTGAGAAGGGCACTAAGTATAGCTAGGACTTTGTTTTTCCTTTGACCGTACTATAAAGGGGGGTGTGAGGTTAGTAGCTTGACCTAGGAGAGTTTAGGAAAGTGGACATATGCACACTTGTCACAACGAGTCCTAGAGACCTTGCTATCAGCCCTTGGTTAACCCTAGAAATGGTAGGAGCAAAACCCCTTGAGAGAACTTAGTGAAAACAATTGAAACAGGGGGAGAAAGAGGCTCCGGACCAGTCTGCCTAGTAGGCGTCGGACCAAGGAAAGTGGTCCGACGGTCCCTGACTTAGGCATAAGTTCAGCTCGAGAAGCTCCGGACCACCTGTCTGGACTGCACCGGACCATAGCCAAGTTGTTTGGTGGCCTCTGTCAGTGAAAGCCTGTCGTGGGAGTGAGCTCCGGACTAGTCCGACGGAGGGTCCGACGGGTAGTCCGACGCTCACAGGCAGAGCTGTGATCCAACTCAGTGAGCACCCTGGCTCCGGACCAGTGCGTCGGACCAGGGCGTCGGACCAAGGCAATTGGTCCGACGGTGTCTGTTTCTCAGCAGAGAGTGAGCCCCGGACCAGTTGACTTGGTCCGGTGCCTTCGCAGAAAAGAGAAAAAGGAGAAAACGACTAGTTTTTGAGGTGGGGACTATTTATAGTTGCCCCCTTTGTCCTAAGGACTGCTCTTGGCCATTGTTTCAGCTGGTTACACCTTGAGAGAATCCTTGGAGAGCCAAGTGCCTAGTGAGGGAGAGACTTGAGAGAGTTCATCTTGTTCTTCCCTCCTAGAGTGATTAGGAGTGACTTGTGTGCATCCATCCACCTTCCTAGCCTTGAGTTGGTCGAGTGAAGGTCTTGTGCTTGTTACTCTTGGTGTTCGACAGCACCTAGATGGTTTGGTGGTGTTCAGAGGAAGTGATCGCCGGAAGATTGTCGGCGGCTCTTCTCCAAGCTTCTGTGATCGGTTGTGGGTGATTCACCGAGCCGGAGTGGCGAAGAATCAGCCCGTAGAGAGCACTCTACCCTTGCGCGGGTAGAGGGGGAGCTATACCTTGCGAGGTGCTCCAACGAGGACTAGGGGGTGTGTCGACACCTCGATACCTCGAGAAAACATCGCTGCGTCACTGAGAATCTCTTTTCCCTAGCTCTTTACATTTTCGCATTACATTCCGTCTTGTTCTTTCATTTCCCACTAGAATTGCTTAGGGTATCTTTCAATTCCATGAATTGCTACCGCTTTCTAGCTAGGACACAGGACTGGTAGACACTAGGGGGTGATTGGCATTTGATAGGTTTTCATATTTGCTATAGAAATTTAAAATAAGCCCAATTCAACCCCCCCCCCCTCTTGGCCATCTTGATCCTTTCAGTTTCAAAATGGTGTTTTATGTTGTCATTTTTTGAAATTCAAAATTTGAAATGTTCACAAGAAAATATGAAAAAAAATAATAGATGTAAAAACACAAACTTGATAGAGCATGATTTTAGAATTTTTTTAAGAAAAAAATCAAGTAATTTGAAGTTAGTATGAGAGAGAAAGACTAGTTACAAATTTTAGCTAAAGATTAAAAAGATAAATCAAAGTTCTTTAACAATTTAAAAATTAAATTTTAAAGCAAAAATGAATTAAAATTTAAAAGTTGTACACAACAAAGTTTTTTTTAAAAATCGAGATCTACAATTTTTATTTTGATCATTTCTTCATCCAAGATCATTTAAAAAAATAAAATTTTAGTACTTAAATTTTAATATCCAACGTCTATTTATTGGGCAACTCAATATAGAGCCATCTCTACAAATCGGATTTGTAGGGACGACTAGATATTGAGCCGCTCTAACAAATAGGGTCATTTGTAGGCGTGGTTCATAACACTAGCAGTCCTTAAAAATTCATTTGTAGAGATGACTCGTTTGGGCACCATTTGTAGGGTCTCTAGAAAGAATGGAGATGTGGCCTTCCCCTGCATCACCAATCTTAATACATCTTTTCTCTCTCAGCTACAATCCACCACCGTCGTCATCCCCACCCCTGCACCTGCAGCTTCGGCTAGCACTATCCCCATCCAATCATGGTCAGCACTGATCCCCATCAGGTGCAGCTTCGGCCGGTGGCCACCCTGACCTGACATGCAACCCTAGCCGGCGTCGCCACGCGACACCCCGATGCCTCTAGCTTGGGGCGTTGTTGCCCATCTTGGGACCTGCAACTTAGACCAGCACCCTACCACCCACACACCAACCCCAACCCCAACCCTAACCCAAACCCCGATGGTAGCCATGTGCGACCGCGGACCCCATTGCGTGGCGGATGAGCTTGAGCATGTACGACACACCTCCCTGCCTGGTCCTTGATGGCATTGTGTCGGCCACGGTGATGGCCCACTGCATAGTCAGCCACCCCTTCCCCACACGCATGTTTGCATACGAACAACCCAGATGGGCCATGTGGCCACATAGGCTTGGAAAGTCCATCTCAGTTTTATCGCAAAACCTATCAAGCGACGAGTCGTGTAGAGCACAGAGCGTGCACTCCCCGCAACCCAAGAGTGCCACCGCCTTCACTAGAGATGAGCTCACCCACCACACCCTATAGCCCATGAGCATCGTCGCCATCACCGGAGACAAGCTCGCCGACATTAGGGTTCCAAATTTTAGGGGGGCATCTTCGGGGAGCTTAGAAAGTGGGTCACAGGAGAGGTAGGTCAGCCCGATCGTATGGACGAGAGAGACGGCGGCGAAGAGGAGGCAGTGGTGACGCTACCCGAGTAGACGACGGAGGAGGCAGCGAGATGGGGAAGGGAAGAATGAGATTGCCGCTGTAGTGACATCGGCAGGGTCGTACATTTGCCAAACGGTTGTCGCGCCCTCTTTTATATGCTCCGGTGTTTATGCAGGATGGGCATGCAAATAAACACTCTCTCATTCCTAAATAATTGTCGTCGTTGGTGTATGTTGCAAGTTCGACCTAATTTATATAAAAATGCGTACAATATTTGTATTTTCAAATAAATTTAAAAGAAAAAACTAAAAATTAAAGATTTTCCTAATGGTACTGATTATTGACCATAAATTTAATATTTAAATATATATTTAATTAAAGTTTTTTATGGGAAAAGGAAAACCGATAAGGGGGGAGGGGGTAGACTGCCCATAGAAAACAGTCGTCTCTAACAGCTCATCACAGATCCCGTTCGTTGAGGATGCATGGATTGGTGCAGAGAATTGAAAGGTCGGAACCACAAGGACGTTGGTGCATGCATGCATTTTCTGCGGCTTGCCATGCATGCATTTTCTGCGGCGTTGCTGGCGCCTGGTGGGCAGATGACACTGCCGGCCGGGTCATCATATATGGGGAGCCGCGAGATCTGCTGATCTGCCCTCCGGACTCCGGTCCTAGTTTTTTTTTTTTAATTGACTCCGGTCCTAGCTAGGGTGAGCAAACAGCCACAGGCGACAGAGCCCACGGGGCTGGTCCGCTGCACGGATTATGCATATACTCACGTTTTTATAAGACGTTTCAAGAATCTTGGAAAGTCAAAGCATCTTAAGTTTAATCAATAATTATAAAAAAACTATAAATATTTATAATATTAAATAGACATGTTATAAAAATATAATTGTTAACGAATGTAATAATACTTAGTTTACATCATAAATATTATTATATTAACATATAACTTTAGTCAAAGTTTAGATAGTTTGACTCTCTAAATTCTTGGAAAGTCTTATAACTTGGGACTGAGGGAGTACTATGTACTACTTCATGGCAAGCGTGCCGACCAACTGGCGATCGTTGCAGCCTTCACTGTACAAGTACATGCGCGAATGGATTTGTTGTTCCTACTTACTCATTGTTCAATCCCTAGGAAATATTTTTCTTTGTTGCTTGGGTAAGAAAGGCAGAGCTATTCTTGAAGGCTAGTTTGGAATCTCAGTCGCCTCTAAAAATTAATCAATAGAGGCAGCTGGCATTCTAAGCCACCATTAGAAATAAATCAATTGTTATAGAGGGATGGTTGGATAACCACCTCTATAAACCATTGATTTCTTGAGACATACTCCCTCCGTCTTAAAAATATATTTACTACCACTACTACAAAAATGATTTTGCAAGACGGTGTCCTTTTATTAATAGAGGCGGGCACAAAACTAAACCGCTTCCTAAAATCGGCGGATTAACGGAGGCGGGCATTTTGATTTATGGAGGCGGTCTCATTTGCCCGCCTCGTAAAATTGATTAACCGAGGCGGGCATTCTAATTCAACCGCCTCGGTAAATCAAGCCCAGCCCGCTAGCCTATACCAGCCCACTATCATCTCCAATATAAATAACAATTCATCAAAAATCCTAACTCTCATACCCTCTCCCACTCCGCACCCTTTCCATCAGCCCAACGCCTCTCTCCCCTTTCTCCCGTCGGGAGCCCGACGACCCTCCCTTCCCATGTGCCGCCACCTCTCTCCCCCTCCCATCCCATGTGCCACCCTCTCCCCAACCCACCCCATCCCGCCACTCTCGCTAGTGGCGGAGCCCCTCCCCAACCTCTGAGCTGGGCAGAGGTGCTGCTGATCGACGCAGTGGGGCGCGTAGGGGCGGCCGCGGCAGCAGGGCAGGTCACGATGGTGGTGACCTGCTTCCCTCCGGCTGGATCCAAGGCGCAGCGGTCTTCTCCGGCCAAATCCAAGGCGGGTGGTCTTCTCCGACCAGATCCAAGGCGTAGCGGGCTCCTCCGGTCGGATCCCAGCTGGATCCAGACATGGTGGAACAACAACGGCAGCAGGCAGTCTCTCTCGCGACAGTGGCCTCACTGGCGGCGGATCTGGGTCCACAACGGCGGTTCGGCGACGGTTCGGCTCAACGACGGTGGATTTGGCTCCACGTGCATGGCGGCGGAGGCCGCGCCCCAGCGGCGGCGCGTGCGCGGTGACGGCAGCGGCAGATGGGCTCGACGTCGGGCCCTGGATGGGATCACGTTTGGGCTCATTGTTTTTTACTCTATTAACGGAGGCAGGCAAATGGTCTGCCTTGGTTAAAATTTCCTTTATCGAGGCCTTACGTGCGAGGCGGACACGTTGCCCGTCTCGGAAAACCACTTTTGCCCGCCTCGCAAAAGAATAATGTAGTAGGGTACACAGTAGGATGTAAACTTAGTTACAATAGAGCAAAACTATGTGACAAGTACTATATATCTAGGGATTGTGATTTAGAAGATAGGAGTATACAATATGACAACACACCATTTCTCCCTAATAAAAACATGGGAAACTTATATTTAATCTTGATGTCTCCTACTCACACACTACTGGAAACTAGAAATTCACTTACGGTTTCGAATTTTTTTTACGGTTATTGCATAGACTGCTAGGGTAAATAGCATTACCTTGATGGTTTTTAAAAACAAACAGAAAAAATAATATTACCTTGACGGTTTCTGGAAAACACACAGGGTAATTAAATAACCATCAAGGAAATTCCTAATTAACCTGCGAGTCCACCTAACCGTTAGGTAAATTCCTAATTCCTTCACGGTTTCATAACTTTTTTACGGTTATTTCATAAGCCTTCAGGGTAAATAGAATTATCTTGACGGGTTTTAGAAAACACATAGGGAAATACTAGAAATTCAAGAACATGAAAAAATGTTTTCTCATTTTAATCCGTGCTAGAATTTTTTAACTAGTCTTTCTTACTCATGCAGTTATGCTAACTCTAAATGATATATTTGTTTTTCCTAGCTCTTTCTAAAATCATGTTATACCAATTAACAACATTTGTTTATATATTAGTTATTATTTCTTGGTTCTTTTAAGTGTATGTGTCATTCATGTATATAGAGAGAAAGCACCTTGAGAAACAATCTTCGAAAATGTCTTTCGTGCTCCAAACTTTTTGTATATAAAATAGGACTATATTTCTTGAGAGTGGCCTTAGACAACAATTAAAGATCGAGTTTGTGTAAATAAAGCCATACATAGGGTGTAGATTATTTGTGGAGAGAAAAGCAACCAATATATATATATATATATGGCGAGGCTAAAATGCAACAAGGTGCATTTGTTGTAGCAAATGCACAGACCCTCCGCCTCCCGCGCTCGTCCCGCGTCCAGCTCCCGCATGCAGAGAATCTTTTTTCTTCGGATCAAAAAAATGCAAGATCTCCTAAACCGTAGCTCATATTTTAGATCCGTTTGCACCAGGTTTTTTAAAAAAATACTTAACAAAACGAGATCCAACAAGACTATATTTGATGAACTTTTTTTCAAGTATGTAATTGCAACTTCAATGTACTATATGAGTTGCCATCGATTACGATACAATTGCAACTCGACGGAAGTAATTGCAACAGATCTGATCCAGTGCAACTGGACCTAATGTAGTTGCAACCTGACGTGATACAATTACAACTAGAGTCGAGTCAGTTGCAACTCAGCAACAGTTGCAAAACTGACGTGATCCAACTACAACTAGAGTCGGCCCAATTGCAACTAGGCAATACCAATTGCAATCTGACGCGATCCAATTACAACTAGAGTCAGATCAGTTGTAACCAGGCAAGAAACGGTTGCAGCCTGACACAATCGAATTACAACTAGAGTTGGGCCCGTTGCAACTCGACAAAAAACCAATTGTAACTAAACAAGAAATTAGTTGCAATAATCAGGATGGGTGCATTCTCTATAGAAAATGCACCCATGTGCATAATAGATATACAAATATATATATTATATATATATATATATATATATATATATATATATATATATATATATATAATATAATCTTCTCGATCCAAATCAAATAGGTAAAGCCACACAGAGAGAAGAATAGGTATATAATCTTATTTGTAGTAGTGTTGGATCCGAAGGAAAAGCCAGTAATGATAGGCGGCTCGGTGGCCTCATAACCTGAGTAATAACAAGTCATAGGCGCGTTCGACGCCGCACTCCAACAAATTAAACTGAAGCAGCAGGCTAGCCGACGGAAGGAACAGCTCGATCGATCCCTTGACGTCCGTCATCGAACTCTTGGGCTCGATCAGCTCCCAGTAGCTCGATCCTGGAGCTGCAAACGGGGTCGACGACAAAGGGCATTCATCGATGCCACGGGCCGCCCATGCAACTATGCAAGCGCATTGAAGCGGCGATCTCCGGACGACGCTTGGCCAGTGCGATCGCACAGTATGTGCAGTCAGACGAAGAAGCCAGCTGATTCCTCTAGCGTGCACACGTACTACCACAATCTTAAAAAATCATATTCTGTTTGAGTGTATTTTTGCTGCATCAGAGATGCTTTTCAATTGCAAAGCTTTCCTATATCTATGCAGGACCTGATCTTTCATTGGCTGCCAAGGAGGCTGGGGGTTTCTAAAAAGATTAGCCTTCGTTTTTTTTTTTGCAGAGGTTGCATGAGCTATCTGGAAGAATCGTAATAAGATAACCATTGAGGAGCGTTTCCTAGACAGTCCAGACCTAGTGATTCATATGGCTGTCAATTTCATGCAGATGTGAGTCGAGCTATAAAAGAAGGATAACATTGAGAAGATGAAGATGATGTGTCAGAGTCTGGAGGATTGGATGTGCAAGGAACGTGTGTTGGTTGGTGTTTCAGACATTATGGTGATGTAGTAGGGGCAGGCTGTTTCTGTTGTTCATGACGAGTAGCTTTCGTAGCTGCTCAGCCTTGCTAGCCCTTGGGTTCTTGTTGATGTCTGTTTGTTTCTTTACTTTAAAACTGGTTTACCGGTTTGTATGACCATGTTATTGTCTTTCTTAAAAACCGAGTTAATCTTTTTTTAAAAAAATATATATCTTTTAGTGAAAAGAAATTTTTTTATAGTTGTTATGGTATTCAAAATTTAGTATAGATTTTTTTCTATTAAATATTATATACTATGATTAATGGTAGAATTTTACTACCGTTTAAAAACACTAGAAAAATCTAGTAGCGGCGGACAAGGCACCGGGACGGAGGAGGCTGAGCTCAAGCTCCCGCGCTTCCGCTCCAGCCGCCGGCCTCTCCATTATAGAGGAGCGAGCCAGTGCACTGATGAGTTGTCTGTGAAAGGTGACCGTCCAAGCTTTAATTTGATACAGATCATTAGCAGAGGACTTTTCCTTAGGAATCAGGAGGGAGCAAGAATTCCCAACAATTAGCAGAGGACTCAATGTAATAAAGCAGAACGGCCGGGGAGGATTGGGCGAAGGTGTTTTTGGCCGTTTGGGGCTTGGGATATGTGAATGATATGACGGCAGTATAGGACTTTTCCTTAGGAATCAGGAGGGAGCAAGAATTCCCAACAATTAGCAGAGGACTCAATGTAATAAAGCAGAACGGCCGGGGAGGATTGGGCGAAGGTGTTTTTGGCCGTTTGGGGCTTGGGATATGTGAATGATATGACGGCAGTATATATACGTACCGGCCGGCTTTGATTAATTAATTTATTTGGTATAAAAATATTAGAGTGCTGGTCCGAAGAAAAAGATTGTAAATAATCACATGAAATATGAAAGAGACTATAGTGATTCAAAATTTCGCCAAATAATTAGACGGGTAATCAAATAGCTAGTCTCTTTTTTATCTTTAGTGTTACTCTCTCCGTCTCTAAATAACTATCATCGTTAGTGTGTGTCACAAATTTAATTTGATTTGTGTAATATATGTGTAATATTTATATCTTTAAATAAATTTATTAAAAACTAGATTCAAAAAACTTTCTAATGATACTCTCTCCGTCTCTAAATAACTGTCTTTCTCACTTCCCGAGAAATAACTTAGATTAATTTTATATAAAAAACTATTAATATTTGTGATACATAATTGACATCATTAGATAGATCTTTTGATCTGGTTTTTTAATAAATTTATTTAGAGACACAAATGTTATATGTATTTTATGTAAACCTAGTCAAAGTTGTGACACGAAAACCCAAAACAACACTTAATATGGGACGGAGGGAGTACTTATTAATTATACTTATTGTGTGTTATAAATATTAATATTTTGATATATATTTAGTCAAAAATATTTTTCGAGAAACGAAACCGATAGATATCTAGAAATAGAAAGGGTAGGTTACAAAGAAGACACATTAATACTAGTTTTTTCTTACTGTCATTACTACCTCATACAATTTCTAGAATAGTTTTATAATTTTGTATATTAAATTTGATCAATTATAGATTAAAAAGTAAAATATTTGGAAAAAATTGTTGTGGAACACTTAACTTATCTAAAATTGGTTATGAGACACTGAAATATTTTTCCTTTATTGTGGTACATTTTTTTCTATGTTGTGGGGAACTTTTTTCTTTGCTGTAGGACATGCGGTGTTCCACAATAATTTTGAAAAAGTTTAATATCCTGGTGCAAAAATCCCCTAAATATTTATACTATCAAATAAATATCATTAGATAAATGTGAATAATATTACTAGATATCTTGTGGTGAAGCACTTTATATACTCCCTCCGTATCGGAAATAGAAGACGTTTTAGACAAGGTTTGAGTCAAATATTGGGAATATAAATTATCTATAACTTTTAAATTGTTGAGTTTGTAAATGTAAAAATTATATGAATAGATTTGTCTTGAAAAATATTTTCATAAAAGTATATATATATATCACTTTTCCATAAATATTTTTATAAAAACAAAGAGTTAAAGTTGTGTTTTGGAGACCATGTCCCTATCCTAAACGTCTTCTATTTCCGATACGGAGGGATTACTAGTTATATTCTTCTTACGACAGGACACAGATATAGTACCGAGATACAGCAGATACTGACAATTTTGACCTACAGGGCAGCAGGGGCAGCGTCGGGTGTCATGAAGCACAGTCGATCGTCATCGTGCTGTCCGGCTGGTGACCATTTTAAGGCTGGTCCTCGCTTGCCAGATCAAGCCGATTTCTCGGGACGGCCGGTTGCGCCGGGGATGCATGGGCCGCTTTCATCAAAGAACACTCTAGCTGATGTCTGCTCAATTGTTTTGAATACTAGTCGAAAGGAACATAGTATACTCCGTATAAGGGCATCCCAACAACTAGCTATTTGGCTAGCTATTATAAAGTAGACAGACAAAAAGTAAAAGAGAGAACAGTCACTAACGACGAATAAATAGAGATGAATATGTAGATCCAACAACATATAATAGTATTTGCTTTTGTTTCTCACCTACACATCAGGTAGCTACGTAGCTAACACCATTGCGGACACCCTAAGCCTAAATTAAAAAGACCTCACAACCATGCATATATGAGTAGTACGGTTCTTAATTAATGACCTGTCTTTGTACTAATGCAACATCCTACATTAATTTAAAAATAAATAGACAACGTTGATACGTCTTCCAAAAAGAGCACTAGGCCAGTCTCAATTGAGGATTTTATTTTAATGTTTATAAGAGTGTCACGTCATCAATCTAAAGTCATTTATGGTGATGGATGAAAAATAAACTCTCTCAATACATATACTCCGTTTAATTTCAATTTTATTGTTTCATAGGTTAGTCCTATCATTTAATGATGATATGCGCGCGTTTGGATAATTATTGGATAAATGAAACTTTTTCCCTAAACATGCTAATGTGAACAGTAGTTTCTAAGTTTTGAAAATAGTGTACACGAAGTTTAGATGAAACTCTTTGTAACTCTAGTGTCGATCATGTCATCAAATTTGCTTATGCGACAACTCATTTATTGAGAATGAAAGTTCCATTAAGACTGGCCTAACAAAGTTACTATTTGGATCCGATGGCTATTAGTTACTCCCTCCATCTCAATATATAAGACGTTACTACTTTTTAGTCATGTCTCATATAAGCCGTGTTCTCTCTAGATACACATATATCAATACAGTAATACAAGTGTGTTGAGAGAGACTTAAAGATGTTCCTCTTGGTCTCTGAATTAGAAGTAATTACACCTTATACACTGGGACGGAGGGAGTAGTAGCTAAATTTTAGCCCTTGAGGATCTAGGCGAATAGCCTAAAACGTGGGCTAAATTTTAACCCTTAAACCAAAACGCTATTAGTTCATTAGCTCTTCAAACCCCAATTTGGGCTAAAAGTGCAAAAATTAGCAAAAGGTATCACGTGCCCTTCCAACCAAGTGTGTCCTCCATTTATCTCTCTCTCCTCCCCCCCTCTTATTAGCGTGCTTAGAAATAGTACGGAATGGTCGGACTTGGCGTGGAGGCAAGCAATGGTACCTACTCGACAAGGAGCGAGCCCATCAACCACCTTAGCTCATGGGCGCCATTCGTTCCCTTGGTGGTCCACCTCACCTCTCATTTTCCGCGGCCATGGCCCACTTAGTTGTCACCTCCACCACAGGCCACCTTCACCCCAATACTACAGAATCAGACATCACTGCCGCTTTTGTTTGGGCCGGCAGTTAACAGTGATTAACCGCATCGGGCGGCATAATGTGACCGCCACGGTTAATGTGCTTACCGCAGCGGTCACATTAGGGCGACCGCTGCGGTTTATCGGTGTTAACTGCAGCGGTCATATTACAATGTCTGCAGCGGTTATTTCTTTTATAAATAGTTATAGTTCGACCTTCTTCTTCCTCAAGGTTTCTCTCTTCCAAACTCGTGGGGGGAGAGGTTTTGCCTGAATTTTTAACCAAACCATTAGATTGAGGTTTTGAGTGTTGTTTTGGAGGAGTAGGACATCATAAGAGATATTTAAAAGGTTCCCATAATCTATTTTCTCTTTTTTCCTTGCTTTTTTGACCTCTTTGGATCTAGATCTAGTTTCACGGAGGAAGGAGAGAAAGCTTGTGTTTTTTTATCTAGAATCATAATGTTAGGTGACTAAAAGCTTTTAGATGGTTCCCATGCTCTTTTCTTTCTCTTTTTTCCTTGCTTTTTGAGCTCTCTAGCTATAGATCTAGATCTAGATCTATATTAAGGGAGGAAAGAGAAAGCTTGTGTCTTTTTTATCTAGTTTCATAATATTATATGCCTAAAAGATTTTGTTGTTGATGTGTACGGTTTGCAGGCAATATGGATAGGTCAGAATGGATGTACAAGATTAGTAGAGTACTTGATCCGCGGTATCTCAGCGAAGTGAGGAAGTTTATTGCCGCAGCGAGAGCTCACCATGACATATCGAAGCGGATGACAACTGTGTGTCTGTGTTCTCACTGCAAGAATCTGACAGCCTTCACCGATGATGCCAAGGTGCAATCTCATTTGATTCGCTTTGGTTTCGTAGAGAATTACACAGTCTGGACTCAGCACGGCGAAAGTATCGACCCGTGTGGTGGTGGTGCATCTGGAGTGAGCTCGGCATCGACGACAGAGAACAAAGAGCCACGTGTGCCAAATGTCTCATGTTCAGCCACAACAGTGTCAGCCTACAACGACAATAATAAATGTGATTACATCACGGTGGAGGATCTACTCGAGGACATAGAAGATGATGATGGTGGTCAAGAGGCCACCGTGCAGGAACCCAAGGATGTGCAGCTTTTTGATGATTTAGTGAAGCACATCGATGAGGACGACGTTGTGTATGGTTCCCTGAAGTGGTTGGAAAATTTCAGAGAGATGAAGCAGGCGTCACTTGATCCTCTGTATCAGGATGGTGGTGAATGTCCTAAAGAGTGCATCGTGCTCCGTTTTATCCTCCACATGTTGATGATGAAGGCCCGACATGGTTGGTCTGACAACAACTTCAATGAGTTGTTAAGTTACCTTGCTACCACGTACCCGAAGGGTAACAAGTTTCCCATGAATACATATCGGGCAAAGAAGTTGATTCATCCAGTGTCGATGAAAGTTTGAAAGTTTGATGCCTTCCCTAACCACTGCATCATGTATCGGTCGGACACTAAGTATGAGAAGATGACGAGCTGTCCGCACTGCGGCGTGAGTCGTTACAAGAAAAATGCTAGTTGTCATGTGGATGCAGACGGCTATGAGTTGTTGTGAGGCGGTTCGAAGAAGAAGAAGGGGGGCAAGAAGAGCACTGCTGCAGAGAACCGCATCTTGGCTCAGCAGGATAAGGAGGAAGAGGGCTACACGCAAAGGAGAAGTCCAACAATGTCGGTGTGGTATCTGCCTATGATCGACTACCTATGTGCACTATTTGAGAACCCAGAGGATGCCAAACTCATGTCCTGGAATGCATCAGATGACCGCAAGAAGGATGATGGCATGCTGTGGCACCCATCTGATGGCCAGCAGTGGAAAGATTTTGACAAGGCATATCCGAAATTCGGCAACGAGTCAAGGAAGATTCGGTTCGAGGTCAGTACTGACGGGATGAACCCTTTCGGCGAGCTTAGCAGCTCGCACAGCACCTGGCCTGTCATACTCACCATGTACAACCTACCTCCCCATCTATGTCAGAAGCGCAGGTATCTCATGCTGACCATGCTTATCTCAGGACCGAGGCAACCCGGTAACGATATTGATGTTTTCCTAGAACCGTTAATAGAGGAAATGCAGGATCTATTTTATGTTGGGGTCGGGATGACTGATGCGTACCGCAAGGAGAAGTTCACCCTAAGGGCCATCATCTTTGTCACGATCACCGATTACCCTGGTCTCTTCTCACTGTCAAGGCAGATCAAAGGGAATACTAGTTGTGTAAAGTGCATTGATGGGACATGCCACACTTACCTTAAGGCATCCTACAAGACAGTTTACATGAGGCATAGGTGGTTCCTTAGCAAAAATCACAGGTATAGAAGACTTGGTATGAATTAATACTTTGACAATCAGGTAGAGCTGCAGGGTGAACCACAGGCATCGATTTGCTGGGGTCCAAAGGTGTATGAGATGGTGAAGGATATGGATGACATCGAGTTTGGCAAGAAGAAGAAGCCATCATAGGAGGGGACAAAACAAACAAGAAAGCGAAAGCGGGACAAGACGGAGGAGGAGGAAACACCACATGTTCCTTTCAAGAAGAAGTCGATCTTCTTCAACTACCTGTCATACTGGAAAACACTAAACACACCCCATGCCATCGACTGCATGCATCTCGAGAAGAATGTATTCAAAAGCACGATCGGTGTATTGCTCGACATCACAACCAAGAGAAGGATGGTCTCAAATCACGGATGGATCTTCTCCACCAGGGCATCAGGCATGACCTTCACCCAGGACCGCCTCATAATGGTAAAGTTGACATACCAGGTGCAGCATATAACCTAAGACGCGATGAGAAGATATCTATGCTCATGTTGAGGGGTATCAAGGTACCGACCGGTTTCTCCTCAAACATCAAGAGCCTCGTCTGCATGAAAGACCTCACAACGGCTAACTTCAACTCACATGACTTCCATGTCATGCTGACGGTGTTCCTTCCCATCGTTATCAGGGCTATCGGTCCAGAGTATGTGAAGATGGTAATCACTAGGATGTCGTACTTTTTTAACAGTATCACACAGAAGGTCATCGGCAAAGCTGAACTGCATGCCCTGAAGGAGTTCATCACGGAGACCCTTTGCCAGCTCGAGATGTGCTTTCCCCCTTCTTTCTTTGACATTATGCCTCACCTAATGATACACATGGTTAATCGGATCGAGCAACTAGGTCCCGTGTACCTACACTAGATGTGGACATATGAGCGGTTCATGTCTACCCTCATTAGATATGTCCATAACTGTGCTTACCCAGAGGGCTCTATGATCGAGGCATACACAACCGAGGAGTCTGTCAATTGGTGTATGAGGTACATAAAGGATGGGAGGGCGATTGGTTTGCCTGTTCATCAGCACGAGGGCAGAACCACTGGGAGGGGGTGCACAGGACGGCAATTACGCACCGATATACCATACAAAGATGTGGAAGAAGATCATTACAACATCCTTCATTAGTTGGTGAGCATGGACAAATGTGTTGAAAAGCACCTAGATGAGATTCATGCCGCACATGACGGACAACGCACGAAGGAATGGGTCCAAAAACATCACGACGGCAGTTTCATAGAGTGGCTTAAAGAGCAATGCATCCCCCTGGAAGGATGCCCTGATGAAGATACGGATACCGTTAAGAAGATGATACAAGGACCGTCCACTCAAGTAACCACTTGGCAAGTGTACGACATGAAGGGGTATAGGTTCCACATGAAAGACAAGGACAAGACGAGCGCGTCACAAAATAGCGGTGTTCGATACGAAGGAATCGACGGGGCCACAAACACGAGGACACAATGATATGGACAGGCTGGCGAAATATGGGAGCTTAACTATGGAAAAAATGTTCGCCTAACTGTCTTTCTTGTCGACTGGGTTAACTCGAAAACAGTTGTTGTGGACAGATTAAGGTTAACCACAATGAACCTTAAAAGTACCGGATATAAAGATGATCCGTGGGTACTTGCTACAAACGTCGCGCAAGTGGCTTACTATATCTATCCAGAGGACACAAAGAAGCATGTGGTCGTGTCTGGAAAGCAGAGGATCGTGGGAGCTGATGGTGTCCAGAGTCCAGAACAATACAACAACTACGAAGAGCTCCAACTTTTCACCGATCTACCAAAGAAGGTCAAGGCCGTCGAGGATCGTTGCAACAAGAGTGGTGTAAAGCCCTGGGCCTGACCCGATGGTGAGGTGGGATCCGTGAAAGCACCAGTACCAAAATGAGATGTAATATATAGCAATTTACAACAATTTATAGCAATTTTTAACTTTCAAAACAATGTTCAGAACTGAACGTGCCAATACCAAAATGAGATGTAATATATAGCAATACTAGTGGACAAGTACACTTGCCAAGCAATTTATCTAGCTTATATGAATATATATCAATTTACAACAATTTATAGCAATTTTCAACTTTCAAAACTGAACTGAACAATAGTTTACCGCAGCGGGCATTACTAGGCGCCCACTGCGGTTAATGGTTTACCGCAACCGGCATTAGAAGGAGCCCACTGTGGTTAATGTTTATCGCAGCGGGCTCCTTCTAATGCCCGCTGTGGTAAACCAATACTATAAAAGGGGAAGGCGGCCCCCTGAGTACCCTTCTTCTTCTTCGCAACGCTTCTCTCCCCGAAGGGGTGCCCAATTCCGCCTCCGCCGCCTCGGTGCTTGCCACCCCACCACCGGTGGTCCTCCCCGGTGCTCCTCACCTCCGGTGTGCCGCCTCGGTGCCCTAACGCCGCCACTTCGGTGCCCTCGATGCCCTAGCGCCACCACGGTACCCTCGGTGACCTCGCACCGCTCCGGTGCCCTCCGCGCTGCCCTTGGTGCCAGAGCGCCGCTGCGGTGCCCTAGGAGATCGCATCCCCGCCGTCGGTGCTAGCCTACCCGCGGCCGGTCCTCTCCGGTGCGCTCGGTGCCCGGCCTCGGTGCTCCTCTCCTTGGATTCAGTGCTCCCCTCGGTTTACTACTTCTACTACTATTCTACTACCTATACTACCTTTGTTACTATCTAGCACTGTGATACTACCTCTGTTGCTACCTCTATTGTGATACTACCTCTAGTTACTACCTCTGATACTACCTATACTACCTCTGTTGTGATACTACCTCTAGTTACTACCTCTATTACTATCTAGCACTATGATACTACCTCTGTTACAATGTTCTGATACTACCTATACTACCTCTGATGCTTGGGTCGGTGATGAGTGACCTCTCTCCTCTCCTTTGTTTTGCCAATGATGATATTGCCGATTCCATTTTTTGACATGGATTATGAGCTGATGATCAACACTTGTGAGGAACAAAGGATCATTCCTAGTCTCCTCTACCTCTGTTATGGTGCTTTGATGCTCCAAGTGTATGGTCAAATGATGATCGACATATTTCTGAGGCCTCTCTTCTCTCCTCTCCTCTCCTCTAGCTACTTCTACTTGTACTTGTACTTGTACTCTACTACTTCTACTCTAGCTACTCTCTCATCTCTCCTCTCTCCTCTCCTTTGTTTTGCCAATGATGATATTGTCCAATCCATTTTCTAACATGGATTATGAGTTGATGATTGACATATTTCTGAGGCCTCTCTTCTCTTCTCTCCTCTCCTCTCCTCTCCTCTCCTCTCCTCTCCTCTAGCTACTTCTACTTGTACTACTTATACTTGTACTTGTACTTGTACTCTTCTACTTATACTTGTACTCTAGCTACTTGTACTCTACTACTCTTATACTTGTACTTGTACTACTTACACTTGTACTCTTCTACTTCTACTTGTACTCTTATACTTGTACTCTTCTACTTCAACTTGTACTCTTGTACTTGTACTTGTACTCTTCTACTTCTACAAGTACTCTTGTACTTGTACTTGTACTCTTCTACTTGTACTTCTAGCTACTACTACTTATCCTCTACTACTTCTATGGTACTTCTACTTCTCCTCTACTACTTCTATGGAGCCAATACTTCTACTACGTCTATGGTACTTCTACTACTACTACTTGTACTCTAGCTACTTCTACTTCTACTACTACTCTAGCACTACTACTACTTGTACTCTAGCTACTTCTACTATACTCTACTACTCTTTGCATACACAACTATACTGAAACGTGTCATGTGTATAGGTTACCTCTAGTGAAACTTCAAATGGCGGCAGAGGACCCGTTCAAGGAATGGAGGGACCCTACCCCTAGTCCACCTACTTCAACTGAATACGGGAGCCAGGTGTCCATTACACCACCACGGGCAAGGAAGATCCATACAGAGGAGGACGATGATCCCACCTACGACGATCAGGCTGAGGGTGATGTTGACTCTGATTCATAGAAAGGGACAAAATACGAGTATAAAAGAAGAGCTCCACGGATTGAAGCACCAACTGCTAGCTCCAGGCGTGAGGTAGAAGCCTGGTCTAGGTGTTTTTTTGGCATGTTAAATTCAGTGTGTGAAGTAATTAATGCTACAACCCCTGAACAGATCCCAATTGCGCCTCGGCAGTTGGAGTTCAATGAGGCAGAAGGGCCCGCTCCCGTTCCCGCTCCCGCTCCCGCTCCCTGTACGACATCATCCTCAGCAAAATCTAAGGGGGTGAAACGAAGGAGGGGGGAACATGGGAGGCATCAGAGGGAGTTGACTGACGATATCCACATGATCCTTGAGGTGGGGCCAGAGGGAAACTCGTTGATGCCGCTTGATGTCATCGGTCGATTCAGCAACCAGGTGGGTTGCATAGTCAGGGAGAAGTCACCTAGCCAACCTGGCACGCTGTCCCAGACGATATCAAGGAAAATGTCTGGGGCAAGGTGACTAGGAAATTCTCATATGCAGAAGGCATCGACATGGCCAAGTGCAAGGAGTGGGCATTGCACGTGGTGTCGTGTTCGTGGAGCAACTTCAAGTCCATGCTTGCTAGGGATTTCCTGAAGAAGGAGAAGTCACTCATACACAAATACACCATGGTGAAGGCGCATGTATGGGATGAATTCGTCAGGCTGAGGAGTACACCTGAAGCTCAGGAACAGAGCGTCAAGTTTAGCGCGCTAGCGAAGAAGAACAAGCATCCCCATCACTTGGGCATGATTGGCATTGCTAGTCATAGGCCCCAGTGGCGGGCATAAGAACAAGCTAGATAGGAGGCCGAAATCCCCAATCCCTACAAAGGGGTTGATCCTAGGGCAAAAGACTTCATTTTTGCCCGTATTCCGAAGAGGCTAAAGCCAGGTGCAACCAAGTTCAACAAGCCTCACTTCGAGGAGGTGGAGAAGGTTGTCATCCAGGCAACCAAATCTAAGGACAACATCGAGGTCCGCAGAGGACACGACATGCTGACCGAGGTCCTAGGAACCCCTGAGCATCGTGGTCGCGTTCGCAGAATGCAATCGAAGATGAGCTGGTTGTCCGTTCAGACATGGCAAACCAACTCAAGCAAGTATCGGTCAAGGGAAAGGTACAAGAAAGAAATCTTTCAGAAAGGATACGAGGAAGGCGTGTCCGAAATGATTACTCAAGGAATAAAGAAGGCCTTCACCAGCACCGACCCCGAGATGGTGGCTCTGAGGTCACAAATGTTTCGTCAGGCTAGTCTTTCCGCGCCTTCAACTCAAGTTCCAGGAAGACAATTGGTGCAGAGGCTACAAGACATCCAAGAAATCCTACATGTCCAGCTCCAGGTCTCGTTCGGGCGGTCAGGCAAGAAGATGATTATCGCAGAGGGAGTTGTACATCCAGTCAATGAAATTGTGTAAATCAACATAGATGACATCTCTCAGAACTATGTCGTCGTGACCCCTGTCTGTATTGCGCCAAATCAAGATGATTATGAACTAGATCATCCTAACTTACAACAACATGTAATTCTAGGAGCAGCAATTGGCCACCAAATCTTGTGGAATCAAGAAGACGTTGAGATCATTCTGCCGACACCAAAAGATACGCCGACCACCGATGGATCACAACCATCAATTGTTGGATCTTGTCCCCCTGAACCGGAAGATCCGAATGACAGCGAAGATGGTGACAAGGACAAGGACAAGGGCAAGGAAAAAGGAGATGATGATGGCGGAGACAAGGACAAAGAAAAAGGTGATGGTGAAGGCGGGGAGGAGAAGGGAGAAGGAGATGGCGGGGAGAAGGAAAAGGGAATGGACATGGGCACAAGCTCAACCCCTCCTCCAAATAGTCCACATGCGGATCCATCAAGAAGTCCACTTGCGGACCCAGTTGCGGACCCACCTCCGGACCCACCGGGAAATGCAGAGGCACCTATGGAGGACCCACCGGTGGACCCACCGGGAAGTGTAGAGGCACCAATGGGGGACAAGGAAGCGCCAGAGGGGCAACAAGGCACGAAGGAGGCACCAAGGAGCCCACCAAGGAAGGATCCTGACATGAGCGCCAAATTGCTATCATACACTACTACATTCGAAAGGTACGGTATCGTGATGCATAATATCATGTTCAACTTTCTATCCTATAAAATGGTAGTAACCTTTACTAAACTCTCTTAACCATTCTCTAGGCCTCCAAATACTAGCCGACAGCTATTTCCGGAGGACGAAGACTGTCCTAACATCTATGAGCGTGGGAAGTTCTTGATTCCTAAGGCACAGCTCATAGATGAGGAACTTTGGGAAACAAGGAGATTTCATAGGTGGTATATGGAAGCAGCAAAAGTCGGGATGTCAGGTTTTACAATCAAGATTCCCCCGAAGTACTTCCACTTGGCCGAAACTATTACTCTTTCCGTAGACTTCCGCGACATGTGGCATCTATTCCGGGAAGAAGACCTTGACATTGTCCAAGTCACCCTATTCAATCTGTAAGTCGCATTGTCAGTTTCACATATTTCAACAATACTAATGGTCAACTGTATACTTAGTATGGCACGATGACTTCTCCGTGCAGGACATCGGTGATAGTAACCAACAAAAAGAGTCATCCTGTTCTCTACCTCTCTCCAATGCATATTGCTGAGAGAGTCATCAAAGTGTATGAGATAACGGATCCAAAGTTGACTGTGCGGCAGAGGAAACAGAAATACGAAGATAATATGAAAGATGAGAAGAAGGCATTGTCAAGGTACATACACGAAGTGATGAAGAAGGTCCACCTGGATGGTCCGCACTGTATCAAGGCGGCTTACCACTTTGGGTAAGTCAAAATTGTACATACATAGAGCTAAGTGGCTAGGATCATAAACTTGCATCGTCGTCATAACCTGTATTTTGTTTGAATGGTGTAGCAAGGGCCAAGTAGATGGCCACTGGGTTGCATTTATCATCTATCCTCAAGATGGTAGGGCATGCATATTTGACGTGTTGTGGGTACCAAACAAACCAGGGTACAAGGCCTTCAAATATTGCTTGAAAATGTAAGTCACGAAGCTTATTGATCATTTACGGTTATATCGTACGTATTCAAATTGCTGCTAACCAACACTAATGCATTTCGTGCAGTGCTTACATGGCATACCTAAAGCAACCCCAATGCTGGGATCGAAGAAGTGACAAGTTCAAGAAGAAATATTCATACCACTTAAAGACCCGACGTGAATTTCCTGTAAGTATTCCAAAGATTCAGTCATGTTCTCTTATATATGTATTATTCTAATGCTTATGTATCGATCGTGCAGTGCGCTAAACAACCTTATGGATCAAAGGCATGTGGCTTGTACATCTGCGCACACCTAAGGCAGTGCAAGGAGTACACCAGCAGCTAGAAGAAGCTCAAGGCGGGAATCAAGGAGCGGGAATGCATTACGAAAGACCGTCTTACTTTCAAGCAACTCAAGGCGGATATCTGTAAGATCCTACTAGAGAACTGTGTGCTCAAAGGGCAAGAATTCTTCGACGATGAGGGTGACCTGGCGGTTCTACCTGAGTTCGAGAAGTTCAGGAAGTGGGACACCATGCTCCATCCCACGGATTACAAACACCAATTGGAAATTTGAATTTGAAATGTAATCCTTGGTTTCATTTGTGTATGAGGACAACAAATGTGTTTGTGTATGGATGTTTGTGTATATATATATGTTGTTTATCTCTGATTTGAAATCTAGATGCAATCTATAAATATTGAATTCAGTGTCTGAATCTGCATTTTTATTTTTTTTAATAAAAAGTATTAAAAGTGGCGGCCATTATAAACAGCTCGCTGCGGTTAAAACATTTACTGCAGCGGGCATTGTAGGGTGTCCGTTGCGGTAAATAGCATTAACCGCAGCGGACGTCTTATGTCGCCCGCTGCGGTTAATGGGTTTTTCACAGCGGGCACCAGCGACCGCCACGGTAAATGCCACATTTACCGTGGCCTTGTCATCGTAGCGGACGCCATTACCCGCTGCGAAAAACGGATTTTGACCGACACCAAAAATCGGTTTTGACGTAGTGCGGTTCAAAATCCGGCAGTGATGGGGGATTTTGAACCGGCACTGATGTCATGTTCTGGAGTAGTGACCGTCACGGCCCCCTCAGCCTCAGAGAGAAGATGCAAATAGATGATAGATCGAGGAGCTGTGGGAGATAGATGGAGATGGATAGAAGGTGTGAGAGGAAAAAGATGGAGAGGGGAAGCCGGTGAGGTTAGATGAGGGGAAAAGGAGGGCCACGTTTATCTTTGTTCACCTACCCATCTATCTAGCTAGGTAATTTTAACAAGGAATCCAAACACCCCCTCAACTAATTATGTATATCTAATTTTTAGCTAACTAATTTTTAACCTCATCTTACAATAATTATTCCTAGCTCAACTCAACCAAACATGCTCTACCTATAGGCACATATCAACCAGGTACAATATCGCTTTGAATGCCTAACTCATGACATTGGAAGCGACCTGCAGTAGTAGTCCTTCTATCCAGAAAAAAAATGTAACTCACTCTTAAAGGAATCAGATGCTTTGAAGTTCAACCAAAATTTTATGAAAATATTAACATTTATAATACAAAATAAGTACAACTAGATTAGTTATGCAATATTTTTCTATTAAACTGAATTAAAGACATAAATATGAATACTATTTACTCTTAACTTGGTCTCTATTTTAACATGCACGGTCGGCACGGATATCATAGTTATATATTTTTTTAATGGAGGTAGTGCAAAGTTTGGGCGTTGGATAAGGCTAGCCAGGCCCCCAACAAGGCTGCGGGCGAGAACATCCGAGTTTTTTTGTCTCATCCCAGCAGTGAGAACATCCACTGCAATATTCTCAAAGCTCCAAAAATTCAGGAATTTTTTTTTGAAGACACTTTAGAATATGATGGATCCAAATAAAATATTTGAATCTCATAAAAAAAAATTAGAGCATCTAAAAACTAGATTATACTCATAGAGAAATGGGAAAAGCATCAGAAAAAGGCAGAAAATTTCCCAGGGAGATTTAGAGACATATTGATGAATGGTGAACTCAAATGAGTGACTTAGAGTGGAAGAAAAAGGATCTTGAGAATCTCTAAATGAAAAGATTAAAATTGAGAGAGAGAGAGAGAGAAGAGATTTTATTAAAAGAATAGAGATAGGCCAGAGAAAGATAAATGACTTACTAAACATGTTTTTAGAACTTTACTAAACACCAAACAAATTCATGCATCTAGGAAACATCACACATCAAGCAAAACCCATCAAATCAGTTTTTAAAAAGTTTATAAATTCACTTTTCTATACTAAATTATCATAAATTTAAAATAATCTTGGTCAATTTTATATCAACATTAAAATCATTAATTTTATTTAGTTTTTCTATCCACACATCCCAAACTAGGAAGTTGACATGGCCGATTGAGTTATCCAACATTCATAGAATATTTTTACTTCTATTATTACGCATCTCTCCACGGGATTCGCACTAGTACACGAAGGGCCTTTCGTCCCGGGACTAAGAATATGTATCCTTTAGTGCTGATTGTGGCCGTATCCTTTACCTCTGAGCTTTAAAAAAAATAATGGCTTCCACCACAACTACGCCCCCACAAGATTCAAACCCAAGACCTCATGCAATATCTCACACGTAGCTGACCACCCCATCTACTCAACACATCTATCAATAAATTAGACTCTTCACTTTTGAACTCATACATCGAGGGGCTTTTAGTCTGAGTTGGGAACACAAACCGGGACTAAAGAGATTTTTAGTCTCGGTTGGGAACACCAATCAGGACTAAATGTCCTAGTACCTTTAGTCCCGATTCGTAACACCAACCGAGACTGAAGAAGACTTTTAGTCCCGGTTGGTGTTACCAACCAGGATTAAAGATCCATTAGTCCTGGATACAAAATTAACCGGGACTATTGTATATTTTGGACATCGACCAAAGGCCTATTCTCTAGTTGTGTCGATGGCATTCTAGGTGGCCTTGTCAATCCTAGATCAACCTCATCATGCATCTCCCCAATGGGACTTTATGGGAGATGTTCATGAGCTTTTGCGGCAAAGGGCAAGCTTTAAATAGGTCTAATCTATCTCTAGATGATTTGTGATCTGAGATCCAACTGGGCACCAACACAATTTTTGGTGCCTCCGCTGGAGAAAAAGATCAAGATTCCTAAAGAACAAGACAATAGTGAGACGAGTGATCTCACTAGCACGTCCAATGAGAACAATATCATCCATCTCACTACTATTGATCAACTCCTAGAGAATCTTCACAAGGATTTGGAGGTGAAGAACGTCACCCAACATGTCGACTACTCTAGTAGGGGTTGCGCGTTGAAGCAGCGGTCAAGTGTATTGTGGGTACACAATATACAAGCCTACCAACATCTCCACCTACACAACTATGAGACTCAATCCACTTCTTCATCTAAGATAATGTTGCCTACAAGTGAATCATCAGTTGTTAGTATGGATCAAATGAATCAAATGATGGATGAGTGGGAGGTAAGATTGGTTAACCAGGTTTCTACTTTGTTTCATAATGCTAATCTTAAGAAATTTGTTAATGTTGAATCCACCGTGACTAGTTGTTCTATGCCGATTTAATCAACTCCTAAGACCGTAGATTTTCCCCATGGCATACCAATGAATTTCCCTAAGGGTCAAGTAGGTCCTTCGGTAGATGTTTTGGGTACTGATGCGTTATCTGTTAATTCTACATATACTACCACCATCCCTAGTGTTCCTCAAACATGCAATGTGGAAGACTAGGTCAATGACAACCTTAGTGAATTGTCAAGTTTCAATACTCTTTTTATCGCCATAGCTTATTATGAGCCTAGTATACCTCCTAAGGGCACCAGACAAACCATGTTTCTCCATATGTTTTTAATCAACGGTGGAATAGGTGTCAAGAAAAACAAAATTGTGAATGACCAGTTCAAGAAATTGGCCAACCTAATTTGGTGTCATGGACTAGATGACTTTTCAAATCGAACATGTCGATCGTTCTCAAGGTTGGGTGAACTTGCCGAAAGTAAAAGAGATTCTTGCTGATCATGAAGCATCTATGGTTAAGTGTATAAAAGATAATCTTGGTGTTGATATTTGGGGGAGATTCATCAAAAGCCCTATCCATCTAGTTTTGATCGGACTCAGTCTCCTCCTGATTTTTTATGGCCTGGTTTTGTGAAATTTAACGAGGATAGTATGAGCCCTTGGGAGCATGTAAGTCAATACTCACATGGCTAGCATGGACCTGCTATGCAACTTAACAAGTTTAGAGACCCAGAAATACATTTCCAGAGTTTTTTTACCTATATGACACACTCTTACAAATTTGAGGTTCACACATGTATTTAATTCAAAAATCACTTGGTAAAATAATAAGTTTTCGAAGTTATTAAAAAAGTTGGGAGCGTATTTGTTACCTTCCTCTAATAGTTTTAAAAATCTTGCTCCTAAAAGATAGAAGGTGATTTTATATGAGAAATCTCAAACTACTTCTAAATTACCCATAGCCACTTTTATACTTTATTTCTCTCTTATACATTTACATCGGGAACCCTATCCTACTCCGTATTCTTCTCCACATCCTTTCCTTCTATTCGTGTTGACGTGATGGATCTACGCACATATATATCCATGCGACGAGGTCGATTGAGCATCTCTAAGAGTTTGTCAAATTAACTTGGTATCCTTAAAATTTTAGCAAAACATGAAAAAATATCTTCCAACAGTTTGGTATCCAAACTTAGCAAAAATAGAAACTTGACAAATATTTCCTCCGGACGCGCATGTATGCGCGCGCGTATACGACCTTGCATCTGTCGGGGGATTGAAGTGGAAGAACCATCTAGTAAACAGAAATTCTTTATTGTGTTCACTTTATAAAAGTACCAGAGAAAAGATTTTATAGATCTTGACTTATTTGGTTTCTAAAAAGTTTAGGGTTCCCGATGCAAAACCGTTTTTCTTTTTTCTTTTTTGTTTATATACATTTAAATGGCTTAAAATTTGGAGTAGTTCATAGAAAAATTGTAAAATAGCAAATAAAGACTTTTTGGAATCCTCATGAGTAGATCTGTAAAGTGGAATAATAATATGGTAGTTTTTAGTAGAATGATTTAACTGTTATATTTATCTATGATATTTAAGGATAAAGTTGTGGTTTTTTTTTAATTTATCAGGTCCAAAATAGCAAGCTCTTAGAGAGAACCTCTTTAATTTACTTGACATATTATTTTAGAAATTGGCAAATCATATGATTTGGTTGCCATATAAAATTTGATAAACTCTTGGAGATGCTCTAAGCGTACGGAAAGAAAAACTGCTGGAGATGCTCGATCTAAAAGCCGGTTTAATTCCTCTTTGTTGGGATGAAACTAAATACTTGTTTCCACTGTGTCTAAAAAGCATCGAGAATAAAGCTCGGCTAACATGCACGACTAAGGCCCTGTTTGGATCCCAGGGATAGAGCTAGTTTGGGCTAGTTTGCATCCAACTAGCCCAAAAGTATCCAAACAGGAGAGAGCTAGTTTGCGTTAGTTGTAACTAGCCCACCAAAAAAACTAGCTCCCCAAAGAGGTGATTATTTGGGCTAGTTTGGGCTGGTTGTGGTGAAATGTAGAACCCACCTCATATGCAACTATAAAAAATGTTATAACTCACAAACCAAACATCCAAATAAAATTCTGATTACACCATTGAATTTGTTACAATAAATACTTTAAAATAAGATCTCACATGAATATATTTGGATGATTTATAAAAATAATTTATTATCAAACTATCCAAAACTAACCTTGAATCCAAACACCTCGTTGGCTAGAGCTAATTTGAGCTAGTTTATAAACTAACTCTAACATCTAACTCTAGCCGAGCTAGAGTGATCCAAACAGGGCCTAAGTGAGAACACCCCAAACCCAACAACACACAACCCCACCCCCATACAAACAACCCAAAAAAAGAAAATTACACTAAAAATTCAGCGGCCAACTCAGAACGAAACTATAGAACGAGCCAACCAGATCCATAAAGCGACCAATTATCCTTATTTCGTTGCCAAGAAATTCTATCAAGAGAAACTAAACTATAGTAAACATATGGATGCAGGATTACAGGAGACACCGGTGGATCTACAATTAAAACAGCTTACTGTACATTGTAATCGTCGAAGAAGAAGAACATACTTGATCGATCTGGCACACAGAGATCGGATTAATCTCGCAAGCGAGAAATAAAAGGTGCTAGAGAAACAACCCACATCATAGCCTGAGGCTCAAGTCCATCAGCTCGCCGGGGCGCTCGACGCCGTACTCCGACGACGTGCTCTTCTTCTTGTCGCGCAGCCTCTCTCCGTCGCCAGCAGAGTCACCTCCAGCAGCGGCGTTGCCAAGCCCAACGCTGATGCCGGTCCTCGTGGTGCGTGCGGATTACGGCAGCGGCGGCGGCGATCTCCCGGCGACGCTTGGCGAGGGTGCGCTCGTACTTGTGCGCGTTCTGGTGGCCGCCGAGCGCCTTCGAGCTGTAGAACTTAGAACGAAGAAGCCGAACGGCTCCGGATCCGAGTGGGCGGGAGCGGGAGCGGGAAGCTCAAGGCCCAGGCCCAGCTCGGAGTGCGCACCCTAAGCTAGAGGGAGCAGGACCACCGCACCGATGCTTGCCTGCTGCCTTGCAGATCCGCCGCCCGCCCCACGTACGATCGCTCGCCCACAGCCCACACAGATCGATGTTGCAGTTGTAGGGTCGCTGCCTCACCGTTGTCACCTCTCCTCCTCGCTCGTATCCCCGCCACCCGCCGAGCCAGTACGTCGTACGTACGACGAGGGACCGGCGCATCGGCAGCCGGCAGCCATGTGCCGGGTGTCCATCGTGCGCGGAGGGACCGCTCACACTTAAGGCTCAGCGTGGGGGACCGTTCGGGTATAGCTAGGATGGAAAGAGCATCTCCGGCCATATAAGGCGTATGCGTCCGTGTTATACCGAATGTTTGATATTAACTAGAAAATAAAACTTGAAGTAATTATAAAATTAATTGTACATCATTAGACTAATTGGAATCGTATTGTGTATTATCTAGACTAATTAGACTTAATAGATTCATCTCGTAATTAATCTGTGCGTAATTAGTTTGTAAGAGCATTTCCAATAGTTTGCTAAAATTCACTTGGCAAATATTGTGATTTGACAACTTACTAAAATATATGGCAAGTAAAAAAATATAATGGACTCTCTTCAACAGTTTGACATAATTGTTTGGTAAATCTTTGACAAACTTACATAATGAACCCTAAAAGTGAAACAAAATTAGTTTTATGTCCTTCCACCTCTACCAAACTTGCATCAGAATTCTCGAGAATGAAACAAAATTAATATGTGTCCTTCCACCTCTACATATGTCATAGATGCACCTTAAATTTGACAAGTTGGATGACAAACTGTTAGGGGTGATTCTTCTAGTTTTACCAAAAATAAAATAAAAGATAGTAAGTGTGTTTGGCAAACTACACTAAATTAATGTCAAGCATCCGAACCAGCAAACAACCCCTACCCGAGTACACTTCTTAACTCTAGTGAGCCTAAATTTAAGGTCCTAGAGAGAATTTCATTATTGGTTCTCAACAAAATCACCAACGATTTTTAGAGAACTAGCCTTGAACATAGTGTTGTGAAAATTGTTTAAGTAGTAGTGACTAAGCTAGCAATTTTTTATGGATTTAATTGGGTTTGATTTAACCTTTAAAGCAAACAGATTTCAAGGTCCATAATAAATGCTAGATGTAAAAGGTCATTCTATAGGTCATTCTCAGGAATCAATATGGTTTTATTAATGGAAGGACAATTCAAGACCGGTTAACATGGGCTTTTGAATATCTGAATCAATGTCATCACTCAAGAAGATAAATCATCCTACTAAAGTTAGACTTTGAGAAAGCTTTTGATATGGTTGAACACACGGGTATTATTCAGATTTTGTAAGGTTTTCTAGAAAATTAGTGTGCTTTGATACAGGATATACTCTCCACATTAACTTCTTCCATTCTTTTTAGAGCGTCTCCAATGGTCTAGCTTATTGTTAGCTCATAAATTTCTTAATCACTAAATAATGCAAGAGACAAGAGACTAGCGTGGACTCAAGAGATAGTCTCATAGCACTCTTCTCTCATAGCACGATATTCAAGATAATCTCTCTCCACCACATGAGTTAGCTTAAGAGCTAGTACTAGCTTATACTGTTGGAGACGCCCTAATGGAGTTCCTAGGAAAGACTTACACTGCAAAAAAAAACGATTACATCTAGTGAACTCAATTTTTTCCTCTGCCAATTACTATGTTTGCACCTTGAAGCTTTCAAAAACAGTAGTGGAGAGATCATTGATAAGTCCAAGAAGAATTGTTTGTGGAGTGGAAGTTCCAATGGTGCTAAAGGATATAACTTAATTAGCAGCAAGGCGGTTTGTTACAATTCCCAAGAATAAAAGTAATTTAGGAGTCAAAACTCTTAATATTCAGAATGAGGGACTCTTGGTGTGTAGTTCTACAACAAGTTAACTTTTAGTCCACCTATTTGATACCTAAGAGCACCCTCAAGAGTATTCAATAAACCTTTTTAATCCTTGTGTTTTTAGAAGAATAGAAAAAACTATCTTCAGCAACTCTCAATCTCTCCTAAGTTTTAGCACGTGATGAAAACTCCTTTATCATGCACAAATATGTACGCACTTCCCGTCACATGTATTATTTCTAAATCTAAATCTAAAGACAGAAGGACGTGAGGAAGAATAAAAAGTAAAAAAGAGTTTTTAAAATAATTTAAAATAGAATAGGATTTGTCTTCTATATTTTAAAAGTAAACTATTAGAAACTATTGGAGATAGTCTTATTTATTCTTTTTAATATTTTTTTTAGAAATTAAAAAACATTCTTATAAAGAAAATTATTATGTACTTTTAAAGATGTCGATGACCTTGAGGGCCTGTGACCTTGAGGGCGTCCGCAGCGGCCTTGTTAAATCGCCAGCCGATGTGCAGTCTAATAATAAAAAAATAAAAATACACTTAGGGCTAAGATGTCAGAGAACTGCTCGAGAAATGTGCGAGCTAGGCACTTCTTTCCTCGCTAGTGCTGTGGATTTTCTATCTATCTCTTTTTATGATTGGCCAAGTGCTCCTTCTAATTAGCTGAGCTGGACATTGTTGGAGACGCCCTGAGTAGATAGGTGTTGGTGCGTTGGTGTACTGCGTCCCAAAAAAAATTAAAAAATGCGCGCATACAAAGCACAGGTACCACCTTACCATGTCAGCTAATGGGACCCACCCTGAGGAAAACCAGTTTTCGGCTTCTTTGCTAGCTGCGCATGCAGGTTAAAAAAAATTGACGCAGGCCTTTCGTCCACTCGATCATTCCCGTATTCCAGAACACTCCCTCAAGCTCTGTATCTCGTTGGTTGGGCTCAACTGTATCCTTGGTATGTCTGCTCGGTGCTACGACTGCAACAAATTTTGGGACGGAAATTATGTTCAAATAAACTATGTGAGAAATTATAGTGATAAGATTTATATTTTCAATGAAGGGATACCATTCTAGTGGTGACTTTACCTATCTCAACCTCTGTCCATCTAGTTTTTGTTTAAGATACTTAGTACTAGCTAGTAGAATATGTACACGTGCAATACATATGCAGTGGTAAATGTGCGTGTCGGTGCTTGTGTCTATCTATATATGGGTGGGAACGTCGAATACAGATATTTTCTTTGTACGATAGGTATATATATTTTGTTTCGTGCTCTACGAAATGTTTGAATCTGGGATTAAAATTTAGAAGATATAACATTTGTGTTCGAATAATAATTAGAATGATTAAATATAAGCTAATTATAAAACTGATTATAAAAACTACGACTAATTAACTAGACGAATCTATTAAACATAATTAATCTATTATTAGCATATATTTATGGCAGCACCATATTATTAAATTAAAGACTACTTAGATTTAATAGATTCGTCTCGAAGTTACTCTCAATCTATATAATTAATTATATAATTATATAACTAATTTTTATAATTAATCTATATTTAATATCTCAGGACCGTCAATTCGCATCACGTGTAGTGCGCTGGTGCGCACGTGCTAATACTAGGTCTGCGGACAGAATTTATACAGAAAAGTGCGTAAGTGGCACGTCGTTATCCAAATGTGTTGTCTAGGCCAGGGTGCAACGTCGGCTACATACCAAAAATGAAAAGAGAATGGTCTGAAGCACATGTATATTTCTGACATGATAACAAGTCTATACTATTATGTAATTGGAAAATATCTTAAATAGTTCGCTAGATAGGATGGCAATCGAGAAAATACAAAAGTTTCTAAAGTTGATTATATTTAAGGTCTCTATAATTAGCAGCTAAAGTTAGCTCTAGATTATCAAACTGATATGCTAATAAACATGCTAATTATTAGCTTGAGGGTTGTTAACGGTTAATTCCATTAACAGGTTTAATTAGGTCATGTTTGGATCCTCCTCTCTTAACTTTAGAGCTAAAACTCCAAATAGGTGCTCTAAAATTAGTTCTAAACTTTAGTTCACCTCATATTAGAGCTTTAGACATAAAAAGTGAACTAAAATGCTCTAAAGTTTATCGACAGTAGGGATCCAAACAGACCCTTAGAGTTTCTAATAATTACTAATAACTCACATACACCTTGAACTCACTATATCTCCCCCATCTATTAGCAGGTAGTTCCAAACACCACAACTACTCACTCCATCCCAAATTGTAAGTCATTCTAAGAATCTAGGAGAGTCAAAGTTTCTCAAGTTTGACCAAACTTATATAACAATATAATAATATGTATGATGTCAAATAAGTATCATTAGATTCGTTATCAATTATATTTTCATAATATACTTATTTGATGTTATAAATCTTTATGGTTTTGTCTATAATTCTTGGTCAAACTTGAGATGCTTTGACTCTCCAAGATTCTTAGAATGACTTACAATTTGGGATGGAGGGAGTATATATTAGCAAGTAGATCCAAACGTACCACTGCTAAAACTTAGCTGGCTAAAAATATACTCAATCCATCCCAAATTATAAGTCGTTTGACTTTTTTGGCTTAAAGTTTGATCACTTCGTCTTATTCAAAAAATTTACATAAAATAGTCAAATTTAAGTTATTTTGAAAAACTTTTATTAATAAAGCAAGCCACAACAAAAGATTTGATATTTGACACAAATTTTTGAATAAGACGAATAGTTAAACTTGGAGTCCAAAAAATCAAACGACTTCTAATTTGAGATGGAGTATTATTAACTATTAGCTAGCTAAACTTTACACTAAGAGATTCAAACAGACTTTTATTATATTAATTATTATATCCATGGGAGCAAGAGAATGAAGGGGACGAAAAGGCCAAATGTGGTGGATTAGACTAGATGGACGATGCACCGAGCAGAGAGAGAGATGTCGCCATGAGCAACGTGCTTTGATTATCTGATTGTTTGTCTTGTCCGGCATCGGCATCGACATCGATATCTCCCGTCGCATATTTATCCGATCTCGGTTCATAAAGTCTGACTTTGAATGTAGGCATAAGGTCAGTCTCAATGCGGGTTTTATGGGGATGTCATGTACATCAATTAAGTTGACATATCATTAGAAAAAATAAGGTGACGTCAGCAGAAAAAAAAATCTTTGCATAAAACAGGAAGGAAAGAGAAGGAGATCGTTTCGTGGCCACGACACGACCGAGCGCAGTTACCGAGCTCGCGTTGAGAGGGGTTGTGTGTTTCATCGTCATCCCGTGCGGCCAAGCTGACGGTGCGCTCCTCACGTGTCCTTCCCGCCTCGTCCCCAATCCTTCCTGCCTCCCTCCAATCCTTCCCGCCTACTCCTCTATTTGGTCCAATCCTTCCCGCCTCCTCTCTGTGTTGATGCTGCGCTGAGATTTTGCACTTGTCTATTTGGTCAAGTACTCCAGTTGAGATGGAGCGGGAACTGCTGCAACGGGCGGCGGCGACACTGGCGGCAGCAGGCGATGCATGGAGGCGCAGCCCCAGCGGCAGCCGCGCACGCCGCTGCCTGGCGGGGTTGGGGCGGGCCCACGCCAACCAACGCATGGCGTTTCGTGGCGGAGCTTAGGGCCACCCTTGGCCGGATCGCCGGCAATGGCGCCTACGCCTGCAGAGCAAGAAGGCCGTCAACGCTGTGATCTTCGGAGAGGTAAAAGGAAAAATTAATGGAAAAAGACTACTTTCTTGTCTGTACTTTTCCTCACACATTCTCGATGTACTTTTTTCCACTGTTCTTGATCAGATCTCACCAAGATCTAAACAATTTTGTTCTTATTCTGGATTAGTTTACCTGACATATCTATTGTTCCAGTTTTTTATTCGACGGAGAAGTTTAGATTCAGATTTTACTTTTCTGTCCAAGCTAATTTGATCTTGATGTTGGACTCGGGAAATTGTCTGTTTTATTTATCACCTGTATTCTTGACAATCGTATGAACTGAATGTGTAGGAATGCAGTTTGTGTGGAAATAGCTAAATGGCTACACGTGGTGTTGCACGTATTTTAGTTTGTATGGAAATGGCTACATAGCATACGATGTATATGATCCCATCACTTTGCAACAATTAAATGCTTTATTTAACTTTGGAATTGGTGAAATGAAACGCGACAGTGTGAAGGCTAATTTCATTCATCGTTTCATACGGCTTTAGATGATGTGGTGTTTTGGAAACCGTGTAGTGAAACTAGCCATCGAAATTGACCTAAGTATGCTAGCTTGACGCAATGCGTAATTTCCCATGTGCGAAATCAAGCTTGTGTGGACCATCTGTGATCATCGATCAACATGTACTATATATGCTTCTTCTGGTGCTTCTTTTTTAGGAATTATCACTGGTTGCTAGTATCAGAACGTTCCAAATCAGCCACCACCACCACTCGACAGGCCGGCGACAGGGCGTCCTAGAATAAATATGTGCGTACGTATGGCCACGCTGAGCTTACGAGAGACGATTTTTTGATGAATCACTATCGACGGAGACGACGACCATTATACTATTCCGACTGCTAGGGTTGAACGAGCCACAAGCCCACTAGCATCAGGGCCCACGGAGCGCAAACGGCTATAAAGCCTAATCCGTGGATTGAGCCGAGAGGCCTGCGAGCGTGGCCCGCCATTCAAGTGAAGCGGGCTGACGGGGGGCTTGGTCGGGCCGCTGGTACAGAGTTAATTAAGGAAGGAAAGGAAACCTAATTGTAACTTTTTTTTGCGATCAGAAGCCTAATTGTAACGTGCGCATCGAAGGAGGCCCAGGCAGCTTACGCAGCGGCACAACTAGCCTAGAACTCTAGATTCAAAAATTCCTAGGCACAACTAAAAACAAACTACACATTTGTCTATATGTTTTTTTTTTGCGACGACACATTTGTCTATATGTAGAACTGTGGTCTTGAACGGTTTCCGTTCACATCAGAATGCGAGCACGGTTGTCGTGAGCAAGGAGATGGTGCGTCGAGACGTACCATCGCATGTTCACATCTCATATTTGATGATATGTTGTATGAATGAAAATCTACCAAGAAAATAGTGTCCCTCCTGATTCTTGAACCGAATTATAGTAATCAAGAACATAATATTCTTTGTGGAAAATTGCTAAACAAAGGAACAAGCCCCGCATGAGACTCAACATATGGACATCCATATTTTCATAGCTAAAATGTCGTTCTTTTAAGAGATATTTACCTCTATAGCCCTGGAAAAAAACGCATCTTCCTTGTATGACCTCATTTTTTTTGAACTTACCTATATGGCCTTAAAATAAAAATTTCTTCCTTCTATGGCCTTCCGTCCAATTTAGGCTCCCAACAGTGTTAAGTGTTGGGTAAAATTACGTTTTTACCTCTAGCGAGAAAAATAAAGTTTTAGTAAAAAAAATTGTATCTATTTCATACGACCTCGGATGAGAACGAGTTTTATATGAAAAATATAGCTCTCGACGAGATCTACAACTTTCTAGTATTGAGTTTTTTAATTTGAGATTGTTAAGTTGCTCAAAAAAATAAATTATATTTCAGCAGTGTTTAAAACTTTATATTATTTGTTTTGCATCTCAATGATCTCAAATGGAAAAACATGTAGCTGTAAAGTTATAAATTTCATCGAGAGTTGCAACTTTCATATAAGAAAAATATGATTTTTCCTGGGCGACAAGTGCTTGTATACGATTGATATACTGCTGAAATATTTTTTATTTTTTTTAGCATCTTCACAACCTCAAATTAAAAAACTCAAAACTAAAAAGTTGTAGATCTCATCAAGCACTATAATTTTCATATAAAAACTGTCCTCGTCCGAGGTCGCATGAAATAGATACAATTTTTATACTAAAATCTTAATTTTCTCCCTAGGGGTAAAATGGTAATTTTATCCAACACTTAACACCGTTAGTGACTAGAATCGGACGGAAGACCATATAAGGAAGAAAATTCCATTTTAGGGTCATATAGGTAAGTTCAAGAAAAAAAGGTCATATAAGGAAGATGCACTTTTTCTAGGACGATACAAGTAAATATCTCTTCTTTTAAGGGCGGAGGAAGTACTTTTATGCACAAGCCTACACCTATGTTCACACTCTCATGTTCATTGTTCAAACATGTTGATGTTGGGTTCTCCTCCCTCCCCTCAACCCCCCCCCCCCCCCCCCCCCCCCCAATGCTACTGTAGCCACCTTGTGATTAAATTTCTCACAAAAGAGATGCATATGCATAAACGTCATTGTAGTTGGAAGCACTATAAGCAAGATCTCTAGAGAAATTCCAGCACGAAGCACCCTTGGATGACTGAAGAAATGATCGATCATGGAGTGCATAATAATAGTTGACAAGCAAACAACAAGGCATGTCCTCAAAAGAACATGCAAAAGTTTGCCAGATGAAATTACCAAACTACACCATTGTTGAGTCATGAAATTTTTCCTATCCCTACATGTGACTATCTGGTCTCAAGTTTTCGTTTAACTAGTTCATGGATTGTGCAACTATTGATTGCTGCTAGGGACGCAAGTTTTAGTTGCTTTGGGCCATTGACCTAAAAACTTATTACTTAAATGATTTTTTGTGACAACTTAAATGAAATTGAAGGACCGAGACGACAACTAGAGGAAAGGTGAATGGAAGCCAATTAAAAAAATCTTCCGCAAGAACTTGTCTTGTATCCCAAATTCAATTGAAAGTGTCCCTCTTCTAATTATCAGCGCCACAAGTACCAACTCGGGATATGTTAACCCTAGGCACAATTAGTAACTTCTCAAAGTGTTGTAGGACCAAATTGCAAAGCACAAAAAGTAAAATTCTTGCTGAAACTGTAGCGAACACTGCACAACACTGTTTCATTACTGTTATTCATGTTTCCTCTCCTTTTTTCTTTGCTCTTGGTTACCTGATAAGTAACAGTTTTTTTTTTGCACTCAGTACTTCATTTTATAAGGCAATCTTTAAGGTTCCGTTTGATTCTTGAAATTGAATTCATTCTTAATAATAATAATTTAAGCATAGATAAGCTAATATGGTTGTGTATGGAATATATTTGAATCTTATTATTAGCCATGCAAGGGAGATAATTATAGTTGTGTAGTAGAAACATGGCACGGTGATTTGTAGAATTAATTTTTATCTCCCACCCTATGAATAAGAGATCGGTTTTTATGTGAATTGGAAAAGTTGTGGAATATCAAATTCTAAGATAAATAAGTAAATAGTCTAATATATTAATGAGATTCCAATTCCTCTAGAATGAAAGTATCCAAACGCTCCTAATCAATTTTTCATGCCAAAATTTTTTGTCTCGAAGTCAGCTGCTAGTACTTAATAATACCGTAGTATTGCATTCATGTCAAAAATCTTAAACAAATACCCATATATAGTGTATTTGTAGATAGATTGACCTAATCAAATATTATGGATTGGTCCATAGCCTACCTAAAGGCCTGGTGTATTTGACCGTCTTGTGGCCCAATACAACAATGGGCCAGAAACGAACCCGCATCACTATAAACCTACTCAAACACTCTGCTCTTCTCCTACCCCCGGTCTCCTCCTCACTCCTCACTCCAGTCCGCACCTTATCCCCAAAACCCTATCAGCCCAAAATCGAGCCCGCCTCTGCCCTCACCATGGCGGCCACGCTCTTCTCCACCTCCCTGTCGCCCCAGTTCCTCTCCCTCTCCCTCTCCGGCAAGCCTACTCCAGCCGCCCCGTCTGCCGCAGCGTTCCCATCGGGGCTGCCGCAGCTCCACGCGCTCTCCGCCGCGGCGGCGGGCTTCAGGCCGCTCGAGCCCGTGCGCGCGGCCACGACCGAGGCCGTGACGGAGGATCTCGAAGCGGAGGGGCAGCCGGGCGGGGAGGAGTTCTCGGAGGATCTTAGGGTATTCGTCGGCAACCTTCCCTTCAGCGTCGACAGCGCTCAGCTCGCGGGACTTTTCGAGCAGGCCGGCTCCGTCGAGATGGTCGAGGTGTGTGTGTTCTAGATGCATTCGATAATCAGCACGCCGTAGCGATCACATTTCGGGGGGTTTTTTTCCTGTTATTATACCTGAAGTCGATGAAATTGGCAATCCTAGTGTTCGTAACTGATACTCAGTGCCAAAAAAAAAACACTTAGATGTTCTAGATTTTTGTAGGACAGATTGGTGCTCAACGGAAATTGAAAGTGAACCATGCTAATTAAGGAATAAGCTCCTCATTTAATGGAAAAGCTGATAATATGGCTAAATCTATTGTTCAAGAGCTATAACATAAGTTTTTAAGGACATTTTTTTTAATCATAGAACATCAATTTGTATCGTACTACCAAAGTTCTGAAAAAACAGAATGTTCCTTCTGTTGCGATAGGCAATATAAATACTACAGTGGAGAACACAATTAGCTGGGTCATAACCTGTTTCAATAGGCCACCCCCATGAACAAGACATACTCCGTATTACAGTTTTTTGCCAATTAACAGCGTTGCATTTGTTGCAGGTCATCTATGACAAATTGACGGGAAGAAGCCGTGGATTCGGGTTTGTGACCATGTCTTCGGTCGAAGAAGTTGAGGCGGCTGTTGAGCAATTCAATGGCTATGTGAGTTCACTTTGGTTCTCCCAGAGCATTGCACATTCTTTGCTGTCATGGACTATTCTCCTAATGTATGACATAGCTTATTTACTTGGAAATGTGACCTTCGCAATATACTCTAGGAATTTCGTGATGTTCATGGTTTCCTACCAGATCCTGCATTGCATAAATCGAGTAATTACTCTTAAGGCTTCAGATAGAGCATATATATTCTGTTTTGTTGATTGAGTATATTCTGTTACAGAATGTTTGAATGTTATTCATTTCATTATCTATCTGACAAGGTCTGTCAAAATATAGGTACTTGATGGAAGAAGTTTGAGGGTGAATTCTGGACCACCACCACCAAGGGACCAATCCTCGCCAAGAGGACCCAGGGGTGATCCCAACAGGGTCTACGTGGGTAACCTTTCCTGGGGTGTTGACAATTCAGCTCTTGCAAACCTGTTCAGTCAGCAAGGTGAGGTCCTGGAAGCAAGGATTGTATATGACAGGGAGAGTGGAAGGTCAAGAGGTTTTGGTTTCGTCACGTATGGTTCCGCTGAAGAGGTTGAGAATGCGATATCGAACCTTGATGGCGCTGTGAGTTCTCAATCCCATTTTGTTCCCCAGCTTCTCGCGCCGCTGCCTTTGAAGTTTGAAGTCTAGTCTTCTTCCAGGATCAGGATGTACTAAATTGGTTTACATTGCCCTGCAGGACTTGGATGGCAGACAGATCCGTGTCACGGTAGCAGAGTCGAAGCCACTTAGGCGGCAATACTGAAATTCCACTTCAGATGTTCTTAGTACCGGTAGCCCCAGCTCTGGATTATAGTACCACCGTTGCTGGATTTCTAGCTGTAGAATCTCCACCACACACATGATTGGAAAGATTGGCTTGGCGATGAGATATGCATGATTTGATCGTGACATTCATTGGAATTATAAAGTCCTCATGTATATGGCTCTTTATTTAACTCGAAAAATATTGGATTTCCACTTGCTGCATTGTGTGGCACTCTTCACCTACTTGAACTCTGCACTGTGAATGGTCCTTTCTCTAGGTGCTTGTAATGTTTGGTGAACTGGCCTCAAGTAGCGGTGGTTTCTCTCTTGTCAGCCGCATGTCTGTAGAATCGCATGAGCTGATGCCTGATGAGCACGGCTGGTATGTGGTGTGAACCCGTAGCATCGACGACAACAGATGCTGGTAACATCACTGTGGACGGTCCCTCGTTGGCTCTTCCTCTCTCTCTCTCTCTCGCTCCCGGCCAGAAGAACTCAAGAAGATCCAAGCGCATACGGCCTGGAGCGTCATGTTCTCTCGCCCCTCCCTGGTTTCAGCTTGCAGTTGCAGGCAATAGGGGATTTCAACCCCGTTGCTACACGACATGTAGATGGTGATCGTCTGATCGACAGACCCGATCGCTCGGATTGCTGCAACTAAAAGCGCCCGTGATTTCATTGGCTGTGTCGTTACTCGTGAGCCGCTGACCTCGACGTCCCGTGGGCCGTGGCAGCACTGCTGCAAATTTTCTACCTCATAGAGTCGAAACATCATTAAGTTTGACTATAATTATAAAGATATTTATAGAAACTTATAACATCCAATAGACATAATATAAAAATATAATTAAAAAATGATCTAATGATGATTATTTTATATTATAAATGTTACGATTTTATTATATAAATTTGGTCTAGCTCAAGAGTTTAACTCTCGAGAAAGTTAAATGACTTGTAATTTCAGATTTCAGAAGGAGGGAGTAGTATTTTTTTTATGACGATTAGGAGAGGACATCAAATTCAGATTTGACAGCTTGAGCTGATATATCGCTTCTAGTAGTACTGGTACTAGAGCTTGTTTAGTTGGCCCCAAAATTTCTAAAGTTTTCAAGATTCTCAATTACATCGAATCTTTAAACGTATGCATGAAATATTAAAGATAAGTAAAAAATATAACTAATTACACAGTTTGTCTGTAAATTCCGAAACGAATATTTTGAATCTAGTTGTGATATGATTGGACAATAATTACCAAATAAAGCCGAAAGTGTTACAGTGCCAAAATTCCTAAAGTTTTCGGAACTAAACAGGCTCCTAGTGTGGAGCAGTACATGTACATGTACGTATTAGTTCCCGCAAGGTGAGAATCTTCTCCTTTGGTCAGCAATCTTCAGAGCCCGGCCACGAGGTCTGCCGGCGGTGACCGTGGTAGTGGTTGCCTAAGATCGAAGGCGGGGGACGCCGGACAGCCGCGGCGCGGGGCGACGAAGATGACGCGCGAATGCGTCGGCTTTGTGGCCTTCTTCTTGCTGCCTCTCCCATCTCCTTTTCGTCGACAGGTCGAATCCAGTGCTAAGACATGCATGGTGTCGAGTCCACTGGCCTGGCCTGGCAAGTGGACAGACAAAGTTAGGCGGGGAAGCTTTTAGCAGGATTAGGAATTCAGGATAGGTGCGTATGTTGAACGGACGCAGCTAAAAACAATCATGAATCACATCAGAGCTAGCGCCACTAGTAACTCGTCAGGTTGAGCGTCACCATCCTGCACAAACGACGCTGCGAGCACTAGCTCGCAGCTAGGTTAAAAAACCCGCGGTTAGCAGTAGCTGTTGTTGATGTTGTTGATAAGGTTATGCGATCTCCAGTCAGCATCGAGGTTGCGGTGGTCTGTATATTCATGTCGCCACACAGAAAAGCTTGCTAGCTGCAGCTCCCTTTCTTGGACCACTCATTAATTATTGGGATTTTTGTTAGATTGTCAAGTGATCCAAGTCGGCCTCTATATGATTGTGCATCCAAATAAAAAAATCTCTTCTGCTAAACATTTTGCACTATGTTCACAGAATGAACGCCAGAGCCAAGGGACATCATATACATGTGGAACTAACCCACAAGGTGCGCGCGCTGTTTAATTAAATATAATCTACGTACTACAGTACGTACTAGATTGCAGTGTTCCATTTTTGGAATATTCGGAAAGTAGACAAAGAAAAATGGTTCCGTCCAAGTCAGTCCACAAGTTGTCCAAGAGAAAGGACTGCTGGCCCAACAGCCCACTTCATGCCTTTTCTGTGTGTGAATGAATGCGTGCGTGCTTGCGTCGCAGCGTGGGTCGCGGAGAAATCCAATTAGAGTCTCCATGGAAAAAAATTAGCTAGATGCACGCAGCGCATAGTTAACAGGTTAAGTCAACTTTTACAAAACCTTGACAACCACTATCACAAATGGGAAGGCAATTTGATGGGGATAATCGTAGTCGACCAAGGCCCTCACTGATGGTGCTACCATCTTCAAGACCTAGGGAAGGCTCCTTCTTCCCTTGGATCTCGCCGAGCTAGTGCAATAGAAAAAAAAAACCACGGTAGTACCAAGCGACTGTACTAGCCGAGCAAAGCACAAACGGGGTCAGAGGCATGTCCTCACTGGTTGACACGTCGTCAAGGCAGGGCGTTGTAGCGAAGCCAAGTACGAGATTGGATGCGTCGAGAAAGCAGAAAAGTAGAGATGGAAGGTGGTTGGGACAGATGCAAGTGATCCACCGTGAACTTTGAGTAGAGGCCACACGCCACCTTCCACGGTTGTTCATTTCTTTTCATTTCTAGCAATCCAACATATCACCACCTATTTTTAGCCTTCATTTCTCTTGACAATGCTTTTTCTTTCCTAATTTTAGCAACATCTTTTCCCTAACAACCTTGATACTTCTTTCCATCAAGGATGCCATAGAAATCCTCATATTGCGCTCTTTATTTCTCCGTTGTTTCTCCTAAGGATTGGGTATTTTGGTCTTTTGCCTTCTGCATTGGTCTTTGTGGGAGAGTCTAAAACTATATTTATTTCTCTATAACTTATTTATGTACCAATTTCCCTATAACTATATGCGCTACATATTTTTTTTCATGAATTCATGATTTCTCATTCCACAACAACACATGGAGAATCATCTAGTTGTTTCAACACCAATGAGCATCACCCGATGAGTTTAGGACTCTTGTGGTTCAAATAATGCTTCTTGGCTACTATAGCTGCCAACATACTTATTGAGTTATCGTAAGGGACTAAACTAAGACATCAATAATAAGTTTTATACTTAAGTTAGAGGCACTATCTATACCCAAAATCTAAATTTGGTCGTGTTTCTAGTAGTATTTAAACAATGCATCTTAGAACCCATGCTAATTTTGGTTTTCACCAAATTTTGACATACACTCAATTTAGCAAGAACAATACATGAAACGAAAAATTTAATATTTTTATGCTTCCCATTAAATTTGACAAACTTCTCAATCGACATCAACCACAAATAAATGAGAAATGATGAATTTTGAAACATTGGATAACTTTGGCACGAGGGACACTAGAGCACAAAAGATGATGTGAGATCAAGTGCCCATGTAATATATGAGACAGAGTTTATCTTTTACTTACCATATAATAAGATATCAGAGGTTATTTTTGCATGTTATAAAGGGCAACACTTTTGTTTGAGTGATCCATGCTTTTATGGGTTTCTAAGGTTGTTAGCTGAGGTAATCAGCATCAGCACCAGGCAATATCATGAGAAGTTGAAAACCTCTGTACAAGGCTGAAGAGCCTTTGTTTAGTGCGAACGGGATGGTCCAAATAAGAATGTGGTATGTGTTTGTGACAACAGAGGGTTGGGGAAAATGAAAAGGATGCATATAAAATTGTTGTTGTAGACTTGTTGTAATTTGACAAATGAAACTAATAAGTAGATAGTCGTCCCCCCTAACATTGAAATTCTCAAGACAAGTAAATTTGGCACCTAAGTTCACTTTAGACGCAGACAACATAACAAGATTATAGATCACGAAGTACTAAATCATCTAAGCAACAAACATACCATATAACGAAAATTGGTGTACTACTCAGAACTCAACCTCACTGAGCTGAAGCAGACCAATATCGATAGGTGGTCCTTTGCTCTTCAACTGATCACATACTACTTGTCGGTGTTATGACACAAGGGGTCAAGACCACCGGCTAGTAAATTTGTAGATTGCGTGCTCCTTCTCCCAGACGTGATGCAAGAAGAACACAAGATTTATCCTAGTTCGGGCACAGAAGGCCCTACGTCCAGCGGAGGAAGATGAATCGTATTATCTTGCACCGAAGTGCTCGTACAGAGGGGGTACATGCTGGTTTACACGGGGGTGCTCGGGATGAACTGAGGCCTAGGACTAGCAGGGCTATCCTAGGTGGTCGGTTGATTACTTGAGAGGTCGATCAAGCAATCGGGTGTGTGGTGTATGCGGGTCAGAGCTGATGTCCGAATGTGTGAGCCGATCTCCGTGTCCCCGCGCGCCTTTTCTTCTATCCCGGCGTCCCCTTTTATAGATCAAGGGGAGGTACGGGAGTACAGAGTCCTAAACTGTAGCGGTATGGGAGGCGTGTCCGTGGCACCATGCTGGCGAAGGGACGTCGATCGCTGTAGCGGCGTGGCCTTCCCGTCCTTCTGGTGTTTCGGAGTATGGTGATGGCGGACTGGACGTTGCGGCACATCACGGCGCAGCAGGGTTGACCTTCTGTAGACGGGTACCCCTTACCTTTGTACCCGACACTACTAGTACATGAAAACAAAACACAAGTAGCACCAATACACAGACAAGCCCAACCAAGCAGAACACAAACAAACACATGAATTACTTAATAGCCAGGTAGATATTAGCAGTAGATAAATCTCCAACATAATCATAATAGGTTCATAGAATGACTCACTGATTTGTCTTAGTGCAAACTATGAATTTAAGTTTAACTAGCTAAAACCATAGTAACTGGCCTACTACTGAAGTGCAATTCCGAGAGAAGCCATTCGATGGATAGCAAATGGTGAGGGAGCATGACCAGGTTGACATCTCTTGATGAAAAAATGCATCCGAAGAAATGTATGTGCTCAAGCCTCAAGCACGCTATCACCACCACCATCTGTTTAGCCTCCTCATGCGCTTCTTGTCCTCACTGAAGATTGACAGATGACAACACCAACAGAGTGAGTAAAGCTTTAGATAATAGTAGTATATATATATATATATATATATATATATATATATGAGAAATTAGCTTACACAAGTTAAATGATGCAGGTGAGTCGATCACAGGATCGTCACTGATAATCCACATCCACATGCGCTTGATGAAGGTACAAAGATAGATGTAAGCGCCTCGAGCATCAGCTTCCTGGGGTCGGCGTCCGGGCACACCATGAGCACAAGGTCCTGCATGTCCCTCAACCCCTTGGCGTACCTCTCGCTCAGCAACTCCCCGATCACGGTGGTGCTCATGTGCTCAGCGTTGATGACCTTGAGCTGGTACTATTGCCTGGTGGTGTTCATCTCGGCCGCGTGCGCTTGTTGCAGTCGTCGGACCTGTGCCGTGTGTTGACCTCTGAAAGGTCCTAGATGGCTAGAGGGGGGGTGAATAGCCTAATAAAAATTCTACAAGTCACTAGAGCAAATGGTTAGATAACATTTAAACGAAACTTTTTGCTCTAGCTCTACTTGGGGTGCAAAGCCACCTATCCAATGCAATTCTAGTCAACTAAGTGCTTGTCAATCAATAGCAAGAACCTAAAGCACTTAGCACAAGCTAGCAAGAACAACTACTAAAGAAGCTAACTAGCAAGATAACTAGACAAGATATGAAATAGTAAATACAAGAGAGGAGGTGATTGCTATACCGATGCCTTGTGATGTATGGATGTCAATAGGATGAACCAATCACAATGAATACCAAGAGTAGCTGGAAGACAAGAATACAATCGATTTTTCTCCCGAGGTTCACTTGGTTGCCACCAAGCTAGTCCCCGTTGTGTCGACTACTCAAATGGTGGTTCGGTGGCTAATTGGCAATTCACAAGCCAAGCCCACTAACTCGGGCGCCACAAGAAACCACCCAAATGAGAGTAACTCAATGACACGAGCAATCCACTAGAGTTACCCTTTGGCTCTCCGCCGAGGTCGGCCGCAAACAATCACCAATTGCGTTGAAGCTTCTCCACAATCGCCAAGCCGTCTAGGTGTTGGAAAACACTAAGAATAACAAGAAACCACGCGGCGATGACGATGACCAAGTGCCACTAAGATGCAATGCAATGATCAAAGTACTTGGATCACTCAAACTCTCACAAGTATGCAACAAGAGTGAAGAGAGTGAGTTGGGGGCTATCTCAAGCAAGCACAAATGTATCAAATGAATGAGAGGTGCAAGAGAGAGCCCTAGGAGCCGGCCAAGCCACTTAAATAGCCATCAAAACCGAGCTAGCCGTTTTGCCCCTTTCCTTGTCTTTCTGCATCAGTCCGGACGCTGTTTGCATGGGGGGTCCGGACCATTGCGTATGCGTCCGGACCCTCTGCCGATTTGAAAACGGCTGTTGGCGCCCTTCCTGCTGCCGACGTGTCGCATCCGGACGCGTCTAACAGTAGCGTCCGAACCCTGCTTATTCTGCGTCCGGACCCTCATCCAGAGAGAGTCCAGAGAGCGCAAATGCTCGGACACGCGTCCGGTGTCCTCGGTCCGGACCATGCTTTGCGTCCGGACCCTCTGCTCAGAGAAGTCCAGTGAGCGCAGGACTCCGGACTCACGACCGGAGTCAGCGTCCGGACGATGATCTGTGTTCGGACCTCCTGTCCAGAAGCGCTGAGAGTTATGGTATGCCACCAGACGCAAGTCCATTGGTCCGGTCGGCCTTTGCCCTGCGTCCGGACCTCGTGTCCAGAGCCTCTCTGAGTGGCAAACCGAGCCACTTCTTCTTCTCCAAGCTTCCATGTGCTAACACTTTGTGATCCATGCCTTTGTTCACCTGTGTTAGCCTTTACAACATATTTTCTTGGAATTGTTTTAGTTCTCGTGACACTTAGGTTCATTTTAATGTGAATGCAATGCAAACCTAGTGGCACATGATAACCGCAATCGACACGAGTTTTCCCTTCTTGATAGTATGGCTATATATCCTAAATGTGATCACACTCTCTATAGTTTCTTGATCACTAAACCAAAAATGGCCCTATGGATATACCTTTGCCTTGGGTCCATTTTGTTTTTCTCTTTCTTCTTTTCCTTAGTCATGGAGCACTTGATCCATCATGATCTTTCATTTAGCTCCATGTCTCAAGGTGAACCACCCTGTCTTGATCATATACTTAGTACAAGGGTTAGTCCATAGGTTTCATCAATTACTCAAAACCAAACAAGGTCTTTCAATCTCCCCCTTTTTGGTAATTTATGACAACCTTTCACAAAAGAATATATGATGAAAATTCACTTTGGTAGTATTAGCTCCCCCTACATATGTGATATATGAGTTTGGTTCATTTTGATCACATATGCATGAATAGGAAATGTGGGAGAGTTAATATTACTAAATGATGCTAAGGTGTGTAGGATGGACCTTTGAACCGTGATACCAATCGGAGTGCAATATTTAAACCATCCTTAGCACCATGAATGCCTAGAAACCACTTGACAAACAACTTGGAAACACTTTGAGAGAACTAGATACCACTTAAAGATGTAACAATCTAAGCATGCTAGATCCTCAAACACCATATAAATTTAAGTTCTAGCATTCACCCCACAAGCATATCATGAATGTAAAAACATATGCAAGCAAACACTTATGAATGCACAAAGATATGCAACAGCTTTATTCATAGGCTTGCTCCCCCTACTTGTGTGCTTTTATTTTCAAAATTTTCAAAAATATTTTTCTTTGTTGTACTACTTACTTCTCCCCCTTTGTCATCTATTATCATAAAAGATGTGCTCAAAGGTTTAATTATTGGAGAGAAGCTTAGTTGTGGTTCAATCTAGATTACTTGCCCCAAGCTATTTAACTCGGTTTAAACCATGGACAAGCTTGTTCACACATCCTAGAATGGTTATCTTGCCCATGTTGAGCTAAACATGTGAAGGTCATGATCTAGATCAAACTCTAGGATTGCAAGCCCACAAATATGTCATATGCTACCACTAGATCAAATCAAGCATAGAAGCAATAGTGGTACCATATAAGCATCAAAACATTTGATTTTTATGAATGAGCCTAATGAATTGATGTCTAGATGCACTGACAAGTCCTAATAAGGATGAATGACATGTCAATCAACTTGTACCTTGAATAGCTCGAAGGAGAGGCATGTCATATATATGGGGGGTGCATCAACACATATTTGAGAAGTCAAGAATGTTCAACTCATTTCTTAGCTTGCAAAACCTCTTCTCATCAAGTGGCTTGGTGAATATGTCGGCAAGTTGATCATCGGTGCCAACACTTATGATCTTGATATCACCCTTGAGTTGATAGTCCCTTATGAAGTGCTGCCTCACATCAATGTGCTTGGTTCTTGAATGTTGAACCGGATTGTTGGTTAGCTTCACCGCACTTTCATTGTCACATAGCAATGGCACTTGCTTGAAATTGATCCCATAGTCATTCAAAGTGGCTTTCATCCAAAGCAATTGAGCACAACAACTACCCGCACTTATGTATTCGGCTTCGGCGGTAGAGAGTGCAACACTATTTTGCTTCTTTGATGACCAAGATACAAGTGACATGCCTAGCATTTGACATGTGCCCGATGTGCTTTTTCTATCAATCTTGCATCCCGCATAGTCGGAGTCCGAATATCCAATTAGCTCAAAGTTAGACCCCTTGGGATACCACAAACCAACATCTTGTGTATGCTTCAAGTACCTCAATGTTCTCTTTGTAGCCTTCAAGTGACTTTCTTTTGGAGAGGCTTGGAATCTTGCACACATGCATACACTAAACATCACATCCGACCTAGAGGCGGTCACATAGAGTAGGCTTCCAATCATAGACCGATACAACTTTTGATCTACCATATTGCCACTAGCATCACTATCCAAGTGTCCATTAGTGCCCATTGGAGTGCTAATGCCTTTTGAATCCTCTAAGCCAAACTTCTTCATCATATCCTTGATGTACTTGCCTTGACTCACAAAGGTGTCATTCTTCAATTGCTTGATTTGAAGACCAAGGAAGTAGCTAAGTTCACCAATCATTGAGATTTCAAACTCATTTGCCATCATCTTGCAAAATTCTTCACAAAAATCTTGATTGGTTGAACTGAATATGATGTCATCCACATATATTTGAAGCACAAGATCACACAATTGAGATACTAATAGCAAATTTAAGTTCAAGCTCTCAACTAGCAAGACATTTGATATGCTCAAGTCATTGGATATTGCAATCTTACCAAGACCCATGACCTTGCCCTTGCCATTATCACCAAATGTAATACTATCAATGCCATCATTGGTGTTGGAGTTGATTGATTTGAACATTCTGGAATCCCCGGTCATGTATTGAGTGCACCCACTATCAAACACTCAATGACTTCCTCCGGCTTTGTAATTGACCTAAAAAACAAATTAGTTCTTCTTAGGTACCCATACTTGTTTGGGTCCTCCAAAGTTAGTGACCAAGGATTTTGGCACCCAAATAGCCTTCTTCTTTGGGCCAACAATGGATGTGCCAACATACTTAGCCATAATATCTTTAGCACTTTTGGTAAGCATATAAGAAGAATCAAAGTGCATAGAGGTATATTTAGCAAACTTGGTTTGGCTCATGTTAAGTTTGCAATATTGGTCTACATGCCCTACTTGCTTGCATTTTGTGCAAAACCGGCCATTGCTCCTCATAAAGCTAGGCTTAGGAGTTACAAAGGCCGACTTGCCTTTATTGGGGGTATAGCCCAAACCCTCTTTGTAATGAGAGAATCTTTGGCTACCCAAGCACTTTAACAAGCGGGCATCTCCACCATATGTCTTACCCAAAGCATGAGTGAGTTCATTAACATCATTTTTCAATTTTTCATTTTCAATCACTAGTGTAGCATCATCCTTTGAGCTATCACTAGTAGATGTGCAAGTGGAGGTGCTACATTGTGTTTCGGTTGGGGCAACAATGATAGGAGTGAAAAATGATTCATCTAGAATATCACAAGTTACTCCAACATTGCATGATGCAACAACCTTATCCTTGCTTTGATCAAGGAGAGAGGAGTGAGCCTTTTCAAGCTTGTAGTGAGTCCTCTCAAGCTTCTCATGGGCTTCCATTAGCCTCTCATGAGAGCCATTGAGCTCATCAAAGGATTGTTCAAGAGCCTTAAGCTTCTTGTTCAATTCTTTGCACTCCTTTCTCTTCTTCTCAAAGCAATCATAAGTTTGCTTCATCATATCAACTAGTTCCTCCTTGGAGTACTCCTCCTCATCATCACTACTATCATCATCACTATCACTATCATCATGAGATTGTACCTTAGTTGGCTTAGCCATGAAGCATGATGGAGTGTCGAAGATGGATGGCTTGTTGTTGATAGCAATGCTTGCCATAACCTTCTTCTTAGACTTCTTCCTTTCATCATCACTAGAGTCATCATTGGAAGAGTCACTATCATCCCAAGTCACCACATAGGATTTACCCTTCTTCTTCTTGGTGAAGGATAGCTTCTTCTCCTTCTTGTCATGCTTGCTCTTCTTCTTCTCATCATCATCACTATAATTGGGACAATCCGCAATCATGTGACCGGTGCTCTTGCACTTGTAGCATCTCTTCTTATATTATTTTCCCTTAAGTTTTCTCTTCTCTTTCTAGTACCATAGCCCTTCTTATTCATGAACTTGCCAAACTTGCGCACGAAGAGGGCCATCATCATCATCACTAGCTTCTTCATCATCACTAGATTCTTGCTTCTTTGCTTTGCCCTTGCTCTTGGATGAAGAAGGCTTGAATGCTAAGCTCTTCTTTTCTTTATTTTCTTCCTTGACCTCTTCTTCACTTTCCTCATTGTATTGCTCTTCGGTCATGATCTCACCAAGTACTTCATTGGGAGTGATCTTGTCCAAACTATCTATCCTAATTATTTGCCTCAAAGTTTTGTACTTCTTGGACAAACAATCAAGAAAGCGGTTTGAGAAGTCTCCATATTTGACCTTCTCACCCAAGCTCTTGAGATCATTGATGATCACTTGGAGCCTATGGAACATCTCCGGGATGGACTCATCATCCTTCATCTTGAAGTGAGATAGCTTGTCCTTGAGCATGTACAACTTGGCATTCTTTACCGTTGAAGTGCCTTCATAAGTATCTTCAAGTCTCTTCCACACTTCACTTGCTTTCTCTAGATCTTTGATTTGTTCAAACACCTTGGATTCAATGCCATTGTAGATAACATTGAGTGTCATGGTGTTGCATTGGCGGTTCTCTTGCTCTTTAGGTGTGGGAGCGTCTTCATCAAGAATGACAAAGTCATGTTCGGTCACACTCCACACCTTCTCATGTATTGAGCCTAGATGCATCTTCATCTTCCTCTTCCAATAATCAAACGAGGTGCCATCAAACATTGGCGGTTTGCTCCCCACATGGTTGAATAATATTTGAGCCATCACTAGCACCGAAGGTTGTTAAGCCTTGATAATAGCGGTGACCATGGCTCCGATACCACTTGAAAGGTCCTAGATGGCTAGAGGGGGGGGTGAATAGCCTAATAAAAATTCTACAAGTCACTAGAGCAAATGGTTACATAACACTTAAGCGAAGCTTTTTGCTCTAGCTCTACTTGGGGTGCAAAGCCACCTATCCAATGCAATTCTAGTCAACTAAGTGCTTGTCAATCAATAGCAAGAACTTAAAACACTTAGCACAAGCTAGCAAGAACAACTACTAAAGAAGCTAACTAGCAAGCTAACTAGACAAGATATGAAATAGTAAATACAAGAGAGGAGGTGATTTCTATACCGATGCCTTGTGATGTATGGATGTCAATTGGATGAACCAATCACAATGAATACCAAGAGTAGCTGGGAGACAAGAATACAATCGATTTTTCTCCCGAGGTTCACTTGGTTGCCACCAAGCTAGTCCTCGTTGTGTCGACTACTCAAATGGTGGTTCGGTGGCTAATTGGCAATTCACAAGCCAAGCCCACTAACTCGGGCGCCACAAGAAACCACCCAAATGAGAGTAACTCAATGACACGAGCAATCCACTAGAGTTACCCTTTGTCTCTCCGCCGAGGTGGGTACAAGCCCTCTCACAATCACCGAAGTTGGCCGCAAACAATCACCAATTGCGCTGAAGCTTCTCCACAACCGCCAAGCCGTCTAGGTGCTGGCAAACACCAAGAATAACAAGAAACCACGCGGCGATGACGATGACCAAGTGCCACTAAGATGCAATGCAATGATCAAAGCACTTGGATCACTCAAACTCTCACAAGTATGCAACAAGAGTGAAGAGAGTGAGTTAGGGGCTATCTCAAGCAAGCACAAGTGTATCAAATGAATGAGAGGTGCAAGAGAGAGCCCTAGGAGCCGGCCAAGCCACTTAAATAGCCATCAAAACCGAGCTAGCCGTTTTGCCCCTTTCCTTGCCTTTCTGCGTCAGTCCGGACGCTGTTTGCATGGGGGGTCCGGACCATTGCGTATGCGACCGGACCCTCTGCCGATTTGAAAACGGCCGTTGGTGCCCTTCCTGTTGCCGACGTGTCGCATCCGGACGCGTCTAACTGTAGCGTCCGGACCCTGCTTATTCTGCGTCCGGACCCTCATCCAGAGAGAGTCAAGAGAGCGCAAATGCCCGGACACGCGTCCGGTGTCCTCGGTCCAGACCATGCTTTGCGTCCGGACCCTCTGCTCAGAGAAGTCTAGTGAGCGCAGGACTCCGGACTCACGACGGGAGTCAGCGTCCGGACCTCCTGTCCAGAAGCGCTGAGAGTTAGGGTATGCCACCGGACGCAAGTCCATTGGTCCGGTTGGCCTTTGCCCTGCGTCCGAAAGTTGCGTCCAGAGCCTCTCTGAGTGGCAAACCGAGCCACTTCTTTTTCTTCAAGCTTCCATGTGCTAACACTTTGTGATCCATGTCTTTGTTCACATGTGTTAGCCTTTACAACATATTTTCTTGGAATTGTTTTAGTTCTCGTGACACTTAGGTTCATTTTAATGTGAATGCAATGCAAACCTAGTGGCATATGATAACCGCAATCGACACGAGTTTTCCCTTCTTGATAGTACGGCTATCTATCCTAAATGTGATCACACTCTCTATAGTGTCTTGCTCACTAAATCAAAATGACCCTATGGATATACCTTTGCCTTGGGTCCATTTTGTTTTTCTCTTTCTTCTTTTCCTTAGTCATGGAGCACTTGATCCATCATGATCTTTCATTTAGCTCCATGTCTCAAGGTGAACCACCCTATCTTGATCATATACTTAGTACAAGGGTTAGTCCATATGTTTCATCAATTACTCAAAACTAAACAAGGTCTTTCAACCTCGCACGGCTTCGAGCTCCTCTCTGAACTGACGATCCATGTGCTTATCTTTCTCCGCCTGGAGATCCTCTACCAGATCGTGGACCTTGAGTCTGTGCCCGGATTCCACCGGTTCATGCTCCTTGGTGAGCTTCTCAATCTTGGTCCTCAGCGTCTTGGCGTGCTCAACTTTGGCCGTCTCAAGGTCCTCCGTGAACCGACATGCCTCGGCCATGTTCTTGTCTTTCTCAATCTTGAGCTTCTCAGTGAGCTGGGTGACGTGGTTCTGGAGTCGGGAGACTTCATCGGCGCGCTCAGCTCTCTCCACCCACAGTTGTTGCTTGGCACGACATAGCTCTGCCTCGCCATCCTATATCATCTTGCACACCATCTGCGACATAGAGAGCTCGTCGCCATCATCGTCGCCGCCGACCCAGCTCGACGATCCCACTCAAACTGGAGCAAAACCTGGTGGCGATGGCGCCATGGCTACTACGGCCAACTGACATGGGGGGGTTCCTCACATGATGCTAATGGGAGACGGAGACAAACACATTCTCTTGGGTGGGTGTGGGCATGTGCTTGCTGTTGCCGCATCGTCTCATGGATGTCTTCCACTTTCACCTACATCGACATCAACAGCGGAGGGAGAATGGGGAATAAGCTATTGTTTTGGTACCGGGATTTGTCAAGGAGACCCAAAATATGTATGTCCCTCTTGGCTTTTTCAACATCCAGCTTGCCGATGGCCATCCTCGCGACCGATGTAAGCTCTATCTTGGCATAGGCTTTCTCTATATGCATTCTCCACTCTCTAGTGCATCAAGGCTTATTGGACTCGAGAAAGAAAAAACTCTTCTTCCACCCGTAATTGTAGGGAAGCCTTCCATTGACTTTAACAGGCGGCAGTGATGGTTGTTGGAGTAGGGTTCGAAGTAGTAAAACCCCTGGAGCGGTGGTGGTGGAGCGGCTATTGAAAACAATACTGTAGTAAGACATATCACACACATTTACGCAGGAAGTATATTCAGCTTTAATATTTCTTTAATGAAAAGTCAGGAGCTTGTTGAAAACAATATTGTAAGACATATCGCACACATTTACGTAGGCAACATCTTCAGTTTTAATATTTCTTTAATGAAAAGTCAGGAGCTTAAGCGATGAGAATAACAACCTGATGAACGAATGATAAGAAGCGAAACTGACGGTCGAAATGAACATGAGTTGAATGATCTGATGCTATGGTCGAAAGCTTCCAACAATTCTTAGATTAATAACCATAGCAATCTAAATTGTAATGTTACTAAGAGCATGTTTGGTTACAGCACCCTAAAGTTTAGCCACTAAATTTAGATGATTTTAGTTCCTAAAGTGCCAAACACCCCTAAATCTCTTTAGAGGACACTTTAGAGGGTTGTTTGACACTTCAGGGACTAAAATCACCTAAATTTAGTGGCTAAACTTTAGGGGGCTGTAACCAAAACACCCCTAAGCTATGCTATGAACTAGAGAGACTCTAGATGAACTAGGATTTCTGGCTCTGAATGACTTGATCTCCAAATAACTTCGACATTACGTCGAAGACCGGCACTGTGACCTTTCTGCACAACATCGAGCAGGACGACTATTTCGACAGACGCTATTTCGACTAGCGTAACCAGCAATGCCGCTGGGTATGCTGAAATAATAATGCTTGTGTTTTCTAGTATCGTCTACATGTTTGCAACTAGTAGATAAGTAGGTCGTGAAACCAGTTCATTGTTTTATTAGGTAGATGTTGGATAACCGAAATCATAGCTAAAGGAAATAGAACTGTTGACACCGTTTTTCGGCACGTGTCAAATGAGTTAAGAGTTGCGTGAATTGGTGGCCATTTTCTATTGGCATTAAGAAGTCATCGGTAAAATTTACCAATGGGAGTGTACTGTAAGAAGGATAAGTTTGTTGCCGATGAAAGCTGGATGGTTCTTGCCGATAGAGGTTGATTGGTGAAGTCAGGTCACCAGGATTGCAAAGTTGCCGATTGCCGATGAGGGGATGTTGCCGATGCCGATTGCCGATGGGCATGGGGTGCCGATGGATACAGGGTGATGTGGCAGTTGACGTCAGCAGGAGTTGTTGGTGGCAAAAGAAGGAAAATAGCGGATTGAAGCAGTCTGCCGATGGAAAGTTTTCATCGAAGCAAAGATATAAGAAAACTGGTGATTTCATATCAGTATTAATATAGTAGTTTGAGTTTGACTCTTGCATGAGTCGTTTGTTTTCTTTAAAATAGGCGTGTTTGTTTAGGAAAATAATATTGTTATTTTGGGTCCGACTCCTGCACGAGTTAGTTTCCTTAAAGTTAGGAGTTTGTTTTAGGAATGGTACGGGTTGTGTCTCTGTACAACTCTCCATGCGGGAGTATAAATATGTGTCCAAGGGCTGCGTGTAAAAAGATCCAATCATATCAATCAAATCAATTTACTCTTATTCTATTTTTACTGCAATTTACCCTTTTTTGTATTAGTTATAGTTTATCTACGAGTTCTTCAAGCTTCGACAGGCTGCATCACCTTAATCTCCGTCAAATCTTTGTAAGTTCCGCGTGGGAGTATCTCTGAGCTTTGACATCCGGGTGCATCGCTGTTGTCTCGTTCAGCTCTGCTCTAGTTATCCTGATCAAGTTCCAATCTTGGCATCCGGGCGCATCGCTGTTGTCTTGATTGAATCTTGTTCTAGTTATCGTCCTTGTCGATTAACTGGTCAAATCGACTGGCACACCTTGGATATCGAATTTCGAGTATAAATCCGAAGTGTTCGCAGATCCTAACGCTTTTTGTGTCAACACCTCTTTTGGCACGCCCAGTGGGACTCGATTATACAAATTTATACATCTATCATGGGTGATAACTCCGGCGTCAACCAGAGGAACGTCATCGAAGTTTCCGAGGCCGATCTAAAAGATGATCAGAGGCTGACCATGGAGCGGGCTATGGAGGAATATAAGCAATTATATTTGAAATCCTTCAGCCTAAGCAGGAGTGGCGAAGAAATCCAGAAGCAAGATCCGTCGTTGCCACGGTAGGTCACGTATGACGCCAATCCTGGTAAGTTACAAGAGATGGTTAATTCTGCTTTAAATCAAGCATTAATTAGCCACTCCAGCGTGCTATCCAATACTGTGTACAATGCCGTCACGCAATCATTCAAAGGACATGCGCCTCAATATGTTGGTCCAGCGTATCATCAACCTGGATCGGCATCTATAAGCCCATCGGCAGCCCCAATGGCGTCTTTCACTCCTGTGGAACCGTCTGTCGACGTGGCTACACCGCCAAGGCCGAACCCTGGCAGCGTCACCAAGCTCAATGCAGATCCAGTGGCGTCGGCAATTTCAGGACCTGCTATCCAGAGTCAATCAGCTCCCACTAACTGGTGGGGATACGGTATGCCTCCAAATCTATCCGCTGGTTCTAATCTGGTGCAGGGAGATAGCTCAGCTTGGAAGGGCTCTATGACATCGGCAACGCAATCACAGCCGGTGGCCCCTATGATGCATTACTTTGCGTCCTCTCCAACTGTACAAGTGTCATTAGAAGATTTTTAAGTGATTCCTAAAATACCTCTGATGCCACCATCGGCAAGCTCTGTGCTGATGCAACACATTATAGCAGCTAGCAGCCAACCTCTAGTGGCGAGTCCTCAAGCCGGAGTACTAGCACATCAAGGTAACCAATTTGTTGATTACTCCAAGGTGCAGGAATAGCAGATGTCAGTCAGTTATCAACCATCGGTAAGCCACATGCCGATGATTTACAATCCTGGATGGGCCAACTAGCCGCTAGCTCAACAGCCTGGTGTATCAATGTATCATTATGGAGTCCCAGCAAACACTCAGAGCGGACCATCGGTACCGCAACCGATGAATACAATGATTCAACCTAATCTGCTAAGTGTGCAAAATTATCCATCGGTAAATCAACCGATGCATAGTGTTCAGATGACTGGTGTTGCGCCCGTGACTACTCCGCATCATCTTCAAGAGGCGCATCAGCCAGCTCCACCAGTCAACAACCAGCCAATGAGTCGGCAAGAGCAGGATGCATATTGGACCGATAAAATCACTGAAGTTATGAAAGAGCAATTCGGCATTAAACCCAAAGTCAATACATATTCTTATCGGACTCCGTATCCTCCAGCATATGACTTGATTCCTCTCCCAAATTGGTATAAAGTGCCTGATTTTACCAAGTTCTCCGGCCAAGATGATACGTCGACGATGGAGCACATCAATCGCTTTATTATCCAGTGCGAAGAAGCTGCTAGCAGGGAAGAATTGAGAGTGAGATTGTTCTCTTCATCATTGTCTGGGTCGGTATTCACATGGTTCATATCGCTGCCTCCAAATTTTGTAATCACATGGGCCGATCTAGAGAGGCAATTTCATAAATACTTCTTCGCTGGCATACATGAGAAGAAGCTTACCGATTTGGTCAAGATGAGGCAACACAATGATGAATCGGTAGAAAGCTTTGTTCAGAGGCTGCGAGACGTGAAGAATAAGTGCTACAGCCTGGTACTTGATGATCGGCAATTAGCAGATTTGGCTTTCCAAGGACTACTGCCGCATATCAAAGATAAGTACGCGTCGCAAGAATTTGAAAGTTTAAGTCATCTGGTGCAAAGGATTGCCGATCAAGATATCAAAACCTTTGAACCCAAGAAGTCTTGGAACAAGAAGGTGACCTTCATCGGACAAGAGGAAGATTCTGGGTCAGATGAAGAGCTGAGCATCGGTGCGGCCAAATGGGTGAAGGATAAGAGGCATGTGTCTTGTCCGTTCGGCCAGAAAAAGGCTGAAAGATTCACCTTTGATATTACCAAGGCCGATAGGATGTTTGACTTATTACTTCAAGAAGGGCGGATCAAGTTGGCGCCTAATCAAGTAATTCCATCGGCCGAAGAGCTCAAGAAGATCAGGTACTACAAGTGGCATAATGCAACTTCGCACAGTACCAATGACTGCAAAGTATTCAGGCAGCAGTTGCAGTCAGAAATTGAATCTGGACGAATCAAATTTGAAAATTCTAAAGTCCAGAAACCAATGAAGATTGATCAGCACCCGTTTCCAAATAATATGGTGGAAACCAGTGGAAGAACTAAAGTGTTGACATTGGAAGCTGCCAGGAAAAATGCATCGGTGGATCCTAACCACCAAGTAGCTGAGCGCGATGCAAGAAGGCTTACCGATGACAGGAAAGGTAAGAAAGTTGCCGATGAAGGTAGCAGTGCCAACAGGGCTCCTGGTGTTATAATCACGCATAAGCAACCAAGGCGAGACTATCGGCAATCACGAGAAGAGTGATATCGGCAAGAAGAAGAAGAGCACCAGGAATGGCTTCGGCATAAGGACCACTGGAAGTGTCCTTTCTTCGTTTACTGTTGGGAAGAGGGCATCAAGCTGCCTACTGCCGATAATTGTCCTGAATGCAATGGTTACTAGCCCACTGATCGGTCAGGTAAGAAACCTTGTTCTGATGATCAAGCATCCAGGTATGTCAAGCCGCTCAGAGAGAAGAAATCGACACATGACCGACTGGGGGGGCAAGCTTAGTGCTCATAACAGGCTTGGCAGACGCGTTGATCAAGAAGAGCTCGAGTAGATGGCCAATGCAAGAATGCCTGATGAAGAAGTGTTTTCTAGAGATCCGAACATCGGGAAGAGAGCCGATGCAGGCAGTGAAAGGTAGTACCAGTCTGTCTGGAAAACTAAGCTTCCTCAGTGGTGCCCTAAGGGTCTGACGAAGACTCAGAAAAGGAGGATTCAGCGCGAACGTCGAAATGACTTGTATGATAGTGAAGATCCTATAAGGGAGAAGCGGTGGAGGCCAAAGCGCAAAGACAGGGATCCATCGGCGGAAATCAACATGGTCGTCATATTGCCGATGGAGTTCATGGCGCCTGTCAGTGATGATGAAGAGACTGCTGAGATGGCACAATTGGTCTTGGATCCGATGGTAGCTGTTTTTGAGAAGCCTGTCGATGATGAAAGGCAGCACCTGAGGGCTCTGTTTGTTAAGGGCAAGGTAGATGGACAGCCCGTAACGAAGATGCTGGTAGATGGTGGCGCGTCAATAAACATAATGCCATATGTCATGTTCAGGAAGCTTGGAAAAGGCGACCAAGACTTAGTCAAGACGGACATGAAGCTCAAAGATTTTGAAGGCAACGTGTCGACAGCCATGGGAGCCGTATGTGTTGAATTGACCATCGGCAGTAAAACTTTGCCGACGACATTTTTTGTAATCAGTGGCAAAGGCACCTACAACTTGCTCCTAGGAAGAGATTGGATCCACGCTAATTCCTGTATTCCTTCTACCATGCATCAAAGCCTTGTGCAGTGGATCGGAGACAAGATTGAAGTCGTCCGAAGTGAGACCCCATCGATTGTTGCATCAGCAGAATCGGAAACGTATGAGAAAACCAGATGCATATCAGGTGAAGCTTGAGATACGGAGTTCCTCAAAGTTGCCGATTATCGTATCACACCGATCCAAGCAGTCGGTCCTGAAGAAGAGTTTTAATGGATCGGTTCGCTAATGATGGAAAACTGGGGCAGGGCTTCACATCTGCCGATGATTTACTCGAGATCGACATCGGCGATGGTAGTAAACCTAGGCCTACTTTTATTAGTGCTAAGTTAGATTCCAAATGTAAACAACAGTTAGCTGATTTATTAAAGGAATATAAAGATTGTTTTGCTTGGGATTATACAGAAATGCCTGGTTTAGACCGATCGATAGTCGAACATCGGTTACCTATTAAGTCTGGTTTTCAACCACATCGGCAACTTGTGCGCCGATGCAATCCTACCATCCTACCTGACATTAAGGCTGAGATTACAAAATTAATCGAGGCTGGGTTTATTTAGCAATGCAGATATGCCGAATGGATCTCTAATGTGGTTCCTGTGTATAAGAAAAATGGAAAACTTCGTGTTTGTATTGATTTCAGGAATCTCAACAAGGCCACGCCGATGGATGGCTATCCGATGCCTGTTGCCGATCTGCTGATCGATGCTACTGCTGGACATCAAATCATTAGCTTCATGGATGGTAATGCTGGATATAATCAGATATTCATGGCTGAAGAAGACATATCCAAGACTGCCTTTAGATGCCCAGGTCATGTCGGTCTATTTGAGTGGGTTGTTATGACTTTTGGCTTGAAGAATGCCGGTGCTACTTATCAAAGAGCGATGAATTTCATCTTTCACAAGTATATCAGCACGATAGTTGAAATCTACATTGATGATGTGGTGGTTAAGTCCGGAGATTTTGAGAAGCATCTTGCCGATTTGCGAAAAATCCTGGAATGCACAAGAGAACATGGGATAAAGATGAATCCTAACAAGTGTGCATTTGGTGTATCGGCGGGTCAATTTCTAGGTTTTATGGTGCATCAGAGAGGTATTGAGATCGGCAGAAAATCCATTGATGCAATTAACAAAGTGTCTGCTCCTACAAACAAGACTGAGCTACAATCCTTGATTGGCAAGATTAACTTCATCAGAAGGTTTATATCTAACTTATCTGGTAAGATAAAAATCTTTTAGTCCATTGTTGAAACTGAAAGCCGATCAAGAGTTCATATGGAAAAAAGAACAACAGTTAGCTTTGGAGGAGATCAAGAAATATTTAGTAAACCCTCCAGTCTTGGTTCCACCTCAACACGGGAAGCCTTTCAAATTGTATTTGTCTGCTGATGACGGTGTTATCGGGTCGGCCTTAATTCAAGAATTTGAAGGGAAAGAACATGTAATATATTATCTGAGTAGAAGGTTGGTGGATGCTGAGACCAGGTATTCGGCCATAGAGAGATTGTGCTTATGTCTGTATTTCTTTTGCATTAAATTGAGGCATTATTTATTGTCGGCTGAATGCACTGTTATCTGCAAAGATGATGTGGTTAAGTACATGTTGTCAATGCCGATATTGAGTGGGAGAATCGGCAAATGGATTTTGGCGCTTTCAGAGTTTGACCTGAGGTATGAGTCGGCTAAGGCAGTTAAAGGTCAAGTGATGGCCGATTTTGTTACTCAGCATTGCAATGTGGTAAGCTCTGTGGAGATTGCTCCTTGGACTTTGTTCTTTGATGGGTCTACGTGCAAAGACAGAGCAGGTATCGGTATTCTCTTGATTTCACCCCGAGGACGGAAGTATGAGATCTCGTTGCCGATTGTTGCTACTTCAACGAACAATCAGGCTGAGTACCAAGCTCTACTAAAGGGGTTGGAATTACTCAGGGAGGTGCGTGCCGATGCTGTTGAGATTTTCGGTGATTCTATGTTAGTAATTAACCAATTGATTGGGACATATGAATGCCGAAGTGAAGCTTTAATTGCAGCCCATGAAAGGTGTCTGCAGTTATTAAAAGAATTCAAAGAGTACCTCCTTGAGCATATTCCTAGATTGCATAACGAAGAGGCCAATCGGTTAGCACGGGATGCTTCAGGATATCAGCCGATTCAAGAAGTCATGACATCGGTAATGGTTACCGATGACTGGAAAAGTGAACTTGCCGATTACTTAAAGAACCCGTCTAAGAAGGTTGAAAGGCGTCTAAGGTTCCAAGCCACCAAGTATGTGCTCCTTGACAATGAGTTGTATTATAGGACGATTGATGGAGTTTTACTCAGATGCCTTAATAAAGAGGAATCAAAGGAGTTGATGGGTGAAATCCATGAAGGTGTGTGTGGAGCACATCAATCGGCATTCAAGATGAAGTGGATGATTAGGCGAAATGGATATTATTGGCCGACAATCCTTGAAGATTGCTTCAAAGGATGCCAGGATTGTCAGAAGTTTGGTAACGTACAGAGGGCACCTGCATCGGCAATGAATCCTATAATCAAGCCTTGACCGTTTAGAGGATGGGCTATTGATCTCATTGGCCAAATTTATCCGACATCGAGTAAGGGGCATAAGTTTATACTTGTTGCTACCGATTACTTCACTAAATGGGTTGAGGCGATTCCTTTGAAGAAGGTGACATCGGTAAACATGGTGGATTTTGTTAAAGAACACATTGTTTACCGATTCGGTATTCCTCAAACTATTACTACTGATCAAGGAACCATGTTCACATCGGGAGAGTTTGATGAATTTGCTGCTAGTGTGGGGTTCAAGGTGTTAAACTCTTCTCCTTATTATGCTCAACCAACGGTCAGGCTGAAGCGACTAATAAGGGAGTTATTAAACTTATCAAACGCAAGATTGAAGAGAACCCTAGAAGGTGGCATGTGGTGTTGAATGAAACCCTGTGGTCGTATCAGATGACTTGTCATGGTGCAACCAAAGTTTCGCCGTATCAGTTGGTCTATGGACACAATGTTGTCCTGCCCTGGGAAATTAAAACTGGTTCTAGGCGATTGTCTTTTCAAGATTAATTGACGACCGATGATTATGCTACTCTTATGAAAGATGAGTTAGAAGATTTAGTAAGTCATCGGTTAAGGGCTTTGATCAGTATTGAAGAAAACAAGAGAAGGGTTGCCATATGGTATGACAAGAAAGTAAAGGTAAAGGAATTTGCCGATGGTGATTTGGTTTGGAAGTTGATTTTACCGATTGGGACTAAGAGTTCTAAGTTTGGAAAATGGTCTCCTAATTGGGAAGGTCCTTATCGGATAAAGCAGTCTGCTCCTGGCAATGCCTATATTTTGGAAACTCTCGAAGGAGTTGCATTCCCTAGAGCGATCAACGGCAAATACTTAAAGAAATATTACCCTAGTATTTGGGTAGATGCATGAAATGCTCAGTTGAGTGCCGATGGAAAGAGGAGTTATATAAACATCAGTGAAAGTTGTAATGACGTTACATCGCAGAGCAAAATCAAGTATCAATGTTACAGTTGCCGATATAATGAATTGTAATAAATTACAACAAGGATTGGATAACTGATATCGCACGCGGGCGAATTTGTTCTATTTCCTCCATCTCCTTGGCATCGACATCGGCAGAGCCCTCGACTGGCTTGATTTTCTTCTTCAATAAAATGGCTTGTCGGGCGTTTTGGTCTCTTTCTTGCCGCAGAGCCCTGATGGTGTCGGACAGTTGGGCTTTCTTCTGATTGGCTGTGCTTAGAGCTTCTTCAACTTTTTCAACTCAGTCAGTAGCTCTTCTTTCCTTGCCGATAACTGAGTAATTTCTTGCTCGAGATTGGTGCTGGAGACTTCTGCTTGGCCGATGCTCTTGTGCTTTTCGTCGGCAATACTTTTAAATTTGAGCTTCTCTTCCTCAGTCTGGGATTGGGCAGTCCTATCGGCTATACGACGGGAGAGCCTCTGGTATTGGAGTTGCTTGATATCGAGGAAAGTTGCCTGGAAGAGTGTTTCTTCTGTATCGGCAGGGAGGTGGCCTTGGATACCACCGCTACAGTTGAATCCTGGACGAGCTGGGATGTATCTTGTTGCAGCAAAGAAAGCAGTGCTTCGAGTTTGGATTTGACCTCTGCCGATAGAGCTGGAGCAGAACTTTCTTCGTCCTCATCCTCATCGGGAATGTTGATAGCAAAGGAGAATAGGCTGTCTGCTCGAGCGGGGCCTTCTTGGTGTTCATCCTCGTCCTGGAGGTTGATGCCGAAGGAAAACAGGCTGTCTGGGGAGTCTTATGCCTGAAAAAGAAGATGTTACGATATGCCAATTATAAGGTTATGTTACAGGTTTTAGGTAACTAACTTACCATTTTGAAGCAAATTTCTTGCCTAGGACTTGGCATGTCGGCTGGTACAGCCTCATCCTGGAGATCGGCAGCGGTTGCCGATGAATGAGCTTCTGTTGGGGAAGCAGTTGACGTCATTGGTGCTGGTGGCATTGTTGCTGGCGTTGCTTCCGCTGTAGTAGTTGGCTCCTGTGGTGGCGACGTTGTTCTCTCATCTGGAATTTTGGCTGGTAAAAGTGCCGATGCCGATGTTGCTTCCGCTGTTGCAGCAGGTGGTATTTCCTGATCAGGAATGTCATCCAGTGGCTGATCAGGGGCGGGGGCCGATGATGGTTCTACTGCTGGCGCATCGGTATCTGAGGTGGCTAGTCTCAGGCGCCTTTTCTTTCTCGGTGCAGCGGTGGGAGAACCAGCCCGTTTTGATGAAGCCTGGGGGGCATCGGCAGCAGGACTTGGAGATGCTTGTGCGCTTGGAGTAGCTGCCGATGACCTCATTGCCTGAGAAAGTTTAGTGCAGGTTATACCAAGTAAAATGTTGTCGATGAAGCAGTATATGATCGGTATAAGTAAAGATGAGATTTACTGCAAAAATCCGTGTTAAGGCAGCAGCAGCAGCAGCCGATGTAGCCTTGGTTTTTGCATGCGTCGATTTGGGTACCTTCTAGGGGGTGAAGGCAGCTAGTGTGGGGGCATTATTGCCGATGAGTGATATGGGGTTCATCATTCGGAGATTAAAAGGCTTGCCACTCCTGCTCATCTTGGGAATCGGAGCGTCAACCTGTTAAGTATAAGGAGGTTAGATGCCGATGATAAGAATAAATTAATGAGGAATGCATCGGAATGAAAAACTTACTGCATCATCGGGAATGACGTGATTGACGTCAATTATATTCCGATAGTAGTGTGATGACTTGGCAAATAGCTGATATCTCCATTCTTGCCACCAAAATTTGTATTCATTCGTGATGAACGATGTTGGTGCCCAGGAGGATAAGTCAATATCTGACGTATCGACATTGGGAGGAAGATTGACGATTTTGTTCCAGTCTATGGCACTGGAGATGGTCTGCCTTGGTTTTATCACTTTGGAGTAACAGAGCTTGATCGACAGTTGGCCAAATGCCAGTTGTCTTGCCGCCGCCGATGGGTAGTAGAACTCGAAGGATGGAGGGGCGTTCTTCCCGGTTCCGAAAATATTGATTGGGATAGCTCGGGGAACGATACTGACCTTCATGATTATTTGATTTTGAGGCACATTCCCAACGGTAAGGTTGAACAGCAGCGGAAATTGGTTGTTCTCATCAATGTATTGCCACCAGAGCCGTTCTGAAGCAGAGATTCCGTTGTAAAATTTCTAGAAGAATAGACCAAACTGCTCTGCATCGGCATCGGTCCCTGGCAACACTATGATGGCCTCTCTGAAGTTGAGTGGAGGACGAGTTGCCGATTCATCATCTCCATATTTGTAATCTTCTGATATGTCCCTTGGGAATTGCTGGTTGAATAGATCAAACTGAAGGACTTTGTACATGTGTGCGTTCAGCCACATGTTTATAAACCATCAGGGGCCTCCAAGATTGTCGATGGGCTCACCTAACAACAGCTTCTTGGACACTTGATGCAGGAGACGGTATACTGATCCAAGAAGATATCGGCCAAGAGGGAGTCTTGTTCCATCGGCAAGGAGCTCAGCTGCTGGAAGATGCATGGTGGTAGGTCCGACTGCTCTGCCGCAGAAGATGAATTTTTCCAGCCACATTCAGAAATATGGCATGTTCCCTCTGGCCTACCGATCCAGTCTTCTGATATTCCTGGATATAGCCAGTCCAGCCGCCGATATTTCGAGTGTTCACTTTATACTCGGCTTTCCTATTGAACAGAATGAAGGTATCGGCAAAGGAGACATCGAGACCAGTCAACATATGCACATCGGCAAGTGTGGGAGTGGCTGGTCCATGTCTAAATAGGAAGGCGTTCATGGTGTCAGACCAGAAGTAGGAGGCCGCTATCAACATGTTCTCGTTTTTCTCCATATCGGCAATGGAGAGCCTGATGCACTGATCCAAATTGCGCTCTGACCAATAGACTTGTTGTGTTCTAATGACCCTAAGGTACCAGTTCTTCCACCCCTTCGTGGGTTTGGGCCACGAACGGAAGACGTCTTTCCATAACCCTAAACTGAAACATTCAGATATGAAGGGAATGCGATTGGTTTCCGTGTTGATCAGATAGCTAGGGTCAGGATTCCCCATTGGGCCTAGACAGGTAAAGTTGGACTGCTCGAGAGGGATTACTACTTTGTTGTACAATTCCTAGGTTTCGAAAAGAAAAAGAGGGATCAAAGGAAGAAAAAGGGGAAAAATTACGGGATTCATACAGACAAAGAACTTGCAGAAAGAGTAAGAAAGGAATGGATTTACCTTGGGGATGTCGACTTGGATCGCCATTGGAGCTGGGGGAGTGCTTGCGGCTTGTACTTGGCTTGAAGAAGGTACTGTTGCTCAAGCTTGAAAGGCTGTTCTTTGGAGACGCCGCTGGAGGTTGAAGACGAAGGCAGGTGAAAAGTGAAAGTGGGCCTAGGGTAAAAAGTAAGTTGGATCGTGGTAACTCTTATAGGCCTAGGTCAGGGGGTATTTTGGAGTCTCTGCTCGTACTGTGCAAGAATGTGGAGAGGCCTGCGATGGATGTGCGCAATAATTAAGGAGATATTGTCAGATTTATAATTGTTTACGCTATGATCGAGGAATTTTGTTAATAAATTGTGGTTCTGCGCGTGGGGATCGAGGAAGTTGTGCAGTTATCTCAGAGGGAATGGCTACAGTGGAGAAAATTTCGGCGTGTAAAATATTCTACACTCCGAAATTGGGGGCATGTGTTGACACCGTTTTTTGGCACGTGTCAAATGAGTTAAGACTTATGTGAATTGGTGGCCATTTTCTATTGACATCAAGAAGTCATCGGTAAAATTTACCAATGGGAGTGTACTGTAAGAAGGATAAGTTTGTTGCCGATGAAAGCTGGATGGTTCTTGCCGATAGAGGTTGATTGGTGAAGTCAGGTCACCAGGATTGCAAAGTTGCCGATTGCCGATGAGGGGATGTTGCCGATGCCGATTGCCGATGGGCATGGGGTGCCGATGGATACAGGGTGATGTGGCAGTTGACGTCAGCAGGAGTTGTTGGTGGCAAAAGAAGGAAAATAGCGGATTGAAGCAGTCTGCCGATGGAAAGTTTTCATCGAAGCAAAGATATAAGAAAACTGGTGATTTCATATCAGTATTAATATAGTAGTTTGAGTTTGACTCTTGCATGAGTCGTTTGTTTTCTTTAAAATAGGCGTGTTTGTTTAGGAAAATAATATTGTTATTTTGGGTCCGACTCCTGCACGAGTTAGTTTCCTTAAAGTTAGGAGTTTGTTTTAGGAATGGTACGGGTTGTGTCTCTGTACAACTCTCCATGCGGGAGTATAAATATGTGTCCAAGGGCTGCGTGTAAAAAGATCCAATCATATCAATCAAATCAATTTACTCTTATTCTATTTTTACTGCAATTTACCCTTTTTTGTATTAGTTATAGTTTATCTACGAGTTCTTCAAGCTTCGACAGGCTGCATCACCTTAATCTCCGTCAAATCTTTGTAAGTTCCGCGTGGGAGTATCTCTGAGCTTTGACATCCGGGTGCATCGCTGTTGTCTCGTTCAGCTCTGCTCTAGTTATCCTGATCAAGTTCCAATCTTGGCATCCGGGCGCATCGCTGTTGTCTTGATTGAATCTTGTTCTAGTTATCGTCCTTGTCGATTAACTAGTCAAATCGACTGACACACCTTGGATATCGAATTTCGAGTATAAATCCGAAGTGTTCGCAGATCCTAACGCTTTTTGTGTCAACAAGAACACATAGAGGAACCTTAATCAGTGGAGAAGTCAATAGTTTTTGATAAGCTGATGAATGACACAAGGATGATATTTATTTCATATCTGGGATATACATACTACCTACTGCCTATACAATGTGACGATGTGGTTTAATTCTACCTTATACATAGACATAGATGAAATTATACATGAAGTTGTGTTGATAAGATTAGAGCCTTGAATCTATGGTTTTCTTCAGGGGCTCTGCGCTCTATTTATAGCCTGGTGGATGCAATGTCATCCCTTGGATGATTAGTTTGATAATTAGGTCCTTCTTCGTGGTTTTCTGAAATAATCACTGGAAAATAATAATTCACCAAAACTCGTGGAAATCATTAGTTAAACCCCTATACTTCTATATTTAATCATGTTTGATCCATTTCTCATGTTTATATTAGTATTAAATGTTGATGTTATACATCGTCAACAATAATCAATCAACCAGTCTTGCCAAAACATAATGTTCTCATCAATGGCAACCTACCAGGACATACTTCTGTTAGTCTAAATTGAAGAAGATATGTCAAGGGGTTCACGGCGCAATGACAAAGGCCATTGGTTGGGGGCTCCCACTCAGGGTTCAAATCCTGGGTGCGACACTTTATTCTGGATTTATTCTAGGATTTTCCGGCGCTGCGCATTAAGTGGTAGGCGACGTTACCGTCGACAGCAAGACGCCTATGGTGACTTCGTGAACTTCAAGATTTGTCGGCTCAGTCCTTCGAAGGTGTTCATAGGAGTAGGGTTTGCGTGCGTGTGTTCGTAGGGGTGAATGTGTGTACGTGTTGAGTGTCTGCGTTGTACTGTGTACTCTCAAAAAATAATTGAAGAAGATATTTTTGGTGACGGTGGTGTTGTGTGGTGGTGGTTATTGATCATACGGGTGGTGGTTATTGATCATACACGAAAAGACCGAATGAAAACAATTAGCTGGGGTTACTAATTAGGTGAATCCAAGCTGGGTCATACCATATACTACAGCAGTACATCTAACCACCTTCTACCCCGTACACAGCGACTAGCCAGCTAGGAGTAAGGTGCACGTAGCGATGAACGCGGTCGGACGGTCTTGCCACTACAAATACGCCGCACCGCATTTCGAAAGGCCACGCGACCGCCACCTCCCAGAAGCCGCCGCGACCGAGCGAGCGAAGCGTCCCTCTCCGACCCGCCGCCGCTGAAACCCTAGCTCCTTCTTCCTACGCCATGGCCACCGTCTCGCTCACCCCGCAGGCGGTCTTCTCCACCGAGTCCGGCGGCGCCCTGGCCTCTGCCACCATCCTCCGCTTCCCGCCAAACTTCGTCCGCCAGCTCAGCACCAAGGCGCGCCGCAACTGCAGCAACATCGGCGTCGCGCAGATCGTCGCCGCCGCGTGGTCCGACTGCCCCGCCGCCCGCCCCCACTCGGGCGGCGGCGGCGGCCGCGCCCGCGGCGTGGCCTCCTCCCACGCCGCGGCCGCATCGGCCGCCGCCGCCTCCTCCGCGGCGGCGGAGGTCAGCGCAATCCCCAACGCTAAGGTTGCGCAGCCGTCCGCCGTCGTATTGGCCGAGCGTAACCTGCTCGGCTCCGACGCCAGCCTCTCCGTCCACGCGGGTGCCGTACCATGCTAGCTCGCCTCTTTGCTTTAAGATAAGATCTAGGATCTATGCCTTTTCCTTTTGACGATTTCTTTGCGGCTTTTTTTATCTGATGAAACAGGGGAGAGGCTGGGAAGAAGGATCGCCACGGATGCGATCACCACGCCAGTAGTGAACACGTCGGCCTACTGGTTCAACAACTCGCAAGAGCTAATCGACTTTAAGGTTCGACAGATACCCTTTTCCAAATGAATATTCGTGCTTGCTCTTGTCGAATTTCACAGATCTGACGCGGAAATTTTAAAATTCTATCTATTCTTTAGGAGGGGAGGCATGCTAGTTTCGAGTATGGGAGGTATGGGAACCCGACCACAGAGGCATTAGAGAAGAAGATGAGGTGATGTTCGGTAGTGGAAATGTCTGACACCTGTTGGTTGTATTGGTTGGAGCCTAAACAGTTGTGTGTTCTGATGGTGCAGCGCGCTGGAGAGAGCAGAGTCCACGGTGTTTGTGGCATCAGGGATGTATGCAGCTGTGGCTATGCTTAGTGCACTTGTCCCAGCTGGTGGGCACATTGTCACCACCACGGATTGCTATCGCAAGACAAGGATTTACATGGAAACTGAGCTTCCTAAGAGGGGAATTTCGGTAATACCATGCTAATCCTTTAAGCTCTACTTGGTTTTAGAACGGAACATCTGTTATCGCAATTAATTGTCTTCCTGTCCCTGGCTATAAAGTTCAGTTACTTCAGCATGAGCCAATAGGAACTACTGCATGGTGTATGAACAATAGCTTTTGTAGTAGCTGTTGGAAGTACAGTATGGCTTGAAACTTTTATTCTTTGTACTGCAATGTCAATTGCATTGGCTATCCGTAAAAGGATTTAGCTCAAGTAAAAATGCTTATGGTAATAAATTTTAGGATCCCTCGCAATAAGATTTATTATACAATCACAATATCTACCAGCTGAAATGCAGTGAGAGCACTTTGTGAGTTTGTATACTAATGTTTATCATGCTTCAACTTAGTATGCGATATTGTTTATGCCCAGATGACTGTCATTAGGCCTGCTGACATGGATGCTCTACAAAATGCGTTGGATAACAATAATGTGAGTGTGATATCATTTTCATTACCCCTGATTGTGGTAACAAAATTCATATATTGTCAGATGTAGCCTAATCACATGGTTATGTCAGGTATCTCTTTTTTTCACGGAGACTCCTACAAATCCATTTCTCAGATGCATTGATATTGAACATGTATCAAATATGTGCCATAGCAAGGGAGCGTTGCTTTGTATCGACAGTACTTTTGCCTCCCCTATCAATCAGAAGGCACTTACTTTAGGTGCTGACCTAGTTATTCATTCTGCAACGAAGTACATTGCTGGACACAATGATGTGAGTTGATATACTGGAACCCATCTCCTCTCAGTAAAGGGGTATGCGTTTGCACTAACTAGAGTATTCAATACTTCAATTTCTTAGGTTATTGGAGGATGCGTCAGTGGCAGAGATGAGTTAGTTTCCAAAGTCCGTATCTATCACCATGTAGTTGGTGGTGTTCTAAACCCGGTAAGTTTAGATTGTGAATATTTTTTTTCCATTTATTTCATCTTCCTTGCACAGGTTGTATGTATTTACAGATTCCCATAGTTACAAGCTTCTATTTTTTGATTGGTAGAAAATCATGTAATTTTCTTTAGTTGCATATGTTTAGGTTAGAAAATAAATTGCCTATTCTGAGTATCACAAGCTGCTTTCAATTCTATGCTAATTTCCGTGACGTGAGTTGAAATAGAATTCTGGAAAGGAAAAACTAGAATATGTTCTGTGCACTGAAATGCATATCCAACAATTAATCTGGAGGTTTATGTCACATACCGGGCTACCACTTTACGAAATAGTTTTTCCATGTTATGCTTGTGTGAAAGTGAAATGCTCATGTTGTACTCTGTTCACAGGTTGGCACCCCATATCTTTAGAAGCATGTTATGGTAGATACTGAATCTGTAGTTTTGTGAGCTTTGTCAACCTTGTTTCAAATCCTCTGTTCTCACACCTTCAATATCTGTAACCTGCCTTATACTCTTACTACATGGTGCAATGAATAATCGGTTCCCTGGCTCATAACTGTTTTGTACTGTGATATTAGAATGCTTCATACCTTATCCTTCGAGGCATGAAGACACTGCATCTCCGTGTGCAATGTCAGAATAACACTGCTCTTCGGATGGCCCAGTTTTTAGAGGAACATCCAAAGGTGTGAACTATATTTATTTCTTTTATTGATGTATGTATACAAACTAGTGGCATCTCATGTTCCCATTGTTTTAACAATTGATATCATCTCTTGTTCCCAGATTGCTCGTGTCTACTATCCTGGCTTGCCAAGTCACCCTGAACATCAGATTGCCAAGAGTCAAATGACTGGCTTTGGTGGTGTTGTTAGTTTTGAGGTATATTTAATTCTTGAATCCATTATATCATGTATTAAATTGTTGAGAACATGACATAGTTCAATTATATTCATTTTTTTTTCCTGAGTAGGTTGCTGGAGACTTTGATGCTACAAGGAAATTCATTGATTCTGTTAAGATACCTTACCATGCCCCTTCTTTTGGAGGCTGTGAGAGCATAATTGATCAGCCTGCCATCATGTCCTACTGGTAAGAACTTAATGCTTATGGTATTGAGACATTCAAATCAAATGACATACCTGTGCTAAATTATGAGCTTTGCGGCTTGTAAACAGGGATTCAAAGGAGCAGAGGGACATCTATGGGATCAAGGACAACCTGATCAGGTTCAGCATTGGAGTGGAGGATTTCGAGGATCTTAAGAATGATCTTGTTCAGGCCCTTGAGAAGATCTAAGCACTCCAATCCGTTTGCATTAATAAAGTTATGAGATGATGGTTGTCTTGAATCTTGTAGGATATATGAGCTGATGAGTGATGACTGCGAATAAGTTCTATTTTTGCTTCCGCTTTGAATTCAATCAGTTGTGTTGCTGCATCTTGCTTGATCTAGTGTTGGAGTTAATTGTACTTGCCAAATTATACAATGGTCTGGTCCGATGTACTTCTTGTTTTGCTTTAGAATTGTGCCCTTGGTTGTGGGATGAACTCGCGCCCCTAGTGTTTTTGGTGGCATTTGCTGTTAATTGTGAGATTAGAGCACAAAGTCCTTAATCACCATAATAAAAGAGGGAAAATTATCATAATATATGTCGGAGTGAATATTTTTCTTGACCTCACGGAGTCCGGCTAAACAGCTAGTGATTGTTTGTTAACTCTAGTGATCACTAGGCCCGCAAGGTCGCAAGTGGTCCGGAGCTCTGCTCGTTAAACCGGTGGCGACGATAAACTTGGCCCAAGTATATTTATGGGAAACGAAGAGAACACGAATTCAAGTAATCTGACCCAACAATTTTTTACAGTGTTTGTTACGTGCAATATGTACTATGGCCGTGTTTATCGGTACTACTTCAGCCTTATCTTTTACACAAATGAAAAATATTTTTCTGCCACAACAAATTAGCATAAGTATAAGCTCAATTTCAAACCAAATCAACATAAACATTCAGTATATAATCCAAATTTCAGCAAAACCAGGGTCATAGTTTGCACATCGAGTCATCGATCGAAGGACACTGTCAGCACGTCCTCAAGTTGCGTCATGCGTACGTGCTCCGCTCTGAAGAAATTGGATACCGCCGTCGCAAAAAAAGAAAAGAACGATCAAATACGTACTGTATTCGGTACTCGTACCGTGCGTATTACAGTAGGAAGAGCAAAAGGGCCCAGACTGTTCGTGCGAGGCCTTCGCCTTCCTCGATCGAACACCGCGGCGCTCCCTTCGATCTACCCGCCATGGCCGCGCGCGTCCGCGGGTCCCTCCTGGCTCTCCTCCTGCTCGTCCTCGCGACCGCGGCCCCCGCCGGCGCCCTCCGCTTCGACCTGCTCTCGGGCCACACCAAGTGCATCTCCGACGACATTAAGGTCGGCGCCATGGCCGTCGGCAAGTACAACGTCATGGCCCCCGACGACGGCGCCTCCTCGTCGCCATCCCAGCAGCAGCAGCTCCCGGACTCCCACCGCATCTCGCTGCGGGTCACCTCGCCCTACGGCAACACCCTGCACTACGCGGAGAACGTGCACTCGGGCAACTTCGCCTTCACGGCCTCCGAGGCCGGAGACTACCTCGCCTGCTTCTGGGCGCCCGATCACCGCCCGCCCGCCACCGTCGCGTTCGAGTTCGACTGGCGCAGCGGCGTCTCCGCCAGGGACTGGAGCGCCGTCGCCAAGAAGGGTCAGGTCGAAGTGAGTCCTCCTCCTGCCCTCCTCGTATCTAATCTCTTCGTTCTTCGATCGCTTCACTGACCAACACATTGACACTTGACACGTAGGCTGTAATGTATGCTAGAATGGGCTGGCTAAGGATTCAGATCTCAGATAGAGATAGGTCCAAGAAAATCCACAGCACTTCACTTAGTTTATTGAGATCGCATGTGAAGTTAAGATGCATGGACAGGGTGATCGTTTCGATGACTGATGTTGTTTTTGACTGTTTTGTTGTTAGAGAAAGTCTGATAAGCCAAACTAACAGTATAACATTATGTACTACCTTGTTTTTTAAACTACATGCAGGTACTACATTTGTTTGAGGTACAACATCTTATAAGCTATCTCTTCTAGGTTCTGGTTTTTTTTTTCTCAAACACGCAGGAGACCATCTCCTCTGTCTCTGGCTACGGGTTGATTTTTTATTTCTTTGAAATGTGCATGGGCACATATAAAAGGTATTTACAACCAATTACAAACACTGGGAAACAGAGAAAACAACAACCAACAACCAACCTGCACAGGCCAACACAACTACCTGATGAACTAGAGAAGAAAAGAAAGACTGAAAACTGAATAGGCCGATAGCTAAACACACAAACTATTCCTATTCCAACAGGAAACACTAGCGCCTAATGGATCAGCAACAGAAGCCAGGAGGAATCACATCACCCTGTTTTTCCCAAAGGTTCGCCTCCTCCTTGATGTGATCGCAAAGCGTGCCATACTGAACACGCCCTGCCTGAATACTCTTGAGTATTCCACAGTGACCAAGCCATCAGAATGACTGCCAAACCAGATTTCCAGCCACACCTGCTTACAGCTTTCCAGCTACCACATCGGGATCCTTGATGTGATCGCAAAGCGTGCCATACTGAACACGCCCTGCCTGAATACTCTTGAGTATTCCACAGTGACCAAGCCATCAGAATGACTGCCAAACCAGATTTCCAGCCACACCTGCTTACAGCTTTCCAGCTACCACATCGGGAGCTCCTGATCACTGATTAACAGATGACATCAAGGAGGAGACCTTTTGGTGCCAGGATATCCGGTCAGATGCTCCTGATCACTGATCACCAGATGACGGAAGAATTAGATTACTTGTTTATGCCTTTTGTAAATAATTTGTGCAAAGAGGAGAGATGCGTATCTTTTTCATTAAGAAGGAGAATATGAAAGGGTCTCTTACAACACGAGCAGTCCATAGGCGCTCGCAGACAAAATACAAACAACACAAAACTCTGACAAACTAAAACAGAAGAACAAGGAGGAGCAAGCTAAAGTTATAAATGGATTTAATACACTAGAGATAAATGAACTATAAAAAGGTTTGTAACGAACAGCAGTATGTACAATTGGCAACTCCTGGATATCTGTTATTATAATGGATTTGTATAGTCCTTTGAGGAATATAGAAAGAAGTTCTGTTAATATATGGCCCTGGTTGCGTAGATGATGGAATTGGAGCTCAGGAAGATGGAGGATAACGTCAAATCTATCCATAAAGAAATGTTTTACCTTCGTGAAAGGCATGCACTTTGCTACCTGAAGAAGATCCAGAATACAGTTCTCTGTTTTGCAAAATTGATCACATCTCATTAATCATGCACTGCCTGTTATTCTTTCAGGGAAGTAGAAATGCAGGAACTGAACAGGAGAACAAACTCAAGGATGGCTTTGCTTGGTTTCCTCTCGCTCGCCATCTGCCTATCAGTGACGGCCTTCCAGTTATGGCACCTGAAAAACTTCTTTGAAAGAAAGAAGCTACTATAATTCATTTCGATTACTACAGAACCTTTTTAGGCACAACTTTTTTTGTTACATTTTTTCTTCTATGATGTTTAGGGGATGTAGATTTTCCTCTGTGGAACAAAGATATAGCAGAGTTGATAAATATTGATATTTATTAGTTCCCCAGGCCAAATTAAATGTATGTAAAGTGCAGAGGCGACATCAAGTTCTAGTTCTTTGGTTTTGAACTGTTCTTTGGTTTTGAACTGTGCTGTTTCTTTCGCGTAAGGGTACTCACAATGCAAGACTCTATCATAGAGTTTAAGACTATTTATTACTACTTATTTATGATATTTTGCTGATGTGACAGTATATTTATTGAAGAGAGACGGTGAAAAAATAAGACTTCAAGTCTTATTTAGACCACAATATTCGAGGTAATAAATATGTTTAGACTCTATGATAGAGTTTGCATTGGGAGTGTCCTAATTCTGTTCTCTCGCAGTTTTTGTGTGAGGTTCTGGCCCAATTATCCAGTAGCAAAATCCTGATGAAATCTACGAACTTTCAGGTGCTAATGTCCGCACTTGATGATCATCTTATTTATATATGTGATCATGCTTTCGACATAAGTTAATCGTGTCATGTAGACGCGCTGAAGACCCAGATCTGTTATATAGTTATATATACTACAGTAGTATATCATATCAGTGAAGGTGAGGTACTGAACTTTTGTTTGGACCTCCTTTTCCTTTACGTGCGATAGCAAACTGAAGCTGCCTTCACACTTGTTTTTACAAGGAAAAGCTCGCCTTTCCACTTTCCACCAAAGTTTTGCTTGTGGGGTGCGGTGTTTTGCATGCTATAAACGATTTTGATTATTATATAATAACGAAAATACAGAAACGTGAGTACTATATATATACTATAGTGGTAGTAATATAAGTGTTGAAGGAACGGCGTACGATCCAAATGATTCAAGTTCTTTAATTATCCTATCTTATTAATAACAAACTAAAAATTAAATAAATATATATTTAACATATTATCTTTTAAAAAGTAATAGATGATTCTGCCAATCAATCACATTAAATGAACGGTTTATAGTTACTTTTGAAGATACCACAGTAAAACCCTATTTATTAGGGGTACCTCTTTTGACAGGAACTCTATTGTGAATTAATTCACGAAAATGCGTCACAGAGCTTTGAATCTGACCAAGTCCGTTGGGTTGGTATATATAACTGCATATTACACTTTAAAAATTCCTTCAAGTTGTATTATATGCATAGGCAAGATGGGAGCCTGATGAGGAGATTCTTGCCGTTGCATCACCATGCATGATTTCAAGCTTGAGAGACACTTGATAACGGCCCATGGCTAATTGGATCTAAATGTCAAAGCATGCCTGACGTTGATGAAAGGTTGCACTGCCGCATATTTCTCGTGTTATGACAGCAACCGCCTTGTTTGTTTCTCAGCTTATTTATTAGTTATAATATCATGGGCGAATCTAGGGGTGTTTATCGGGTCCCGAAGAAATTTGTAAAATCTTTAGTAAATTACTGTTCAAACTTAAAAAAATATATCATATAATGAAGTTGACCCCGATGACTTCAATAAAGTTTTCTGCTAGATTTTTTATTGATGATATAGTGTTTTTCTCTCACGATAAAACAGTCAAAAACAACATTAGATATTACTACTACTGTGTTATATATGGGCAAGAGCAAAACCCATGTGAAGAAAATATTTATATTGGAGTTCGGTAAACCCTACCATGAGCTCTTTCATTTTATTTTATTTTTGAACTAGCTGGAGAGTCAATAGCAGACGATACGCATACGCATGGCCATTTTTTTATTCACGAACGAATAAAGCTCATCAGTCTCCACGTGCAAGCTCTATTCGGTGCGGCAGAATCCCATCTTCTCCGCTTGCAACTGTAAAAGCGATTCCGGCGGCCAGATTCATGTCGGTTGGTATCCAAATACAGTAGTAGTACTATTTCTTTTGGTTCTTCTATAATAACAAATATACAGGTCATTTAGATTTACCCGGCATGCATTGTTAGATCTGATGACAATGAACATCTAAGATTTTATATAGGCTGACGACATGAGATTGATCATATTAACATTCATACTATTTTCCTTTTTTTTTCATTTTGAAACAAAATATTTTTATAGATAATTGCTAGTAAAGTACTATTAGTTTTTTGTGTGGGAAGTAAAATATTGAAATTTGTGGCGGGAGGAAATACTATATACATAAAAAAAGTTTTAGATTGAGCAACCATAATGTTTATGGACCAAATAGTCTATATAAACAACGTGTATGTCAGTGGTCTATGGTTATAGATGTTGCCACGATGTTGGGTAATCCATATGAGCAGTCTATAGGATTTTGTGTGTAAGAGTAACGAGAGAGAAAACTATTTATTTATTCTTTATGAGCCGTCCATAGGATACCTTTAGCTATGGACTCTGATATACAATATTTTATTGTTTATGCACTGCTCTATAGACTGCTTCTATAATGTTTCAGCTAGCTGATACACAATATTCTATTGCTTATAAACTACTTTTATGCAACGTTGGGCTAGACTCCACACCAACCGCCGGTAGAGACTGATGACGCGAATAAAATGGCTGCAAACGCAGCGCGTACCGATCGCACTGGTGGTACAGAATCAGAACTCGGCATCGCACAGCCCAGCCCAAGCCCAGCACTTCTGGGCACAAGTTCCCCTCCGCACGTAGCCTTCATCAGGCTTTCAGTTCGTCGCGTTCGCGTCCACGGTTAGTTGCCGCTCTGCCCCCATCGCCTGGCCTCACGATCGGCAACGGCATGACTCGCGACGCCGCCCATCTCGGAGTCGGAGTTGGAATCGAGGGGGACGCCAAGGAGAAGGACGCCGCCGCGGACGCCTTAGCGGCTGCGGCGGACGGAGTCGGGGCCGGGTCCGGCGGCGGCCATGGCAAGCTGTCTCTGGTGCCGCTCATCTTCCTCATCTTCTTCGAGGTGGCGGGGGGTCCGTACGGCGCGGAGCCGGCGGTGCAGGCGGCGGGCCCGCTGTACGCGCTGCTAGGCTTCCTCATCTTCCCCTTCATCTGGGCGATCCCGGAGTCGCTGGTGACGGCGGAGCTCTCCACGGCCATCCCGGGCAACGGCGGCTTCGTGCTGTGGGCCGACCGCGCCTTCGGTCCGCTACCGGGCTCCCTCATGGGCACCTGGAAGTACGTGTCGGGCGCCATCAACTGCGCCGCGTTCCCGGCGCTGTGCGCCGACTACCTCGCCCGTGTCGCGCCCGCCGTGTCCGAGGGCCGGGGCCGCGTCGCCACCATCGTCGCCTTCAACGTCGTCCTCACGCTCGTCAACCTCACGGGGCTCACCGTCGTGGGCTGGTCCTCCGTCGGACTCGGCCTCGCCTCGCTCTCGCCGTTCCTCGTCATGTCCGGCGCCGCGCTGCCTAAGATCCGACCGCGCCGGTGGCGCGTCGTCGCCGCCGATAAGGACTGGAAGCTCTTCTTCAACACGCTCTTCTGGAACCTCAACTACTGGGACAGCGTCAGTACCATGGCAGGCGAGGTGGAACGGCCCGGGAAGACGCTCCCCAAGGCGCTCGTCTCCGCCGTCTCCATGACCTCGCTCGGATACCTGCTGCCGCTCATGGCCGCCACCGGCGCCCTCGACGTCGCGCCCGAAAGCTGGGGGAACGGATTCTTCGCCGACGCCGCAGGTGCGTCGTGGATCTCCTCTAACCAACCCTGTTCCTGTTCGGTTCTGTTCTGTTCTACTACCAGTAAACCGCTTGCAATGCAATCGTCTCCTCCGATCCTGTCCATGTGGCGGGCCTGCAATCCTGAATTCCAACCAATCCTGATTTCAGTCAACTTGCAATACAATGACAAATGAGTAGTCGTGCGTTGGCGAGCATAGGAGGCTACCTTGCCCGTTGGCAGAAAGAGTCAAATCAAATCGAATGATATATACGACTACTAGCATCGTCCACCACGTAAATAAATATTCCAATTCCAGTTTTTTTAGAGGAATCCCTGGATTGTCTGGCCAATTGGCCAATAAACTAGTACAACTACACGAGAGATACTACAAGTCTACAAGTCAAACAGACCGCAATTATAGCATACTACTCCCTCCATCCCAAATTGTAAGTCATTCTAAAAATCTTGGAGAGTCAAAGTTTATAAAGTTTGATCAAATTTATATAATATAATAATAACATATTTGATACCAACTAAGTATCATTAGATTCTTTATTAGTTATATTTTCATATTATACCTATTTGATGTCATAAATCTTTATGTTTCTCTCTATAATCTTTGGTTAAACTTAAAATATTTTGACTCTCTGAGATCTTATAATGACTTACAATTTGGAATGAAGGGAGTAGCTGTTACTGTCAGATAATTCTCAAAACAGTTTTCTGTTCAGGCTAAAATTAGGGAAAAGCTAACAAACATCGATAATGTTTATTCATGTTTAGTCTCGATTGGAAACGCTGATGAAACCATGCATAGAACAGAACAGAATCTGGTGATTCCTGCCATTTGATTTGTACAACCACATGCATTGGCTCTGTCGTCCGTGTAAACCTCACTCACTTTGTTAACAAACGCAGGCATGATCGGCGGCAATTGGCTCAAGTACTGGATCGAGGTGGGGGCGGTGCTGTCCTCGATCGGCCTCTTCTCGGCGACGCTGAGCAGCGCGGCGTTCCAGCTGCTGGGGATGGCGGACCTGGGCCTGCTCCCGCGCCTCTTCGCGGCGCGGGCGCCCGTGTTCCGCACGCCCTGGGTGAGCATCGTGGCCACCAGCGCCATCACGCTGGGCATGTCCTTCCTCAGCTTCGAAAGCATCGTGGCCGCCGCCAACTTCCTCTACAGCCTGGGCATGCTCCTCGAGTTCGCCGCCTTCGTCTGGCTCCGCGTCAGGCAGCCCGGCCTGCACAGGCCGTACCGCGTCCCCGCGCGCCTGCCGGGCGCCGTCGTGCTCTGCCTCGTCCCCTCCGCGTTCCTCGTCTTCGTCATGGCCATCGCCGGCTGGAAGGTGTACGCCATCAGCGCTGCCTTCACTGCCGCCGGGGTCGGGGTGTACTACCTCATGCGCTTCTGCAAAGCTAGAGGCTGCCTCAGGTTCAGCGACGACGGCGGCGACCATGGGACGGCCGCGGTGTACCAGCAGGACGGCAGCAACTCCGGCCATGTCTGAATAGTAGACTCTGACGACGACGTCGATCAAAGACAGTGATCAGTAGTGGAGCCCGTGGTGCTCTTGTGTTTCTTGTTCCACTGCTTTTGCTAACCTCTGCTCTGCTTTGCTTGCACAATCTGTATCTGTATAGTCACTTTGAGAGAAAACCCCAAGTGTTTATGTTTCATGATCAGACGTGCTTAGCTGTGTGTGTATGTGTTCCCCCTCCCCATGCTTCTTGGCAACATCAAACTGCTCCGACGTGCTTGACAGGGCAGAATCCACAAAAGCTAATAGGACCTGCATGTTCATGCTGTTTTCCGGATATGCTACATTACCACGTGACTATCATATTTCATAAACCATCAGTAGTTCATAAAATAATCACATAGCCTCTTTCTTTGTGAAACAATAGATTTTCTTGCAGCAACCAGTTCTATTATGCCACGGTTGCAGATTGAAGTTATATACCATAATATTAAATCCCCTCCGTAGAGCAGAGCTCAAGCCTTACGTAATTGGTGGTTGAATGTTGAATTGGTTGTAAATCATCCTTTTGATTGTACTTAGTTTGCTGTCTCCAAGAGAATTAGCAAAAAAGATTAGCTAAATTTATTGATTTTGTTACTCTCCAATAAACCCTGTAAAACCAAAAGATGGATAGCCGATTACAAAGAGATTAACCGTACTCGGTACGATTACTTTCCTAACCGACTAAACATCTGTGCTTTCCAAACTTGAGCTTGCTTTGGCCGCAAGGTACGGCCCGCAGCTAATCTAGGTGCAGGACGATCAAGCTGTACGTAGTCGGCACAGTCCTCCCCCCCCCCCCCCCACCCCCGCCCCACCCCCCACAATACTATATTCAGTGGCGGCCGGCAGCTAATCAAAGGTTGCAGTGCCGGTCTTCAATGTCACGCCGGGAACGGAAGCGCTAAAACCAACGGGAACGAGTGGACGAAGCGAGTAGTCATGTCGCCGATGGGCACTCCTAAAAATATGATTGTCGTCCTTCTCCCGAGCAGATGAACTTGATGGACGAAGACGTTTCGGAGGCTCTACTCGACGTTCCGGAGGCTCTACTCTTCCAGAACCTATGTGCGCAAACTCTAGAATGAAGAAGCCATGGGACATCAATTTGCCAAATAAGAATAATAGATGGAGAGGAAAGTTTCTTTTGTAAAGTATTGCCTTCCTGACTCTCCACTTTCCTTGCCAACGCATGGTTAAGACAATAGTTAGCCCGTTACATGTATACATGTGACTATCATGGTAATTTAACCAATTGTTGTTATGCATGCGTGCATGTATCATGGTAATTAAACCAATGAATATTATTTAACATAAATCATAGAGTTTATTTATTATTGAATATATTATATGCATTAGCCCATAATATATCAACATGTTATATTTAACATTTTCTCTATCTCTTAATACAAAGACACATAAACCTTTTAATGTACATATTTGAGGGGGGAAAATCTCAAAAAGACGGCATTCTTCCTAGCAGTAAACGTGAAACAAATGGTAAAACTTAAATAAAGTTTAGACAAAATTATCCGAACACTAAGAAATGCTAATAATTGGACTCCACACATAACGACATAACCAACGTCCTTAATAAAGAATAAGAAAAAAAACCGACCACGAGTCCGCGACGAAAGAAAAGCCCAACCAAAAGGCCTTATTACTGCTTGCTTTAACACTAGCTAGCAAATCGAGGCCCCCTCCCTGTCCATGAAGAAGGCCTTATTATTACCACTTGCTTAACACATCCGTCGTTGGCACAGACGCCCTGCATGCTATGCAGTTGCGTTCCGCGAGCTGCTCGGGCCCGAAGATGTCCCATGAAGTGGAAGAAGCTTCGTTACCACCTGGGCTCTACAACAATGACCATGGCATCACAATTACTTCCTGAATAATCTACTGCCGCAAACGTGATTAATTATATATATAGTTCATCGCTTAATTCCTACCGCCTCCCAGAATTGTGCAATGATGCTATCATCAGCATTGGCAGCCTCGGCCATGCGTATCAGTACTGCCTCTCTGTTGGCCTCAGGAACCAAGATTGCTACAGATGACAAACAACAATAATAACAATATAATAATAATGCCATAATTAATCCAGAATGCCACTCAAACATCTCCTACCACGGTCGAAAAAGACACAGTTTTGGAATTGGATATATAGAAATATATTACTTATTATTAATATTTATGACTTCAAATATATATACTTATAAATATATGTTCTAAAATTAAATTAATATAATTAAACTATACGGTATCATAAATGTCTAGTATGTTTTGTCTAGATCTGATTAAATTTAAAATTGTTTGACTGCTTGAATTTTAAGACAGAAAGAACTAGGGAGCAAGAAGAACAAAACATTAGATCAGTCAGCACGTACCTGCGGTCGATGTTTCCATGTGCTGCCCCGTGCAACCCTTGTTCTCGAGGTTCCAGCCGTGGCCCTCTACGGGAGAGCAGCCTGAATGAGCGGGAGCTCGCTGCTGCATTGTTTCACCAGGTTGTGCTTCTCCTTCCTTGATGGGAGGTCCGAAGAGCTGCTGGATCGACTGATGTACAGTGTGAAGGTTTGTTGCGATGCTGTTGCTACTTCTTCTGCTCAAGCAATCTGCCTGTTCCTGGAGAACCTGGACAAGTTCTAGCTGTGCCTGATGAGACACCTCCTCTGCCAAAGGAGTAGTGTTCGGAGGAAGGGAACGCAGAGAGTGGGAGGCCGGTGCTTCTTCGGTAGGGGAATGACTTGAAGGAACTTTAGCTTGCTGTCTCATATTTATTTTATGTTTCTGCAGTTCGTGAACCGATCTCATCAGCAAAAGAGGTTCAATGTCTATTTTTTAGTTTAGTTTTTTGTAATAAAAAGAACCAGTCTTTATATTATGTAATATAATAGTCACCTGAAGGTGGCTTGCAATTTTCTCTCTGCTAACTTCAGGAATCTTCATCTTCTCGTTCATCTTCTCTAATATTTTCCTTGGCACGGCATCTACATATAATCCAGACAGAGTATATAGCTTACATATTGTACAATCAATATATAATCCAGACAAAATATAGCTTACATATTGTACACTTTGCTTCAAATATACTATATACGTCACATCGATTATGGTCTTCAAGATTGGTTGTATGCATGCAGCTTTAATTTTCCATTGTTAAAAAAAAAACGTATGCATGATTGTAACATGTAATGGATCTATGAGATCATGAACAGATTAGATGGAAGTAGGTACAAGCTAAATCTACACAAATGCATGATCATAGGCCAATAAATAGTTTGAAAGCCAATAAATAGATCCTGGTTAAGACTTTAGTTATTTTTAATAAATCTATCTAAAAAAAGAGTTACGTATTTATGATCTGACCGAACAGAGTAAACACCACCCGCCCTTTGCTAGTTGCTGATTCAAGATTAAATTAGCAAAAGACGAGAACATGCATGTCATTGTGACAGTATATATGTTAGCTACCATACCATCCCCAAGGCTGTCGTATGCTTCCACGAACAACTTGTGTAGTTCAGTAGTCCACACGAGCCTTGGCTTCCTCCCGCCTCCGCCTTGTTCATGGTCCTGTTGCTGCTGATCACCACCCTTGCCGTCGCCGGTAGGTGACGTCGACGGCGTTCTACTCAGCGAGGACGACTCGACGGCCGAGCTGGAGCTTCCACCGTTCGCCTGCGGCGGCTTCGGCTTCCTGCGCTTCTTTGGCGTTACGGGCTGCTGCCGCTGCTCGTCCTTCACCTCCCCGAACTCCATGGGTTCGGAAAACACCGACCGTACCCATCCATGCATGTAGGTAAACGGTTATATAACAGATCTGTTAGACGGCATCCTCCTGCAGTCCTGCTCGTTATTTTTTAAAGAGTCCTCTGTCTCCACTACAACTAAAAACACGGAAGGGAATATTACCGGCCACCCAGTTTCACCTCGCGAAAGCACTAGAGGATTTTACCTCGTAACCGAGCGATAGGTGGGCCCGACGCAAACTGTAGAGACATCGTGGCCGCTGCCAACTTCCTCTACAGCCTGGGCATCGGCCTGCACCGCCCGTACCGCGTCCCGGCGCGCCTGCCGGGCGCCGTCGTGCTCTGCCTCGTCCCCTCGGCGTTCCTCGTCTTCGTCTCATGGCCATCGCCCGGGTGGAAGGTGTACCCATCAGCGCCGCCGGGGTCGGGGTGTACTACCTCATGCGGCTTCTGCAAGGCTAGAGGGTGCCTCAGGTTACCAGCAGGATGGCAGCAACGCCGGCGATGTCTGAATGGTAGACTCTGACGACGTCGATCAAAGACAGTCAGTAGTGGAGCTGGTACTATACGAATGTGTAGTGTAGGGCAGTGAAGGAAACGGTTATTTTATAATATACATCCCTAATTTTCTTTAATATACAGATACAAATTATTTTATAATATAATCGATTTAATCTGGAGTTGAACCCCATACCTTTTTCATGCATAGATAAATGCTCTACCAGTTGAGCTACATCCCTAATTTTCTTTAATATACATATACAAATTATTTTATAATATAATCGATTTAATCTTTCAAGTAGATACAAATTATTTTATAATATAATCGATTTAATCTTTCAAGTAGATAAACAAAACCCCGTACCTTTTTCATGCATAGATAAATGCTCTACCAGTTGAACTACATCCCCAATTTTTTTTAATATATAGATACAAATTATTTTATAATATAATAATCGATTTAATCTTCCAAGTAGATAAACAAATAATTGTTGGAGATGCGGCTCCCGCTTCTCTCTCACGTAACCACTTGAGCTACATCCCCAATTTTATTTAATATGCATATACAAATTATTTTATAATATAATCGATTTAATCTTAGTAGATAAATAAAAACTTGTTGGAGATGTTGCTCCAGCTTCTTTGACGTATTCACTATAGCTATTTTTATTTCTCCTCTTCTCTTCTCTTCTCTTCTCTCATAGAGCCAGTGTGAGCAGAAGAATTCAGTCTTTTTAGCTTCGTCTGCTCTCACTAAAGGCTTTATGTGCTCCACTGGCTCTGTGAGAGGAAGAGAGAGAAGAGATAAAAACAACTCTCGTAAACAATAAATACGTCAGAAAAACTAGAGCCGGTAGAAGCCTTAGTTTCTCACGGACAGTGATGGTGGTAAGGTCGTAAGGAACACCTGGCTGCAGTTGCAGATGCTTCAGGTTGAAGATGTAGACTATACGAGTGGGCGGAAGTTCGTGCGGATGAGGTGCATTCTGCAAATTGGCTTCCTGCCAAGTACCAACTGTGTAAGGAACACCCGACTGCAGTTGCAGTTGCAGTTGCATTTTGCAAGATGGTAGTTTCTTTGAAACACACTGTCACACTTGATGCAAGGGCAATCCATTCTAATTTGTTTTCCTCCCCCAGATCCATAATGTTATCACCAGCATTAATTGGTGCACCCAATATAGCACAAGTAATGATATGTATAAACCAATAAATCTAGAAATCTAAAACTAAAATACTCCCAACGTTGATAAAAGGATGTAATTCTTGCTTTTCAAGGAATAACCAATTTAAAATTTGACTAAAGTAATTATAAAAGTATACTAACATTTATGATACAAAATAAACATCATTAGATTAATAATAAAATAAATTTTCACACTAAAACTTACTGGAGACACAAATATTAATACTATTGATTATAAATTTGATCAAACTTAAACAAGTTTGACTGGCACAAACCCCATAGTTACATTCTTTTATGGATAGAAAGAGTATCATGTAAATCTGGTTTAATTATGTTGCATTTTATAATTTGTACTAGAAGCAGCTAAATCATCAAGAATCAAGAAACACCACTATCATCTGAAATGAATGAAAAAAAGTAGTAGTGACTAATCTCTCAACAGGACAAACAAATATGCAGCACTCAGATGTATGACAATCATCAAGAGTTCAGACCCAAAATATTTATACATATACTTGCAAAAAAGTTTCATGCAGAGCTTTTTTATTTAAATTAAGGAACAGAAAAGGTTCCGGCCTCCCACATTCACAAGTGAACGGGGTATAGCCCATGCAGAGCTTAAAGTGAAAATAATTCTTTCTAGTAAAAAAAAAGTTGAAAACAAAAATAATTTTCAGTGCAAAAAGTTTCAAATAGAAAAGTTGAATATGTAAAAAGGTTGTTCCATTAGGTTGGGGTTAGATCAGAATTAGGGAAGTAGCTCAACGTGGGTGACGTGAAGCACACAAATTGACGACGACGCCATGTAGATACGGTGGTCCACTCACAAGTCACCACTCGGTCAACAAGAGCAAACTTAGACTAAACGACTGGCTCAAAACGAGCATTTTTTTATGTATTATAATATCAGATATAAATCTCGTCGCAGCATGTTAAACCATTTCATGAGATTAATTAAAAAAATTGCACTAGACTACTAGAGTGGTACAGCTAAAGCCAGGCCCACTAGTCGCCATGTGCATGTGCTCTGTTTTGCTAATCGTTCTGCTTTGCTCCCAGCCTCCCACAGTGAATTTCCAACGACGATGAAGCAGGGAATCCATGGAAGCGACAACACCTCACCACTCCGCTCAAAGGCGTCACCCGCCAAATCTGAAACCCTCCCCGGCGGCGACCCAACCCACCTCCCAATCACGGGCGTGGCTGGCACCGGCCAAGCTGACCCTGTTCCCCCTCATCCTCCTCATCTTCTTCGAGGTCGCCGGCGGGCCATACGGCGCAGAGCCAGCGGTGCAGGCCGGCGGGCCCCTCCTCGCCCTCATCGGGTTCCTCGTGTTCCCGTTCGTGTGGGCCGTCCCGGAGTCCCTGGTCACCGCCGAGCTGTCGACGGCGATGCCGGGCAACGGCGGGTACGTGGTGTGGGTGGACCGCGCGTTCGGCCCGTTCGCGGGGTCCCTGATGGGCACGTGGAAGTACGTGTGCAGCGCCATCGGCGCCGCCGCGTTCCCGGCGCTGTGCTCCGACTACCTGGCGCGCGTGGCTCCCGCTGTGTCGCGCGGCCGCGGCGGCGGCGCCAGGGTCGCGACGGTCGTCACGTTCAACGTCGCCCTGACGCTGCTCAACTACACGGGGCTGAGCGTCGTCGGCTGGACGGCCGTGGCGCTGGGCGTCGCGGCGCTGTCGCCGTTCGCGCTGATGGTCGGCGTCGCGCTGCCCAAGGTCCGGCCGCGGCGGTGGGCACCAACTCGAGTTCGCGGCCTTCGTCTGGCTCCGCGCCAAGCGCCCGGACATGCCGCGGCCCTACCGCGTGCCGTTGGGCACCGCGGGCGTGTCCGTCATGTGCGCCGTGCCGTCGGCGTTCCTGGTGCTCGTCATGGCTGTCGCCGGGTGGAAGGTGTGCGTGGCCAGCGCCGCGTTCACCGCCGCCGGCGTCGTCGTGTACTACGTCATGGCGTTCTGTAAGGCGAGGGGATGTTTCAAGTTTGGCCGTGCAGAGGGAGGAGAATAGGAACTTAGGAAGGTTGCTAACATCATTTTATCGTCTCGTATTTGTATTTTTGAGGGGTTTTTTTATTGGTATCAAATTATCAATACAATTTTGCAAGTTTACAGAAATATACCATTTATTCACTTATTCAAAAACATGTCTTTTATCTGGAGCGAATTTCAGGCTGGGGTTAAAAAAAATCTCCTCGTCTGTCCAATGACCAAAAGCATAAGTCCAAGGTCCGGCCCCGATCGTTGTCGTCTCACATGGGCTACGACACCGCTGTATGGGTGGGGCAAGGGTTCGAGGATTTTCTAGACCTATGTGAGAAAGTCTTTTTTTTAATGCAATGCCCGGGGCTGTCTAAACCCACCGCAGGTCCAATTTTTTTATAATCCTGTCTTAGCTTGAAATCGTGCTATTTTCTATGTATTCAATAGCATTGGGCCCACACACATGTGACTAAAGACTAGAGTTTTCTTATATGTCCCTAAATATCTCTACTCTTTATTTCTCTCCTCTCCCTAACGTGTGGGATTAGACCGTCTCGTTCTACGCTTAACATGCCTTAGAATTATATGGAGTCTTCTGTTAGCAATAATAGGGCGGAAGGAAGAAGCAAACAAGGGAATACCGCAGTAATTGCTGGAAGAGGAATGATTGACCAAATTCAGTTATGGGTTAGGCCCCCGTTTGGGATTTTTTTTTCCTCATTCCTACGTTTTTTTATGAAAATGCCTGTGAAACTACGCAATTTCTGTGAAATTCCTACGTTCCGAACAGATCCTTATAGATTTTGTGTCCTCTTTTTCCTCTTCCTTCCCCTCTAAGTAGTCATCTATATCTGCCCCATTGGGCCGGTCACTAAGGTATTGGGCCTTCGAGGCCTTGGCGTTCTTTCCGGTCGGTCTTCTGTAGTAACTTGGGCCTGAGCTGTTGTCGGGCAACGCACAGTAGCAACATCTTCGTCCCGCAGACGTGCTACGCCCTATTTGACCTATTTCGATACAAATTTTGTGTGTGTTTCTACCAATTTAGTGTTGTATTAGATATATTGCTAAGTGTTGTAATATCTTGTAATCAAGTTGTGTAATAGCGGTCCCAACTGAATAATGTTAATGTGATAGTTTGGTCTTCTTGAGACTATCACATTATATTCTAATTAGTGGATTTTTCTTCGTGAAAATCATGAATCGTTTCAACACCCATAGTACCTCATTGTCTGTGCTGCTTCTTGTACATCTGGATGAACGAAGAGTTTGCCATCATCGCATATAAGCTGCAATGATGCCACATTCCCACCTTTTTCCATCCCACGGATGCTCCGTTCCTTCTAAGCCTTTTAGAGGAGCCGACTCAGCACCTCCATGTCCTTCAAATTAGTGCAGGGCATCTAAAGGGACACATGATATTCTAGTTTATATTTATATAGAGCGAGTGGTCTTATCTCAGGTTTGGTCATGGGATGTGTCGGTGCTTCGATCCGGGGGTCGATCACCAACTAGTAAATTTGTGTATTGCGTGCTCCCTCTCTCAGATGTGATGCAAGAAGAACACAAGATTTATCCTGGTTCGGGCACAGAAGGCCCTACGTTCAAGGGGGGAGGATGGATTATATTATCTTGCACCGATGTGCTCGTACAGGGGCAGGTTTACACGGGGGTGTTCAGGATGAGCTAAGACTTAGGGCTAGCGGGGTCATCCTAGGTGGTCGGTTGATTGTTTGAGAGTTCGATCAAGAATCGGGTGTGTGGTGTACGAGGGTCAGAGCTAATGTCTGAATACGAATACCCATGCGAATGCTCCTGCGAATGCCCTTTCTTCTATCCCAGCGTCCTCTTTTATAGACCAAGGGGAGGCCTGAGAGTACAGAGGTTGTAGAGACATGAGAGGCGTGTTCGTGGCACTATGCTGGCAAAGGGACGTCAATCACTGTGGCGACGTGACCTTTCCGTCCTTTCGATGTTCAGGGCGCGGTGATGGCTGACTAGTATGTCGCCCTTTGCTGCACGGGCGCTTTGCTATTCGTTCTGCCCGGACATGCCGCTGGGCACCGCGGGCGTGGCCGTGATGTGCGCCGTGCCGTCGGCGTTCCTGGTGCTCGTCATGGCCGTAGCCGGGTGGGAGGTGTGCGTGGCCAGCGCGGCCTTCACCGCCGCCGGCGTCGTGGTGTACTGCGTCATGGCGTTCTGCAAAGCCCGCGGATGCTCAAGAGGGACCGAGCGAGGAGAATTCGAAGGATACGAATTACTAGTGCTGTAGCAGTAGTATGCAGTGGTATTTGAGCCCAATTGATTCCATTCTTCCCGACCGCAAGCCCGCCTTAGGATTTCGTATGCAATGCAACCACCGAACTACAGCCCGTGAAAGTCATGGGCCCTCTAGTTCCTGGGCTGCGCGCGGGGAATCGGCTCAGTCGTCCTCCGCTGAGGTTTACCCGCTCACATCTGTACTACTATGGTCTTTTCACTAAAAAAAAGATCTGTATTATGGTCTAAAATCTAGCTAGCTAACTAAACTTAGGACTTATCCCATCTGTGCGATTTAATGAAATAATAAGTTTTTTTTAAGTTGGCTAAATTTTAGACAATATACTTTATATTAATAGATGTAATTGCATTGATGGATATATAGTGGTGGGATATGGTCGAATCAAGGTTCACACTATAATAAGAATTGGTGGATGCGAGATGATGGCGATGGACTCACACGTCAATATCACAAGCTAGAGATGTTGTATCTGTTTATAGAGGTATAATATAACATACTCCCTCCACCCTAAATTAACTAAATTATAAGACATTCTAAAAATTTTAGAGAGTCAAAGCATCTCAAGTTTAACCATCAATTATAGAGAAAACTATAAAAATTTATGATATCAAATAGACATACTATGAAAATATAATTGATAATGAATCTAATGATTTTATTTGACATCATAAATGTTATTATATTGTCATATAAGTTTGATTAAACTTAAGATATTTTGACTCTTCAAGATTCCTGAGATGTCTTATAATTTAGAATTTAGAATGAAGGGAGTAATTTAGTTTTTTTATTCACTGATGCAACCTCACTAAATACTTCTTTCTTATAAATTATAGTTTCACACAGTTTCCATCGGCTCGTCGAGATAAAAATTCGACACAAACACTCAAAGTGTATATATGCCCGACAGTCGACGACAGCTGATGGGTGAACGAGGGGGAAGGGAGCGAAGCACGCAGCATGTATGAAGCTCGATTGTCTTGTACTACAAGGTGTGGCGTGTTTTTTTCCAGGGCCGTTGAGGTCTTCTATACCAGTGTCTACTTCCTGAGAACTGTACTTAATTTAATTTAATTTGATGTTGCACAGAAAAGACCGACACACAAAAAGATACAAAAAAATGAACACATTTTTGGCATAAATAATGCCTTCCATACATTGAAGTACACCTCCGTGCCTTTATATTTGTTGCTACATAAACGTGTGATCAAACTTTCTCGACTTTAAGAATAATAGGTTTATACAAAATATTAAAACCATTTGTATTTCCAAATAATTTTATTTTGAGAATAGATTCAATGGTCTATATTATGGCACTAAATCACTAATTATGTACCAAAAAATTAACATATTTTACATATTTAGTCGTTGAGTTCGTTTGATTTCTCGGGGGTATAAAAAGAGACACAACAAGTGTAATATATACATGTTTCACATAAGATAGTTTAGGTAGTGTTTGGTTGGTGAGACAAAGTGAGATGGTCCTTTAGGGAATATTCCCTCTCAAATGTGGGACGACCCTGCCCTAGTAAAATGTGCAAACAAAGCGAGCTCAGGTGGGACGATGTTGCATGGGCGCGAGATATGTAACAGAGATTGAGGAAGACAAGAAGGAGGTGGGACGATGTTACTTGGGCGCGAGGTATCAGAGAGTGAGGAAGACAAGAAGGAAGCATAGCGGGCAACCTCGGGGCAGAGGAGACCTATGGTAACACGATTTGAGCTGGCGAGCAAATAAGGTGGCATGGGGCATGTTGCGAGCAACTGGTCGGGCCAGTGGAGGAGCGACCGGCCTCGCCGACGGAGGAGGCTTGTGGTGGCGTGCGGATTAGGTGGAACAGGGTGCATGACTGGCATAGGAGGCTCAGGGCAACGTGCGGCGGGCCTTGCTAGCGGAAAAGGTCTAGGTGGCCCACGACCGGCCTCGCCAGGGAAGAAGACCTAAAGCACCGCGACCGAGATGAGTCGGGGGCTAGGAGGGAGAGAGAGAGGAAGAGATAAGGAGAGGAGAAGGGAAAAGAAAAAGGAAGAAAAAACACACTCATAAAATGGGCCCCACTTGTCGCTAGCTGGCTATCTCACTTTTAATGTTTTTTAAACCAAACACAAAATGAGTTGATCCCATCTCTTGTCAACCAAACAGAAAATGGAGCCATATTATCCTAGAAATTGGAGACAAGACTGTCTCACCTTATGTTGACTCCCAACCAGATGCTACCTTAGGGGGCAAGGGTTAGATTATAAAAACATTTAGACCCCTAGTGTTTTTTATGATTAATGATGACACATGATTATTACGATTAACGTGTATTTTACAGAGGAAATTTGAGTTAGGTCATAGTAATGGTGATTGATTGGGAAAGAAATGGTCTTCATGCCCCTGGTGATGGATATCGTTTCAGTTTTCAAAGGATGGTCATGATGTTAAGAATCTAATTCTAAGTGCCGATTGGAGCTGAGAGACACTTAGAGTATTTAGTGCTTTGTTTTTTCTTTGACCGTACTATAAAGGGTATGAACATGTAGCTTGATCTAGATGAGTTTAATGTTTTAGGTGTGATGCAAACTTGTCAAACTTAGCACTAAGTAGCTCAGGATTTGCCCTAAGATCAATAGAAACAACTTCCATTTGCAAGGAAACTTGATTTGGAGTTGAATGCAGGGTTTTTCAGTGCATCGGACATTATTGCCCGTGGCACCAGACGTGTTCGTGTTAAGTAGCTAGAGTATGCTACTGAATGCTTTACTGTGTTAAGGCTTTACTGAGTATGCTACCTGAGGGTAGCGTCCTGTCGTTTCCAAGAATGTTCTAGAGTATAGAGCTTGATCGGACGCGTCAGGTTAACGAGCACCAAACACGTGCCATCATTTGGTTGTGGTGACGTAGGCTAAAAGTAGCCTTGGGCAGCGATTGGACTTAAACAACAGGTTTGAAACTCAACTAGTATGTTTTGGAGTGGGGGTATTTATACTTCTCCATCACCTCCAACATACCTCTCTTGCTCATTCAATCAGTTGAACATTGCCTTTGAGTGCTAAGGGAGATCAAGTGCCTAGTGAGGAATTGTGATTTGCTAATCTCAAGATTAAGGACCTCATTAGTGGATAGGGAGTAGCAAGTGTGCATCCACATATCTTATTAGACTTGTGTGAGTCAAGTGAGAGTTTTTAATTGTTACTCTTGGTGATCCGCATCACCTAGATGGTTCGGTTGTGATTGAGAGCTTGGTGATTATCCGGAGGAGATTATGGATGACCCAACTTGTCTTGTGATCGGTTGTGGGCGATTTACTAAGTTGGAGTAGGGAAGAACCATCTCGGAGACATCACTTGGTCCTTGCATGGACAAAGGGGAGCAATACCCTTACACGAGTGCTCCAACGAGGACTATGGAGAGTGTCAGATCCTCAATACCTTGATAAAACGTCATCTTGTCACTTCCTTCCTTTACTTTGAGCATTTTATTTGTGCAATTCAATTCTTGCATTGACTTTCTTAAAATTGCCATGCTAGCATAGTAATGGAACTAGGTTTTTAAGCTTTTTGTGCGGTAGACCACTTAGATTGCACTTCTAGGAGCAAGGGGTGATTAGTTTTTTAGAATTAGGACTTAATTCTCGTAATTGATTTTAGAAAAGCCCAACTCACCCTCTTGGGTATCTTGACCTTTACATAGTCAAATTTGTCACACAATTAGACATTCCTATAAACACATCTTTTGCAAGCTATGCCTCCTTGCTGCATTCCTGTAACCATGGGCAACGTTATGTGCCCATGCCCGCTACCCCTGGGCATGCATGCAAGCCCGCCAGGTTCAAGACCTATGTGGTGTTAATGAAGGCAAGTATGGCGGCCTGCGGGTCGAAGACAGTTGCTTGCAGGGTGTGGACAGTGTCCTAAGTGGCTAGGACAACGAGGGTATGGTGGTTGGCAAGGATAGTGGGTCGACGACTCGCTTCTAGATAGTACAGGTGGGGGAGGACGGCAACCAGCTTTGGAGGTGGATGATGGATAGTGCTCGGGCACTGAATTTGGGTCCACACGACCACACTTTGTGCGAGTGGAGACGCAAGTTGGGGACACTCTGCGCGAGTGGGACGACAACCTGTGTCTGCGTTGCTTAGATAACAGTGGTGTGAGATGGGAGTAAATGAATGAAACCCTAGAATCTAAAGAAGCAGATTGTATACCTCTTTTGTAATGGCACCACATATCGGTGCGGATTTGGTAGGTTTGTGGTGCGGGTATGCTATTTTCTTATCCGTCTTTCTTTGCCAAGTAGTGTACAAATCTAGGGCAAGTTGGCGTCCGTATCCACGCTCGTCGGTTCCGGTGTGCCTGTGGGTACGTGGTTTTTTAGTGCTCATTGCCATATTTAAGCTGGATTGAGCCAGCTTGAGCTACTCATTAATTTAACAAGTCAAAATGCTAACTCACTTATTAAGAAAAAAGGAACTGAATGAGCTAATGAGCTGTGAGTTTTTTCATCTGACCCTAGTCGTGGCATTATGCAGAAAGGGGTTATAACTAACATCTAGTACGATCGTACACTGTCCGTGCCAGGCCATTACTGGTAATTAAGCTGGTAGCTAGGGGATCGGATCAAGTAGGGTCCTGAGACTACATGCGCTTGCGCGCTTGTTTGGGTGGGGTTGGATTCCCATGGCTAAATTTTAGCCGAGGTCATGTTAGATGTTTGATATGGATTAAAAAGATTAAATATAAGGTTATTATAAAACTAATTGTATCAGATGTGACTGATTCATGAGATGAATATATATATATATATATATATATATATATATATATATATGATTAGCTCATGTAATGTTTTTTATGGCAAAAAACTATGAGGGAGATCCCCCACAGTATCAAACAGTTTTTCATTAATTTAAAGGAGTAGAGGTTTATACATACTCCATCCGTCCTAATTTAATTATCGTTTTTGTTGTTCGTGCCACATGTTTAACTAAATTTATACAAAATATATATAACATTTATATCTTCAAATAATTTTGTTAAAAAACTAGACCTAAAGATCTTTCCAACTATACTGATTATGTAGCATAAGTATTAATATATTTTAATATATATTTGATTAAAATTATTTCTCAAAAATGAAACCACATTTATTTTGGGACCAAGCAAGTACATAGCTCATGTAATGTTACAGAGCTCATGTTAAAGTTTTCTAGTTAGCATCAAATATCTGATGCGATTGAGCTAAATTTAGCCAGGATCAGTGGTGTTATCTCCGTACGACCTCATGCGTCGGCGAGATGAATGGGCTTTCTACAACACGACAGGGTTGCAGTTGGCCTGAGCGACGATAATTAAATTGTATGACGTAGCTACAACACTCTTTGGCACGGAGCACACCGTCACTCAGTGGCAGATGCAGGATGCGATCAGGGAGGACGTTAAGTAATAAATATCATGATTAACAGAAGATTTTTAAGAATTTTATAGAGATTTAATAAAGAAATAAGTGAATTTTATAGAGATTTAATGAAGAAATGAGCAAACTTTGAAGAAATTTAGTAGAGAAAGAAATGATTTTTATATAAATTTAATGAAGAAAGGAGGCCATAGGGGGGGCTGCAGGCCCCAGCCCCCCTGGATCCGCCCCTGCCGTCACTGAGAGTCATACAACGATTATGAGCTGTCCCACGACCAAAGCACAGGTATTTAGGGCTGGCCCAATCTTACACGGGCTACGGTCCCCTATGTCAGGGTGGGACGGAGGTTCCCCTATGTCAGGGTGGGACGGAGGTTCGGGAATTTTTCTGGACCTGCGTGAGAAGGTTTCTTCTACTTAAGCGCAATACTCGAGGGTTGTCTTACCCCCCGCGTGTCGAGTTTTTTTTAAAATACTAACTAAGAGAATTAAATATGAACTAATTATAAAACTAATTATATACGAAGTACTATTAAGCGAGAATATAATAGAGTACACGAATTAATGAGATGAATCTATCAAGCTTAATTAATTAATTCATCATTAGGGCTTAGTATTTACTATAGTGTAACATTATCAAATCATGAATTAATTATATTTAATAAATTCGTCTTACAAATTAGTCTGAATCTGTATAATGAATTTTGCTAGGATACGTTTGGTTGGAGGACCAAGTTGGATGGGATATGATGATTCATGGATATTGGGATAAGGATATCCATACTACATGTTTGGTTGAGTGGATGAGACGAGTCATTTTTCTTTTGGTTGGATGGATGAAAGTGGATGAGATTAGAATAGTTGACTAATTATATCAATTATTTATAAACAATAACAATTAGTTGGACACTAATAAATATTTACTAATATTAGTTTTGCCATGATATCATTAATTAAAAATAAATATGTTAATTAGCACACTAATAACCTAATTAGCATATGAAACATGCACAAATCAACATATTAGCGCTTATAAAATTAATCCTACCATCATAATTACTAAGTAATAATATATCATACTAATAATCCTTACTTTATTTATTAATGACAAAGATCAACAAACATGGATCAACTGGTTCGCGAGATTTTGACAAACCAGGAAATCCACCATCTGAGAGTATATTCCCTGTCATGAATATATGCTGGTTCAAGTGATTCATCGAACCAAACAACAGTGGTCCCTGAATGGCTCCATTCAATCCCATACAATCTATGCAACCAAACACACTATTAGTGTCTAAACACCGAATATAGGGGGTGTTTGGTTTGGAGTCTCTAAAATTTAGCTACTAAATTTTAGTTACTTTTAGTCACTAAAATGTCAAACAACCCTACTAAAAATGGTCTCTAAAGTTTAGAGTCTTTAGTCAGGAAGGGATAACTAAAACTCACTAAAATATTTTAGTCCACTAAAGTTTAGGAACCAAACACCCCCATAATAGAGCTAAACTTTAGCCTAGATCAAACACCCCCATACTATATAATGCTAGCCAACGCCGACCATGGAGCTGAGGCGTCACTGCTCACGCGAGCGCCTCGCTCTCTGGTCGGTTTTCCTCACCGTGCCACGCCAGACATCTCAGCAGACCTCACATCGCATGCATACATGCTTGGACGGGAGTCTGATCTGGAGTGGACCGCTCGCCGGCCGGTGCCCAACTGCCCACTGACAGCAGAGAGTAGAGCGCCATTCCGGCCTGTAATCACGGATCGATCGAGCTCGATCCCTAAATAAATCCTGCCTCTGTTACTGTGGTTTTCATTTTTCGAGAAATATCTTTGATTAATTATATATTAAAAATTATTAATAATTATGACATATAAGAAAAATCTTTAAATCTAGTTTTTTATATAAATTTATTTAGAGATCTAAATATTACACGTATTTTCTACAAATCAAGTCAAATTTGTAATATAAATGTCTAAAACGACACTCTTTTTAGAACGGAGCGAGTACTGTCAGTATAATGTATAAAAGTAAATCCCAATGAGTCTGATCAGAGACGTTTTATAATGCCCTAGTCTCTGTCTATGTCACCTCTAATGAGGAGATGTTTGGTGCTATGGCTAAAGTTTAGTCTAGGTCACATTGAATATTTAAATATCAATTATAAAAATTAAATATAAGCTAATTATAAAATTAACTGTACATAAGTAGAATAATTAACAAGATGAATCTATATTAAGCCTAATTAGTCTATCATTAGCACATATTTAGTGTACCACAACCTTATCAAATCATGAACTAATTAGGTTTAACAAATTCACCTTGCAAATTAATATGTCAACATCCGATATGACATTGCTAAACTTTAACCCCGAGATACACCCGGAGTCTAAAGTCTAGATCCTTGTGCCTATGTACGGCTGTACTGTACAACCTTCAACTCTACTGTACGCGGACGTAGTGTTTGTGTGCTGTGTGCCTGCGTTGGTGTGTGTCAAGAACGTAGCTAGTGAGAATATTGTTTCCACTTCGAGGAGTACTATCTCCAAAGTTGAGCACGGCCTATGCCCCTGCCTGGCACGGCATGGTTTGACCCGTTGTGTCATCCGGTTGTCTCCCTTATCCATTATCGTAACTACTCGACGGCCCAGCCAGGGCACGTAGGTCTTTCTCTCTTTTTTTAGCCATACTAGCCCGAAAAACACATGTCAAGACATGATCAGGCTAGCCTATAGCCTACTATATAAAAAAAATCCCTAGATTCAATAAATTTCAACAGATTCAAGTTACCAAACTAACTTCACAAATTCATAGATTTGATAAGATAATAAGAATTTCACATATTTAAACAAAAAATACAAACCAGAATCTTTCTAGATAGAACTCACACCTCGTGAGAAACCCTAGAAAAAAAGAGTACCACCAGCTCATTTTTAAATTCAAATGTTCAAAGTCATTACATACCATAGTTCAAATGTCTTAAACTCACACTCACACTCACACTCACACTCACACTAACAATGACTCACAAACTGTGACTCAACATTTAGGAGTAGGAATCAACCATGACAAGAAGAAGCTCCCTTATCAAGCCACATGTTCTTGAAGTAGTATTCTAACGTCTTGTCTATGATGTCCTTTATCTTGACCTCGCTCCTAGTCCTTGATGCAGACCAACATCTCCATTGTCTCTCAGTCCAATTATATATTGTCGTCGCTCCTCAATGATCATGTAACTAAGACTAAAGCAAGACACCGAAGAAGTAGTTTAGACAAGAACACACATAATATCTTTAGCCAAAGTAGAGAGAACCAGATAGGTTAGTTTATGCTCGTGCCACCAATTTCGGATATCAAAGTCATCATCATAGGCCACAAAATTGTCACGGTTAAGGTAAACAGTGAGCTCAGAGAGACCAGGAGATGATCCAACACTTGAAGGACCAGAAGAAACTGATCCTCTAAAAATCTTACTCCATACTTGTTTCCTCTTATCTATCAGTCTAGATGGATGTGTGGTCCTAGCTGAAGATACTGCTCCAGAGCAAGGGTTGCTTCGTCTTCCTTGCACATTGGTGTGTGTGGCTCTCAGTCTATAGGTTTGAACTCAACAACCTTGCCTTTCAGATTCGTGCCCAGTATGTGTTGTTCCTAATTCTTATTTCATAGGTCACCATCGAAGGCCCCTTCGCTGCGTTCGTAGTAGCTGTTGTACATACATCTGGCAATGTTCCGGCGGTGGCAAAGTGACTTGTTCAAGACAAGTAACAGTGAGGCTATCCCTGATCTGATCCCCCCCTTCTGTTCTCAGTAAACGTGATAGACTGAGGCCTATTTGATAGTATGGTAATAAAATGTGTCTTTCTTTTCATATGTCAATAGGTTCATATATTTCGAGTTGTTATGTTCATGTATCATGAGTACACAACACAACTAAAACGTTGAAAGATCATTCTAGCTGGTAGGAAACTTAATGAAAAATCATTATATCTGCCTTGCGAGCTGAATCTGTACGATAAGCATTCCTTGGATATTAGTCTTAAGAAACTACCCAACAATGATTATTTTCTCATTCGGCAAAGGAAATATTGTCTTTCTGGTTACACCTACTTCTATTTATTATTTTTGTGAATGTATCATTTTCCACCTGTAGTATTATAGTAATCCAAATGTTGTTTGCTGTGATGTTTCTGTGAATGTATCATTTCTCTTATTTCACACATGAGAGTATCATGTACACACGTCATGCTTCTTTTTGTAGTTGTTAGACTTTGTTAGCTCGTAGTAGCTTTTTTGATATACTTGAATCAGATTCTCATTGGTTAGTAATATATATTTTTTTCTACTAGATGAAGGATGACAAGAAGTTACTGCAACACTCAAAAGGTGGTGGCACAGGAAGGCTATCACAATTTGAAGGTATTTTACTTGAACATTTTGATTTATGTACGTGATCAAACTGTTTGAATTGTGGGAAAGGGTGCCTTTTATGACTGTGTTTGAACATTTTCTTCATGCTTGATATTCACCTAGTGTATAGCAACTACGTCAGAAGTTGTAAAGAATGCAACCAGTGATTATGACTTGTTGACAACAGTTTTGAGCACAAGAAACAAGTGTTTTGGTCACCAAATTGTTTATAGCATAGTTGCCCATTGTATAATAATAGTTTCACTATTTGCACCGAATAACAAAGCAAGTGTTATTGATACAGACACAAGTTTTCTAAAGTACAAAATCCTAATAACCACTTATGTGTTCACATTGTTTTGAATTGCACTTATATGTGATCCAAACTATTTGAACTGTTGTCGATAAGCTGGTCAATTCCTCAATCCTAGTGCGGAGCAGTACTGGTGCGTGCAACACTGATTAAAGTTTATCTCTTTAATTCTGTTTTCATTTCCCAATCACGATTGCATGTTTGTGTCTGCTAGTAACTGGTCTTGAAATTATTAGTATGTATTCAGAGGTCAAATGTTCTCTCCTTATTACTCTCAGGACTAGACTGTTGATGATGAAAAAAAATTCAACGAACATGTAGACTAGACTGTAGATGACTTGGTCGTTATAGGGGATTACTTGCTAGTTTATTTTGCTATAATCTGCCTCTACTATCTTTAATTGTGCCATGTGTTGGCAGGTGAAATGCTGACATGTTCTGCTAGTGCAAAGTTCATTTTTCTTTCCCTTCGTACGTTTCTTATTTCATATAAACAAACAATACCAGTATACACTACTTGTCAGTTTTGGACAACTAATAGTTCTTTAATGCAGTTTTGTATGTTAGTGTATTTTTCTATCTAAAAAACTACAGAATTTGTTTTATGTCAGCATTTGTTTGAATGAAATAGAACAGTGTATTCTTCTATCTAAAAAAAGAACTAATCTCTGACTCTAGAATTATTTGAGGTACATGCGTAAAAGTACATGATGTTTGTTCTCCACCGTGTACTGACAATACACTGATTGTAGATCAATATAGCATATGCCCGTGTAGAGTCTTGGTATTTTTTTATACAGCTAAATGGAATGCAATATTTCATCTGCAGATTTAAGTTTATATTACAGTAATATAAGTAATAACTAGTATACAGACATTTATTCTGTGCCTCTGTCATGTCCAAGCTGTAGATGAAATTTCATGGGAGTTGTGCTATTTTGCCCAGCTCATAAAAAGGCGCTTCTATTTGTTATCTATTCTGTACATTGTTGTAGTTGTATGCTGCTACTTGGATTTTGGGTGCAATACACAATACTAGATAGCATTATACTTGACGTAATTTTCATTTTGGTTTGATTTATGATGCATGACCAGTGTTCCTAATTAAACCTATATGTGATAGGTAAGAGAATGCAAGAAGAAGGAATGCAACAAGGCATCTTTAGAGGAGCTTTAGATATTTTCTTGTCATAATCACCATGGTAAACTCAAACTCTTATCTTACAGGAGCTTTAGATATTTTTCCACATGCCTAATTACATCTTTATATTATTTTCCAGGAAGTGTTGGGTCCAACTCTTTGCCTTGAGTTTCTTGAAAAATGGTTCTTCACATATAACTGGATGGATGTGCTTGATCTGTTTTTCACAATCATTTCTTTTGGTTTTGTAATTCCTAGAAATATGTGCATGAACCTTATTATCTCAAACAATAGACTAGTGTTCTTGTTAGTTGCAATGGGCATGCAATCTTTTGGTGTGCCTATCTTTGTTGGATGACTCAAATGGTGTGTAAGACTATGTATTGATCTTCATGTGATTTATGTGTACCTTTGTATATATGACGAATTTTAAGCTTGAATTTGTTCTAATTGTTTTCTAATTGTATTTATTTTTTGGCATATTTATGTGGTCCCGTTGGATGATCTGACGCTATAAATATAAGGACTATTGGATGATCTGACGCTATATCCTTGGGTGATGGAGCGTCTATCGCTAAACATCGCAATAGACTATTTGACGCTAAAAATGTTGAGGGCAACAGACTGTCTGACGCTGAAAGTCTTGTCAGAAGTCTGACACTATATGTTTTTAGCGTCAGATCGTTTGACGCTATAAGCGCTTTTAGCGTCAGATCATCCAACGCTAATTTTGATGTTGTGGTGTAGTGGAAGACAATAGGAGAGCTCGAAGATCCGTAGGTAAAGAAGCCTCCAGAGATGAGCAGGACGACGGAAGTGGCAGGTGGTTAGTGGGGGATGGGAGGCAGGGAGGAGGAGCGGCGCAACATGGGATGGGAGGATTAGGATTTAGGGTTTAATGGGGAGGGAGGCGCCGCGACGGTCGACTTATATGCCACCCCCATACTGAGCCGTGACCGTGCCAGCCTTTAGTATCCGTCTAGGTCGGGCCACCCGGCGGGCCGAGGTGGAAGCTCATGCATGACCTGTGGACTTGGTCGTGCTTAGCACAGGCCCTATGGAAGCCATGTCGGGCCATGCTTGGGCTGGGCCAATTTACCGGGCTCCGTACCATGCCTGTGGGCCTTGGGTTGCATGTTGAACTTTAACTATCTTTGTCCTATAAGGCTTTCCCCAATGCATTAAGCCTCAAGATCCATGTAGAATCACATAGAAAAAAATAGATGCTCTATAATTGTCATATGTACGTGCATGTAGAAGTACATATGCTTAAGAAGAGTGAAGGTGGTCCAGAGAGAGAACATAAAAGTGACCCATGATAAAAGGGAAAAGTCCTTGTAAAAACCATAAGTAGTGATAGTTTGTATTGAGTGAATAGTAGTCTCGATATTTTCTAGGTTATGTGGATTACTTTTATTTGTACCGAAACCACTAAATATGCAACTATGGTATATGTGCCCGTTAAAATGCTTCACATTTGACTATATTTCTAATAAATAATATTACATTTATGATTCTAATTAATTTATTATGAAAATATATTTTATAAGTAATGTAATGACATTTATTTGATATAAAAATTATCATACTTTTTAATCTATGATTAATCAAATTTATCATACGAAAGCATGACACTATTTCAGAATTGTATTTTTTAAGGACGGCTTCCTATATCCTTAATTATAAGTTACTCTAAACATTTTAGAGATTTAAAGCATCAAGTTTGATCAAACTTATGATAATATAATAACATTAATGACGTCAACTAAGTATTATTAAATTTTTCATAAATTATATTTTTATAGTATACCTATTGATAATCTTTTCTACAATTTTGGTCAAACTTAAATACTTTGACTCTCCAAAATTCACTTATAATTTAGAATGGAATTTGGAACGGAGTACGGAGATAGTACTGTATAAGTATAATAGTAATACTACTACTATATACACAAGGTAAAAGGCGACAACGCGAAAGACTGTCAAAAGAATTATCAAAATCAAGAAACAGTGAGAGCTAGCTGATCCGATCTTCTGTATGCGTTGCCGGCCCAGAGATGGACGGTGTGCGCTCGCACGTCCCGTCCGCTGTGCATGCAGATGCAAAGCTTTCTTGCTGAAATTTCGATTGGTGACTTGGTGCATGTGCATCTCTCGACGACAGAGACTACAAGTCCTATATATGGCTCACGTGTAGCACAATGCAGGTCACTCTCCGGACACCTTTGCAGTCACTCCCATTTGTCACAGAGTACTATTCCGTATGTCATTTGTAAATTGAACTATTATACAAGTTGTATATGCAAAGCCAAGTGACAGAGAAAGATAAGAGAAGGAAAACAACAAGAAGAGAAAAAACAGGAGGAAGAAGAAAAAGAAGTCGAGACTAGCTAGAGGAAGAGAAGATAAAATAAAAAGGAACAAGATACAATATATATCAATCTTGATCATCTCAGTCGGTTGTCGCGCTCTTGAACTTTCAGTTCTTTGTTGATGTCTTTTTAATTTAGTTGGAGCAGTTACATCCGTCGGTCGGCGAGATGCTTTTTTTTTTTTTTGGAAATTCGTTGCATGGGATTTTGGGTATGGCCGTGTAGGACACGGTCCACACGGACGATAAACTGTGTAACGTACGCGACTCTTGGACGGCAGGCACGGAAGACGGATCAGGACATCCATCCGTTCGTCATGATTCAGGAACACACCGTGACTGCATATATAGTACACATATATAAAACCAAAGCCGACCATGGACGTGTGTGCTGCGTCACTAGTACGTACTATGCTAACTAAGCTAGTAGCGTGCGCCTCGCCTCATAAGATCATCATCTCACGCTGGTGAACGAATGCGTTGGCACGACGTGCGTCAGATTTCGGCAGGACAAATCGAGGGATGCAAGCGCGACGTAGGACGTAGGTGTACACTATTAACGTCTGAATAATCATAGACATGTAATACCCATATCATATCATATCTGAATTCGATATTCAAAATAAAATTTCTGATATATTATCTCTAGTCTGCACCCAAAAAAACTTTGATGTTATTGTTTATCCAGTGATACCAAATCTCGATCACTGCTCTCCCGTCTGCGTCCAATACAAATTATTCTTCACTCGGAGCTTCCCTGTCTGTATCATGCTTTTTTCGCGAACTGTGTCGTGGCACATTTTTCGTTAAGCGGAAGTAGAGTTTGTTACATCTTAAGCTAGCCATGGTAATCGAGTGATTACCGAGATCAGCGACTGAAAAACACAAACATGTTTGCGATTACACAACGCGTCCGTATCTACTCAGTTCCGATATGAAGACTGGATCCATATGTTTGTGTGTGGTACAAAATCCTTAGAGCTCAGGTGTGTACACGTCCAATTAGTGAAGTTCAGTCCAAAATCATGGTCCATGTACAATGCACAAGCATATATCTAGTACATATATAAAATATGTATCAGTATCCAACATATTTGTAACATAAAAAGAAACAATTACCCATATTTGTATTTGTAACATCGCTCGTAACCGATCCGGTTTCATCTAGCCTCGTCATGTGCTTTAGTTGGACTAGACCGCTCCTACGTCCATGCTCATATGGGGTATGGATGTCACTATCTCTTGATACTAACACAAATCGGATAGTTCAGGCTCGAATTCATATTCAGATATCCATTTAACTTTGTTATCCATAATATCCATTCAATAATTTTAGAAAAGCAAGGTGTGTATAATGATAGATCAAAATGAAAGTATACTAAACTTTACACGTTAAACAATAATTAAAATGACATTGTTATTAGTCATATTCTATATCTATATATATCCGATATTGAAATATGAAAAATTCTTCCTTCACTCCTCAAATCATCACCCCTTACGTACTCCTATCCCTCTTCTTACATCCCATGGTTCATTATCTCTCATTCGGTTTAGAGCGGCAAAATCCTCACTAGCACTACAACATTCATGTTGTGGCTTGTTTGGTCGAACCCGTCATGAGATGGAATCACATAACGATCATGTACAATGAGTATCCAAAATACAGATAAAAAGTAGTGGTGCATGCCTATCATGGTGTCTGAGCAATAGCCGAAAGTCATGAAAACTCATAATCGTACGACACCTACAAGAGAGGGATAGAGTAGATGGAATTGAAATGGTTCATAAAACTAGATGAATTTGAGCGATGAAGAGATATAAATCTCATGATTCAAAGTGGAGAGCTTGCTTGATGAACCGGGAGTGGATTAGTGTTGTCTTAAGAGATGTTTAGATAGGTGATTGGGTGGTCAAGCCTAGAGGGTAAGGGTTTGCAGCACAAAAGTTTGAAGTGTTCTTCCGAACAATTTGAGTCTTATTTGGGATAGTTATGGAGTGCATACCAGAGGAAGGGGTTTTCATGTTTTGGGTCTAGGTGTTAGCGAGTGCAACGAACAGTACCAGGGAAAAGGGGAAATAGATTGTGGGTGCATGAAGTGTTGCACTGTCTCTATGTGATTCCTGTGACATACCATGTGGTCAGGTGGAAAGTTCATCTGGTCTTTAGGTGAAAAAGTGTCTAAGTACTAATTGTCCATGTATTCTGAGTCAATCTAGTTCTCTTTAACAGTTTTCTATAACACGTCGACAAAAATTATGAAAGTGTTTGTTCTTGGTGTTCTTTGGGTTGCTCGTAGGGTTTGTAGTGATGTTTCCTAAGTGTTTTTATGGTCATATAAGGGTGTCTAGGTGATGTGTTGTTGTTGTTGTTGTGTGGCCTAAGGATTAGCCTTGCATGAAGGTGTTTGAACTAGGATTTAGGATTTGTTAAAAAATATGATTAGAGGAGAATAAAACATGGAAAGGAGTTTGATGGAGTTAACTTTGATGAGTTGGTGGCCTTGTGTCACTAACCTCAAACTGGTTCTCTAGACCTTCTTGCATCCCATCAAAGAAGTAGAGTTTAAGGAGAATTGGAATTTCTTTCCATTAAACATACATGCTATTAGAGAGAAATTTGAGATAACCATGAGAGGGAGACTATATAAGGTGAATTGAGGTGATTAATTCGAGCTGGTAGCTGGGGCCATAGGGAGAGAGGAGGATATCTTATCAAAGTGCTTGTAATGTATAAGTATTCTAGTGGATAGTCTAGTAGGACGTTGAAAGGTCCTAAATGATGGCTAGAGGGGGGGTGAATAGCCTAAATCGAAATCTAAAAACAATCTCAACAACAAGTTAGATAGCAAAGAAGCGAAGCTTGACTTGCACTAGCCTACTAGGGGATGCAAAGCCACCTAACCACAATTTCTATCCTAAATAGCTCTAGGATCACTCAATGCCTACTCAATTCTAGTAGCCCTCTAGTCACAACCTAATATACTAGGACAAGTATGAATAAGGTAATGTGAAGATGGGAAAGGAGTTTATACCGCCGAGGAGTAGTAGGGGATGAACCAATCAAGTGAATACCAATGAAGTCAATCAATCACAAGAGACAATGGTTGACACTTGATTTTCTTCCGAGGTTCACTAGTTTGCCAACTAGCTAGTCCCCGTTGTGGCAAGACACTCACTTGGAGGTTCACGCGCTAATTGGCATCACACGCCAAACCCGTCACTGGGTGCCGCACAACCAACACAAGATGAGGCTATTGAAACGCCACGAACAATCCACTAGAGTTACCTTTGCGATCTCCCGCGGGGAAGGCACAAGAACCCCTCACAATCAACTTGTAGTCGACGAAGCACAATCACCAAGCTTCTCGATCTACCACCGCTGCTCTAAACCATCTAGGTGATGGCAATCACCAAAAGCAACAAGAAATCCACAGTGAGAACGCCTCCCAAGTGCCACTGGATGCAAGCTATATGCGAAATGCACTTGGATCACTCAATCTCTATTGGGTTTTCACTAACCAAGCATAGAGATCAGTGGGAGGGAGTTTGCTCAGCTCAAAGGAGTCTCAAGATGTTCAAATGTGCGAGGGAGAGATCCCCTAGCCGGCCAACACATATTTATAGACCCCTCAAAGTCCACTAGTCGTTGCCCTGTTAAGTTGGCGACGGACGCTCTTCACGGGGGCGACGGACGCTCCGTCGCCAGCGTCCGACGCACTGTCAGAACTAGCCGTTGGGCTGCTTCACGGGCGACGGACGCTCCGTGCCAGCATCCGACGCTCGGTCCTCCAGCGTCCGGCGCATGTCTTCAAACTGCTCGCTTGAAGAGCTCTCTGGAAGCCCGACGGACGCTCCACGACGATCCGACGGACAGCGTCCGTCGCACTCTGAATTTTCTCTGCGGCTTCAGTGTGGCCGACGGACGCACGGGGTTCAAAGTCCCAGCGTCCGACGCCATCGTCCGTTGCGTCGGACAACGTCCGACGCCCTTCTCTTCAGCGTCTGACGTCTGTTCTTTGTCTCGACTTCTTCCACATTTGCTCCAAAGTTTCCAAGTACTAAATATCCACTTTAGTGAGCACTCTTGGCATGTTTCACTTGTCATTTTAGCATGGAGTATGTCACTAGGTCCTAAATGCACATGCATTATAGATAACACCTAGTGGCACTTGACAAACCGTACTCACTTTTGTATTTCTCCTCTTAATAGTACGGTTGTCTAACCTAAATGTGATCACACCCACTTGGTGTCTTGACCACTAAAAGAAAAGCCCTAGCAAATACCTTTGCCTTGTTTAGCTTAGGGTCTTTCCATTTTCCTTCTTCTTCAAGTGTGAGCTCTAGGTCTCCACCACCTTTGCTTGCTCCACCACTTGTCATCATCTTCAATGAGTGTACTATACCTACTCAATCACTTAGAGCTAGGTTAGTTCTTTAGGTTTCATCAATTATCCAAAACACTAGAGATCTCTCAGACGTGCGGGCAGTCTAGCAAAACACTAATTACTTCGCCATGTTGGTTGGTCAACTAGGGTTTGGTCTTGTTTTTTAAACAATTTGGAGCATTTCTAAGTTGTATGGGTGACCACCAAGAGATATGTTCTTTTGTGACTAGGATATGGAATTGGTTTGGGGTTCAAGCATTACTCGTAAGAGTGTAGAAACCATTGGAACTTTGGAGAGAACCTCTGAGCGATATCTCTAGGATCTTGCCTCATGTTAATCGATCAGATTGACATGATTTGACTTGGGTCAATCAGAGAACCTCTAAAGACCATTAGTTAAAACTAGGGTTTCCTAGTGATCAGAAATTAGAGTTGGGTGACATCGACATGGTTGCCAAGGTATTAATTACATGAGAGATACGAAAGAGGGAGATCATGGGACAAGATCAACACGAGCTAGGCTAAAGTCCTAGAAAGATTATAGGTGGTAACAAAGGTTCCTATTATGGACAAGGGAGGCTATAGGTAGGGCTTAGAGCTTTCAAGGAGGTTTTAGAAAACTTAAATTTGAAACAATTGTTAGGTCGTGGGCTAGTGGCACTGACTATGGCTCATACCATTCGAGCAAGGAGAGCAATAGAAGATAGCTCAAGTACAAAGGACTCGTGTGTAACACTCCAACCCATTAGTAGCATGTAATAGTTATGAAGTTAACCCATATGGTCCATGTGGTCCAAGTGGCATTATGGTTGGTCGGTTTAGTACCACCCTAGAAGTTTATTAGGGTGTCCTTAACAAGGGATTGCAAATCGCTAGTTGGTATGGAGATTTAAATTGATTAAAAAATAAAAGATTGTATAACCATAAGTGTGTCGAAAGATTCTGGGAAGGTGTGCAAGCTAAGCGCTTGCCATCTCGCTAGCTCTGTGGGTTTTGTGGTCCTCTCCTTTTCTGATTGGTCTGATGAAGCTCCTAACTAGCAGGGTTGTTAGCCATTGCGGACACCCTTAGGAGGGTGAGGGTCAGCATGTCGTTCCAAATGTAGACCCTTTTATACAAAGCGAGGCTATACGTGCGTAGGTTCATTCCATGTGGGGAGCTAGTCCATAAAGCAGAATTTAGATGCAGAGTGTTACATCGATCGAGGGCCGATTAATGATCATGAGTATTATTTGATTTAAATTTATTATATATTAGAGCAAGTTTAATAATTCAGCCCACTACTAGCTGTATGAATCCTTACAGTCAACCTCTCAGCTCACTCATATAATAGTTATACCTTTAGAATCAATAGAGGATCCACTTGTCTATCTCACAGGATTCCTTGATTATTGTACTCAAGCTGGCTGTAAACTTACAACTCACTCATCTTCTCTCTCTTTCCCTCTCTCTTCCACCTTATCATTTAGCCTGCTTACAACTTCTTATTATACTTGCTCTTAATTAAGTAATCAGGGTATTTGGTTCTATATTTGTATTCAACGAAATTATACTATAAATAGTATGCGTCTCTATTTGTTTCCACCCCCGGAGCACCATTCATATAATCATGGATGGAGCTCCCAAAAACAAATACGACATATTCAATCCAGATACCGTACAACCCTGATTACTATCACGGCATCAACTTGGTATTGCTCATGTATACCTTGACATATATACGATATATATATGGATACTGCAGTATATTTTCTTAAAAAAAACTCAGTGTTATAACACACCGTACAACCTAGATCCTCACAAACAGTCAACTTTAGGCCATCCTTAGTGAGAGTTTTATATCACAGTTTCCAACGCAGTCATATTTTGGAAACAGTACGGAGTAGTTTTATCCTCATAAAACTATCTCTACTCTCATGAAATTTTTATCATTTCTCTTCATCAATATAGTGTCACATCAACATATTTAATATCCATAAAACTTTGATGAAACTTCATTGAGACTGACCTTATACATGTAAGTTGTGCGGCCTAGTACGTTACATGCGCTTTGGTGAGTACTCTGTAGATCATTAAATAATTATCGTCGTTAACGTACATACTACAAATTTAACTCAAATTATATAAATATGTATGACATTTGTCTTAATAAATTTATTAAAAAATTGGATTTAAATAGCGTTTCAATAATACTAATTATATATCATAAATATTAATTAATATTTTTAATATATATTTAGTTATAGTTGTTTTTCGGTAAATAACGGAGTGCTCCTGCGTCAGTACTAGTCCGATCAAAGCGCATTAAAAATATAAAGGCGTGTTTGGTTCCGTGGGAAATTTATTTGTTGTGTCACATCAAATTTTTCGGCACTAGTTTAGTGTATTAAAAATAGACTACTTATAAAACTAATTACATGCCCCTGCGGGACTTAACAAAATGATTCTATTAAGCTAAGTTAATCTATAATTAATAAATATTTATTGTAGCACAACATTGTCAAAACATGGACTAATTTATATTAAAAGATTCGTCTCGCGAAGTTGCCTCCGGCTGACAAATTACATTTTTAATTAGTATATTTTAAATAGACTAAATTAAAGACGGGAGATTGGGATCCAAACAGCCCCTAATACCCGTATGCACCACCTACTTTTGTTGGGCCGTGTCATGTACAGTAGTGTAGTACTAGTTGGATCAGAGCGATCCGCACGGAGACGAGGACCAAGGATCCAAGCTTGACAACGCCGAGCTTGACGTGTCCCTCTCCTACGCAGACGACTCCTCACTCGTTCTCATCCTCGGCGGCGACGCCGTCTCCCTGACTCCGCTGTCGTACTTCGACGCGTGCTGAAGGGTGTGTTCGTGAACAATAGAAGCGCGTTCCTGGCCTTGCTCGGCGAGACCGACTTCATGTCCACGCGTGCTTCGGCGCATTAGAGGTGCGGATATCCGCAGCGAGCCAGCTTCAAGGTGGGCCTCGTCCTCCGCGGCGTGGAGGCGACGGTTGCCGGGGAGAAGCTCCGGTGCCCGGCGACGGTGAGCATCGCAATGAGGGAGGCGTCATCCGCGAGCTTTCTAGACTAGCTCTTAGCGCTGGCCGCGCACGCTCGGTGCATCGCTCTCTGTGGCGGTCGCGTTCGCTCGTCTTGGTCCAGGTCCGCGCCGCCCTCTGCCGCTCTGCGCCGACGGTGAGCTCGCTGCGTCACCCTCCTTGCCTGCCGTGAGCACCCTTGTCATGCCTTGCCCCGCGCCATCCACACACGCTCGCAGCAGCGCTGGCCGCGAGAGCAGCGTGCCAGGCCCACGGCGTCCGCACAAGCTCGCTGCAGCCCTGGCGGAGTTCATGAGCTGATGTCTTCACTCTTCAAGTCTTCACGGGAGAGAAGCCAAACCAAGGCTGAAAACGTGTGGAGCCCTTTGATCTTGCTTCGAGGGTGGGGATCGAACGAAAGTTACAACGTGGCAAGTCACTGAATCCGCGTCCGCTACGACACACACAGTGTGTCCGGTCTTTGTCTTTAGGGTGTTTATTTTCCTACGTCTAAACTTTAGACTTACGTGGCAAGTCACTGAATTCGCGTCCGCTACAATACACAGTGTGTCCGGTCTTTGTCTTTAGGGTGTTTATTTTCCTACGTCTAAACTTTAGACTTATCATATCGTATATTTAGACAACAATTTAGAGTATTAAATATAAACTAATTACAAAACTTATTACACAGATTGAGTCTAATTTACGAGATGAAATTATTAAATTCAATTAATCTATAATTTGACAATGTGATGCTACAGTAAACATTTGCTAATGATGGATTAATTAGACTTAATAGTTTCGTCTGGCTAATTAGTCTAATCTTGTGTAATTAGTTTTTAGTTAGTTCATGTTTTCTTCCCCTAATTACCATCCAAATATTGGATGTGACTTCTGTTTTATACTGCTACAGTATACTACTAAAAAGACAAAAAGATCATGCATGCGCCCAAGGCCAGGATCCAAGATCGGAGTGGCACTGTTCCCTCTTCAAATCTACTCCCTCGTATATTAATTAATTAATTACTCTATACTCTATCCGTCCGTAAAAGTTTGCAATTTTACACCTAGAACTGTATATGTGAAAGTTTCTAATTTTATTTAGACCTGTAAAAGCTAACAGTGGTACTCTAGGACCTATAATGTTCTGTACCTCGAGGAAACTGTCAGTATCCCTCCGTCCAGCCAGTCAGTGATCATGCTGTGACGTGAGTGAGTGATAGAGGACGAAAAAATTGTATCGGTGTATATGGGTCTCTTTTCTCTCTTGACTAACTTCATCTTGAGAACCTATAATTACAAACATTTCGTGACAGATGGAGTAGATTGGAAGAGGGTCAAAGTTCCATGTTCCTTCTTCCAAGCTTGGATTATAAGTGATGGTGCTTAATTCCCCACTTTGTAATGCAATCGGACCATGAAGGGGAAGTGATACCTAAGGTGCTATTTGGTTTCGTCGGTGGGAATGGTAACGTAAATACAATCAGGTTGCAGGGGTAAGCGTTGCCAGGAAAGAAAAGCGAGATTTATTTGGATTGATATATTTTATTGTCTTGCAGGCAACAGAATTGTACTGTCCGTCATCGGATTACACCACGATCAATTATTGGCCGGAGCAACCAAACAAAAAGCAACAAAATCCATTATCATAGTGACCTGGTTACGGGCCAATAAGACTGAACCAAACAGTACCTAACTGTAATCCATTACCGAACTGTTCAATTTGACTTTGATTCCACTGGTGGTTGTAGTTGTAGACTGTCATCAGATTAGTACGATGCCTTGCGCTCGAGAATCGTTCTGACCTTGGGGCTCGTGGCTGGAGTAGTTCCGCTGCCCCCGCTGTCCCCTGCAACGTCTGTCAGCCTGACCGCGGTCTCCTCGTCGGCTCTGCTCGAAGCATCGTTCTGATGCATAATCCGTGGCACAAATCGTTAAAATTGTCAAGATCAAGAAACGGTACGCTCTCATTCACGTTTCCGCCGTGCACCATAAGACTCACGTACAACGGAGGTCACTCTCCACCACACCATGCAAACAGCCCTCATTTTCAAGCCCTCCCTCACTTCCAGGTCTTGTCCCCAAACTGGAGGTGCGCTCTCACGCCTATGTTTCTTCGTCAAATATGTACCGCATTGAGCTTATCCTTACCCACACTTCACTTTCAATAGTCTTATGTACTCTCTCGTCTCAAAATATTGATCGCCATGATTTACGTGTTGCTGAGTCTCACTCTATTTATAAAAAAAATATTAACTATCTCTAGATAAATTTATTAAAAAAAATAGATTCAAATATTAATGATCCTAATTATGTATATTTTCAATATATATTTAGTCAAAATTGTTTATCGGGGAACAAAAACGACAATAAATATAGAAAAAAAACATTAAACAGCAGTTCCGAAGATTCTTTTGTTTACATGTGCTTAAGTCGTCGTACTAGTTTCGAAAAGAGACGACTAGTTTCCCTGCCTGATATACATCGATGTCTATATATATCCAGCCTCGTTTGTACTGTTGAAAATAATAGCAATTTAGCGATGCATAAATTAATTCCGACAATCATGAAAGGAACAGCAACGTGTATCATAGATATACGAGCTGCTACAAGCGCTACGATCTGAGACAAGTTCATAACTCCTAGCGCTAGTAACATAGTGAAAACAAGAGCGAGGAAGGGAGAGGGAGAGAACATCATTATAGCGGGGGTTCGACGGCGTGGGCGATGGTACGAGTCGAGGGTGTCGGGGAAGAAGTCGGCGACGGCGTCGAGGGAAGAAGACGCGCTTCCCAAAAACTTGATACACCCCCGTGCAGAGACGCGAGCAGGAAGCCGCGCACCCGCAAGATCGGGACGGGAAATTGCCGGACTATTCACGCGCATGTCGTGCGTACGCGCCTATTGGCCCCGCCCAGTCCGATGAGGCGAGCGAGCACGTGTATTTCTTCCTTTCCTCTCCTCATCCATTGCTACAACTAGAAGAGATGATCTGACCTCTTTAGAAGGTCTCACTTCTTTTAGATTAGTAATGTGGGACTAAAGTTCTCAACCATGTCATGCATGTGTGAGTGGGCCTTTGCGATTTATTTGGAATTATTATTTGGGTCTTAGTCCAAAAACTCTAACATGTGCTAGGTTTTGAAAAAGAAAAGATAAAATCACTACTACAGCTTGGGTTTGTCTACCTTGCTGATTTATGGAAATGATGACTGTTTATCCCGTACAAATCGAACATATATGACCTTTTATCCACGCACGCCTGACGAAATTTGAGCCGCGACATCAAGCCTCGCGCATAGCTCCCCTACACTTCATTCAAAAGTCACTTGTAAGTAAAGGGTAAGTACGTTTCTTTTGTATCCATTTTACGAAATTTTGAAATGGATATTTAAGACCCTAAATAAATTCAAATGATCGAAAAATATTTAAACTAAAAAGTCATAGATATCGTTGAATGATACAACTTTGGTTTTCGTTGTTTCTAGGTCATTTTAAAATTTAAATTTTCAAAATGTAAAGAACTCAAATAGAATTTTCTTTGGATAAAGGATATCAATAGGAATATTAAATCAATTACAAAGTTGTATAGCTCATCATATCTATAGCTTTGGCTTTTATCGTTTCTTCATCCTTGGTCATTTAGAATTTTTCAATTTCAAATGTGAGGACTTCAAACTGAATTTTGAGACCATAAATTATTTTAAATGGACAAGTCCATATCAACCGTAATGCTTAGACCTTTTTGAGAGCTATACCTTTGATTTTGGCAATTTCTCTATTCAAGGTCATTTGAAAAATTTTAAAAATGAATTTCAAAATGTCATAATTTTAAATATATTTTGTGGGATCTAAATGATTTCAAATAAAAATTCATCAACTAAAAAGTTATAGATCTCTTCAAGATATACAACTTTAATTAAAAGTTTGTATTCATCTAACTTCGTTTAAACAAGTTATGATTTTTTATTGTGTTGCACCCATTTTTAGGGACAACTCCAGTAGATTCAACCATCTCTATAAATCGATCTCTAGGGTTCTCTCTAAATTCATCCACCTCTACGAAATCGATTTCTAAGGCTGGTTCTGAATCCATCAACTTTTACAAATTGATTTCTAAGGGAGGCTTTAGATCCAGCCACCTCTACATATCGATTTTTAGGAGTGGCTCGAGATCCAACCACCTTTAAAGATAAAATGGATTTCTAGAGACGAGTCATTTTGGAAACTTTTTTGAAGATGATTTTGATAGAGTTGTCTCTACTAAAAAAAAGTGTTGTGTAGCATTGAGTGAAATATACCATTGTAAATATATAATAGGTACGAATTACTGATGTGAAATTATCCTCATGTGGTGTGACTGCCACTAAAAGGAACTTCCGCGGTTTCACATTTATCCTAAGTAAAATTTATCTAGTTTTAATTAAAAAAATATAGAAAAATTTATTTAAGTCTATAATACTACCACAATTTAATTAAATTCTTCATAAAATATGCTTTGGATTATGCATTTATGTGAACCTCCTACAGATGTTAATGTATTTTTTTGTAAAACCTTGATTGAATTTAAAGAAGTTTAACTTCAAATAAAAGTAAAGCAAACAGTAGTTTTTGACAGTTTGGAACTGGTGGGTACGGCCGTACGGATACTTATCTTGATAGAATAGAGTTAGGGGGTGTCTTCCATCTGTATTTTTACTTTTTATTTAGAAATGTTAGTATTTTGAGTAAACTGTCTCTAGACAGTACACACGCGTGGTAAACCTCATGACATTTGGATAGTACAACACTCAACATACTATACTGTTATAGTTACTCAAATCTCATTCTTTAAAAGTCAACAGCAACGTCTGTATAGTAGTTTAAAGTCGTGTGACACACAGTTGACACGCTTATAATTCAGATTAATATATATTCCATGACAGTCGTCGGTACTCAATTATTCACAATGGATTTTATATAAACACTATGCCCTCATGAACGCTCATCACACTCGCTCCGCTAGCTCTCTAGAGTACCGAGAGGCTCTCACCAATCACCATGAACCAGGAGATCCAAATAACAAATAAGCTGCCGTCGCAACGCCAACAGCAACAAGAAGTGCAACCAGAAGATGGCACCATCGTGCAAGATCACTCGTGGCAAGACCAGCAGCAACAGGCGGCGCCGCAAGGTCACCACCACCACCGGAGCAGCAGCAGCAGCAGCAAGCTGACGGTGCTCCCGCTCATCTTCCTCATCTACTTCGAGGTGGCCGGCGGCCCGTACGGCTCCGAGCGGGCAGTCCACGCAGCAGGCCCGCTGTTCACGCTCCTGGGCTTCCTCGTCTTCCCCTTCGCGTGGGGTGTCCCGGAGTCGCTGGTCACGGCCGAGCTCTCCGCCGCGCTCCCGGGCAACGGCGGCTTCGTCCGGTGGGCCGACGTCGCCTTCGGCCCGCTCGCCGGCTCGCTGCTCGGCACGTGGAAGTACCTCAGCTGCGTCATCAACATCGCCGCGTACCCGTCGCTCGCCGCCGACTACCTGGGCCGCGTCATCCCCTCCGTGGCCGGAACCGGCAGGGCGCGCACGGGCACGATGGTCGGCATGACCGTGCTCCTGTCCTTCGTCAACTACGCCGGCCTCAGCATCGTCGGGTGGGGCGCCGTCGCGCTGGGGCTCGTGTCCCTGGCGCCGTTCGTGCTCATGACCGGGATGGCGGTGCCCAAGATGCGGCCGCGGCGGTGGACGGTGCAGGTGGACGGGAGCAACAAGGACTGGCGGCTCTTCTTCAACACGCTCTTCTGGAACCTCAACTACTGGGACAGCGCCAGCACCATGGCCGGCGAGGTGGACCGGCCGGAGCGCACGTTCCCCCGGGCGCTGGCCGTGGCGGTCGTGATCATCGCTGCCAGCTACCTGCTGCCGCTCATGGCGGCGACCGGCGCCACGGACGCGCCGCCGGACACGTGGGCGAACGGCTACCTCGCCGATGCTGCCGGTATGTATGTATATACAAAATTGGTGGAGGACTTGATGTACTTTGGGTGCCTAAATTTTTGGAAAATCTTAGGCAACAATATATCTTACACAAGTAACTAACAACTCACAAGAGAAACTTATAATTTTTTTCCCTAATAATGCCAAACAATAACAAAATGCATGTTGTCTGAACAATGAAAAAAATAAGGCATCCAAAGTACTATATGTAGAGGATAAGTGCTCATATATATGTATGTGCAATCAGTCTTTATATAGCTAGGAGTAGTCTCCTGTTTGGTCGTTAGCGCGCGAGACAAAAGAATGATTCCTTGTGTTAAGTTATTGTTTGTAGATAACTATGGATTGGACAAGTGACCTCATCGGTTATTCAGATCAAATAATAATGGCTGTCGTTCAATCAACGTTGAAATCAATTTTTTTTTAGAAATTACTATTCATTTCACACTCTAGACCTGTTATGTCATGTGTGACCTGCAGTTACGGTAGGAGTTTCGACTTTCCGTTGTGAAGTGAAAAAGAAGTTCACTTTGTGGTGTTGGTTCGAGAACCTTTTTCTTGACCATATGCATGTCGTTGAAATTTATTCTAATAATAAAATATCTTGTGGGAGGCAAACGTGGGATCAAGTTTTTACTTGTAATTGCATAAATCATAGGTACACGAAATGTCATAACTAGCACTAATTAGAACCTACATTTGTTTTGACAACTACAATAGAAGCACGGCTATTTTTTACGCTTAGCCACGAAACTAGCTACAACTTTATCGCATAACTAGTTTTGCACTAAATAGCTACTCCCTCCATTGAAAAATGTAAATCATTTTGTCTTTCTAGTTACACAGCTTTTACTATGTCTACATATATAATAAAATATATGTATTTTAAAATTTTAAAATGACTCGTAACTTAAAAGTAAGGGCACTCCCAGTGCAGACTTTATCATAAAGTCTAAACCTATTTATTACCTCAAATATTGTGGACTTGGAGTCTAAATAAGACTTGAAGTCTTATTTTTTTCACCATCTCTCTTCAATAAATATATTGTCACATCATCAAAATACTATAAATAAATGATAATAAATAATCTTAGACTTTATGTTAGAATCTTGCATTGGGAGTGCCCTAAGGGATATAACAAAGTGTAGTTCTACTGTAATATAGAACTAAAATTTTCTAGTTTTGTGATCCATGTCAACATATTATACATGGATCTAATTGGAAGGTGTCGGCATCGAGTGACCGCAACAGGGAATACATGTATACCTAGTTTTTTTTTTACAAGACTATTCCGTCCAACGCCTTTCAACTAGGTATATTTTCAACTAGGTATATACATGTATACCTAGTTGAAAGGCGTTGGACGGAATAACTACAAAGGCATGTATACCTAGTTGAAAGTCGTTGGACGGAATAACTACAAAGGGAAGTATTAGTGGACCCAGCTACTACTCATGAGTTATTAGAACTTGTCTCCCGTGTTCTATTCAAAGAAAGTTTATTGGTCAAGAATTTTGTACTATGGAATATTAAAGATAAGTACCTTTTAACTACGTGAGACATCGAGATGATAGAAATTCTCCTGACAAGCACTCAAATAATACCATAGTGAGACTGTGACCGCTATTTTCAATCAAACTGAAAATGTCTTTTTTTATTAGAGGAATAAATATAAAAATATCGACAAAATCAAGAGTTGCATGACCGGCGATGGAGGCCCATGTAGTAGGCCCGCTATCATCATCATACACGAAGCTTGAATGTGTTGCAGGCATCATCGGAGGCCCATGGCTCAAGTACTGGATCGAGGCCGGCGCGGTGCTGTCGTCCGTGGGCATGTTCGAGGCCCAGCTGAGCAGCGGCGCGTTCCAGCTGCTGGGCATGGCGGAGCTGGGCCTTCTCCCGGCCGTGTTCGCGAGGCGCGCCGCCGTGTCCCGCACCCCGTGGGTGGCCATCGCCGCCTCCACGGCCGTGACGCTCGCCGTCTCCTTCCTCAGCTTCGACGACGTGGTGGCCACGGCCAACTTCCTGTACAGCCTGGGCACGCTGCTGGAGTTCGCGGCGTTCCTGTGGCTGCGCGCCAGGCGGCCAGACCTGAAGCGGCCGTACCGCGTGCCGCTGCCGCTGCCGGCGCTGGCGGCCATGTGCGCGGTGCCGTCGGCGTTCCTGGCGTACGTGTGCGTGGTGGCCGGGTGGAAGGTGTTCGCGCTCGCCGGCGGGCTCACGGCGCTCGGCGTCGGGCTGCACGGCGCCATGAGGCTGTGCAGGTCCAGGAAGTGGCTCAGGTTCAAGACCGGCGTGGTCGCGGCGGTGGCGGAAGATCACCAACACCAAGACCAAGGGGATGTCGTCGTTTCTGCTGGAGACCGAGTTTGAATTGAATTGAATGAATAAACTGTCGCCAATTCGTCACCTGCCTCCCTCCCCATGTCCCAGTCTCCGAGGCATATGCATGTCAGCGTGTGTACCCAGATGTAATGCTATGGTGCGCTCTTGTCATGTGCCGTAGTACATTGTAGATTGACTGTATCTGTATGGTATAAAAAAAAAAGTGATGCAGTCACATGTGCCCCAGAAGCCCAGAGTGTCCCGTGCTAGGCCGGCGTTATCCTTCCAGCTTACATCGGCCCGGGTGGATTAGAAGCCCATCGAGCCAGGCCCAAGAAGAATTGTGCATTCGTCCAGCCAACCGAGGGTGGCTGCCGACGTGGCAATCAGTCCGCCGACCCCACTCCTTCTGAAATCTATCTATATCTATACTTCTTCTTTTTTTTCTTTCTTCATCTTCTTCTTCTTCTATCTTCTATCTTCTTCTTCTAATAATAAAGAGACAAAATTTCTCTCCTCCACCACTTTTTGGTCCGGCTCCCCTAATCCGATTCGTACACGTATTGTGTTCCTTTACAAACACACGGGCATGTTTACCGGATAAAGTACAAAATCCGATTTCAATACGTATTGAGTTCCATTGCAACGCACGGGCACATTTGCTACCGTTGCAACGCACGAGCACATTTGCTAGTAATAATAATTTTCCCCATTACTTCCTTCACTAAATTGGACCTAATTCAATAGTCTTCTTAGACCAAACAGGAAACTAGACAACAACCATTCAGTAAAGGAAAAAGTCCAACATCCTCATTTTTTTTACCAAAGTTCATTTTTACTCACTAAACTCCAAAACCGAGCAAAACACCTCCATCAACTTTTAAAACTGTTCATCTTACCTACCTAACTCGGTTACAAGCATGATTAGTGAGTAATAGCCTATAAATCATTTTTATTAGGGGGAGCAGAGTCAATTGTATATAACACTAGCCTCTAATGTGTCATATCCATGGCGCATCATTATAACTTTCACTATTTCTTAATCTTAATACAAAAGATGTGCAAACCTTTTACGTATTCCACAAAACATAACTTTCATTTTTTTCGAGAATAATTGGTTTCACTATATATAGAGAGAGATAGAGAACTACTACTCTATAGCTGGCTACAAAATAACGTATTCCATAGCCACTTTCATTTGATAATTAGTATATTTATTTACAAAATTATAGTAACTACTTACCATGTGGTTTACTATAGCATTATGTAAATATCTACATGTGTTATCGTAACACAACTATTGTAAATATATATTCACTTTATTATAAACTATTGTATAAAATTAACGTAAATGGAAGTGGATACAGATTGTTTCGCTGACATGTGCTTATAAATATATTAGTAAAAGGATACAAGTTAAGTTAGTGATGGTGATATCATCACAACGTCGTGATCAGTAGTCTCGCCATCGTATTAAAATGGGAACATGTTGAGTCACCTGATCGAATTGAAGAAAATAATGGTTATTTGCACCCTGACGGACGGACGGACGGCCGGCCGGCCACTCCACGCGAACGAGGCACGCAAGCGGATGCTATGCTGTACTGAGACGCATCCTAAACGACAAAGTGTCCCACAGTGTGCCAAACGCAAATATGAGGACATGACATGATGACTGAACCTTATCACCATATATCACTTTCTATGGTCCCGGGCTTGTAGAACTCGAGCTCAAGTTGCTAAAGTTGCATTTGTCGCTGTTTTCTGAAATCTTTTTAAACGGGGATTAAATCTAGGTTGCACAAGCGCTCGCCCTCCCTCGCATCTTTATGACCAACTTGCATAAGATTATTGTTAAGTTCCATTTTGTAAACTAGCCCATCAGTTGTGTGTGCTGGGTGGGGTCGTCTAAAACCTAGCTTGTGTTAGACTAGTACTTGTCTGAAAAGTTTTGTGGATAACTTTACTATGTACAGCTCGCGTTCGGATACCCTAGGGCTTTTCTAGCACAATACTAAGCGTTCAGATACTCTACGGTCTATATCCGACTATGCTGAATTTACCAATTACCTATACCTTATATGCATGTGTTTTCATCATTTGTACTACACATCTAAGGGTTCCTAATATATATTTAGCTAAAACAACCTTGGCGTAATGAATTATATAAACATGTGTTGCATCACAAATGCAAGTGGACATTTAAGAGTGATAATTTCTAAAGTCAAACTGAGCATACCTGGTTGGATTATGTACATTAACAACAAAGTTTGGTCACCCCAAGTTCAATAACAACATTTATTTTAGGATGGAGAAAGTAAGTGTTTGAAAGGGTCCGTCTAAAATATAGAAAGATATAAAGGGAAAAAGAAAAGAAAACATACACAAAGAAAATGGTCTTTTATTGAGTGTTTGATCATTAATACTACAAAGTGTAATATATAGTGTAATATATGTTTGGTGTTGAGATCTAGAGTTGATACAATTTAGATGAAAATCAGTTTATAGATAATTTTTAGTGAAATACGGAGTGTTTGTAACGTGTTGTGCCCGCTATTATTATCTGATATAAATTTTTTTCCTCGAAAAAAAAAGGTGTGGCCTACTGAATGCGGACTCAACATTCTGAGGGTCCAAATTTCAATGGAAAGTCCAACCTTTCTATCGTTTACTATGCCCTCTGTCTCTCTCTTTGCTGTGCTCCGGTTAGCAGCAGGGTAGAGCAGCAGGCGAACCACGTCGAAAGGCGCGATGGCAGCGAGTCGTTCTCGATCGGCAACGATGGTGTATTGGTGTTCTGATCGACACAAGAGCTAGTATGCAGCAGCGACAACGGTGGCAGGTCCGGTTACGTGTCCTCGGAGAAACGTACAGAAAACCAAGGTTGCCCGGGTTTCATTCCTGTAAAATAGTGGCCTTTGCTTTGGCCAGCGCTGGCCAGGGGCCAGGGGCCACCTACATCAACCTTGCCAAAATGTACCTCGTCAAAAAAAAAAACAACCCTTGCCAAAATGTACAGAGGTCAATGCACTCACGGTGCAGAACTTTTTATAGTGCCGTCGCGGGCAACATCAGCCAGTAGCGACCTGTTCGTTGCAGGGGCACCGGCGGCCTGCAATGTCCGCAGCAGAGCTAGAGTAAATTTGAGAGAGATGTGTTTACATTATGGGTGTGAGGATATATAATTTGTGGATGTAAATATAATGAAAATTTAAGCTATATTATTGGTTTTTTTTTATGGGTGCGGCTGCACCCACTGCTGTACAAGTAGCTCGGCCCCTGAATGTCCGTCCTCTTCTTCATTCTTCTCTGCGGTGTCTTTGACATTGCCTCTTTGTTCGCTGACGATTCAGACTATTCGGCTCATGGTTTCTGCGACACGAGGGAGGCACGGCCCATTCAATAATGCTACCACTAAAATTCATGATGATGAGACATAGTTCATTCAATAATGCTACTACTAAAATTATTTCCTTGTACGGATTATTTATAGGGACTTGCTAAAATACATGTATAGTATTTGAATTCATGATGATGAGTCATAGCCCATTCAATAATGCTATTACTAAAATTATTTTTTTACAAATTATTTATAGGGACTTGCTAAAATTCAGATATATTATTTGTATTCATGATGCTGAGGTAGGGGTAGGGCCCATTCAATAATGCTACTACTAAAAGTATTTTCTTTTACGGATTATTTATAGGGACTTGCTAAAATTCAGATGTATTATTTGTATTCATGATGATGAGGTAGGGGTATGGGCCATTCAATAATGCTACTACTAAAATTATTTTGTTTTACGTATGCCCTGTTCATCTAATCGTTTCGTTGTCTGGTGTTATTTTTGACTGTTTTGTTGTGAGAGAAAAATATTATTTCGGTGGTTGATAAGCCAAGCGAACAGGTAAATTAATTTAGGTGTTTGAGTTTTAGCGTTTCTCAAGGATATATTATTGTATTTATTTTATACTAAAATGCTAGTTTTAGGTTGTTGTAGTTTATGTTGGCATAGTTTGTAATTTTTTATTTCAAAAATAAAAAAAAATATGTTGGATAAAGTTACAAACCTGACAGAATTTTATCTGTATCGGCATAAAGACAGTCAAATAATTTACAATTGTTTCAATTGTTGGACGTACAAGAACAAAAAAAAATTAACACACAAAGACAAATTATAAAAGTAATAATAACAATTACTTAAGAGAGTTATTTCGTCTGGCACGTAAGTACTAATAACATATAGAAGTGTTATCTATTTATATACTCCTCCTATAAATGCCTGGGTTACTTAAAGGACACCCTCGCTGTCGTGGATGGACTCAAGACGATGAACGGCACACTTCTAGACCCCTAGCTTACATTAATCGCACCATGGACCAAATGAACCAAACAATCGAGCCACTCCTGCAACATCATCAACAACAAGAAGAAGATGGCACGTCCGTGCAAGGCCAAGGCGGCGGCGACGAGACGGACAGCAGCCACGGTCACCGCCGCGGGAGCAACAGCAACAAGCTCACGTTCCTTCCGCTCGTTTTCCTCATCTACTTCGAGGTCGCCGGCGGGGCGTACGGTGCGGAGCTCGCGGTGAAGGCGGCCGGGCCGCTGTTCACGCTCCTGGGCTTCCTCGTCTTCCCGTTCGCGTGGGGCGTCCCGGAGTCGCTGGTGACCGCGGAGCTCGCGGCCGCGCTGCCAGGCAACGGCGGCTTCGTCCTGTGGGCGGACCGCGCATTCGGCCCGCTGGCCGGGTCGCTCCTCGGCACGTGGAAGTACCTGAGCTGCGTCGTCAACGTGGCGGCGTACCCGGCGCTCGTCGCCGACTACCTCGGCCAGGCCAGCGGGGCCTCGCGCACGGGCACGGTGGCCGGCATCACGGTGCTGCTGTCGCTGGTGAACTTCACGGGGCTGAGCGTCGTCGGGTGGGGCGCCGTGGCGCTGGGGCTGGTGTCCCTCGCGCCGTCCGTGCTCATGACGGGGATGGCGGTGCCCAAGGTGCGGCCGCGGCGGTGGTGGACGACGACGGCGGAGGGGGGCAGGGGAAGGAGCAGGGACTGGCGGCTCTTCTTCAACACGGTGTTCTGGAACCTCAACTACTGGGACAGCGCCAGCACCATGGCCGGCGAGGTGGAGCGGCCGGAGCGCACGTTCCCGCGCGCGCTGGCCGTTGCGGTGGTGCTGATCGCCGCCAGCTATCTCCTGCCGCTCATGGCCGCGATCGGCGCCACGGACGCGGCGCCGGAGGCATGGACGAACGGCTACTTGGCCGATGCTGCAGGTACGTACGTAGAACGTGCCGACGTATGCTGTATGAATGATAGGACTGCGGGACGGTATGGAACAAAAGCCATAGATAACGTTAGATAATCCTGATGATGACGTACCGCTCCTCTAGGTAGGTAGCCTACTAACCTATGTAACCATCAATTAAGGTCACAACAGGATCTAGATCCAACGTGTGTATCCACGTGGGAGGGTTTAAATGAAAAAACCCTCAGACGTTGGATCTAGATCCTGTGACCTTAATTAGTGGTTGCATAGGTTGCACACGAAGCTGGGTTGCATATGATACGTTGTCATATAACAATATCTCCTTCAACAACAATAGTTATATTGATGTGTGCTGTATGTTGTAGTTGTAGTTGCTACAGTATATATTTTTTTTTAGATAATGGATAAATCAGTATCCGACCTCTACATTCGGGGATGTATATATTTTTGGAGCTGATCCGGAGTTCCTGAATCCTGAGATCTCCCTGATTGGCCTGAAAATGGACTGTGGCAAAGCATCAGGGCCTCGATCGGGTGGTAGGACGATGGCTATAGCTGGCTAGGTTGGTAGTTACGACAACAAAAACAAATTAGTTAGCGTGGAGGACGGTACGGCGGGAGAGCCATCAATCAGAGATACGTACGGTACGGAGGATGGACGACGAGGGTGTAGGGACAAACAAAGTAGCTATCCAAGAGATCGCTGCCTTGATGGTGAACTTGCAGTCTAAAGTGATCGAAATGTTGGACAAACAATGTTGACCGTCCGATTAGAGCACGTTTTTTTTCTGTTTATTTTATTCTATAGGTTTTGTGATAATAAAGAGCCTCTGGATATGAGCATTTTATTTTCTTCTTGAATGAATGTGATGTGATGTGTGCGTTGCAGGCATCATCGGAGGCCCATGGCTCAAGTTCTGGACCCAAGTCGGCGTGGTGCTCTCGTCGATCGGCATGTTCGAGGCCCAGCTAAGCAGCGGCGCGTACCAGCTGCTAGGCATGGCGGACCTGGGCCTACTCCCGGCGGCCTTCTCCCGCCGCACCACCAGCTCCCGCACGCCGTGGGTGGCCGTCGCCGCCTCCTCCGCCGTAACCCTGGCCGCCTCGTTCCTGGCGTTCGACGAGGTGGTCGCCACCGCCAACTTCCTCTACAGCCTGGGCACGCTGCTGGAGTTCGCCGCCTTCCTCTGGCTCCGCGCCACGCAGCCGGACCTCAAGCGCCCCTACCGCGTGCCGCTGTCGCTGCCGTCGCTGGCCGCCATGTGCGCCGTGCCGTCCGCGTTCCTCGCCTACGTCTGCGTCGTCGCCGGGTGGAAGGTGTTCGCGCTCGCCGCCGCGCTCACGGCGCTCGGCGTCGGATTCCACGGCGCCATGAGGCTGTGCAGGACCAGGAAATGGCTCAGGTTCGAAGGTCACCAACAAGGACAAGGTGACCCTGCTGCTGTTGCACCTGCACACACGGTTTGAATTTGAAGCTTCAAGATTCAACTGTCATCACGGGCAGGCAGATGAATCAATACCAAAAACAGGCCGTACAGATATTGTAAAAAGAGAATGTAATTCATGGATCATTGTACTAAAGTTTTTGTGTCGTGTCATACATAGATTACTCACATACATACAGATATTCGCTTCATATATATTTACGACTTCTATACACAATAGAAATCTGATCTGACACTGACATCTACATGACCAGTAGTAGCTCAATAATCAAGAACATGGACACGAGAAAATTAAAAGGGGTGTCTAGTCTCTGCTAGAGGGGTAATCCAGATATCTGCATCGATAATTCACATCGCATCCATGGACACGAGGAGCACGGCGACGGCAGCGGCGGACAGAGCCGTAAAGCCGGCGCGCGAGAACGACAGCTCACGGGACACGCCGTTGTAAGGGTTGAGCGTGCCGCTGGGCCCGAACGACCCGGTGCCATTGAAGGAGCCTGTCGGAGTGCCGAAGCCCGGTCCAAAGCCGCCTCCAGCAGGCGGGGTGAAGCCGGACGGAGGGGTGGTGCCGTACGCCGGGGGACTGAACTCCGACGATGACGACGGGGGGCTGGATCCGACTGGAGGCGTGTAGGTGTAGCCCGTCGGAGGGGAGAGGCTGGTCGGCGGCGGGCTCGCAGCGCCCACCGGCACGCTCGAGTTGGAGCCTCCCGCCGTGGAGCTGCAAAGCGCAACCGCAACGCGTGCCAAGAAAACGAGATCACGTCAGGTTGTTGTCATAACAGAACTGGTGCGTGCTCAAATTGCAGAGTTTTTTTTTTAAAAATAAAATAAACCGTGCTCACCTTCCCGCGAAAACGCAAGAGCCTGAACCTGAAATGAATGAGCAGTCAGTCACACGAAGGCGTTAATCTCTTTGATGTAATAAAAAAGAAAAAGAAAAAGAAAAGGAAATTAAAGAAAGAAAGAAGCTTATTAATTACTTGGGTCATTGGTGGTGGTGGTGGCGGTGCCGTTGAAGGAGCAGGTGGCGCCAGTGCTGGCCATATTCTGGTAGTAATCGTTGTAGGCGTAGGACGCGAGCGCCGGCAGGTTGTTCTGCTGGTAGCAAGCGCCGCCGGGCTGGATAGCGGAGCAGTCGGCGTGGCCCTGCCCACACGCCCAGCTGAGCCCGGCCTGCAGCGCCGCCGCGTCCGCGTTCTGCAGCGCCACACAGAACGTCCCCGTCGCCAGCGACCGCCGCTGACCACCCGGGTAGCCGTAGCCGTAGTAGTAGTACGGCGCCGCCGCCACGCCGCCACCGGCCGCGAGGTCCGCCGCGATGACAGGGACGCGCGAGACGCCGAGCGCGCGCATCGCGGCGTACGCGGAGTCGACCCTGGCGTCGACGCTGGCCTCCGACTCCGACGGGCGCGACTTGAGGAACAGCGGCGAGCCGGCTGACTCGAGGAACCGCAGGACGTGGGGGACGACGCCCGACCACGACGCCTGCGATGCCAGCGCCTCGGCGGACAGCGCGCTGGAGACCTTGACGCGGCCGCCGAGGCCCGCGGCGGCGAGCGCGGACCGGAGGTTGGCCATCGCCGGGACCAGGAAGTAGGCGCTCCCCGGGGAGGTCGCCGGCACGTCGTCGCCCGCCACGACGTGCGTGATCCTGGTCCCCGGCAGGAACCGCGCGACGTTGGTGGCCACCCAGAGGTCCGCCTCCTCCTGGAACTCGGCCACGCGCTCCAGCTGCTCGTTCGGGATGGTGATCATCACCTCTGCGTCGCTGCCTGCCATGGAGCTCAGCAGCGCAGGGTCCGCTCCGCACACGTGAGCTTGCCTCGTCTGCTTAGACTGAACGATCTTGGCGAACTCTGACGGCGAGTTTTCTGATGCCATCAGTAATACGCCTGCGGGTTCGTGGAAAATACAAATTTGTACTGTATAAGTAAATCGGGCTTTAGTTTTTGATATTAACCTCTGCATATACTCATATAGTCAGTGCACCAAACAGCAATGCAGCCCGAGGCAAGCTCGCGTTCAGACTTGAGTATTTCAGAGAAGAATTTTAGACGGAATTTTTTACTGTTTACACGTGCCAAACAGCATCGTTGCTTTTTTATTATTTTTGATTGATGAAACATCGCTGATTTTATAAAACGAGACAACAGTGAGAATATTGTTCAGATAACCTTGGGCATGCCACAAGTGTCCTGACGCCTTTGTTGACTCAAGATAAGGCATGGAAAGGGTGTATAAAAAGAACAAGCATATCCCTAACCCTTTGTAGCTTATGAAAAAGGCCCATTGCAATCCTCTACACTTTATTATTAATTCAGTTATCGGCATATACATGACATGCATGCATTTCTAGCGAAGTAAAGCATCTTTGGGGGCACACGAAAGAAAGTTGGTTTAGGGATGACAGAAAAGGATAAAGAAGAGAAAGGTGGGTGAGGAACCCGGTGCCACTGAAGACTCGGGGGGGAAAGACGTCGAAACCTGCGTAGAACGTAACGTACATACCTGATGCGTTGCAGAGAAGGAAGGCGAGGGAGAAGAAGATGCATCCCTTCCATCGTTTCTGCAACATCCTCGCACCCCTGGCCCTGAGATGTGCAATCGAAGAACTTTTGCCAGCGACTCCTCCGATAACTGAAATTATCAGCTCGACGGTTTCAGAGTTCAATGCAAAGATAACTGAAAATATATACATCTCTGTTGAAGAATATACAATATTTTAGTTTTAACTCAACATTTAACCAAGTAAGTATAAGAGAATACATCAATAGTATGTACCAAGCATTAAATGAGGTTTGTTGGATTTAACAGCAAACATGTACATATAGTGTATTTATTTAGTATTGCATATATTAATACATTTTTCTAAAAAAGTGATCAAATTAGAAGAGTCATACCTAAAACAAAATTACATTGGAAATTAAATAGTAATATTTACGCTCTGATGGCAACCACATAAAAGCAGTCATTTGACTTATGTATGTATCCTATGAAATTTTATACTTTCTCTGTTCTAAATTATAGTTTATTTGAGAATTAACTTAGGCCAAACTTCTCTGAATTTTTTTTATTTTTTTAGAAAACATATTAACTTCTACAAGTTCAAATACATAAACTTGGAAAACAGAATTAATAGAGAATTTTCGCCATTGATGTACTTTTGTAGACAATTTCAAAAGCTACAAAAGTTCTACTCCCCCTACCCAAGAGAAATGCAATTCTAGACTTGGAGCAAGTAAAAAAAAGAAGTGGCGAATTGCATAGAAAACAACATCAATATTTATGGAGCAATATCTACATTCCAGTGGCCTATAGCAACCAAATAAAAACAGCGAGTCATTTGACACATGTATGTATCCAATGAACTTTTATACTTTCTTCGCCTTAAGTTATAGTTCATTTGAGGATTAACCTAGGTCAAACTTCTCTAACTATGTCGAAAAATTTAGAAAAAAATATATTAACATCCACAAGTTCAAATATATTAAATTGAAAATCATATTTAATTGAAAATAGGTTGCAGATGTTTCGCGTTCCATGCAGAGGTGGAAGTGGAAGCAACCACCGCCCAACAGCGGACAGCTCCGTCCCAAAAATATCACAGGGGGAGGGGGTTCGAAAGAAGGAAATAATTGAGATGCGAATACGGACCGGAACTCGCTGCTGATATGCTATGCAGACTCTGTTCTCCTGGTGGCGTCTATCAGTGTCTGGCCACCAGCTTCAGCTAGCATCGCCCAACAAGTGTCAACAAACTGTGGGAGCGCAGTGTCGCTGAGGACCCATGCGTTGCGTTGCGTTGCGTCTAATCCAGATGGTTGGTGAACTAAACACCTAATTAATCGGATGCAGTTTGTGAGCAGTGACTGTTGCGTTGCTTTGCCTATGGACGGAACGAAGAAGATAGCAGGCAAAGGGGTCGATGGAAGTTTGCTGTCCTTGACAGTATGCATGGTGACTGTTACCGGGAGGAGGTGGAGATAGTAAAGCTAAGTAAAAACTCAAGGGGTCGGTTGGGCAAGGCAGCAGCCACTGACTCAGCCAGCAGTGTGGTGTGTCGAACGAATGAAACGAAGGCGCAGTGGAAACTGAGCGATCTTGGTTCCAGAACTAAACAGAGACGTACTTACTACTGTACGCAAGCGACGGAAGGGAAATTAAACAAAACATGCATATCCATGCCGATGCCCATAACTTTAAACTAGAACAAGAAACGGGGGAAGCTAGCCATGGGCGGGCGTACCAGCTGGTGCTGAAGCTCCCGGGTGCGTTGATTATTCCGTTCCCGATGGGCTCCGATCCGCCGATCGCCTTCTTCTTCCTTTAGCTTGCTTGCTTTGCTTGTTTCTCCCGGACGAAGCTTATTACTGTAGGTAGTTTGGTGTATACAGGTACAGTATAAAACTCTCTGGAATGGAGCCAGCAGGGGCCGGAACGAACGAGAGGGAAGCTCAGGCCCTGGCTGCCCTGGCTTTATATACGCACAGCACCGCCAAGTGACTAGGACGTTTGGTGACGCGCGCTAACTGTAGAAGAAGATGATGCACGAGGAGCTTGTGGGATCAGTGGAGATGACCAGGCGGGTGGGTGCAGCGGCCAGAGAAAACCAAAACGGCACTGCCTTTCTCCTCTTGTGCGTGCCCGGTGTTCGTGTCAGGTGTGTTGCCTGCCGGTAGTCCTGTTGTGCTACCTGTGACAGTGTCGCCGAAAGATGGACGACGGACGGACGACTCACACATTCTTTTTTTCAATTCCAATCCAATTTAAGATTCCTTGCGGGCTGCGGCAGAATGGAATGCCCAGATGCAGAAGCAGAACCACGGGCCCGTATGAGTTGTTTCCGATTGAAACTATTTCGATTCTTACACAAATTATTGCACATACATTACGAGTCTTCGTTCTGAAATAACCGAACATGCATGTCTTTACTAGGTTTTGCAACTCCAACTCTAGCTTCTTGAAACAAGTGTATATTTTTTTTTATTTCCTTTTTAGATGATCTCGTTTGGGACTTGGGAGCGGCAAGAAATCAGGCCCGACTCCCAAGTTGGAAGCAAGAGATCGAGGTGGCCGATCGCCAACGGAAAACTCGATCCCCTTTGCTATGCTAAAGTCGACGATTCCATGCACGAGCCAGAAACAGACAGGCTCCAAAGAAAGACGGTACGGTTCGTCTAGCTTGGTACAACTCCGAGCTGAAAGCAGAAGCAGAGACGGAGAAAAACGCACCCGATCGCCCGCCCACATACGGGAATATGTATGTGGCCAAACCATACCAAAGCAAAGGGAGTTGGGCCAGCCGCGGCCGGCCACCGCATCTCTCGGCGGCCGTTCCGAGCAGGTGGCCATCCGCGCATGCATCAGCTTTCCATGCGTTTCTTCCAACCAAACTTCGCCCCCACTCTGTTCCATGCAATTCATACAAGATCGAAACCATGCATTCCGAATCCGAGCTAGCAAATCAGCAATGGCCAACTCGTCCGCCCTGCTTGTTTGCGCCCGCTCGTCAGTCAGGTCTCAGGTGCCCACGGACGGACGGAACGGATGGGATGTTCATCCACCCATGACCCATCCAGCATCCATCCTAGCTAAGCTACGCATCATACTGTACTATATCATAAGTGGAATACAAAGCAGGCTAGTTAGTTTTCCTATCTGTACATATACATCCGCCTTAGCCTTTCCGATGGTTTAATGGATATAAGCATTAAGCCTCAGCCTCAAGTAGAGCGGCGCCACGAGTGCTTGCTGCGTCCTGCCTTTCGATTGCTGACGGGATTCTCACATGCGCGCACAAAGATACACCCACTCTGTCGGCCCCTGCTTTACATTTACATCGCATCCTTTCTTTTGTACTCCTCCCTATATGTTGATCCTACCGGCAACCTGCCTACATTTGTCTCCGTATCCGCACTGAGCATCCTTCTTATCTTACTCTTATTGATGATTAGTCTTACTATTATTAATAATTGGACACTTTATACATTAGAGCGTGGTCTTACCTCTAACTGTCCCAATCCCCATGTCTCCGTACCCAATTCGTTTGTTCCCTTAAACTTATCATGGTCTCTCGTAACAAAACAATATTAGCTGACTTATCAACAGGAGAAATAATTAGTTAAAAATTATGTGTTATATAACTGTTACTAATTGCTGGTTTCTAACGTAGCCTCACGTTAACCCTCATGAAACATGCCATGAGAGACAGATAAATCCTTTTATACAGATCAGACACATTCAGTCATAAATTCGACTAGCTTTATTGTCCCGTGAACTTGTGAAGAGATTAACAAAGATGCTCAATAATCATGCAAAAATGGCCGACTTATATAAGGTCATGTTTAGTTCCACGCAGATAATAACTCTCTTTTGAATCCAAACATGTGTAGATGATAGTAGATTGAATAATTGTTAATTGGACACTGAATATCAACTACCAAATCCGATAATAATGAATTAATAGCCAGCTAACTATTATGAAACAATTAATCAAATAAGATGTAGTAAAACATTAAAGATATTAAGATCTCACGGATAATTCGGCCAACCTAACCCTCCCCGAGAGCAACATGGATTTTCCACAACGATAGGTGCGCCCACCTCTTATCCTAGGGTCCTGCTGCCTCTGTGATTCGTGCAGTGAGGCAGTCAGGCAGCTGGAGCAGTGAGGGAGTCAGGCAGCGATCAACTATCAAAAGATGTGAGGCAGCCGAAGCACGAATCACAAAGCATGGTGGACGGTAGGAGATAGCAGGGCACCCGGTTGTGGTTGCTATTTTCCGCTTCGAGAGCGGACAGAGAGAAGAAAAAAAAAGAAGTTTGGTTCCTCATCACATGCTCACGCACGTGTACACTATCGGCCCGACCCTTTTGCCGGGCCGAATACGGATAGCTGTTTTCCCAAATCGCAACGGCTGTTGGCCGGTGACGACAAATGGCAATCTGAACGTGGTATCCGGGCAGCAACCTCCTCTGCACTCTCGAACCTACGTGGCTACGTCTGCGTTGCTGTGCGGCACTCCTCTGCTCTGCTCTTTTGACGGATTTTACTGTATTTTATTTATTTGTGAACAGGAGTACGTAAGCATTTGGATGATTGAGCTTGCCCCGGATACCAAACAACAACGAAGCGAAATGGTACGCACACCCATGCGTGGGTGGGCCCTGCGTGCGTAGCCCACCCCTGGGGCCCACATGACCTCCGTGACTGTGCGCAAGCCCCACTGGCCTTTTTCACACACAGAGGGAACTCTGTGATATAATTCTTAAAAAAAAAGGAGCTCAGTGATATACCAATATACCAAATTCAAAATAATTTTGAATCTAGACACTGTAGCATTTTCGTTTGTATTTGATAATTATCGATCAATCATGGAATAATTAGGCTCAAAACATTCGTCTTACAAATTACTGATAAGTTGTACAATTAATTATATTTTTTATCTATATTTAATTTTTCATGTATATGTTCAATGATTCGATGTGATGAAAAATCTGGTAAAGTTTTAGCATTTTGAATGGAGCTAAACAGGCCAAAACTAATAAAAAGGATGACAAATGATAGAAAGGATACGGAGTTCGGACTATGCCACACGCCTGACGTAGATAGATACACTCTATATTAAAAACTCATTGCCACGCCGTGAGGAAAAAAATGTTGGAAAGATTTCTGTCTATACTCTTATTTTAGGCTTTTGTTTTGATGATTTTGAAGTCGTCTACTGTTCATTTAGTCATCTTGTGTGGGACGTCTGTTTATCTTCATTCTCTCCACTAGGGATGTAAGTAGACTAGCCCGCGACCCACGTATAACCTTAATTTTCGCGGGTTCAAGCAGCAACCCACAAAATCAAGCCTATACGTAGGTTCGTGGGCTGCGGCTTTGCATCCCTTCCCTCGACATACATCATATCTTCCTCTTTCCTGCTAAAATAACACCCTACCTCACCTTACCTTGGTAGCATATAGGGTTTGCCTGAACCACAACAGCTACGGATTGTTTCCACCAAAGTATCATGAACACTTGACAACCTAATAAAGACAATTACATCAATTATGTACACTCGCTCACCCACATCCATATAAGAAACAGTTAAAGATGCAAAGAAAAGGATAATAACCGCAGTTTTTTTTATAAAAAAAAAGAAACATGGTTTCCTGTAGTGGCAACTGGTTGGTGAATGTTAAATTATTCACCTTAAAGACACACAACCCGGCTTTGAGTTAAAAGTTTAAATCTCCAACTGCTTCTTCATAGGATTTTATATACATTTGAAGTGGCTAGCACTAAGAAAATCATAAATTCTCCATTTATGAACGTATTTAAATATAAATAATAGAAATACAACAAATAAGTATGTCTCTCGTATAGTAAAAGAATAATATACAAATATAATCTATAAACAACCATATTAATTTAATTAATACGTATCTAAATTATAATTATTAAAATAAATTTAGTTCTAAGGATTGAAATGGGCCTGAGAGAGAAGAATCATTTGTCAAGGAAGAATCATTTGCTTGATGTTGATCTTGCAAAGAAAGTACTGCCACTTTATTCTCTCACTGATTTTTTTTTTGCCTTCTCATGCTTATTTTCTTGGTCTACGCTCATGGAACATTTATAATTTACCCATAAGTGCTTCATAAATTAAGTGTAGGTTATAATGGGATTGTGGAAAGAGAAGGTATTCTTATCATTATAGTTTAGATGAATTCAGTTTTTAGTATCTCGATTCGGTTGTACAGGGCCTTGATTTCTACAACAGGATTTATATTATGGTTTGCATCCAGCTAATGGATTTTGATTTGGGAAGAGACGTACTGAGATCACTACTGAGATCACTGTGGTGGGAATGGGGCATCAAGCTAGGTGATGTCTTCATGCCCCATTAATTTTCTTGCGGATTGCAGAATGTACAGTTATGCTCTTCAGTTTGATTATCCACAAATTGGATTGCTTATTCTGTAAAATTGCATGACTGGAATTTAATTTATTTAATGTATAATAATTAATAAAACATAGAGATTGTTGCATACATAGGATTTGATAGTGTGTGTTTAGAACACATCCATTCTCCCCAAACATAGAGTTAAATTGTTGCATGCGTGCTGCCTGATCAGTTCTAATTCATTTTGCTTGTCCATCAGAGAACCACACCATCAACCTTCAGAAATTTTGAGGTGTACTTTGTTTTGTTTGGACAAGACTTAAAATAGGATTTTCCTGTGATTCTCAGTAATGGCTAGGCAAAATTTACTATGCTATTGTTTTTTTATTTAGCTGCTATTTTGAACCAAATAGGATTTTTTTTGTGGAGAAATAAAATGTGTTTGTACTCATCTAAAGATGCAGGATATGCAAAGCCACCTCATGAAACACCATCAAAGCAAACGTTCGAAAATCCTATCAGGTTTCTGTTGTCTTACCTTTCAGAGGTATTGCTAGCACTAGCAGTGCATCTTATTGTCTCTAAAGTCTAATCAAGCTTTTGCTTTGCAAACTTTTGAAGAAAGCCATGGTAGAATTTTTGGGCGCAAGAGAAGCAAGCAACAATCACGAGGCCTTCTTTTTTAAATGACTGATGGTCATATGTCTTCCTCTATATATTCTTTTGTGCAACCATCTATTAGTACACCTTTGATTTGTTGGTCTTTGAAATTTTAAGCCAACAATGATACAATATTGTCAAGATATTTTTCAATAATGATATTTCACTTTGAATCTGTATATAGCCGAATGTTGCCGTAGTGTTAGTACAAACATACTTTATCTGTGAGGGTAGTATAATTTGCATATGCTTCTGTTCTGAGAGCATTCTATGGTCAGGCAGACTCTCTTAAGGGTACTTCCTCTTATACTTCTATAAGTTCAGCTGTGAAGTATTTACTAAGCAAATCATATATAGTAGGAAATCTGGTGATTTGTACAATGACATGGTAATATGATAGATACTTTTAATTGATGAATATTTTGGAGAGCACAGGGTTATCATCTCCCATGCGTGATTCAAATATTTGACATAATATACAGAGAAAGAGTACAACCTGAATATTTGTCTAACTATTAAACTGAATATTTGGGTATCTGTAGATGCATATATGGACTTTTGAATACTAGGATCACAAGTTTGTTAAATAGACACATGATCAAATATGGATTACTCATGTATTTACTTATTCATTGATTCCATGATCTTGACAACAAAAACAAATCTAGTTAATACTAACTGTTTGTTGATTGTTTTGTACTAAGATGTTGGAACTATTCGTATGTCACAAGCTTTTTAAGTGGATTTCAGATTTTGGAATTGTTCGTATGTCATTGGTCTTGTGCTTTCTTGGTTTGCCTTCTGAAGCATTGAAGTCGACCAACAAGAATGCATGTTCTATGCTGAAGCCACCGATTGATCATCTGAGAATCCTGCAGCATGGTTATCTTTGTCGCCTGACCGGCGTTTCATCGACTTCTTCATGATTTCCTCCTCCTTCATGTCAACAAACTTTATGTTCCCTTTGAAGCTGCCAAGGCCTGACAACCTCCGCTGTCTTTTGCCAGCACCATCAGTGCCAGCTGCACTGGGCTCGTCAGCATCTTCAGAATTGCAGTACTGTCAGCAGACTTGTACGAAGAACACCACCAGAGCTATGAGACAGACCGGGGCACAGATGAAGAAAAGGCCCCCAAAAACTTCCGAGGCCAAGCCTGGTTGCTCCCAGATTGCTCTCATCATCAGTGGCACAGTTTGGCTGACTGAACCAATCGTCATGGATGCTCTGAAGCTTGCCACTCTCTGAAAGCTGAAGGATGACGGTGGACAAATCTGCAAAATTATTCACTTATTTATATGTTAGGCACCGGAATTCAATACAAGCTCTGGAATGTTCTTTTTGGTTATTTGTCATAAGAATCATGTTTTTTATTCTAATATTATAATATGTGTTTGATGCTTTTTTAAAAACACTAAAGTAGATATACAATTTTGGTTGTTTAATTTGTATTGTACTAAATATTATCGTAGTGTTAGCACGGTCAATATACTAATATAGTAAAGAATAATATACAAATATAATCTATAAACAACCATATTAATTTAATTAATACGTATCTAAATTATAATTATTAAAATAAATTTAGTTCTAAGGATTGAAACGGGCCTGAGAGAGAAGAATCATTTGTCAAGGAAGAAGAAAACAATTCCAGAGACCTTGACTCTATTTTGAGCCTAACCCCATCTATAGGCCCACGCCAAGCTCAAACGAGTATGCACAGACGCATCACGCATCTCAACTATCACACCGTCCCCAATCCAGCACCGTGTCGTTTCTCATCTCTAATAAAAACCGTAGGGCCCCGCGATCCAGGGTGCTAGCTGCCGACCGGTGGCGCGCAACACCCTGCCGACCACACCTCCCCTCTTCTCAATAAATTATTTTCTTTCCTCAGTTTATTCACTAATATGAGCTCAATTCAGTTATATTATTGGGTCAAACAACAACCATACACTATAAGCTATAATAGCTAAAATTGCTGACATCAACATGAGTCTCATACTTTTTAAAGAAAAAAAAGTTATATCCTATAAACCGAGTATTCTAATTAAAATCTGATTGTGCTATCGTCTTCCTTACAATAAAATCTTCAAAACTAGACCACACATGGATATATTTTGATATATTTTTTTAAAAAAATATTTATCTCGTGATAAATATGTATTTTAAAATAACCGGCGAACACCACCATACTAATAATACACGAACATAAAAAAATAACATAGAACATTATATATATACTACACGAATATCATATAGTGAAGTAATTAAATATAGTTAAATAAAAAAGAATAAAAAATGCTACCAAACATCATAAATTCATTATAGAACATCGGTTTGACACTACACAAATATCGTTAAATATATCATAGAATATCATATATATAATATGTGAACATCACAAATGTCATAAAAATATAAAATAAAATAATAAAATTAATTTAGTAATTAATTAGCCAAATAGAAAGGACGAAAAAGCTACCAAATATTACAAAAATATATCCTAAAAGGCTAAAACACTATATACGACCGAACATCACAAAAGCATCATAGAACACGGCATGAACACTACAAGAACATCACTAGATGTAACATAAAACATTATATGTATACTATGCGAACATGACATATATCATGAAATACAAAATAAAATAAAATATTAGTTAAGTAAATAATTAGAGTCAACTAAACAGAATAAGAAATACTACCAAATATCATAAAATATATCTTAGAACATCAATGTAGACTGAACATCACAAATGAATTGTAGAACATCACATTTGTACTCACGAATAAAACAATGTAGCATAGAACATCACAGATATACTACATGAACATCAATATATATATATATATATATATCATAAAATAAAAAAGTGGATTAGTTAATTAGAGTAAATAAAAAGAAGAAAAGATAAAAAATAAACACTAATAAAAAAATGAAAATTAAAAAAAATGAAAATCAAACTTAAAAATATGCACACAAAAAAAGAAAAGCGAAGTAAATATAAGAAAAAATAAAAAAATAAAGAATAATAAAAGGCGACATATAATAAAATAAAAGAGCAAAAAAACAAAACTAATAAGACAAAAGAAAATAAACCGATTAGAAAATAAAAAGAATAAAATCTTAAAAAGAATATTGGAAAAGAAGAAATAGAAAAATGGAAATGAAAAAACAAACAAAAAGGAAAAAATATCACGTAACACTGGAAAGAAAAACAGATAACAAAGAAAAAGAAAAGAAATAAAACACCATATATATAGAAAAGAAAAAGGAAGAAAAAAAATGGAATCTCACGTACTTGTAACCTGCGACACTGAGGTCTGAGGTGAAAATCTGACGCGATTCCTGGGCCGTCGCTGGCTCGTGGGTGATTCCTGGGCTGTTGCTCGCGCGTGGGCCGTGCTCCTCAAAAATCAACAGAAGGTGGAGGGTGGGGGTCGGCGGACGGATCGCATAGAGCCGAAGATTACAGCCGCGAGCCTTGTCTTTCAGTTTTTCACACACGCGTCGCGGTCGCGTTCGGACGACCTCGGAAGCTTCCGGAGACAGGACACCGTCCGCCGCTCCCCGTGCCCTAGACCAAAACAGGTACGCCTCCGATTCCAGAGGGGGAGGGGATTTACGCCGCCCTGATTTGATTGCTGATAGTTTGCCGCCGGGAGCCTCGTCTGATTTGCTCCGCCGAGGTGAGCGCTGCGGTGCACTTCCCCGTGGTCTTCTCGCTCGAATCTGACGCGGTTAGATGATGCTCGGCCCGCGTTTTTGCCTAATCGATCCGGTCGTTTTCCCTGGTCGAGGAACCCTATTTCGTTATCGCGTTTGCGGGAGGTGGAGCGTTGTCCTGTTGCCTTGACTGAGGGCGTGCTCTGCGCACAATTTTGGAATTGGCGAGCGGATTGAGTCGGTTTCATTGCGGAAAGAGGGGGCTCTATGTGAGGCGACAGCCTTGGAGGAGGGCTGTGTGCGTGTTGAATATGTTAATTTCCCCCGGAGGGTGTGTGTAGTAGATGCGTGCTGGTAGAATCCACCAGTAGAATTGGGAGATAAGATAGGAATGCTTAGTTTTATTATTAGGTGCTCTGGCTATCTGCTTCAAACAAAATATGCACATCACTTAAAGACATTCTTATTTATATTTGCTCATACAGTTTACAGCTAGATGTTTCTTGCTATGTTTATGGATTGTAATACTGGGTAAGTTCATGATAGATGACGCGCACATGACTGCTACTTAAACCACAGTTTCTAAAACTGATTCTGTTGGTCAAATGATTCTAGATACGGGATGGAGCCTTGCATATAATTATATATTATGTAAACAACTAAAGAAGCAAGTGGTTTATAACATAGTATATGTCTTTTGTTTCGCCTGTGTCCAATTCGCTTTTAGTGTAGCCTACTTACAGTAACTAGTGAAGAACTTTTGTACTTTGGTGCATGTTTGAGTATCTATAAATTTTCTGCATGGCATCGTTTCTTTTTGTTTGAAAAGGGTCTGATATGTAAATGAATTATTTTGATGAAACGGAATTTGCTATTGTGCCGTTTCTAATGAATCTTATTATTTTCTCTTGGTTTCTTAGAAAAACATGGGAAGAAGCTATGATTACAGTCCATCGCCGCCAAGAGGTTACAGGAGAAGAACTCGCAGCCCAAGTCCTCGTGGTCGTTATGGAGGCCGTGGTAGGGACCTCCCAACTAGTCTTTTGGGTGAGAAACCTTCGTCGGGATTGTAGGTAAGATTCTCCCTGCTCCTTGATCAGTAGTAGAATGGATTTTCTTTGGTGCTGCTGTCAATAGTTATTGAATTGATAAAGATAAAATAGGCAATTGAAATTGAAGTAGCAGGCTTGTGAGGACTGAATTCTTAATTTTGCTAGACATCTAGTTTCTTTTTTTCTTGCAAATAAAAAGGCATGTTGATCTTTTTTATTTTTCAAATTGCTCCTGTACAGAACATATAGAAATTACAAATATACAGTTCTGTCTAGCTATCCTGAGGGATTTGTAATGCATTCTGCTTCGTAAGTTATGTCTTAATGAAGCGTACCCCTACCTTCCTTGAATTTACTGAGTTTTTGGTTGCAAAGTCCTTTTTGTTGTTCATGTTTATGAGGTGCTTCACGATGAGAATGGGTTATTCTTTGGCACTACACAACTGTAACTTGGCTGTTATCACAACTGCAGGCCTGATGACCTTCGTAGACCATTTGGAAAATTTGGCCGTGTTAAAGACATATATCTCCCAAAGGATTACTACACTCGGTAAGGCACCTTGTCTTAATTATTGTGAGTAGTGGGCATTTGCTCATGGACACCTACGTGCAACTTGGCGATCTCTCCCTGAGCTGTATAGCACACTAAAGTATATTTGCTCCAGGAAAGGCTTACGATTGGTTGCTTGGTTTTAACATACTAAGCATGTTCTTACAGATTTTATTTTAATTATTATGCTTTGTTTCCATTGGTTTATATTGGATTGCTTTGCCCGCCCCCTGAGATTAACAGTGAAAGTAACTTTTTTTGAAGACGCAAGTCTTAAGAGTACTATTGAAGAAAAGGAAGAAATATAGGTTTAAAGAGATATGCAAATTATGAAGAGTTTCAAGTGTATCTAAACAGTGATGAGTGCAAGGTCAGCAGCTTAGTGCCTGCTTTACCTTTGAGATTGGTTTGTATATCAATTGAAATTGATTTGTGTGTATCACCATTCTTGAAAGTAAGAGTTCGCCGCATCTTGATTTGATTGTTTATGCAGGGGGTTCTCATTAATGGTTCTGAAGCATTGCTATTTTTTTTTAGTAAAATACTAAAATTGCTTTTTTGTTTCAGGGAACCTAAAGGATTTGGGTTCATCCAATACTTTGATCCTGAGGATGCTTCTGATGCAAAGTACCATATGGATGGGCAGATGCTGCTTGGAAGGGAAGTTACTGTTGTTTTTGCAGAGGAAAACAGGAAGAAGCCTTCTGACATGAGCGCCAGGGAAAGAATGAGGTACTAGTCTTCCCTTATGATAACCGTTCTATAACTGTGCATTTGTGTGCATGCTCTCAATCTGCCATAGCATTTAGGAGGCAAAACCTAATTTATTTATGCATTTTTTTTTACTTCTGTAGTGGCAGAGGCCGTTCTTATGATCGGAGGTTGCGCTCAAGGTCACCTGGGTACAGTGCTTCTCCTAGGGGTAGATCACGGTCCCACAGCCCAAGCTCGCCAGCACCTAAGCGAAAGCACTATTCAAGGTAGGACTTGCTGCTACCCCCCTTCTATATATGCTGATGCTCCACTCCATGTGCTTGTAATGTCCCAGTTCAATTGATTGGCTCACCTACCAATCTTGACAGGTCCCCGTCTCCTCGACCTCGAGAGAGATCTGTGTCGCCTTCACCAGCTGACAGCAGATCAAGGAGTGCAAGCCCCGGTGTTAGCAGATCTCCTAGCAGGCAGAAATCTCTCTCTGTTAGCGAGTGAGGTACCTCAGGGCTCTGTGTGACTATCAAGTTGCTGTTATACTGAACCGTATATGTTTCAGATTATTTTTGTCAGCACCCTCGTGTGCTCTAGGATTTCTGAACATGCATGATGTATTCGGTATTCCGAAATCTCTGATGAGTGAAGTGGATTGTGAACCAACGGACCTTGATGTTCGGCCTGTCAACCACTGCACAGGTGCTCATATGATGTGAAGTTTTTTTCCTGCAACTTATATGGCAGTGTCAAGGTATTGAGGGTTCATCCAATCGCCTGTCTCTTTGGAGCAGGTGAACTTCTCTGAGAATGTGTCCGTATTGCTGTTCCTCATTTCCCTTCTGATTCTGAATTGTAGTGAACTGAGTGCTCAAATGTCTCTATTATGTTTTGTAGCAGCATGTTTGCTTTTGTATGGTTTATGTATCCTTGTGGTGCTACCCTTGTGACGTATCGTTCCAAGCGATGGTGCCAGCTCAGCGCACTGAGCCCAGAAGTAGGCTCCTTCATTTCCTTGTGAAGCAGATGGAACGGATGGCCACTTCACTGATACAAGTTTTTCTTTTTCTTTTTTTTTAAGCCAGTTGTAGGAAAGAAGTCATACAATTCCGGGAAGTTTCTCTCGTTTTTGCTATTTATATTTTTGCTATTTACTCAGGAGCAACCGTTTTATTTGAAAACATGAATATTATTATAGGTAGTCCCACGGTTTCGAATTTGTAGCTGGACAAGTAGAGATTTGAACTCATCTTATGTATAGAAGAGGCTTAAAGAGTCTGGGGCAGGGTTAAGAGCGGATTGACCGGCAATGACCGGGTGAATTGCTTCTACATGACGCGTCGTTGCCATGGCAGGGGCAGAGGGAGGGGAGCTAAACTAAAAACGACTGCAAATTGGTCTTGCTTGGACCGTTGGGCGGAAAAACTGTACTTGGAGTACAAAAAAAAAAGAAGAATCATGGGAAGAGTTTGGCCCGTCTCTGTCGGCGGCTGGTACGACGACGTACGAGTCTTGTTGTCTGACTGGCTGGTGGTTAATTAATTCTAAGTCTGAGCTATAAAAACTAAGTCGTAAAGTTTCAGTTAGTTAGGGTGTGTTTAGTTCCCCCAACTTCCTCAACTTTTCATCACATCCCCATCACATTGAATTCCTATTTCCCATCACATTAAAATACCGACACATATATGGAGTACTAAATATAGATGAAATAAAAAACTAATTGCATAGTTTTGTTGTACTTTGGGAGACGAATATTTTAAGTCTAATTAATCAATGTTTGGACAATTATTACCAAATAAAAATAAAATTGCTACAGTGTGATGTGATAAGTGCTACATGATTTTTTTCACCTCATTTCGAGGATCTAAACACAGCCTTAGTTGTAGCCTTGTAGGCCATCAGCATCTGCTGCATCAATGCTTATCCAAATTAAAAGCTCAACTGCTCCAGGTAGCGTGGATGGAGTAGTATAGTCTACATTGTTTTGTGTCTGTTTCATCTATGCTAGCTTGTTTGAATCTGACGAACGATGCAGTTGTGATGTGAGCATGCCTTGCAGTCATTGTGCTAACTAGCTCGGCACGTACAGGGAACCAGATGCATCCATCTGCTGCACTGCACACATCTTTCCGGTGGCCTTCCCCCCCATTTTGGTTTCAGTCGATCATCGGTGATGTTAATTGTTAATGCATGTCGTCACTCGTCAGCTGACAGAACAGAAGGAAGAAGCTGATCTGATCGAAATAAATGGACGATCACTTTTGAGGAGAGCACGCGTACGTCTCCAATAATTTAGGATATTTTGTTTTTCAAATTTGAAAGTTTAGCAACTCCCAAATGGTTATGGGAAAGGAAAAAAAGACTCGTCTCCAATAGTTTTCCATAATTCATTTGATAAACATAAAAATTTGTGGACCTGCACTCACATATTTCGTCAGAGTTTTGGTTACCGCGCCGTTGCCCCGTCGCAAGTGTTTCTTCGCACGTCTTGTGCAGGTTCGTGGACGCCAAATAATCCCAGGTGGCTCTGGTACCTGTCACGACGTCGCCCTATCCCAGGCAGCAGGGACGCCAGACACAATCTAGCACTATACTACCAACAGACAGCTAGCAGCAGCTCATTAGTTTCACCAAAATCTCCAAATTTTGACACTATGTAAAAAGAAGATTTATGTTGACACTATGTAAAAAGGAGATTTATGTCATATTAAAGTTGCGGTATACTCCCTCCGTCCCTTTATATCTGTCGTCCGGGAAGCGTGTCTGTGAGAGAAACACGGTTTTCTAGACACATATATTAAGGGACAAAGAGAGTATGCATGAAGTACTAAATGTAGAAGAAGTTCCCCAGAAATCCATCCAAAATCTCAAAACTTTACAAGATTCTCCATCACATTGAATTCCTATTCTCAGTCACATCAAAATACCGACACATATATGAAGTATTAAATATAGATGAAATAAAAAACTATTTGCATAGTTTTGTTGTACTTTGCGAGACGAATATTTTAAACCTAATTAATCAATGTTTGGACAATTATTATCAAATAAAAACAAAATTGTTACAGTGTGACGCGACAAGTGCTACATGATTTTTTTCACCACATTTCCATCATCTAAACACAGCCGAAATCAAAAACTAATTACACAGTTTGCTTTAACTTTGCGAGACGAATCTTTTAAGTCTAATTAGTTCATGATTGAATATTAATTGTCAAATTAAAACGAAAACTGTTACATAATTTTTTTCATCTCCTTTTTTTCATCTAAACACACCCAGCTCGTTTTGACTATACGTGTGAATCGTATCGGTAGCTGCAGCTCATTTTGCAGGCCACATCACTGAATAATCTGACAAGCACAGGATTTGCTGCAGGCAAGAACAAAATCTCATCTGTCGCGGGGAAATCGCCGATGCGCAGCGCTCCACCATGCGCATATATACGCGCCGGGGGAGTGTTTTTGCGCCATACCCAAAAATAGGAAATGTTGATGGAGATTTGTTGGAGTGAAAATTTTATCAATTTGCCAAAATATAAAGGATGGGGAGGTTGGATGGGGAGTTGCTTAATTAAAAGTTTGTTGTGCGATTAGGACGGACGGTCTGCATCGAGCTAGTCGGCGGCGTCTCCCTCTCTACTGATCGATCGAGTGGCCGGCCGGTCGTCGCACGGCGAGCGTGCGTCGTAGGAGTAGAGTACTACTACGTGTTAGAACCGCGTAGGCGTAGGCGTAAGGATCGGGGAAGGACCGGCCGGTCGGGCCACGATTTCATCCACTTCTGTTTTCAAAGCATCTCTAAGAGATTAGTTAAATCCTTCTCTAAAATTAAATTTAATTATTATTAAAGAAAAAACGTCTCCAACAAACTATCTAAATCACTCTCCAAATTTAGCGATTCTTTATCCCACCTAATTCATTCTTTACTTTTAGATAGTCTACCTCAGAGCATCTCCAAGAGACTCTCCATATCTTTCCTATATGCTAGGAATAAAGATTTTGATGAAAAACTACCCTCCAACAGCTTATCTAAATGGTCTTCTAAATATAGTCATCCTTTATTCCGGATTTTTCGCTAGCTAAATATAGAAGACGAGAATGACTCTCTATAGTATGCATGAGATTTAGAAAAGCTGTTGGAAAATAAAAAGATATACAAAACGTTTTTTATGCAAGTGACTCTCCAAACGATGATTTAGAGAGTGAGATTTAGAAATATTCTTGGAGATGCTCTCACTAGCTATCTAACTTTTAGTTTTACAGAATCTGTTAGAGCTCATATTATCCATTTTAGAGAGCAACAAAATAACTAAATTTAGCTAATCAGTTTGGCTAAACTCTTGGAGATACTCTAAAAGGATGGTCTACATCATTTGATCATATACTCCACTACAGTAGTCTAGCTAGTACTGGTACTGGTATATGCATGGTACGTCATGGCTGAGCAACGTTGCGGGGCTCCCCATCCGTTTCGGGGAGCCCCGCGTGATCACGGTTGGGCGGTGCCGAGGGGCGGCTGCTCGTCCGCTTCGGGGACGGCCGGCGTCGGGGCGGCGCGTCGTCCGCTTCGGATCGCGCGGTCGGGGAGGGTCACGCCGACGGGTTTCTCTCGCCGAGGCGTCTCAGGATTTTTTTAACGTAACAGAGCAGGACATAACGGAGCGGGGGCATGTAGGGTTTAAGTGATTAGGAAGATAGATGTGGGAGGGTTGAAGTGAATAATTATCCCACCTCTATTTGAAACAATCGGATTAGAATCGTGTACTCTTGATTATAGTTTGCATACCTAATAGGTTTGCATAGCATACGCTCCTTCCTTATTAAGTGTATTTTTTAGGTTTCCATGTCACAACTTTGACTAGAGTTATATAAAATATGTGTAATATTTATGCCTCCAAATAAATTTATTAAAAACTAGATCAAAAGATTTATCTAATAATATCAATTATCTATTAAAATATTAATAGTTTATTATATAAAATTAACCCAAGTTATTTCTCTGAAAGTGAGAAAGACAGTTATTTAGGGACAGAGAGAGTATATTCTTATAATAAACTATACTCGAGTATATGTTTAGAGATATAAATAATAATATTATATATTGCTTTTATCGCTTGTAACCGAGCTATGGAATATGCCCCGGCCATCGGCAGTGCCAGTACAACACGTTCCTACTCCTTTGGTGTTGGAGCATCTAGAACCATAGACATGACGTCATCTTCCGACAACAAGTGACATGCCTCAGCTGGCTCCTCGCCTCGGGCAAGCAAGCCTCTAGCTGCTGTCTTCGACCTCAACATAGGAACATGAGCGGACCCAGCTCCCGGCGACCATGGGCGCCTGCCCGGGCTCCCTTGCAATCGTTGATGGACAACACAGGTTGCACTCGTACAGACTGGACACCGCACACACTAGCAACTTTTGAGATTTGCAGTCTCTCATGAAAGAAGAACTTATGATAGGCACGTTCACCACTAGAATGCCCATGCATGGTAGTTCTAAAATCCAGTAGCAGTGGAGTAATGAACCGACGATAAGCACCCCTATGTGATTGTTATGTTTGCATGCTAGGAGTATTTCACTATGCAAGGAGAAAATTGTAGAGATAGTCTCAACCAAGAAATTATGAGTATATTTATCAAGTCATATAGACATTGCACAAAAAGAATTATACTATCAGTAAATGCTTTATTTAAATTAGTTTTTTTTATCAAATTACATGTCTTCTTTTTTGTATCGGTACATCTTTTTTATTTATATATATGTTTCTCATGCAAATATAGTTTCTTTCTTCTTACCATCCACCCTTGAGGGATAATGACAGAACTATTCCCTCGTGCAAATTAGTTTAAGTAGTTTTGCGACCCTATTCGAAACCCTATACCTTCTTTAAGGTTCGCCCAGGCTCCGTTCAATCTCTGGGTCTGCCACTTCATAGGAACATCGTTGATGTTTGGTGTTATTTATTTACAATGTAATAAGTTTATTATTTTCCTTCGACTACTTTGATGTAAAACTCTATGTCTACATCCGTGCACCGGTTTGCCGGCATCAATAGAATCAATTCAGGTGGGGCTCTCATCCCTCCGGTGATATCTTAAAAAAATAATATTATATCTTGTAAATTTAGTTAAACTCGAGTTATTTTAACTCGTACGAAACTACAATTAGTTGTCCTGTCCACGGCGGCAAGCGGCATGGCCACCGCCCACCGGTCGCACTCGATGCATTCCACTGCTACGTACTACTACTACTACAACCTTGGATTCCACGTGTGACGACGAGTACACTCCTCGCCGACTCGCCGTACAACGCGCGATTACTAGTGGGTAGTGGCTACTGTGCGCCTGTGCCTGCCTGCCTGTGGGGTGGCAAAAGTTTTGACCACACGACCGCCGTCTTCACGTGGCCGGCCGCGTCTCGGCACGTACGGGTACGGCACCCATGGACTGCCCCTGCCGACTCCAGCGGCCACACATCACCGTACAGTACAGGCAGCACGACAGTGGCAAAGCTTAATTAATTACCCTCGCTCCTGCTGTTTAACCATCGCTAGCGATTTTAAGTAACATCATGCCCGTGCATTGCAACGGAACAATATCTTATAAACAAAACTCGTATGAGATTTGACCAAGCTAATCGGGCAATATCAAGCCATGACAGAGAAGATGAATGGGAACCTTACCCATGTTTTTGCAGGCTCACATGTATTACAGAATCATTATGCTACCTAAACACTATTTTTCATAACTTTTAGTTAGAGGTAGGATCATTGTTTAGAGGTAGGATCATTGCTTGTGTAACTGCAACATGAGTACCAAAAAACTTTATCATTGCACAAAAGGCTAACAAAGACAACCGATCCATATCTATAGTCTTGAACCGAACGGTTGAATTGACTGTTATTCGTTGAAACAAAAATGACACAAGTAATCCGCTCTGGAAAATAGTATTACATGATCCTACTAATAATACACATCACCTCCTGTGTTCAAGACACTTGTGACATGTGATCCGCTTGTGATGAGTAGAAAAGCAATACAGTCTTGCACAGAGGCCTGAAAAAAAAACCATGTAGTTAGACCTAGTAGGCTGGTAGAGGCTCGATAGTAGTTAAAATTACCAAAAATTTTCTCAGATAAGAGCGTTAATCAGCTATGCTAAAAGGCACTCAATGTCTGTGGCTTTCTCATAGCAATCAAAAGCCACATGAAAACAACGACTAAGTATGAATGATTCCATCAATTAAAGCCAACAACCATTGGTATTCCATTGGCATGAAGATGATTGATCAAATGTAGGATCCCTACAACAAAAATAAAACCCTTCGAAATTTCAGTATAGTAAATTTACAGTGACCACACGGTATGTAAATTCTTGAGCCACTTGAGAGTGCAGCAATGATGAATTTATGCTTAACATTCCGAAACAATCGGTTTTGTGGAGCATCATAGTATCACATCGTTCACTCAAAACTGCACTGCAGTAAAGCAACCACAAGCGCATAGGTAGAATTAGCAGTACCACTCCCGACTAAATAGCAACAAGATTCCTCCAGCTCACCTTTGTCCGCGACCATGAAGCAGTGCCGCACCGGACTGACCTTGCGAAATGCCACCTTGAGCTGCACAACAACAAAATGCTTAATTCTAAACTACGACCGTAGAGCTGAGGTAGAAATTGTACTTATCTGTGATGTAGAAGATAACAACAATGTAAATCTAATAATGTCATATTGTACCATCAAATTATCAGGTAAATTTGAGAAGAGGCATAGAATTTTGCATTGCAGTTCTTCGACAAATACTGTACATTTAGGCCATCAAATATTATCAGGCAAATATTTCAGGGGAGTAAAGTGAGAACTGCTAGTTTCATATTTTCCATTGATCGGGATTGTTAGTACAGTGAGAACTGCTGGTTTCATATTGTTTCATATTATCAGAAAAGCTTCAACATCATTGCCCCTCAATAGCTCATTCAAATTATGGGTCTATTTCTATGTCAGATATACATGTTTGTCATGAGTAAATTTCACTTACAATGGGCAGTGGGCACGAGAATTAACGATGCCATCTCATCTCATATCCTGATGCATTCGTACTGCCCGCCTAATGCCAGCAAAGTGGAGAGGATCAGTACCAAAGCCCTCGCAGTAGACAAGGCATGCGGTGCTCATCTGGAAGTTTTGTGAAGGAGATCGTGATCATCTCGAGGTAGTCCTTGGTGCCAGGTGACGACCATGCAACATGGCGATGAGCTCCAACAACGCTCCAACATCCAACTGCTGCAGAGAAAGACGTCGTTGATCTTCCTGCAATGTAATCGATCTTCACGATGAGTGGTTACTAGAAGTCGAATGAAAGTTTCAACGTAGAGAAAGAAAATCACCATGGAGACAAATTAGGAGAGATGGGGGCCGAGCGCCAGTGAAGAAATCACGGAGAAATCTCGTATCACCAACCAGGAGCAGCTCCCTCGCGTACTTGCACTCGACAGGTACCTGCAGTGCGGTGAGACCCACCTCGATCGATTTTTTTTTTAATTTTAACATTTTTTTAACTAAATATAATTCTAACACCGCACTATTTTTTTTTATCACTAACCCTTTTGGCCGCTCCATCATCCATGGAGCGGCATTTCTCCTTTGCCGCTCCATGCATGATGGAGCGGCAAGCTTGCTGGACCGTCAACGCTGCGAAGTGGGCCCAGCCTTGCCGCTCCGTGGATCATGTAGCGGCAAGACAAGGTGAGTTTCCATTTTCTTTTTTCATTTTTTCTTTCTCTTTTTCTCTAAACCATTTTATTATTTATTATTATTTATTTTCGTTGTTCATTTTCTTTTTTCTTTTTTCTTATTTACATTGTAGTCTTTTATTTTCCATTCACTTTTATATTAATCTATTTTTTATAATTAACTATGTTTATTTTATTTTTTATTTTTTGTGGCTTTTTTCTCTTTTCTTCTATTTACTTGTCTTTTCTATTTTGTTGTGTTGAGAGGTAATTAATCTATTAGGAACAAACGATGACGCAAATAAGATGTCTTTTCTATTTTGTTGTGCTGATAGACATGAGAACAATTTATGATGTGAAGTGTATTTCATAATTAATTAAATGATATTTATTTTATATTATAAATATTAATATTTAGGGTTACATGCTAAAGTAGTTTTTAGTAAACATTTTTCATATTTACGTCTTTAAATAATTTATTATAAAAATATATTTCGTAATTAATTAAATAATATTTATTTTTGATATAATAAATTTTGATAGTTTTTTTATGTATATGAGCAACTCCAACAGTTTGACAATTGGGTTTGGTATATTTGATTTTGAGAAAAAAAATGAAAAATATGATATTCAACAGTTTGACATTTAGGCTTGACATTTTTGTCAAAGTCTGTTGGAGTCCATTATGTGCATTATTCCACCCGCGATTGTCGCGAGGCATTCTCTCGCGCGAAGCCCTGCGACGGGTACTCCCCTGCGGCTGCTGTGCTTGCATGTTGTAACGATCGCCGGCACCTGCTGTACCGATCCTGCATGATGTGCTTTTGCTTGAGATTCAGAGAAGGGACATCACCAATCAAGTATTGCACATATTGCAAATATGAACGGCGGAACGACGACGACAGACAACGACGGTGACAGTGACGGCGGACGACGTCCAGGATGGTTGGCCGTGAGGGTTTGACGACGGCGGAAGTAAATGCAGCGAGCCTTGCAGCGTGCGCGACCTAGATGTCGCGTGAGGAGAAAAACCGCGGGGAAAGTTAACGTGTCATTATGGGGAACTGTTGGAGATTGCATCTTTTTAGCTTTGGCATATATATTTTAGAAAAGATAAGACAAGTAAATAGAACCTTCAAGTATCAACATAAAAAGAAAAGACAAGTAAATAGAAGAAAAGAAAAAAACACAAAAAATAAAAAATAAAATAAACATAGTTAATTATAAAAATATAGATTAATATAAAAGTGAATGGAAAATAAAAAGACTACAATGTAAGTAAGAAAAAAGAAAAGAGAAAATGAACAAAGGAAATAATAAATAATAAAACGGTTTAGAGAAAAAAAGGAAAGGAAAAAGAAAATGAAAACTCACCTTGCCTTGCCGCTCCATGATCCACGGAGAGGCCCCCTCTCCGTGGATCATGGAGCGGCAAGGCTGGGCCCAGCAAGGCTGGGCCCACTTCGCAGCGTTGACTGTCTACGGCTGAGTCAGCAAGCTTGCCGCTCCATCATGCATGGAGCGGCAAAAGAGAAATGTCGCTCCATGGATGATGGAGCGGTCAAAAGGGTTAGTGATTAAAAAAAAGTACGGTGTTAGAATTATATTTAGTTTAAAAATTGTTAAAATTAAAAAAAAAATCCCTCGGATCCGTCGAGGAACGCAAACATTGAAACATGTCCTAGATTTGCGCCTGTCGATTGGCCTCCGCCTCGTGCAGTGCGAGGAACACATGCTTCATCGTCAATCGCCTCACCTTCTGCACTGACACGTACATTGCTTTGGTCCCAGGACCACCATAGCTGATGCGACGGGGGGATTGGGATGTGGAGGCCGCGTTGGTGGTGCCGCCTTGCGGACTTATCGTGTCGCCGATCATGGCGCTGGAGGCAGAGGGCGCGGCGTAGGTGAGTTAGGGGAAGGACTGAAGGACCGAAGATGAGAGGATGCGCAAGGGAGCCGGCGGCTGGGAGCCGGGCAGGGGCGGCCGGGCAAGACAGAGCGCGTAGATCTAGCCCACTTGTAAAGTCGTGGGGGAGGCGGAGTGTGCGGGGCGACAGGACTGGCTGGTTCCACTTGTCGAATAGTGTGTAGATCGGGGCGGGGGAGGTGAAGCGAGCGAAGCCGGGTGTGGACGATTGTCCTAGGAATGTTTTATGTTTTATTAGTTGTATAATAATAATAATAATAACAACAATAATAACAATAACAACAACAACAACAACAATAGTAACAATAATAATAATAATAATAATAATAATAATAATAATAATAATAATAATAGAGATTTCCACCGAGCTTGAGGCATCCGGCATCGCTCGCTCGCTCGCTACATGAGCTAACAGCTTGCCGGAAGAAACTGCGAATACTCGACCAGTGTGTAATTTGGGATCACTCCCTGTCAATCACGAATATCCATCAGGCAGCGCGAGGACGCGTGAGGCCAGCTGCGCGCGGGCGAGCGCGCTGGTCCAGGCGCAAGCGCGTGCGGGCAGCCGTGGGTCTGCGCGGGCAATGCGGCGCGGGCGAGCAGCCGCGGCGCACAGGCTGCTCCAGGCGCGAGCGCGACGGGAGCTCAGGCGGGCTGCCACGGGTCTGCGCGGGCAGTCGGCGGCGCGAGGGCGAGCGGCAGCCGCGGCGGCAGGCTGGCACGATGGAGCGCGTGCGGCCGGCGCGACGCAACCGCAGACAGCCAGCCGCAGGTCGGCACGACGGGGAGCGGGCCCAGTGACGCTTCAGACGTCCGGCGCGGCGACGGGCAGGTCCAGCAACGTCGGCGCGGCTGCACGTGGTCATTAATGTTGAGGGAAATTATGTCTTTTTAACATGTATTTAACGTCGTTAGGTCTCTTTCACGGAATAGAGATAACCGGAAGCTTCGGATTTAAAAAATATGTGCAAACATACAAAGTTAAAAAAGCCAGGGGCAAACGTGGAGTTAGAGTTTAAAACAAGAGCAATCATGCAATTATCTCATAGTTTTTTGGTTGGCTAGTTGCAACTACCTCAATCTAACCCTCATGTTTGAATACTTTTGGACTAGTTGAGTATAAACTAGCTCAAACTACATCTAGCCCGTTGATCCAAACAGGGCCAGTATATACTAGAGAACAGACCGGTAGGATCTAAAAAACATGCAAGGCTTATCTCTATTGAATGGATAAGAGCAGATAGATGCTTCTGGCCTAACTATGTCTAGCTTGTTAGCAAGATTACATTATTGACCAAGTACATGCATGTACACAACTAACTTTAGTATCAAATATCTCTAACATGGACATGTAAAGATGGTTGTAACATGTTAGACCATGTTTGGAACGCAGGAATTTCACAGAAATTGCGCAGGAATTTCACAGGAATCGGTTCGTTTTTACAAAAAAAAATACAGGAACAGAAAAAATCCCCGCGTTCCAAATGGGCCCTTAATGTTATTATTTAGCTAGGAAGAGCCCTAGTGTGACGGATTACATCTTATATATATATATATATATACAACAAGTAGATATATATACAACTCATCTTGCTAGTTACAGTAACTTATAACACATAAAACAACTAATAAGGACGCCAGAACAGGTACTTATTGTTGGAGTGGCCGTCGAATGGGAGAGTGTGCCCATGCGGAAGCTGAAACCAATCTGAACGTTGTTGTTTGGGTGACTTGAAGGTAAAGTTTATTTTGCCTCTAAGGGCACATGCCCTCCTGCTGTGCACTCTCAGATTTGCTCTGAGATTCGTGCACAGCAGTTCTCTCCTGCTGTGCACGAATCTCAGAGCAAATCTGAGGGTGCACAGCAGAAGGGCATGTGCCCTTAGTGGTAAACAAACTGTGTTCCTTGACTTGAATGAAGCCTGCCACCATCATCTTGGTAGTTGACTCGCGGGAGAAGGAAAACGCCACCAGATGGTGGACGTCCTCCATTGCACTGGTGCTGACTATGCCCAGTGTCACCTCGTTGCTGTGGCCACGTACTTCACCGGGACGACACCATTGGATGGCACATGGAGTGGACCGTAGGCATGGACATCGGCCAAGCTGATGTTGGCGTAGCTGATCCTCAAAACCATAGGCCATAAGGTGACGGGGGAGTGATTTTCACGATTTGAAAATTGCAGTTGCCCAATTGCAGTTGCATGGACAACTTGAAATATTTCATCACAAGAATGTTGTTTCCCTCCGGCTGCAGTGGTCGTTGGTACACACACCTCATTTGGTCGAGGTTGGCACCGATGAGGTCTATCGATGGCGCTCGCGGCCACAACATGACGGCGACAGGATCGCCATTGCCCCAGCGGCACCAATAGTGACAGCCCCATCAAGACGAAGGATGCGGCCCAGGGAAAGATGCTTGACTTCGTCATCGAGTGTTTGTGTGTGTGTGGCTGCCAGGCTTGTTGTGCACTTCACCGATGGTCGTGCCCTCCGTTGTGATTGATAAAAAATATGAGGTGAAAGCACTAGATGTGTCAGATGCTACAATGGAGAGTACTCAATGTATGTATCTTGGCTTGTGAAATAATTCATCCTTGAGATTGTCCAAGAACTTGAACAATGTAATGTTGATCAGCTCAAGAAATGACCATATATGACATGAAATTTATTTAAAGCAAGAGAGTACACATCATGAATAAGGTTTGTAGAACATACTCAATGTAAGTATCAACCTACTACTAGCTAGCTATTGGGTACTTGGCTTGTCAAATACTCCTAGAGTATAGGCCGCATCATGAGACGAGACGGCAGCAGCCAGTGGCGGAACTAGGGGGGCAAGCAGGGGCCGTGGCCCCCATCCGGCCGAAAATACATAAAATATACCTATATATACATGTATATTTATGTTATTTATATATACATATACATATATTTATATACATGTATATATACCGGCCCCCTATGTCGTTTAGCTGGTTCCGCCACCGGCAGTAGCAGCTAGCAACGTGCATGCAGCGGTGGAGCACATCGATCGAAATAAATTTATAGGGCGGTGGTGGCAGGAGCTTTTGAGGACACTAGCCGGAATCCCGCGCGTTGCCACGGACTACCGAATTAAATCACATTGTTGCATTGACATATAGGAATTACTTAATGTGATGTTGGAACAGAGCTATCTTTGAATTCATACCGATCACATACTTGTTTCATTTGCATAAGTATAATTAGGTAAGCATTTGTTTTGTCACCAGACCCTATGACACCGAGAAGTTGGAAGAAGTATGTACATTTCACCTCCCAGCGTCATGACATGACTGCAACCTAAGCTATTGTTGTTGCAAGACAGCTGCACGTTATTTGTATTTTTTAGCTGCAGTGTTCAAAAACTTGCAGGAATATACAATACTTCCTGTATAAGGATAGGTGGTGTACGGTAGGAAAAAAAATGTGAGGAGTCCTGCACATGTAGAAAATGCAATACTTCTATTAGTAGGGTGACAGTTACACAGTATGAAAGGTCAATTAACTACGTACTATGTAGGGTAGACAATCAGAAAATAAGGAAGAAATTTAGCACATGAATCCTATATACAACCTTAAATCTCTGCATGGAAGGAGAACAACCTCATTCTGTATCAAAGTTTTGCTAACTATGTACTATGTACTATGTGGGGTAGAGAATCAGAAAAAAGGGAAGAAATTTAGCATGTGAATCCTATATACAACCTTAAACCTCTACATGGAAGGAGAACAACCTCATTGTTAGTAATCCTAGCTGTAACACATTGATGGAAGCACATACATACACACAACAGCGCGCTGCACACACAGTAGGCTGTCAAATTAAGTATAGCAACCACGATTTTTTCTCCTAGTTTTATTGATAAAAATTAACCTAGAAGAGCACTTATATGTACAACACCACAATTTTCCCCTAATTTCATTGATGAAAAGATGCATGCCATTTTTTTTATTTTCACACGGTGAAGAAATAACTTGGATTGGGCAAAAGACATAAAAATATTAGATTTTTGCAGGAATACCATGATATTAACCTCAAAGATTACTCTATGCCATGTAGCCGATGTTTGAAAAGATAAGTATAACCATGTAGGATTTGTATCTGTACAACATCAATATTAACAATCCATTGGACCATTGGGACTCGCAAAAGAACAGGTAGCAATGTTTGGCATGAACTCAAATATGCATAGACCAGCAGTGACATCATGTTTAAACCTTGAGAGACCAAAGGCATTGAAATCAGGTTCCCTTGGCCAACAACCTTGAAAAGATGTGCAACAACTCAATGAAATGGCTCTGACGCTCTGCAAATGGAGTTTTCCTTCACTGCAATAGCACTGGCATGTAATATTGTCTGAACATGACACAGATTTGTCAGTCTGAGCATAACTGGTGACTGTTATCCCTAATTAGCCACGATGATGACATTTAGGCTCTGAAGTAATCATGCCTGAGTATAAAGCCCTGAGATTGAAGGGGTTAATGGTAAACAGTAAACAATATGTACCTTTCCCACAAAGCATCCAATTTTTTGGCAGGTAATAGTCTCACTCATTAAAGGTAGAGAGTGTATCATCCTCGCCTGGTTCCTCACCAGAACCATCTTCACTCAGCTACAAGATAACAAAATGAGCCTGAGATGAATAAACTGGACAACAACTAGTATATTAAATGGATACAAAATATGGAAGAATTTTTGTTTCGGAACGAAACGATTCCTCAAGATCAATATTAGGATGTAAAATGTCCCCAGATAAAACAACTATAAGTTGAACTCAAAACAACATCTAAAATTCAGCACAAGTGGGAGTATTTCCGGATAGAACAGCTATAGCATTTTACCCAGTGAAGAAGCAAGATAACCAACATGGTCGCATGAAAGTATGGAACTATGTTGACATGGCATTGTTTTTTGATAGAACTGCAAGCTATTGGACAGTAAAAATAAAACATTAAGAATCTCGTACCTGGAACACATGCACAACAGACTTGAGTTGCCAAAATAAGGATGCTATGAGTAACAGAGCACAAGAATAAGCATACCCACTCATCTGCATAAATATTTAGCACTCAGAATAAGAGTGCTATGAGTAGCAGAGCTCAAGAAATCATATAGTTCCAAGCCTCAGTGAATGAGCATATCAGTGTCACTTATTTTCTGAGCCTTTTGGCACTATTTTCTGACCATAGCACTACCAAGTACTAACGACAGGATTTAGAGAGCACCTGATTTCTTCATAATTTCATTAAGCCAATGATTGACTGCCTTATAAGCATTGAGTATTATGGGGCTACAGTTTCAGATTAGCACTCCAAATAGGGGATTATGCAATTCCGAGTCAAATCAAAGCTTATTCTTCAAATAGGCATACTATGAAAATATAATTGATAATAAATCTAATGATACTTATTGGACATCATAAATATTATTATATTATTATATAAGTTTAGTCAAATTTGACATATTTTGAGTCTCCAAGATTTTTAGAATGTCTTATAATTTGAGATGGAGGGAGTAGTTGCCAATTAGAGGAACACGCGCACACACACATTATGATCATTGACTATCAGTTGCATCGGCGATGGACCATCTCATCACCGGCCGGCCTCGCTCTCACAAAAATGCGTGCATGTAATCTAATCATTCGCACCACGTACGGACAAGCATATACTTGCCCAGCCGTACCAACTGGTCTACGTGGACACACGGGCCACTGGGCGCTATACTGTAACACACTGGATTAAACTTTTGTTCGTTTGGTTTATCAACTTGATTTGTTATTATTCTCTCACAATAAAACAGTCAAAAACATCATCAGTCGACTTATCAACCGTAGAAACGATCGGTCCAACAATCTGTCATGCACACAGAGAGACTCTTCACCAGAACAAACAGTCAAACAGAGAGAGAGAGATTCTTCACCCAGTCATGTTGCAGTCCCTCCAGAACGACACAATCATAATTAGTCCTAAAAGTGCACCTTTAGCTTATCCCAGGTCCTGTGACCACACAAGAAAGTAACACACTCCATTACTAGCATAATTAAAGTTTCATTTATACAGTCCCTCACCGGCCACCACCGTCACCAGCACCGGCGCCGATAATGGAAGCCGAGTTTAATTTGCTCTCTCCATCTCCTCTTTGGACATTTTTTTACATAAAAAATCGTGTGTGTTTTATTAAGAGGTAATTGTGTGTTTACAGCCTGCTTTTAAGGCGTTCCAATGGGCGCAAAGTTGTTTTACAGTATATAGTATCGGTCCTCCCTAGAAGAATACTACAAAACACACTGGGCGACTACTCGCTACATTTGCATGTCTTAGAATATATTACAGCAAGAATTTATATTAGGCCTACTATACTGTGTATACAAAAGTCTACTATAAGCATATTTTCGAAAACAGATCGATCTTACAATATATCATGAATTGCTTCAGAAACAAAAAAAATGTCACATTGCATTAAAAGATTCTCACATCGTACAAATATAACTTGTGTCATTAATGAGTAGTAAAATTTTTAGTATAACCTGAACCAAGGTAATCAAGGATTACCACAAGATGCAAATAAAAGTAAGAACAACAAACAGATACGGATATATACCTGGCATTCCCTAGTATATATGGGTGTTTGTGACTGCTACACTTTTGCAGTTCTGCTCTACGTTTTTTTAGCCAAACAGTTTCAGCTTCACGCATAGAGTTCGAAAAAAGTGAAGTTATAAAAGCACCTAAAGAGGTTCTCCATGAACTCTAGTTTTTGTAAATCTACTCCACCGTGAAATTTGCAGAGCAGAGTAAGTTTGCAGAGCAGAATTTATAGAGCAGTCTCAGACATCATAGGAAACCCCAAAAACATAGTTGACGGTGTTGAAGACCACATCACTAGCCGCGCGATGGGGCGCGCATTTGCCCGGGCGGCTATTTGGCCGGTCGTCCGCGCCCCCATCGCCATCTGTCCGATCTTCTTTTTTTTTTTACTTGCACGTCCCAGAAAAAAAAAACAACCGTGCCGTCTAATCTTCTTCTCTTATTTTTATTTTTATTTTTATTTTTATTTTTTTAACACCCCGACAAAAAAAAACCCAAAAATTCAACCAACCGCGCCGTTCAATCTTATTTCTTTTTAAAAAAAACAAAATAAATCTTGTTTTTTTTAAAAAAAAACAAGAAATCCAAACATTCGGCCGGGCAAATGCGCGCCGCATAGCGGTGGAACGGGGATCTTTCCTGTGTGGTTCCCGTCCGGGTCCGGCCGGCCCCTGAGCCCTAGCTAGCGGCCGCCGCTGAAACTCTAAAGTGCATCACCGTATATAGTATACTAATAAACAGACAAAACTACATGTCGGAGCCCACAAATCCGGCTGTCGTAGTACATGATCCAGAAGAGAGACATGCATGTCATCCATCTTAGATTGCCACCTCGCTGTCACTGATCATGTGCATGCACCGACGCGTACATACCTCTGCTGCATACTATAGTACCATATAGTATATCCTAATTACTGGAACAATATTATAATGATCCTACCAACTTCGTGTACTACTACACTACACTCTGAAGCTTCCATGGAAGGTGAGTTCGGACTTCGGAGATCAGTCTCACTGTGGGCCAGGCCAGGACAAAAGAAGCTAGCTGTAGGAGCCAGTACGTGCACGTACGCAGCGGTTTCGCCGGCAAGCCACGTACTGCGTCAGACATGACTCATCCAGCAGCCATCCTCGCGTGTAATTTATCGCAGAGATGTACGATTAGCGTCAGAAACAACCTGGCGTTCCGTTTGACAGAGTAAAGACCAGTTTCAATGGGTATTTTATGGGGTTTCATGTACATTAAATAATAAAACACCTTAGCAAAAATGAAATCTTTACATGATTTGAAGAGGAGAGAGATGACAATTGTTTCATGGGGATGAAACGACCGTGCGCTGTTTCAAGTCGTTGGAAACCGCACGACACCTGCGTTGAGGGGGGAAATTTCATCACATGGATCTCGTGTGCGCGCCTCCGCTCCAATCCATCCCGCCCCCTTCGCCATCCTTCCCGCGCCCGCCCCAATCCTCCCGTCATTCTTGTTCTTCCGTCTTGCGTGGTTCTTCTTCTTCCCACTCCCGTGCAGTTGAACCGAGTGCCCATCTACGTTACGCCGATACTTCAAGGTACACGTGTATCGCGTATCCGATACGTATCGGATACGGATACGCGTCGGATACGCCGCGGATACGTATCGGAGAAGTATCCAATTTTATTATTTTTGAAAAATTCGGATACGCGTATCAGGGTTAAGGGATACGGCCTGGCCCATTTAGAGGATACGGCCTGACCCAATTAGAGGAGGCCAGGGTACCTTCAGGCTTCAGCCGCATTCAGACGCTCGAGACGAGTCGCTCGCGCCGCATCCCCGCGCCGCATCCCCGTCGCCCGCGCCGCTTCCCCGCGCGGGACGCCGCGAGCATCGCCCGCCGGCCGCCGTCCTCGGCCACCGGCGACGAGGTCCGACCGTGGCCGCCGTTCCCCACGCGGGACGCCGCGAGCATCCGCCCGACCGCCCTTGCTCGCAGGCGACGAGGTCCGCCCATGATCGCCACTTCGGCCAGCCGCCGGAGCGCCGCTCGCCGCCCGCCGGCCACCGGCAACGAGCCTTCCCTCGCCGGCGACGAGATTCCTCCCCTGCTCGCGACCAGCTCCGCCCCTGCTCGCCACCTCGCCCAGCCGACAGGCGACAGTGAGTTTTCTTCCTCCATTCTCATCTCCTTTGCTTTAGTTCGTAGTAGTAGCTGCTTGATTTGTTCGATTCGATCTCTACCTCATCTTCCTCTCCCCATTCTCGATCTATGCAGTACATGGCATCTCCTAATTTGAGTGCTGCTAGTGGAAGTGCAAATGCTAGTGTAGGATCTCTAGCCACAGATGCAAGTGCAGTAAACATCAAGTCTCCACTTTGGAATCATGTTAAAATTTTAGAGAAGCCTAAATCTGGTGGAGGAAATACATTTTGGCGCTGCAAGTACTGTCCATTGCAAAAACTGAGTAGTTACTCTAGAGTTGAAGCTCATTTGCTGCAGATTAAGGGAAAGGGAATAAGTACATGTCCTAAAGTTTCATATGAAATGCTTAGTGCAATGAGGAAGGAAATTGAAAGGTGCAAAGATCTGATGGAAAGATCCAAGTCAAAAATTGTTTCTCTACCTTCCTCGGGCAATACTGATGACACTTCCAAGAGGACCAAGAGGGGGCCAGCTTCTGTATTGGAAAAATCTTGGAGATTGGATGCCCATAACCACTTGGATGCTTTAATCAGTAGGTCAATTTATTCAGGAGGGGTAGCATTCAATTTTTTGAGAAATCCATATCTTCGAGAAGCTTTTAGCTTTGCTTGCAGCCACAACATGCAAGGTTATGTGATTCCTAACAGAGTTAGAGAGGGCCTTCTGAAGCAAGAAAGAAGACACATTGAGCGTTTGTTGGAGAGCACAAAGAGCACATGGTCAGAGAAAGGAGTCACAATCTGCACAGATGGTTGGTCAGATCCTCAGAGGCGAACAATCATCAATTTTGTTGATGTTTCTAACAAGTCACCTATGTTCTTGAGGGCTGATAATTGTGAAGGTGAGATAAAAACCAAAGAATTTATTGCTGAAAAGTTGAAAGGTATAATTGAAGAAGTAGGTAGAGATAATGTGGTTCAAATTATTACAGACAATGCTGCAAATTGCAAAGGGGCTGGTCTAATAATTGAGGCTGAGTATAAAAACATATTTTGGACACCTTGTGTTGTGCATACCCTCAACCTTGCTTTGAAAAGTATTTGTGAACCTAAAATAGGAAACAATCCTTCTGATGATCAGATATTTGTTTGGCAGCAACTTGAGTTTATTACTGATGTCAAAAATGAGGCTGCTATGATAAAGAATTTCATAATGAATCATAGCATGCGGCTTTCAATCTTCAATGAGTTCAGTCATTTGAAGTTACTTTCTATTGCTGAAACAAGATTTGCCTCTGTTGTTTGTATGCTGAAGAGGTTTGTTGAGGTAAAATCAGCCCTCCAACAAATGGTGATTAGTGATAAATGGAGCATCTACAAAGAAGCCAGAGATGATTCTCCAACTCCAACAGCCCAAATTGTGAAGGACTTGATACTGAATGATGTATGGTGGGACAAGGTGGACTACATTCTTAAGATTACCATTCCTATTTATGAAATGATTCGTATTACAGACACCGACACACCATGTCTTCACTTAGTTTATGAGATGTGGGATTCAATGATAGAGAAAGTGAAGAAAGCCATATATCGATTTGAAGGCAAGGGAGAAGATGAGGAATCAGACTTGTATTCAGTGATTTATGACATATTGATTGCTAGGTGGACAAAAGGAAATAATCCACTTCATTGTTTAGCTCATTCACTTAATCCAAGGTACAAATTGCCATTCAATTTTTTTTCATTTAGTTCACATGTCTCTCCTGTTATCTAAGTACCATGTCATTCATAATTTTACCATTCACTAAATCATAAAGACAAATTGACAATTACAGATATTATAGCAAAAAGTGACTTGAAGAAGGTGTTGGCCGTGAACCACCCCACAAGGATAAAGAGGTGTCCAAAATGAGAATAACTTGCTTCAAGAGATTCTTTCCCAACCCAGAAGACTTAGCAAAAGTAAAAGAAGAGTATGCAAGGTTCTCTAGTTGTTCAGAAGAATTTAATGATCCCGACTCAATCCATGATAGATGGGTTGTTTCTCCCATGACTTGATGGACAAATCATGGACAATCTGCTCCCTTGTTGATGAGTTTGGCCATGAAATTGCTTAGCCAACCAACCTCATCTTCTTGTTGTGAAAGAAACTGGAGCACTTATAGCTTTGTCCATAGTGTGAAGAGAAATACCTTAACTCCAGAGCGGGCTGAAGATTTAGTCTTTGTGCACTCAAATCTAAGGCATCTGTCTAGAAGAAGTGATGCATACAAGACATGAGAGACAAGAATGTGGGATGTAGGAGGGGATGCTTTTGATTCACTTGGTGGTGTTGGCATTCTTGAAGTGGCTGACCTGTCCCTTGATGAACCTGTCCCTTGATGAACCTGATTTGCAAGCTGTGACTTTCCGTTTGGATGCTCAGGAGGTTGATGTTGTGGTTGACAATGAGTCAAATGAGGAATAGGAGCTTGCTGGTTGCTTGCTATTGCCTTTAGGAGCTTGCTGGTTGCTTGTTGTTGCCTTTAGGACCTTGCTGGCTGCTTGCTGTTGGCTTTTATTATCTATGTTTGATTTGAGACTACTATATTTGTTTGTTTGAGACCTTCAAAATCTAGTATCCTGTAATAATAGTACACTTAAGTTGTTATTTGAGACCTTGAGACCTACTGCTAATTTGCATTCTTATCTATTTTATTTTATTTTATTTTTAATATCAAACGTATCCGCGTATCGGGTTGTTTGGGATATTGGCGTATCCGTATCCGTATCCGATACCGATACGCGTATCCGTATCCGTGTAACTTAGGTGCGCATCGATCCACCGTCGGTTGAAGGTTCCGGGCAGCGCATCCTGCAAAGGAGAGAAAGGGCGCGGGGCAGCCGGCTAGGACTGAAGACGCCGAGGAGGAAAAGGATGCGGGGTAGCCGGCGTAGCCGCAAGACGGCATCCAGGCCTGCGTCGTCGCCGCATCTAACTTCCTCGCTAGTGCTGGCGCCGCCTGACGATTTCCTCCCCAACACCGCGTCCAACTTCCTCACCTGCGTCCGCTGACTTCGACTATGTCGCCATGGCCAACGCAAGGAGCAGGATGGGAGCCCACCGTTGTCTTTCTCGTCTGTGCCACCAGCGCCGTTTTCCTCGCCTGCTCCACCGCCGGCAGCTTCGTTGCCTGCACCTCCGCCAGCAACTTCCTCGTCATGTGCTTCAACAAAAAGCTGTACTGCTCCAGGCACCGCAACATGGAAACCACTCCCAAAATCCATGGTAATCGTCCCTTGATCTTTTTGGAAATTCATGTGCGGTTCATTGTTTACACAGATGTACTGAAAATCTATTTTTTTAGTATCAATATGCTTTAAATTTCTGAATGTGAGATAGCGTTAGTTTACACGACCAAGCACTTCAGATATTTATAATAATTAGTTGTGATTTGATTTTTCTATGTAGCTATGCTGAATTTTATCCTTTTTATTTAATTGTTTTTCAACTAATTTCAGGGAGGTACACATCACAATTTCCATCGTTGTCATAGCTCCAAGTGGTTATCTGAATGCTATCTGAATGTCTCATCACAATTCTTACTGAATGATGGATGTGAATGTTACCTTAGCCATCTCAGTTTGCCTGAATGCAGTGATGAAAATAGCACTCCGAAATGAGAACAGAGCAGTGGTGCAAATAGCTCTGAAATATGTTTACGTGCGATCATATCAAATGGCTACATAGTTAACCTGCCATACTTGATCACAACAGAAACTAAGAATTAAATGCTGTTTGCAGCATATGAAACAGTGAAATGAAACTGGGCATTGAGAAGGCTTGTTTCATACTCAATTTCTAGTGGTGTCATGTCTTGGAAACAGTGTAGTGAAATCTACCATTGAGACTGGCCTAATATAATGCAGCTACGAGACATGTACTCCCTTCGTCCCTAAATAACTGTCGTTGTTGGTGTTCGTGCCACAAATTTGACTTGATTTATAGAAAATACGTGTAACATTTATATCTCCAAATAAATTTATTAAAAAACTATATTCAAAGATCTTTCTAACGATACTAATTATGCAGTATAAATATTACTATTTTTAATATATATTTAGTTAAAGAAGTTTCTTGGGAACCGCAGACGACAGTTATTTAGGGACGGAGGGAGTACATGTCAACTACACTACTCCCTCCGTCTCATTGAAAATGTCACTTTAGAATCTGTGTCATCTTGTTTAAACATTCATCTTATTCCAAAATTTTGTATAAATATTATTTATTTTTTCGTGACTTTTTTCATCATCAGAGATACTTTAATAATAATTTATTTATTTTATAATTTGCAAAAGTATTTTGAATAAAACGAATGATCAAACGCGGTGACAAAAAGTCAAAAACATCACTTTCTAATTTTCTATGGGACGGAGGGAGTATGAACTTAGCTCGACTTCGATTAAACTTATACAGTAGTATTAGCTTTATATTTCTACACAAATTTATTATGAAAAATATATAATATAATTATTCTAATCTAATGATATTTATTTTATATATATCATAAGTGTTAGAACTTTTTATATACATTTAGTCAAAGCTTAAATTGTTTTACTTCTCTTGCAAAGCAATAACTGCAATCTTTGTGGATGGAATTATAATTTAACTATTTTTATACTAATTAAGAATTATAATACTTATCGTAAAATATATTTCTATAGCATACATATATGGTGTCACAAGTGTACTCTATTTTTTCTATCACGAAAGAAGTACATACATATATGATGTCACAAATTTACTCTAATTTTTCTATCACAGAAGAAGTATCATTTATCTCTGCTTCCCCATAAAAATGATAGAGTAGGGGCTACTCTAGGTCTCCACCTCTAGAAAACGTACGAGCTACTCCACTTACATCCTCCGTCCCTTATTAAGTGTTGTTTTGGATTTCAATATCACAATTTTGACTAGATTTATATAAAATCTATGTAATATTTATGTCTTCAAATAAATTTATTAAAAAATTAGATTAAAAGATTTATCTAATGATATCAATTATGTATCATAAATATTAATAGTTTTTTTATATAAAATTAATCTAAGTTAATTCTCGGAATGAGAAAGACAGTTATTTAGGGACGGAGGAGCCGACCTTAAGAAGGAGCAGTACAAAGGAACACATTTGGTGTTCAGGGTGTAGCTACGCATAAGGGTTTAATTTTCCATCTTAATCTGTCCTAATTTGTGTGAACAAGGGTGAATTAAAGTGTAGTTAAAGCCCTTGAATATGCTTGTTAATTCGCCACAATTCGGAGTAAGTTAGTTACATTTTTGTGAACTGAAAATCGATCGTGTCAACTCACAGGAGGGGGAAAAATACGTATGGAGGACACGAGTCCGTCCATTATTATATCATTTTCCTCTTCTTTCACAGACTATAAAGTCTTACTAGCTGATACCGCGCGGCAAGTTTGGTTAGCCATCTTTCGAAACTTGACAAAAAAAAACTTAGCTGATGAATTGTATGGCCCCAAGAAAGCTCACCGACCAAATTTGCCGGAAATTCGTGGCCCCAATCCTATTTTGACACGACAGACATGACAGAACCGACCGACCAGTTTTGGTCGAGGTCCAAATTCAGCTAAAACAAGAGCAACTGTAAAGCATCTCCAAGAGCCTCGTTATCTCATCCAACTTAGGTAAATCTCGTCAAAAACAGGCTCCAACAACCTGGTCAAATCGATCTCCAAATTACCGAGCACGCTATCCCGTAAAATTCACTCGGTAGAAGAAGCGAGTGGGATTCGCTCGCTATCTGGGCGCCCCGTACTTTCTGCGCGCGCTCGTCTGGCTTCCCGCGCGAAATCGTCGTCGGGGCGGAGCAGCTCGACGTGCTTCACGGTGGTGATGAGTCTGATAACGAACATGATGCCTTGGATGCCTTCAGGAAATCGCTAGTCGAATTCAATTGAGAAAGAGGGCGGCGTCTGAATTGGAAGAGACATCGTCGCGTCGAGCGGACTCGAGCACGGCGGCGGTTGCGATGGCGGCGAGCTGGTCCTAGGAGATCGATTCGAGGAGGCAAAGGACGTTGTCATGGCCTCAGCCTCACGGGTGAGCCCAGCACGGCAGCTGGCCGCCTGGCCGTCGAGCCCCTCTCGCCGGATAGCGGTGATGTGGGGTCTTAAAAAAATATAGTCTGATTTAACGAGTCTGCTATGGATGGTGCCGATTTTCATTGTCTATATTATTTTAGAGAGCTGGTTTAGATATCTAAATTTGGCTATATTGTTGGAGTTACTCTAACTACCAGTGTTTAGGCCAAATGACGACGATGCACGAACTAGAATGTCGCTGACATACGAATCCGCTGACGTGTTCTTACCCTATTTTCTTAGGATTAGGAAATTACGGTGACGTGTCTAAAGCGGAATAGACTAATTGGTGACGTGGTAAGAGGAGCGTATGCAAAGATCTCGTATATCCAGAGGTTTGCACTAATATATACTGGAAGTAACTTACGTGTAAGTGTACGACCCAAGAAATTGTCCCCAAGAGATAAGAGAGAAGAACAGCTCATCCAAACTGATTTTTGCTAGATAAATGATCTAGCGATGGTCCGTTAGATCGTCGGACGACCTAATAGGACCTAATTTAAAATTTAGAATTTTGGGTTTGAAGAGAAGAGATTGATATTGAGGCCATTAACATACCCTACAAAGTCTGTCGTAGAACCCATTTTAGGTTCAGAGATTATTTCTCGGGCGATAACCTTGAGGATTTTATTAAGTCAACTATTGACTTGACTAAGATTGAACCTGGTTGACTTGGTTCACTAGAGATGGAGATCATGAGAACTGAGAGCTGAATTTGGAGTAATTGACAGCGTAAAGAATTGTCCAAAGACCTCCTGCAAACGACTAGGGCACTTATCCCATACCAAGGCCTCCTTAAAGCATGAAAAAGAATTGTCTTAGCTATTAGGAAATTGGAAAGAATATGGTTGTTGTTTCCTTCACCCCACACAAACACAATTTCTTTTAGTTCCCCTTCCAGTGTCTTTTGTTTAAATTCTCACCGGGTTGTAAATCTATCTTAAATTGCCAGCGAACCACATCAAGATTCTCACCTTCATAGGAGTCTTGTTTTCCATAGTTTCATCGTTCTCTTGTTAGAAATTCCTCGGAAAGTTAGATTTCTATACATGGATCTGGTGGGACGATATTGTCTTGATTTTTTTCCATAATCGAATCATATGTATCTATTGCCCAAATATCACAAGCAAGGATAAGAACGCCCATAGTTCAGCTTGACCCGTGGGACGCTTGGATTGAATCTTAGGGTTTGCAAAAAGCTTGGTACAAGAAGGGGCGACTGCTGCTTTTATATAGCAGGGTCTCTACCTACTACCTAAGCATATTCTTGCATAAAACAAGATGCTCTATACGCTCTTTGGTAGCCAAGGCACCTCTACTTGTAGAAAAAGTAAAGTGCACAAAGTAAGATACATGTGCTGGTTTAACCTATCAATCTCCCCCTTAAGTCTAGCACTACTTGATCTTCTTCAGGCCGATGCTCCCCCTCATCTCCTGGAACTTGGATCTGCCTAGTGACTTGGTGAGAATGTCAGCTAGCTGCTCCGTCGTCGGTATGTGAAAGGCCTTGATTCTCCCATCTTCCATGCACTCACTAATGAAGTGGAAATTAGTCCTGATGTGCTTGCTCCTGTCATGAAAGAACGGGTTCTTCGCCAGAGCGAGGGCCGACTTGTTGTCTACCCTCAGCTCGACAACCTCCACGTTTCTACCCAGGAGCTCCCCGAGCAACCTGGACAGCCAAAGGGCTTAGGTTGGAGCAGTGGTGGCCGCGACATATTGTGCCTCGCAGCTTGACAGGGCCACCGTCTTCTACTTCACTGACTGGCAGCTGACCAAGCAATCATCGAGAAAGAACATGGTTCCACTGGTGCTCTTGCTTGTGTCGACAACGCCGACGAGATCGCTGTCGCAGTAGCCGACGGAGTGCGCGGTGTCTGGGGCCCTCTTGTAGAACATACCGAAGTTCAGAGTCCCAGCCACATAGCGCAACACATGCTTGACCGCTGAAAGGTCCTATCCCAAGGCTAGAGGGGGGTGAATAGCCTAAATCGAAAACTAAAAACAAACTCAACAACAAGTTAGATAGCAAAGAGGCGAAGCTTGACTTGCACTAGCCTACTAGGGGATGCAAAGCCACCTAACCACAATTTCTATCCTAATAAGTCTAGGATCACACAATGTCTACTCAATTCTAGTAGCCCTCTAGGCACAACCTAATATACTAAGACAAGTATGAATAAGGTAATACGAAGATGGGAAAGGTGATTATACTGCCGAGTAGAGGATTGATCCAATCACAAAGAGAGCTCCAAGATCACCAATCAATCACAAGGTGGGAGACAAGGTTGACACTTGATTTTCTCCCTAGGTTCACTAGTTTGCCAACTAGCTACGTCCTCGTTGTGTCGTCTCACTCACTTAGAGGTTCACGAGCTAATTGGCATCACACGTCAAACCCGTCATTGGGTGCCGCACAACCAACACAAGATGAAGGCACTCAAAGACACGCGCAATCTACTAGAGTTACCTTTACGATCTCCCGCGGGGAAGGCACAAGAACCCCTCACAATCACCACTTGTACTATCCTAAGAACAATCACCAAGTTTCTCGAATCCACACCGCTTGCTCCAAACCGTCTAGGTGATGGCAGTCACCAAGAGTAGCAAGAAACTAGCAGCGGTATCAACTCCCAAGTGTCACTAAGATGAATCACTTCATGCAATGCACTTGATGCACTCAAATCTCTCAAATGGATGATTAATCAAGTGCGAGATGAGTGAGAGTGTGTGTCACAAGCCCACAAGAGTATGCAATAGCCAAATGTGCAAGAGAGCCTCCTTGAACCAGCCACACACCCTTAAATAGCCCCCTCAAAGGAACTAGCTGTTATGCACTTGGAGCTGCAGAAAACGTGACCATCGGACTACTTTTCAGCACCGTCGGACCATAGCACCTGGTCTGACGCTCTGATCCGACGCCTTCTGCGTTTGAATTTCGACCGTTGGCGCGCAGTTCTGGCCACCGTCGGACCACCTCCATTGGTCCGGAGGGTTGGTCTGATGCCTCGTCCGACGCTTGTCAGAGCTTCAAAAAATTCACACAGTATGCACCCTGCCTTCGGACAACACCGTCGGACTCAACCACCGGACTATACCGTCTGGTCCGACGCTTCCTCAGTGCCTTGAAGATTTCACGCAGGGAGCACCCGAGCTTCGGACCACACCGTCGGACTAGTCCACCGGACCATGCCGAGTAGTTCGACGCCTGTCTTGATCTTCTGCTAAACCTTGACCGAGCCACCGGACCATTCGCCGTTGGTCCGACGCACCACCGGACCACTGGTCCGGAGCTTCTTTGCCTGATAGCCAGTGCTGGGAGCAGCCGTCGGACCACCTCCTATGGTCCGGTGCTCCTATGCAAACTGGTCTGACGCTTCTGTCTTGGGCAGAATTCTCTTCTCTTTGCTTCCCTTGATCTCATGTTCCACCACCAAGTGTTTCACTGACTTATGCATGTGTGTGGCATATTTTTATCAAGTTTTACAAGGGTTTCTCATTAGGTTAGAATTCAATGCAATGATGATCAACCTAATGACACTTGATAGTTGTAACCACTTACTATTTTCCCCTCTTTATAGTACGGTTACCTATCCTAAATGTGATCACACCCACTAGGTGTCTTGATCACCAAAATGGAAAAGCCCTAGCTTATACCTTTGCCTTGAATAGCTTAGGGTTTTCCTCCTTCTTCCCTCTTTTCCAAGTGTGAGCTTCTTTGAGAGCTTTCTCTTTAGCCTCATATGCTTCATCACTTGTCACCTTCACTTCTCCTAGTGTACTCAACCTACTCAACCACTTAGAGCTAGGTTGGTACTTAGGTTTCATCAATACCGAAAATACTAGAGATCTTGCAACCGCTTGGAGGTGCTCCGCCGTAGGCCACTCCATGAAGTGACTCAAGAACGCGTTCAACGTAGTGTGCTTGGTGAAGGGTGATGTCAGTGGCATCCTGGCGCACCTCGACACCGAGGTAGAAGTAGAGGAAGTTGAGGTCGCTCATGTCAAAGCGCCTCTTCATCCCGGCCTTGAACCTCTCTACTTCTCCCTGGTCAGCGTCGGTGATGATGAGGTCATCGACGTAGACACCGATGAGCAAGACAGTGCACCCACTACCCCTCCTATAAACTGTCGCCTCGTGTGCGCTCTACTCGAATCCCATATTCTTTAGAGTGGAATCCAGCTTTGCATTCCAAGCGCGCGACGCTTGCCTCAACCCGCACAGGGCCTTGCGCAGTCGGTACACCTTGTCTTCCTCCCCAGTGACGGTGAAACCGGGTGGCTGACGCACGTACACCTCCTCCTTCAGGTCGCCGTTGAGGAAGGCGGACTTGACGTCCATGTGGTGCACCTTCCAGCCTTCTTGCACAGCCAGTGCAAAGAGAACCCACATGGACTCCATCCTTGCCACTAGTGCAAAGGCATCCTCAAAGTCAATGCCTTCCTGCTGCACAAACCTGCGCGCCACCAGCCTTTCCTTTGCTTGCTCACCACTCCCTTCTCGTCCTTCTTGATCTTGAAGACCCACTTGAGCAAGATCGGGCGATGGCCAGTGGGCAGGTCGACGAGCTCCCATGTCATGTTCTTCTCAATCGACTCTAGCTTTTGCTTCCTGGTGGCCACCCATGTTGGATCGCCCTTGGGCTCCATATGGTTGACTGGTTCACCAATGTGCGTGAGGTGGAGCTAGGCGAACAGACGCGGGGTCAGACCAGGTGGAGTGACATCGCCGATGATGTTTGTCATCGTGCGGTAGCGGAAAGGCTCGTCATCGTAGAACTCGTCCAGCCTGTCCTCATCATCTTCCAATTGCGAGACGAACTCGACCGACGATGTGGTCGGGCGTGCTGTAGGAGTACTCGGGGATGTGGTTTGGGCCTCTCCGACCATCGTGGTCGAGGCCTCTCCAACCAGTGTGATCGGGGCCTCTCTGATGCTCGGGGAAGAGGTCGTAGAGCTCGGGGAAGTGGTCGGACCTTCTCCGACCACCGTGGTCGGGCTGCTCCCCCTTAGATGGAGAGGTCGGAGCTTCATCTTCCCAGAAGTGCTCGACGATGAACTCTTTGTCTGCCGGAGCTTGTCCACCTCCTTTCATGAGCCAGTACAAACCACGACCCTCGTCGAAGATGACATCGCGCGAGACATGCACGCGCTGAGTGGTCGGGTCGAGGACGCGATACGCCTCGGCTCCGTCAACGTAGCCGATCAGGATGTTGGGGTGGCTGCAGTCGTCGAGCTTCTTGAGTTGGGACAAATCCTTGGTGTAGGCCACATAGGAGAACGTGCATAGGTAGCCGTCCTCCGGTGTCTTGCCATGCCAGCCTTCGTACGACATCATGCCTTGCAGCGCCTTAGTTGGAGACATGTTCAATAGATGCACAACAGTCACAACGGCCTCACCCCAGAAACATACCGACAATCCTCTTTGCTTCAGCAGCGCCCATGCCATAGTGACCACGGTCTGGTTCCTCCGCTCCACGACGCCGTTCTGTTGTGGCGAGTAGGGGGCGCTATAGTGGCGCTCGATGGCCTCCTTGGCACAGTAAAACACGAACTCAGCTACGGTGAACTCGCGCACATTGTTCATGCGCAGGGTGCGCATCTTCTCCCGCTCTTCTTCTCCACCACAGCTTAGAGATGCATGATGGTGGCCACGGAGGTGTACTTGATCGCCAGCAGGGCCACCCACATGTACCGCATGGCGTTGTCGACCAGCAGCAGGAAGTAGCGCGTGCCATCGGAAGTTGTCGGCGTGACATGGCTGCAGAGGTTGCCGTGAACGAGATCGAGCGGGTCTTGTGCACGGTACTTGGCCTCCGATGAGAACGGCGCGCGACGGTGCTTAGTGATAACGTAAGTGTCGTGGAACTGCCCGACGTGGCTGATCGTCGGCAGCCCGTGCGCCATGTCACCCTTGGAGAGTTGGTGGAGCGCGTCGAAGTGGATGTGATTGTACTGCTCGTGCTAGTGCCAAGCTACATCGTACTTGTGTGCGGCGAGGCAGAGCGGCTTGGGCGCGCCAATGTGGAGGACGTAGAGGCGGTTGGCGCCGCTGAAAGGTCCTAGATGGCTAGAGGGGGGTGAATAGCCTAAAAAAATTCTACAAATCCCTAGAGCAAAGGTTAGAAAACACTTAAGCGAAGCTTTTTGCTCTAGCTCTACTTGGGGTGCAAAGCCACATATCCAATGCAATTCTAGTCAACTAAATGCTTGTCAATCAATAGCAAGAACCTAAAGCACTTAGCACAAGCTAGCAAGAACAACTACTAAAGAAACTAACTAGCAAGCTAACTAGACAAGATATGGAATAGTAAGTACAAGAGAGGAGGTGATTGTTATACCAATGCCTTGTGATGGATGGATGTCAATGGGATGAACCAATCACAATGAATACCAAAGAGTAGCCGGGAGACAAGATGACAATCAATTTTTCTCCCGAGGTTCACTTGGTTGCCACCAAGCTAGTCCTCGTTGTGTCGACTACTCAAGTGGTGTTTCGGTAGCTAATTGGCAATTCACAAGCCAAGCCCACTAACTCGGGCGCCACAAGAAACCACCCAAATGAGAGTAACTCAAAGACACGAGCAATCCACTAGAGTTACCCTTTGGCGCTCCGTCGAGGTGGGTACAAGCCCTCTCACAATGATGAAGCCGGCCACGAACAATCACCAACACGTGTCGAAGCTTCTCCTCAATCGCCAAGCCGTCTAGGTGTTGGCAAACACCAAGAATAACAAGAAACCACGTGGCGATGACGATGACCAAGTGCCACTAAGATGCAATGCAATGATCAAAGCACTTGGATCACTCAAACTCTCACAAGAATGCAATTGAAGCAAAGAGAGATGAGTTGGGGGCTATCTCAAGCAAGCACAAGTGTATCAAATGAATGAGAGGTGCAAGAAGGAGCCCAAGAGGCCGGCCAAAACATATAAATAGCCACCACCATGGAGCAAGCCGTTTTGCTCCTTGATCACAACCTTTTGCGCTAGTTCGGACGCAAGATGCACAGGGGTCCGGACCATAGCGCATGCGTCCGAACCCTCTGTCAGTTTGAATTTGCCCGTTGGTGCCGTTCTCTGTGCCTGTGTGTCACCTCCGGACCCTGTCAACAATAGCGTCCGGACCCGCTTTTCCTTGCGTCCGGATCCATTCCAGAGAGGGTCCAAAGAGCTCCTCAACTCCGGACCCGCGTCCGGTCTCTTGCGTCCGGACCGCATTCAGCGTCCGGATAAATAGACCAGAGGAGTACAGAGAGCGCTGAGCTCCGGACGCTGCGTTCGGAGTCTTGCGTCCGGACCTCCTGTCCAGAGAGGCCGAGGGCTAGGGTCTGCTTCCGGACGCATGTCCATTGGTCCGGGCCCTCTTTAGTTTGCGTCCGGAGCACTTCTGAGTGTCAAACCAAGCCTCTGCTTCTTCTCCAAGCTTCCATGTGCTAACACTTTGTGATCCATGCCTTTGTCCACCTGTGTTAGCCTTTACAATATATTTCTTGGATTTTACTTTAGTTCTTTGTGTCACTTAGGTTCATTTTAGATATGCAATGCAAAAGACCTAGTGGCACATGATAACCGTAATCGACACGAGTTTTCCCTTCTTGATAGTACAGCTATCTATCTTAAATATGATCACACTCTCTATAGTGTCTTGATCACTAAACCAAAAATGACCCTATGGATATACCTTTGCCTTGGGTCCATTTTTGTTTTTCTCTTTCTTCTTTTCTTAGTCATGGAGCACTTGATCCATCATGATCCTTCATCTAGCTCCATGTCTTAAGGTGAACCACCCTATCTTGATCATACACTTAGTTAAAGGGTTAGTCCATAGGTTTCATCAATTACTCAAAACCAAACATGGGCTTTCAGCCGCGGCGAACCTTGAGAAGAAGCTGCCTGCGCTGATCCCAAATCTCAGGACACCATCCTCGATCTCCACCTTGGAGCCTCCTTCGTCGAGCTGGACAAGGCTCATGATGGAGTTGTGGAGCGTCGGGATGAAGTAGGTGTCGTGAAGCTCCCGGTGCTCACCATTCTTCACCTCGAAGATGATGGAGCCGACGCCCAAAATCTACACCTTGGACTCATCACCGATTCTCACCGTACCTCTAGGCGTCATTTCCAGGTCGATGATGCGTGGCGCCGCTGTCCTGGTACCACCCGCCCAGCTTGTCCTCGCCACCAACATCGGTGTCAAGGAAAGCATGTGCTCGGGACTCGTCGAGGTCGAGGTCGGCGTTCTTGGCATAGAAGGAGCAAGCTTGGACCTTGTCGTTGCTTGCCTCCATCTCCAGTTCTAGGACTCTATGCGCTAGGAACAGGGCTTGGTCCTCCTCTGCTTCCACCTTGTGCACAACACCACCTCGATCTCGATTTCAACGCGGTTGGGGGCAATCACGTACCCAGTGGTCGTCTCGGTCGCAGTTGAGGCAGGTGCCGCAATTCCCGTGGCGCTCGTCGCCGGCGGTTCCGACCCCGCCTTCGCCGCCATGGTCAGCTCCACCGCGATCACCTTCTCGGTCGTCAGCCTTGGCCTTGGTCTTCCTGCCACAACGTGGTCGGCGTCACCGATCACCGACCTTGGATGACCCGGCTCCCTCTTCCTTCTTCTTCTTGCTGAAGGCCCGCCACTGGTCGGCGGTGTACAACATCTTGCCGACGGTCTGATCGGACTCCAACGCGCACTCGTGGTCCTAGACCGCCTTGAGGCACCCGATCATGTCCTCGATGGTGAGGGTCCCGAAGTTGAGGAGTGTCTCGATGGAGTTGACGATCTGGCCGAACCTCCTTGGCATGCACCGGAGCAGCTTCTCAACGGCGCGCTCTTCAGTGAGGTCGGTGTCGCCGTTGAGCGCCATCTGCTCCATCAGAGCAGTGAGTCACAGCACATAGTCCTCGACTTGCTCTCCAGGCTGAAAGGTGAGGCCTTCCCAGTCTCCTCGGAGGCGCTGCAGCGTGGCACGGCGGACGCGTTCGCCGCCAACGTGCCTGGTCGTGATGGCCTCCCAGGCCAGCCTCGCGGTGGCCTTGTTGGCAAGAGGAACTCCAAGATCCGGCGGGACTGCAGCGCAGCGCAGATGGCCTCGAAGGTGCGCCAGACGTCCTCATACAACGCTTCGTCGTACCGGATGGCTTCCCAGAGCCCACGGGCATGGAGCTTCACCTTCATCAACAGGCTCCACTCGTGGTAGTTCGAGCGAGTGAGTTGCAGCCACGATCCCCCGGCATCGCGGTAGAATTGGACCACAGGGGAGCGCCCGCGATGGTCGCGTCGGTGGCGATCCAGAGATTACGACGCGCGACGGCAGTCTCGCGGCGGTGGTGATCCTGTAGTCGATCCCTCCGCCTCCTCCTCCTCCTCAATCTTCAGCTCTACGCGCAGGGCATCGGCCACGGTCACCGCGGCCTGTGTCATGGCTGCTGCGGCGGTCTCTCCGGCCTGCATCGCTACGGCCTCTGCTGCAACCAGATGCGTCTTGAGGTTGGTCGAGTCCGCGGCCTTGTTGGTGGGCTCCGGCTTGTCCATCTTGACGGCGGCTGCTGTTGCGGTGTGGCGGGCTCTCTCAAATGAGGTGGACATGGTGGCGGCGGCGGCTGGGAAAGGCTGGGGCTTGGCAAAACCTAGGATCCGATACCAATTGTTGCTCAAATATCACAAGCAAGGATAAGAACGCCCAGAGGTCAGCTTGTCCGGTGGGCCGCTTGGATTGAATCTTAGGGTTTGCAAAAGCTTGATATAAGAAGGGGTTGTTGCTGCTTTTATATAGCAGGGTCTCTACCTACTACCTCAGCATATTCTTGCATAAAGCAAGATGATATATATGCTCCTTGGTAGCCAAGGCACCTCATGATCAACTTGAGAGCCAAAGTACCTCTACTTGCAAAAAAAAAAAGCTAAAGTGCACAAAGTAAGATATATGTGCTAGTTTAACCTATCAGTATCCTCCTCTTCACTCAACTGATGGTGGTGGCATATTGAGTAAATAATTTGTTTGTTTTTTGCATTTATTCCTCGATATGTCGCACTTTATTGTCTTTCTCTAAAAAATGATGGTTGGCGCGATACGCTGGATTTTACCGCGTTAAAAGTAATTAAACATGTTATCACAAACTACAAACAATGTGGACACATAGGATTGCACCGTCGCAATCGGACCGACCATATTGGTTTTTTTTAAAAAAAAAAAATACTAGGCTGTCCATCCTCTCGGTCTCGAGCGTCATGGTCGTCGTCACTCCCCTAGTCCCCTCTGTAATCTGCACGCTTGTCATGATCTGACTTTCAATAGCCTCCTGATGGATGGCCAGGGCATTTGACTTTTCAGTATAGTATATACAGTATAGTATAGTTTAATAACAGAGCCAAGAAGGTTAGTTCATGGAAACTGGCAGGCACATGTATCGTCTTGGGGTAAACCGTTGCGTCAGCTCCAAGTCAGGGCTTCAAGTCTCCTCGTCTTGAAACGCGAATACAGTAGTAACTGGGGGGGCTAGTGAATTGCCGGCGCCGGCGCGTGCCGCGGACGAGGAGAACACGGCGGAGGCGGAGACAGGCAGCGGCACTGTTTTTGATACACGGACTGACTGACGACGACGGACACGGGTGGCCAGCCAAGCCACTGACCGCGGCGGGCAGCCTAGCGCCACCGCGATCAATCTGACATCCCATCCCCGACAACACGTGGAACCGCCACAAAACTAATCGCCTTTTTTTTTAGTTTTGTTTAGGGCACAACAAGACTAATCACCTGTTGCCTGGGCCCGGGCCCGGGTTCTTCTTCTTCCTCTCTTCTCGCGCGCCGGTCCGCCCAGAAAGTCCACACCGCCACAGCGACCCTCCTCCCCCCCCCACCCAGGCTCCAGCTCATCAGCTGCTCCCCTCCCCCTCTGTCTATATATGGCCCTTGTCTCACACTAATCCTCCTCCTCACATAATTAGCCAGCCCTATGTTAAGAAAGAGAAGGGGAAGGACAAGGAAGAAAACAACGAGAAAGAAGCCCGCACATTGTTGCTGGTGCCCGGACAGCCCGCCCGGTTGAGGGAGACTTGCATTGAGAGAGAGGAAGCTTTGCCCCAGGTGAGAGAGCTAGGAAGGCTGGTTCTTCCTTGCATTTTCTTTTCTTGCTCGCGCTCCAATCTTCTTGCTTGCTTGGTACTCCGTCCTATTAGTTGTCCTTCTCTGCCTGCCGACATTTCTTGGCAACTCAACCGATTGCTGGTCTCCTTCCTGCAAGGTCGTCGCCATGGGCGTCCTCTTCTCGTGCCCCGCCGACGACTACGACCCGCTGGACCTGCAGCTGCAGGAGGAAGCGCCGCCGTCTTCCGCCGCGGGGGAGCCGTCGGCCATCCTCAGGGCGTCGCTGGGCTCGGGCAAGCTGCGCATCGAGGGGTCGCTGAGCTTCAAGCGCGCGCAGGCCGCGCTGCAGCTGCAGGTGGAGACCGAGATCTCCATCCACACAACCGCCACCGACATGCCCGCTGCTCCCAGGGCGCGGTTCGCCGAGCCGCCGTCCACGGGCTCCGACAGCCCGAAGCACGAGGCGGCGGCGCTGAGGCTGCAGAAGGTGTACAAGAGCTTCCGCACGCGGCGGCAGCTCGCCGACTGCGCCGTGCTGGTGGAGCAGAGCTGGTGGAAGCTGCTCGACTTCGCGCTGCTCAAGCGCAGCTCCGTCTCCTTCTTCGACATCGAGAAGCAGGAGACCGCCATGTCCAAGTGGTCCAGGGCAAGGACAAGGGTCGCCAAGGTTGGCAAGGGCTTGCTCAAGGATGACAATGCTCAGAAGCTTGCGTTGCAGCACTGGCTCGAAGCGGTGAGTGAGCATCGAAGCGGGCGCAGCTCCGTCGATCATCCTTTTGCAGAAAATATTTATATAAACCGTGGGTGGAGTATACTAGCTTTTCAAACTGAAATTTGTTTGTTTTATGATGGATGAACAAACAGATTGACCCGCGGCACCGGTACGGCCATAACCTTCACTACTACTATGATTGCTGGCTCCACTCCGAAAGCAAGCAGCCTTTCTTCTACTGGTTAGAACTAACTCTGTTACTATCTCGGATTTCATTCATAGTTTCAGCTGCTGGCTGGCTGCAATGATAACTTCAGTTCAGCTGATGATCTTGGTTTGGCGATGCAGGCTTGATGTTGGAGAAGGTAGGGAGATCAATCTTGAAGGCAAGTGCTCAAGATCAAAGCTTCTGAGCCAGTGCATCAAGTACCTTGGTCCAGTAAGTACTTCAGTATTCAGACAGAACACATAGATCGACTGACTGAGCAAAGTGGGGGGAAAAACGTACGATGGCAGGCTAATGTAGCATGCTTATATTTGCGCAGAAAGAAAGAGAGGACTATGAAGTCGTGATCGAGGACGGCAAGTTCTTGTACAAGAAGAGTGGGCGAATCCTTGACACTTCTTGCGGACCGCGAGACGCCAAGTGGATCTTTGTTCTTAGCACGTCTAAGGACTTGTATGTTGGCCAGGTAAATATTCATTCTGATGCGGCCATCATATATTCATATTGGGAAATGTTCACTGGACCCTAGAATTCTACTCTATGTTCATCGTGTAACGTTGTCCTGGAACTTCAAATCAAATGCAGAAGAAAAAGGGGACGTTTCAACACTCTAGCTTCCTTGCTGGAGGAGCCACTTCTGCTGCTGGGCGGTTGGTTGCTGAGAACGGAACTCTGAAGGTACATATCATTCTTTATGCTCAATGTTAGTATGAGCAAAAATTTCAGCCATTGAAGAAGGCACATCAAATTTACAATGGTTAGTCTATTAATTAGATGACACGCTGATGTAGATCTGCTATATATGTTTGTGTGACAGGCTATCTGGCCTCACAGCGGGCACTACCGCCCAACAGAGGAGAACTTCCAAGAGTTCAAGAGCTTCCTCAGGGACAACCTGGTTGATCTAACCGATGTTAAGGTTCGCACATCACAACCCTGATCATTCAGAAAGTTAACTGAACATCTCAACTCTAAAGTTCATGCATGTGAGGCTAATTCTTCTTGTGAACTCGATCGCTCGTTCGCTGCAGATGAGCCCAGACGAGGAGGATGAGGAGTTCTGGGGTAGTCTCAGGAGAATCGCTTCAGCGAGTGAGAAAACCGGAGACCAAACAACAACGGCTGCGCCTGAAGAAACAACCGGTCCTGAAGCTACCCTGAAATGCGAAGAAGAGGAAACTGCAACGGCGGCACGGCCAGAACTATCAGAAGAAGACGTCGATCAGGTGCCGCGGGAGAAGATCCTGCAGCGGATCAACTCCAAGAAGGAGATGAAGTCGTACCAGCTGGGCAAGCAGCTGTCGTTCAAGTGGACCACGGGGGCCGGGCCCCGGATCGGGTGCGTGCGCGACTACCCGTCCGAGCTCCAGTTGCAGGCGCTCGAGCAGGTCAACCTCTCGCCAAGGTGCGGCAGTAGGCGAAGCCAAGACCACCCTGCGCCAGCGTCCACGCCGAGGGAGGCGTTCCGGTCGCCTCTTCAGCACGGTGGACTTGCAATGGCAGCAACAGCTGACTGAGACTGACGCGCTCAGTTGCAGGCTTGCAGCTGAAATTTTCCTTGAAGAATCCTCACAGACAATTCGATGAATATGAAGATGTGAAAAGCTTTGAAGAATCCACAGGCAATTCGATGGATGAAGGTGTGTACAATAGGTAGGTAGGGGCCAGGGAAAATAATGGAACATACTCCAACTACTTTAGTAGTAGATCTCATAGGGCAGGTAGTAGTATACACTATACAGTATACATATACACATTGTTCACTGAAGGATGTGGTACTAGTAGTTAACCACAAAGGTTTTGTACAAATTCTTTCATTCCTTACATGTATTAAAAAAATGTACTGAAGCAAGCATGGTTTGACATGGATTGCGTGGAATTTTGTACAAGTTTATGTTGGCATCAAGTCATTATCTATGATATCAGAAAACTCTGATCTGCAAAGAAATGTGTTTTCTGATCTGGAAAGAAATGTCTCAACGCAGCGCGTGTCAAACGAACCTCTCAGTCAATCTACTGAAATATACAGTTGCAGCTGAAATTTTCTTGAACATTGCTCAAATTATTACTCAAGCATGGTTTTGCTTGTGCTTCATTGACAGTTTAAGTATAAACTATCCGAAAGAGTTTTTAAAGATACAGTCTCATCAGAGTTCTGAATTTACTTGTATCACCCGATGAACTAACAAGCGTAGACAAGACTCAGTGATGGTTCTGAATTACTTGCATCACCCGATGAAGCACACTCTTGTTTGTTTTGTTCCAGCTGCAAGCACTGATCGAAGGGAAAATCATTGTAGCGCAATTCATTAGTTTATAAGCGAATAGAGTATGCTACTCCTCATTCACAGAGAGAAAGAAGCCTCCAAAAATAAGCGAATATAGAGTATGCTACTCAACGGAACACTTTAGATGGGACGACACAAAACTTGTTGAGGAAATTATTTTCTCAGTTCCTCCAAAAATAAGCGAATAAATGGCAAAAAACTTGTTGAGGAATTCCTTGGCTCTAAAAAATCATACTTAGTTTCTTACTTTTTTTCTAGGACTATTATTTGGCACTAAAACAATTTTTCAACTTCCTTATTTGGCCCTTCCACTTTAGGGTCAAACTAACAAAAGGGCCAAGAAGTTTGTATTTTACAGCCAAATAAGCAAGTTTTAAAAAAGACCAATAAACTAATTACTTTTAAGCAAGGTAGTAATTTTCTCTATCTTGTTGGGCTTCTCAAGTCAAAGAGAAAATGGGCCAAAATACAAGATTAATAAATTTGTATTGAAACTTTTGTGAACAAAATTTGTATTGAATTGATAGGCTCAATAAAAAACATTGTATTTTAATGTTGGGCTCCTCCTCAAAAAGAGAAAGAACCCCCCCAAAAATAGGCGTATGCTGCTTATTGCAGCGTGCACACGGTATTCTTTAGTAAAAGGCGAAAGAATAGTTCGCTATGTGCCCACTGCGCAGCTGCATGGTTTTACAAGGGTGCTGTGAGTCCTCCTAAATAGCAGCGCTCCTTGCTACCACTGGTTTCAGCAAGCAGTTTGGGACTAAAAGGTGCAAGCGTAAGCCGACGCGAGCTAACGGACGTGCCAATGGCCGAACTGCGAATCCAGCCCATGCCGTGGGTTTCCATTTCCTGCAGGCCAGAGCAAGACGCAGTAACGATGCCCACTGGCCCAGAGGACTGCGCCTGTCCGGCCCAAACAAAATGAATGGTGGGCTGGGTTTCAGGAACTTATATGCTTTTAACGTGGCAATGCTAGCAAAGCAAGCATGGAGATTGCTTACCACACCGGAATCCTTGTGTGCTCGGGTATTGGCTGCTAAGTATTACCCAGACCGATGTGTACTCAAAGCCAAGCCGAAAACAGATATGTCATACACATGGCGGAGTATACTGACAGGGGTGGACTTGCTGAAGAAAGGAGTCGTGTGGAGAATTGGGGATGGTAACAGGGTTCATATTTGGGAAGATGGTTGGATTCCAAGAGATGATTCGAGATCACCTTATACCCCATGTGGCCATAACTTAGTGACAAAAGTGGAAGAGCTAATAAGCCCGATTGATGGGCAGTGGGATGAAGAACTTTTGAATGACATGTTCTGGAAGGAAGATGTGAGGGATATCCTAGCAATACCGGTGCACGGAGGAATGGATGACTTACCGGCATGGCATTACAATCCAAATGGGGTGTCCACGGTCAGATCGGCTTACAAGGTGTATATAGCTGAAAAGAAGAAAACTCAGGAAGCAAGGGGGGGTTCTAGCTCAACGGCTGTGGGGAGAAGCCCCGATCCTATGTGGAAGCAGCTGTGGAACTTACACTGCCCGAAAAAAATGATACACCACTTATGGAGGATGGGGCACAATAGTCTGGCACTTCGGTGTAATCTTAAGCGAAGAGGAATGGACATTGATACTAAGTGTGTGATGTGTGGGAGATATGATGAAGATGGAGCGCATCTGTTCTTTAAATGCAAGATGGTGAGGCCGATTTGGGCTCTGTTAAATATGGAAGAGCAAAGGCAAGCCTTCTCCGAACTATTATCACCAAAGGAGGTGTTGAGGGCTGTTCTAAAGCTTTCACCAGAGCAGCAAGATCGAGTGATCACCTTGTTCTATTTATGGTGGTCTGAGCGTTGCAATGTCAGGGAGGGGGGACCGAGTAGAAATGGTGCTCAGCTTGCTCTGCTAATGGGTTCTTACGCAGAGGAATGGTGCCAATTCAGACAAAAACATGCAGCGGGGAGGGAGACAGCAGGCAGACAGGTGTGGAGTCCGCCCCCTGACGGCATGCTGAAACTCAACTGTGATGGAGCCTTTCGTGCGGGCACGAGGGAAGGAGGCTGGGGCTTTGTAATCAGGGAGAGCGATGGTGGAGTTACTAGTGCTGGGTACGGGTTCATACCGTGCGCCGGTGAAGCATTCCATACTGAGCTTATAGCATGTCTGCATGGAGTACAAAGGGCAATCGATATGGGCATTCAGAACATCCTGATTGAAACGGATGCGTTGAAGGTTGTCAATGCAGTGATGGAAGATACATATGATCGTTCATCAGCGAGCGGTATTGTGTGGGAACTGAAATCGCTGCTAAGCAGCAACGTTGTATCTTTTCATTTGAGGTCCATTCCTCGCCTCTGTAACCGAGTTGCCGATAGTCTAGCAGCCTTAGGAGCTGGTCTGGGTGTGAATGCTGATCCAGTGTTGGATCACATCCCCTATTGTATGCGTGGTTTGGTTGCCGGCGATTCGACGGCAACGTTTGAGTAATGGAAAGCTTGTTTCAAAAAAAAAAAAAAGGTTCGAACAATTGGGGAAAGTTTTATTCTGCATATACACACACAGATTCAAGATCCCAAATACTGTACGTACCAACATCGCTGAACGGACCTCATGAGCTTCCTGTTCGAAATTAGATCATATGCTCACTATATCAGCATCTATGTTATTATTATATACAAATGCACTACTCCAATGTATGCTTCAACATCTTCCTCGGAAAAAAAAAATTGTATGCTTCAACATCAAGCACCAGCGTAAGCTTGAGACCAAGGACAATGTTGACTGATATGCTTCGAGTGTCCGGCCGTTGTGGTAGCTCGTTGCAACTTGCAAGGCGGTGCTTCTTACACTACATAATCTCAATGTCTCCATCACTAACAGCATAATGGTCATAGAAGCATCGCTGAGAGCAGCATCGCTCGGTCAGTAACTCAGTAGTCCTGTACCTTCAGATTCAGACAGCATGGCTGTGCAGGCAATGGACGCGAAATGAATCAACAATCAAGCAAACCTCCTCAGCTGGGTGTCTATTATTTAACCTCCTCTTCAGCTCTTCTAACCTATAACTACCTGTGTGGCGTAGCCCTGCACCTGCTGACCTAGTACCTGCATTCTTCCAAGCAACCTCCTGGTCAACACACCATCATACAACATCTAGTTCTATGGAACGTGCATCGCCACGCTCCTGACGATAACGATGACTCGTACGCACCCCTGAGCCATTTGAGCCGTGATCTTCTTCGTCTTTACCGATGTCGTCCAGACTTTTTATGTCATTCAGAGCTCTCTTGGCGTACACTGTGAAGGCGACTGTGAGGACGATAGCGATGACAAAGGAAATGGCGTTGTATGCTATTTCCACTGGTGTCATTTTATAGTTGCCGTACTTCATGTCAGCCAATGTACGTATTAAACGCCCGCTGTACCAAAACACATAGCAACATAAGCAAATCACAGAGTACATCACAAGATAAATCATATGAACGGATTGAATAACTTAAAAGGCAAGTACATTGGGTAAGCTGTCACAATATATTGGCAACCAAAAAACTACTGGAAAGTTTTCAAATAAACCAAACTTCTACATGGTCAGATATACAGCTTGTAAGAAGAGTACAGCAAGATGTCCTTCAACTGGTGAACTCATATAAGATAAAAAAAATGATTAACTAGATTCATGGTCACAAACTATGCTATTTCTTTAGTATGTGAATCATGTGCAAAGAATTACGTCCTTCATTCCAAATTGCAAGTCGTTTTGGCTTTTTTAGATTCATAGATTTTACTATGTTTTTAGACATAGCGTACATCTAGATGCATAAAAAAGCTATCTACCTAGAAAAGCCAAAACGACTTACAACTTGGAATGCAGGGAGTAGCACACAAGTAGAGGTTACAGATTTAGATGGTAGATGAAAAAAAAAACATGCTAAATTCAATGGACCAATAATCTGCAATGTATTAGAGATCATGTCTAACCTGTAGATATAGATGAAGGCCTCAGGTACCATTCCAGCAACAGAACCACACAGATAAGGGTTGAACTTAATTTCTGTCACAGTCACGGCATAATTAAAAATTGTATATGGGAATGGTGAGATTCTGAAAAGCGCGACAGCCCGAAACTGCTGGAACCAATTCCCTTCACCCGCAAGTTTTATTAGTGCTATCTGCTGGGGCCACTTTGTTAACCATACCTGCGTTTTTTTAAAAAAAAAAGAAATCAGAGAAAAAAAACGAATTACAGAATAATCATGTCATAGAAAAGATCTAACTCTTAAATTACAAATCACAGAACATAAGGCTGAGAAATTTTACATGCAGACGTTCACGGAATAATGAGCCAATCCAATATGGTACCACCATGCCAATAGTAGTCCCAACCATTATAATCAAGAAACCCCAACCATATCCAAAGATCATTCCTGCTAACCACATAGAAGGTCCAGAAGGAACTAGAATAACTGGAAAGAGAGCCAAAGATGCAACGAGAACAACAGCTAATACTGGACGCCCAAAAGCACTTGCTTCCCATTGCATGATTGGCAAGAGAACCTACAACAAACAGACAAAGTACATCCTGTGTCAACATTGGAGAAGTGCTCGAGAGAAAGCATGGAACATACACAAATAGCATGAAGAAGAATGGCACAATCGATAATTTCATAAAGACAGTGTGCTAGGATGTTTGACACTACAATGTATCCACTGATTTTTAAGAGAAAAAACACAAGTTCTGTATGATACAATGAGACATGGGCCCTGGTACCATGTTTTTGTTACTGAGTGACAATTTCTGAACTACAAACATTACACCATATATACCTCTAAAATCTACTTGTTTTTTACTCAAAATAGTATGGAAGATATTTAAGACATCTTGCATATTGTTTATCATGATAGTTTGAAGGAACTAGCAAGCATAAGAAACATATATTCTTGTACAGATCAATCAAGCAAGCCGTCAGACAAAAAATTGCAACTGTCCTTAGCATTCCAAGTACCGTATTTCAGTTTATCTCTGAAACCTAATTGTTGTTGTCCTAGCATCATCCGAAGGATCTGATTCATCTATGCAGATGACAAGACCTTTCAGCCTAGAGAAAAGAATGCCTGCAAAAGTGGTGATAAAAGAGTATCGGTGCACACCTTCTCAAAGGCAAAGGGGACTCCCCATTTGACGACGACATAACCCACTAATATAAGAAGGAAGCAACCAAGCAGAACTTTCATCCACCAAATGAAGGATCTTGACTTAGGTTGCTCAGATAAAATTGCTGTGCCAGCATCAGACGTTGCATGTTGAGCTCGTGTAACCAGCCTCGCATATTCATCGTCCTTTGTGTTCTGCTCAGAATGGTCAACTGCCGTGCATGACGCCCCAGCTGAAGTCCTTGGCATGTCTGTCACTGCCTCTTCGCCTCTGTTTATCAACCACAGTATGGAAATTATTAACATATCAATGTAAGGCTGAGGCATACTTGTGCTGTATACTAGAGTAGCATGTAGCACTATCGAAGAAGCCAAACTAAGGAACCTCATATGGCTCACATGTAATTGTAATGATTAATGAGATCTAATTTTGCAATATACATAATACCAAGGTATATCAAGCATGCACAATACAATCTCTGGCCCCGGAATGAGGGGGACATAGGTTCTAGATTGCAGTCTCTATGGAAGCTGAATTGATGGTACTCTCTGGCTAAAATTAGTAGGAAAACAAGACCTGCATTTCCTGTCCTCTTCATTCCAAAGTCATATTTGGCGACCCTAGTGAAAAGAAGTCGAATTGCCCGCACAAAAAATTCCCATTCTGTGTTGTAATATTCCAACTACATCAGTGCAAATAGTTCACCTAGCAAGATTGTCAAAGGCATCCACTTGCACTTGTCCATCGGTTCATCCACATCCACAGTAGTCTCTGAACCCACCCACCGGAAGGTGCAGTGCAACGGCCAGTGGTTCAATCCAGATATTCCAGGAAAGAGACTAAGAAACTGAAGACGATTGTAACTTGGAAGTTGGAACATCGTTGACTACTAGTAGTAATAATTATGTTCCCCAATTCGACCAAGCTTACGACCGCACAGTACTACGTTTTATAAGTAAGATAAGATCCACGCGTGGCGTGCACCCGTGGTGAGTGGTGACCACACGGCGACGCGTGGCGTGGCACGAACAAACGCTCGGCAGCTCCGGTGGCCGGTCGGTGGCGGCCGCCGCCGTTGCTCCGAAGGCAGCACCTACCGCCATTCTGGGGAAACTTGAACACACCGAGGAAGCCAAAGGTCGGGGGCCACCGGCCACGGGACATTCCCGACCAAGCGGAAGGGAGCAAGAAGAGCCTCTTCCTTCCTCCCGGAACGCACCGGGCTTTGGACGGATGAATGAAACCTCCTAAGCAAGCGAAATCCACCCGTGCCTGCGGGCGGCAGCTACAGTACACCTCAAATCAAAAAGACAAAAAAAAAACTCTAAAACAACAGAAATACCGACCAGAAACCTACCGCTGAAGCAAAACCTCCAGATTTTTTTTTTAGATAATGGATAACAAAATATCCGGCCTCTACATCCTACACAGCCCAAACTTACAGAAATCCAACTTCAAAGCCCAAACTTACAGAAATAATTTCAATAAGTTGATGAAGAAACTGAAGCAGTCCCGCTGCGGGCGTACCTGGCCATCTCCCCCGCCTCGACGCTGAGCGGGAGGACGCGCGCCATGGAGGAGCAGAGTCCACCGACGGAGATCAGAGCATTTGGAGCGACTCGGCTCCTTGGTCTCCGGTTCCCTTTGTTTCTGGAAGCTTGCCGCGGTGGAAGAGAGGGAGGAGGGAAGAAGGTGAAGAAAAGCGCGAGCGCAGAGCCGCGCACGGAACCAGAAAAAGGGCGTACTATAGGCTGCTGCTGCGCCTGCGCGTAGTGGGGGGAGAGGGGGAATGACCGAACCGCCCCCCGCGTTAATTGCACCTCGGGGGCCTTCCTGCGACGCGTCGGACGGAACTGCCCCTGCCCGCAGCCGCGGCGGATGAGAATATTCGCCGGAGCGCGGGAGTCAATGACGCGCTTGGGAGCGGGGGTGGTGGCGCTTTTGCTTTGCTCTGCTCTGCTCTGCCGGGTGCTGGTGCCTGGCGGCGGCGGACGGGACGGGGGTTGTGGGATTTGAATCGTCGAATGTCGAGAGAGGCTCGCGAGTTGTTCGACTTTGCGAGGCAAGAGAGGGAGGAGAGCAGAGGATGAGACTTTTACGCGTGGATTCCCTCTTCCTCCAAAGCTCGCCGGCCCGTCCAGATGCGGATGCAGCGAGCGCCACCGGGCCCACCCACCGCCGGAGACTAGCAGAGCCCGGCCAGGAGGAGACAACAGCAAGCAGGGCCTTGCCACCTGGTGCTGGTGGATCTGTGTTCTGCTTTCCTCTGCTTGCTTCAAAGGGAAGGAAGCAAGTAATCTCTGCAGACGTGTCATGTGGTCGGTCAAACTCGAACCCCTTGTGACTTTGTGCGTTCTCTTCTAATGACTGCTTTTGTTTGACAAAGTTTGAGACAGTGAGAATTACTCGGTGACTGTTCAGTTCTACTAGAAGATTAGCATTCTTTCTTCTAGACAGGTTAACGCATTTGACTCCATCCCGTCACTACTGGTTAAGTATTCTTTGCAAGCGTCGTCACGCCTGACTACGCCGAGCAGCCATACGGCTTGAGAATTGACCATTGGCATTGTTTTGACTTTTCGAGCCATAAGCTTAAGCTAGTTCATTTGTTGGCTACGCCTTGGAATCTTCCTGTTGCGTCGAAACAAAATGCACGCGGCCTAAAAAAAAATATGAGTATAATCGATACAGGATCATGGTCAGAGCACGCTCTTCTTTATATTCGATAGTATGCGCCAGGGTCAGTTTTGAGTTAGCTTCGCCCCTAATTGTACCCACAAGCCAGAGGTGTGGATATGTATACAAAACTCTACTCACAGGCGACGCAGATTGACCATAGAAATAGATTTGTAAGTCAAACAACAATGCCAAGTTTACTGTTTAGCTAGTGAAAAATTTGCATTGCCGCGCAGGGTGTTCATGGCCCACTTTGGCCTTAACCAAGCTCCGCCCATGTGTGCAAGTATGTGTATAAGATTCTTTGCGTGGGACTGATTGAATGTAGGTACAAACCCCCACACCAAAGACACTAGTTTGATTCTATAACATATTATGAACATTGACAAATTCAAAGCTATACAAAGGGGTACAAATTTCGCCTACAAGGACAATGACCGTACTCATCGGTACATAAAAGCATACACAATGTGTACTACCGGATGCGGTAGGAGCGTGAGTCTATGTAATAGGTTGAAGTAGTGATGAAACCAACGCAGATTATCTATCCAGTATAAGGTGGGGTCCGCAAAGGAAAATATCATGCATCCCAACCTCCAACGACCGTAGAGGAACAACCACTTCAATTTTCTAATACAAGCACGGTATAATATATTGTTGTTATTTTCTTTCTACCGCAAGTAGTATACTACTACCTAACATTTGTTATTGTATGTTTCCACGGGCCACGGTGTATCCATCTGCTACTAAGTCTTCATTAAATTCTTCCTACCTACCATAGCGGGTGCCCTGTAAGTAGTACTGAGTACTACCTAACATTTGTTATTGTATGTTCTCACAGTGTATCCATTCTGTACCAAGTCTTCATTAAATGCTTCCTACCTCCTTACTACCTCCCATCGCGGGTGCCCTAAGGAGTAACTCGACTTGCTTTTTAGCAACATGGGTTAGAAAAACACAAGATGTCCAAATATAGGTTAGTGTTAGTGCTAAGTGGTATAAACATCTTCACAAAGAAATTAAATATTGATATAAAAGTGCCACTATAAAATAGCACTGATAGTGACGCCACATAAAACATTCTCCCCCCAAGCTAGATAACTAGACTTGGTTGCTTGTAGTAGATAACTTGGTTGGACAACTATGCGATGGGGACTTCGTCCTCACAACCCTAGAGTCCGAGAACTAGTTGAGTCACTTCTTGCACTGGATAGACTTAACTAGCGAGATTAAATCTAGAACAATGGTTCTTATACTAGGCATATGTAGAGCCTAATTGGGTTTCGATACATCAAGGCATGAAGATTAACCAAGAGACAGCCCCAAGGTAACCCACACAAGGTAAGTCAGACTTGTAGCATTGTACTTTCTTCGTTCCAAATTATAATATGTTTTGGCCTTTCTAAATTCATGACTTTTGTTATGCACCTAGATATAAGTTATGTCTAAATATATAAATATATAGTAAAAACTATATATCTATAAATACCAAAATATCTTATAATTTATAATGGAATGAGTAGATAAGAACCATGTTAGACAATCTGGGTATGCTCGACTATGCTCAATAGTGGTTGTAGTAGCTTTATGTTTTCTACAGTGCTGCCAATGTAAACACTTAATATATCCAATTTGGCTCAGAATATGAAAAATACACAAAAGTTTCCTTTAATATTAAGATAATATTAGAACATAAGAATATTTGTCTTTTTTTGTTGCTAATGTTTGTAAGTGAGGTTCCTCTAGCAGCATAAGAACATAATCTTGAACTCAGTCTATTGTTTCTCCTCTTCACGTACTTCGTAGAGATGCAAACAAATTATCACGAATACACATTAGTTTTTTTTAAAAGCCCACTTCAAAATGTACAACTTGTGAGGGCGTGGACAACCCGTTTAGATTCATCATAATATTAATTGGGAAAATTTGAACTTATGTGTATCCTTCGTGTTCTTAACCCATGTGATTTTTGTCAAAATACCGTAAGCTCAAGATAATTTTACTTAAGATAAAAAGCCCTTTTTTTGACATCGCCTCAGTTATTTGGCCCATAGCGATCCATGTATATATTAATACCAGACCATGAAGAGTTTAGTTCCACCTTAGATGTATGTGTGTTTAGGGAACTTCTAACCATGAACCTAGATGACTTCTATGTTCATTAATTATATATGGTACCGACTACTTAAAGAGTACTCCAGTTCATGCAGGTGAAGGGCAGTGTTGTGCTTGGCGGCAATTCGTTGAGGCTTCAAAGGAGCAAGGGGCCGGGACTTTGGTAGCGACGTCCTCGCTTGCAGATCGGTGGCTCCAGGATCTGCATAAATAATGGATATGCAGTGAAACCCTAGCGAAACTAAAAAAAACTAGTGGGGAAGGCGATGCAGGCGGAGATGGGTTCACCTACGAGTGTCCGAGGAGGAGCGAGGCGGCCGAGGAGGAGGAACGAGGCGACGATGGCAGTGGCGGAAGAGAACGTCGCGTACGCACGGGAGCGACCGAGTCCAAGTGAGATGGGGAGGGAGAGAAGACGGCTCGGGGCAGCTCGTGGAGCTCTCGCGCAGGTGAAGCTGTGCGATGCTAGGGTGACGACAGCGCAGATCTGCTAAGCCATGGTGGCGGCGCGAGGGAGCCGGGGAGGAAGAGGGACGGCGACGCGATGGAGTCGGGGGAGGGAGAGAGGATGAGTCGGGTTGGATTCTGACGTTTTCCAGTGGATGGGGTGCGAAATGGGAGCAGGCTACCCTTTCATCGGTCGGAAATGGGCTGAAATGTTCAATTCAATTCCGGACTCAGCCAAACGGGTTTGTATCTGGAATCCGATTCAATTCGGGCTAATTCAGGGGAAACAAACAAGCCCTAAGTGTATTTCCTTTGGTATTGGCGAGCAAGCTAGTGCCAAGCAACAATCTTAACCACTAGGCAACCAAATCTAATGATCTCAAAAAACTGTCTACAGTCGACTAAACCCTAAATGGTTTGGTAACACTCGAATATAGATTCAATGTAGGTAGATTTTATTAAAATCTGAGGTTTATCTGATAGATTTGGGGATTTGGTAAACCTAAATGAACGGCTCTTGGAACTCGGCTTAAAACGGGTAAAGGACGGACGGGCCCACATTGCAGTTACTGTAACTCAATCCAGTTCATGCTTTGTGGTTTGTGCAACCGAGCCGGCTCACCTGGTCCCGGCCACCGGAGCCCTGGACCTGAAACACTCGTTTGGGATTCAAACCCTCCAATCCCAAATCTGCCCTCCTCCTCATCGGCACACCTCGCCGCCGGCCACAGCCCGGGCGATCGTCGCCCTACCTGGTCGACCCTTCTCCCTACCTTAAACCCCGTCCGAGCCCAACACGACAACACCTCCCCCACCATGCCGAGAAACTTCCGCAAGCGGAGCATCGAGCCGGACACTGACGACCGCTCCGACGATGAGGAAACTCGCCGGTACCCCCTCCCTCCAATCCACTCCTCTCTCTTGCTTTGCTAGGCCTTCTCGCTGATGCCTACCTTCCTTCCTCCCATCGCAGCGTCGCCCTCGAGGAGATCAAGTACATGCAGAAGCTTCGGGAGAGGAAGCTAGGTATCCCCGCCGTCCCCGATGCCGCATCCACTGACGGGTCCTCCGCCCGTGGTCGAGTGGGCAGCGGGGCAGCGGCCGCCGGCGAGGCTGAGAAGGAGGACCTCGTCCTCCAGGACACCTTCGCTCAGGAGACCGCCGTCACCATCGAGGACCCTAACATGTACTGTGCTGCACTCGTATATGCATTCTGTTTCATCGAATAGATTGACAAATTGACACGAGTACGTGTTGGCTTAACCTGAAGGTTGAGGTATGTGGAGACCGAGCTGGCGAAGAAGAGGGGTAAGATGGTTGATGTGGGTCACAAGGAAGAGATGGATCGTGTTGATGAGCTATACATCGTGCCAGACCACCTCAAGGTTTGGTTGTGGCTCAACCGATTTCCTCAACCTGAGAATTGCACATTGTTCTGATGATGGTACCGTTATATTGTTCCTTGCAGGTGAAGAAGAAGAACTCAGAGGAGAGCTCGACACAATGGACCACTGGCATTGCTGAAGTTCAGCTGCCCATTGAGTGCGTTCTTCAATCATTATATTCTCTTGTTTATTGTAAATCTTGCTATGACTGAGTTGAATGCTATTATTAGAGTTCAGTTGGATCGGAATGGTATCTGAAAAGTAAAAAACTGTGGAAGCTGTTCTTTAAGGAACTGTGGAAGCTTTACAACATACCTCGATGATAAATGGAGTAGTGTACTGAAGAAGTCAGAATTGATGAAAAATTATGCCATCTTTGAATTGGATACAGACTGTCTCAAGGCCCCAACATTTTTCTATATTGCACTATTTGTTTTTGTTTGACAAAAGTCTGGTCCACACTTAACACTGTCTTTCATAATTTTGCTGGAAATCCTTGCATATTGCAGCTAACAATTTCTTGAGAATATTGTGTGAAGAAGGAAACTAGCTAATGATCTAGTTTATGATTAATTGGACATACATTGATTGGTAGACACAGAACTTGATCTCAGTATGTATTCAGTCACCATTAATTTATTGTGACTAAACTATACAACAATGATATGTTCAAATTAGGACTGGTTATTAGAAAGATATGTCATGCATCATCACAGTTCTATGAGCATCATGGACCCAACAATGTAACCTAGGCAGAGCTTCTTCTCTGTTTTTCTAATATTTTTATCTGTGTTGTAGTTTAAATTGTATTCTAGTAGTAGTCTTTCTTTTCAAAAGTAGAAGCATAATTACATGTTATCATTTTTTATTTCCACAGGTACAAATTAAGAAATATCGAAGAAACCGAGGCCGCTAAAAAGGTGCTGCAAGAGAAAAGGCTTGCGAGTAAACCAAAATCAGATGCAAACATTCCATCTAGTTACACTGCTGATTATTTCCACCGTGGTAAAGAATATGATGATAAACTACGAAGAGGTTTGTTACATGCCCCCTTTTCTTGATAATTTTGATGAGAAACTGGAGGGACCCCTACTGATAAATCATATGATTTGATGTGGGAAATAAAAAAAATGTAAGGCCAGAAATAGAAAAAAGGAGACAAGACCTATACAACTGGACCAGATATAGCAATTGACATAGCTGAAGGTCTTTATCTTTCAGCTGCTCTACAGTTTCTTCTGATATTGTTGTGTATTAGGATAATCTTGTTAGGTAGATCTACCTGTAGGATTTTAAGGGCTTGACTGTTGGCTAACTGCTTTTCTTTCAATCTAAGTTGTAGATAGAAACACTAATGCCTTTGCAATTACAAAACAAATGTGTGGGGAACAATATCATATTTATATAGTACTTGCATAACATAGTTTATGTAGACCCAGCTTGATTTACCAAGTAAAATTTTCACAACTGCTTTCGTACAAGCTACAACTGCTTAAGACTGCAGATGATAATAAAGCAAACACAAACTGGGCCTAGATAGGCAAATAAAAGTTTTTTCTGTCTCTGTTTCTTGGAGGAATCATTTTTGAAGTTCAGTTGCTCTTTTGAAGCCATCAAGGGAGCACAAGAGTGTGTTGACTGTTTCTGAGCCAGCTTAAGATTTTGCATCCAGATAAAATTTTGAAGAGACATGTTACATCTATCATACTCCAACACTCGTTGAGCTAAATCCAGTATGTTAGCAGGACAAGTATTTGATAACTCCAACTTTTATTTGCTATTTATCTAGCTTATTGCTAGTTCGGACTTTTTCACTGTAGAAAAATATGAAAGAATACTCCCATCAGTAAGCAGGATTCCTCCTAAAGATGGATAGGTCTTTTAGTAACAGATTCTCCAGATCCCTGAACACAAGACCAAATATCCTGCTCAGCAGTTTTAGAAAACTGCCAGGGAGCTCTCTCTAATACGAGGAAGGATTTTTGTCATGTAGACCCTAGAACTCAACCACGTCCTAGTACTTCGTGACTATGATATACACCACCCTCCATCATCCCTGCTTGTGGCTCCAACTTTTTTTTTTCCGTTGATAATCCCTTTTGATATGTATTTGACCACAAATTATTTTAGACTTGTATTCTCATTCAAGATTGTTTTCTTTCTTTTAAGTAAATAATTCATTTTATTTCCTGAAATTTTTTCTGCATTCCAGATAACGTTTTTTAAGTCTTGGGCACCAAACTACAAAAACCACTTTCAAGTCACTCTGCATTGGCATTTTGTTTTTATTAGTTGTTTTTATACAAGCTGTAAATTGAATTTTTGTGGAATGATAAATGCCATTGTACAGTAAGTATCATAATATTTATGAAATTATTATACCTATCGTAAAGTTGGGCTTACCTAAGATATTAAATGTTTGCAAATATTCATGAGAAATAGTGTGGATGTTTCGCAACAAAATTAAAACTTGATGCACAAGAGTGTGCAAAGAGGCAAATGTCATTTGGGGGCAAAATGTGATTTATATGCTTGAGGGGATTATCTTATCCGGAAACAAAAAAAAATGGACCTTTCGAATCAAACATAAAGATTAGTTTTAGATTTTCTCCTGATACATGACTACTGCATGCCAAACTTATCTGGCATTGATTGATATACACAAGAAATGCTTTGCTCTGTGATTGAAGTTCATGACCCTGGCATCAAAGGTTCCATGGTGGCAACAGGGTACACACCAAATGTTGTGCCCTGTGTTTGATTCATTATCCCGGCATCCAGGTGACGTGGTGACAACCTGTGGACAGTGGGCGTCTGGAGAGAATGGAAGAGAAAATGGCGTTGAGGCAACAGATTTCTTGTTGATGGTTGAATTCTAATTATAGCAGATGCTAAGCTGTATAGAATCAATGAAACTAAACTAGTTCAATTCGAATAAGATATCTGATTACAGAAAAAACGGTAACTCTCAACTTGAGTCTGTTATCTCCCAGGCTGCCTAAGCCCTCATGTCTGATATGTTAGCCCCAGAGTGGTCCTGTGTTGCCTCTGCTCTGGCTGAACATGATAAAAATGTCAGATTTGCAATCCAGTTAAATATGTTCTTCCTGGAGAATTTGAATTTTGTTGGTTTCTCTTGTTGTCCTCTGACTGCACTGTAAAGTGTCCTGCATTTATGTTGCTATTGACAAATTACAGAGTGGCTTATTCTGCCCTATTGCTATCTTTAACTAAACTTCTGAAACTTTGACGATAATAGCTCTCAAATTATTGAGTTTGAAGATATAATTATGATATGGATAGATTTGTTTCGAATAACACTTTCATAATGGCATAATCACATACATTTATTAGGCATTATAACTATTTTTTAATACAAAAGTTATAGTCAAAGTCACGCACCTTGAAGAATGAAAAAAGTAAAGCACGACATTTACTTTTGACCGGAGGGAGTAGTACCTGTGGTTATTGACAAAAAGATTTAATCTGGCTGTTATAGTTAGAACCCACTAGATGGATGAACTAGACAACATTTTTTCAATGAAACTTTCTGTGCCTGATGATGAAACTCGATACTCAATGGACCAGTAGCAGGAGTATTTTAATCTCAGTAGCAGGAGTATTGACATAATGTTGGGGATATGGATGGTGAGTGTTATTAGAATATAAAAAAATTATGTTATGTGCACTGTACTGCTGCAGCAGATCGCTGCAATACGCAGTGATAACAATATTATTTTTAGCTCTATCTTTCAAGGGTGTCTAAGCATGTCATATCATCTGCATCTTCTCATTTAAGTGTACTAAATTTATTTCCTTGTGATAATGCAGAGAATCCTGGGTTGTACAAAGATAATGATTCTCGTCCTAGTGGAAGTTCAGGAGGCAAAGCAACAGATACTAAAAAACCAGATGGTGTTGGTGCAGGACGGAGAGAAGCTGCAAGTGATGAGCTCATGCTTGCGCGATTCCGCAAACGAGAAAAATTCCGTGCCCTTCGAAGATAGCCAGAGCTGTCAGGTTGCTAGATTGTGCCAGTTGCCTTTGAGGCTCAAAAATGTCATTGTGATCACATAAAGGCCCAACATATCATGTCCTTTTTAGTGACAAATTTACTGTAAAATGCAACTTTTGTTGTGGAATCTGCTTCTGCAGCAGATTACATCCTTATGACAGAGGTGATTTGGGGAAATATATTTGTGCTGAGCGATATCTGAGATTTGGTGTCAGCTCGGAGGCTCAGATGTCAGGCTTTCAGAGGGCCCTTAGTGGTTCAGGACATAGGAGCTCATAACTTGCTAGATCGTGCCACGCCCCATGTTGATCTCCACTAAAGAAAGGTGTGTTCTCCATGACCAATATAAATGAACATCTTGAGCAAACACCAAAGGGTAGCGCGATCTCATTTTCTTTGGGGTGCATGACAGCCTACAGATTCATCTTTCTAACCTTGAATATATTGTTTATCTAAATTGTTGGCAGTCTGCTGCAGTAGCATCAGCTAATCTATAAGGATCCTTGATTTCTAGGGACGAGTAATTTGTAAGTTGCTTTTGTTGCCCTATTTCTGCTTTGCTTTGCCTTTCCTAGTTCAAGGATCAAATTATTGACTTTTAAATCGAAGATTTTCGTATCAATTTTGAGTTTTTGCACTCTTTTTTTTTCTCCTGTTGAGCTGTCCTCCTAGTACCAGCAGATTGTTAACTACCGATGGAGGCATGGTTCTCAATCCTCAAACTCAAGAAGATGAGAAATTAGGGACTCCGAAGTAGAGTTGGTGTTCTAAATTGAAATGGCTTCAAAATTTGAAGTTGAGAACCATCCAGTGACAATGTATCGGCAGAGTTGACTACTATTGATCATAGGATGATTTACTGATACCTCTCCGTCTTGAAATGATAGTCGTCGTATTAATTATCAGGTGGATTATCCTACGACATTGTGTGAGGTGAGGATGAAGATGAAGATGTGCATAACTATAGATGTCACAAGATAATCCGATGAGAATTGGTTTTAGCGAAGGACAAACATGAAGATGTGCACAGCTATAGCTATAAATGTCACAGGATGATCCGATGAGAACTTGGTGATTTTAGCGGATGATCAAGTTTAAATGTAAAGTCTTTGGACTGCATGCGATGAACCGTTGTTTATAGACTGTAAAAGATCCAAGCTTGAGCGAGCCTAACACCTCAAGCTCAAGCTTGACAAAAGCTCAAGCCAAGCCTGATATCTGGCCGAGCTTGTAATAGAGCTCGGGCTTGGGCTCGCCTGGAGTAGGCTCTATGAGTCTTGTTTGCGAGTAACTATAATATTGTTTACAGTGGTGAAGATAAAAAGAAATTGAAGGACAGGGCTGCATTTGCCTTTTCAGTGCATAGATTTATGCTCTAGCAATGAATATATGGTGATTTTTTTGGTCACAATTACTATTTTCACATTTTAGGGGGGTGCACACCCCCCCCCTAATTCCTATAGTTTCATAACAAGATAATAAACAATAAACTAATGTATAAATTACAAAATTATTGAAATAAAGCAATTTAAATAGTTTCTTTCACATTGTATCAATTTAATTAGTCAAACATTACCATAATAGAAAAGTATTTATAATGAAAATAAAAGTTTCATAACAAGATAATAAACAATAAACTAATGGATAAATTACAAAATTATTGAAATAAAGCAATTTAAATAGTTTCTTTCACACTGTATCAATTTGATTAGTCACTGACGACGTCGACGAGAGATGAGATGAGTCGTCGACGAGGTTGGCAACGAGGGCCATCGACGAGGTCAACGAGGTCGGCAATGAGGGCCGTCGACAAGGTTGACGAGAGAAAACCCGTTTATGCTAGTCACAAACTGTTTTAGCGCTTGCTTTATGCTCAGACCTAGTGTTTAGTGAGTGAAAGCATCGAGACCCCTAGTGTTTCGGTGATTAACAACAATGCAAGATTACTATGACTAACATGTGTTTTGCAGAGGCAATAAGAAAGTTAGGTCATGGTAATGGATGGTTGATTGGACTATCATGGTATTCATGCCCCTTATTGGAATCGTTTTGGTTTTCAAAGGATTGGCGACAAGGTTGGAGATTAGACTAGGTCTAAGTGTTATTGGAGTTGAGAGACACTTAGAGTAGTTTAGCCCTTTATTTTTCCTTTGGCCGTACTATTAAGGGGGTATTATCTAGTAGCTTGACTTAGGAGAGGCTAAGTGGTTAGGTGTGGTGCACACTTGTGAAAACTAGCACTAGGCAGTTTAGAAATAGTCCTTGGACCTTGTAGAGCAACTTCCATTTTGGAAGTGTGATGTTTCAGCTCAAGAAAGAGCTCCGGACGCTAGGAAAGTCCCTGGGTCCGGACCATTGGCTATGCGTCCGGACCCTAGGGTTTGCCCGGCTGAGTCAGAGCGTCCGGACGCTGTAAACAGTGTTGGGTCTGGACACGCTATAGCGTCCGGACCCTATGTAGAGAGCTCCAGAGAGCAGAATTGGATCCGGACGACATGTTGCGTCCGGACAGTACACAGAGAGTTCCAGAGAAGAGAAATCGATTCGGACACCGTCCGAAGGTGCGCGTCCGGACTACGTTTAGCGTCCGGGCGGCTTGTGTTTCAGTGTTGTGAACAGAGAGCTAAGGGGGTCCGGACCCCACCCTACAGCAGCGTCCGGAGTGACGCAGAGAGGCACAATTTGTGCCCAACGGCTAGGGGTTTGCTTGGGGGTATTTATACTCCTCCATCAGCCACTTGGTATCACTCTTGCCCATTCCAACAGCTGAACAAGTCTTGTGAGAGTGTAAGAAGTGCAAGAGCCCTAGTGAGAGTGTGAATTGCAATTCCATGTGTTGATTCTCACTAGTTGCTTAGAGATAGCAAGTGTGCATCCACTCAATCACTAGACTAGCCTTGGTCAAGTGAGAGTTAGTGCTTGTTACTCTTGGTGATCGACACCACGTAGACGGCTTCGCGGAGGTTCGCTTGGTGATCATTCGGTGGAGTTCATTGTGGATGACCCAAGTTTCATTGTGATCGGTTGTGGGCGATTCACCGAGCCGGAGTGGCGAAGAATCAGCCTGTAGAGAGCACTTAGTCCTTGCGCGGACTAAGGGGCAACGATACCGTGCGCGGTGCTCCAACGAGGACTAGGGGGAGTGTCGACTCCTCGATACCTCGGCAAAAAGTCGTCGTGTCAATTTGCATTGCCCCTACTCCTTACTTATCGCAATTACTTTCAAGTATTACTTTCCGCGTTAGTTTTTTTGTTGCTTGAGTAGAATTGCATAGGGCTTTACCGCTTTCATTGTCATGTCTTGCTTGTGTAGCTAGGACACACTTGGGAAAAGCACTAGGGGGTTAATTGGCTCTTGATAGGTTTAATTCTTGCTTAGAAATTTAAAAGAGTCCAATTAACCTCCTCTTGGACATCTTGGTCTTTTTAGTGAGGTTTATATACTTTTAGGCTATTGGTACTTTTGTGCACCGTGCTATACTCTTTGGGGTTTGTAAGTCTTGCAAGACCCTCAAACTGAGTTTGTGAAGTGGCTATCAGTAGGATATGGGACGAGAGGCTCTTGGCGGTTTAGCCAAAAGCTCTCCACAATGGAGACAACAAGGAGCAATATGGGAGAGGCTTGGCAAATACCCTGGGACAATGATAACCAACCGTGAAGCTTGACCTTTGCGAGAGGCTCCAACGAGACAAGTTTAAAGCGAGAACTTTCCAAGACATCGGGAAAAACATCGTTACGTCAATCATTTACATTTTCACATTTACTTATTGCTTTCCTAGTCTAATTTGCTAGAGATAGTAACACTTCAAAAAAAATCTCATGTACATCTAGATAAAAGTATAGAACTTGTGTTGGCCTTCAGAAGTGTTTTTTGGCTCTTTAGTTTTAGATAAGTGATCTAACTTACCTCCTCGTAGGCATTACGGTTCCTTTATGTTTCAATTTTTTGTCAATAAATTTAGTGAACATTTTGCTAAAACCAAAATTCTTTGTAGACGACTTAACCAAGCACCTCTCTTAATTTTTTGTCAATAAATTTAGTTAACATTTTGCTAAAACCAAAATTCTTTGTAGCCGATTTAACAAGACGCCAGCGTTACAATCCTTTTAGTTTAAGTTTTTCACTTGTTTGACAATAAATTTCGTTAACCTTTTGCCAAAACCAAATTTTATCGTAGCTAACTTAACCTGGCATATGAACTCTTCGTTAATTTATCATCGTTATTGTGTTGCGGCCAGGAGTAAGTAGCGCAGTGCTTGTCAAACCCAGAATGTTTTTTTTTTTGACTTGGAACAAAACCAGAAACCGTGTTATATGTTTTAGGACGCCGTGTACAATTTCTGGATAAAGGGAAAAATCCAAACGTATTTTGGTTGAAAACGATGCGGCCTAAGGGATTTACCATCATGACCTTTTTTCCCGGGAAAAAAAAGTTCTAAGGATCCACACTTCTTATCTTCTCCTTCAATTAACTGAATTGATAGATAATAGTGCTACAATGCCTCTGTTTTGGATAGCATAGCAAGCATCGTGTTTCAGAACTATGATGCAACAGGATTATATATATGTATAATAATAACTCAAGGCAAGAACTATGCATTGGTATCTTTGTCGACAAAATCCACAGACATGGCACGAAGATGACCTGGTATAATGAATCTTTCGTAGCTTCGATGCATTTGTCCAGCCGGTCTTTCTGATTTCAAGACTTCCTCCATCAGTAAATGTGCCACATATCAACCATCACCTGTTATAGTCATTACTCAGTCATTTAAGGGGTATAAGTATAACTTAATTTCAATTTCATGCCATGATCTGAAGCAGCCCGAAGTGTTCTCCACAATTTCTCCAAGCTAATTGTTTATGTATGACCCAAAATTAGTCCACATCAAACAGGGCATAAGATGACCGTTGAATTTGTTATAAAGAGATAACATGGCCATCAGGAAGGATCGAAGTGAGTTTTGGTTGATTCTAGGCCAACAAGTCTACTTAGTTGACACTGACAGGATGAAATTTACAATCAAAATGATGACTTACATTAATCGTATGGAAGATGGTCCAGTAACAGCAGCAACTTTCTGAGCCTTCTGTGTTTCTGATTTATACAGGCCTTTGAGCTCTTTCTTTGCTTCCCGGGCTTTTTTGTTTTCTAGTTTCACTGCTGCCTAGAGGTAGCAAAGGGCCAGAGGCCAAGAATGTAAGACTGGTGAAATCAGTTCCATAAAGAGAAATGATATCTACTGTCATGCAGGTTTTGCAAATCACCTTTTCAAGGATTTACAAATCACTTGACAAAGAGAGGCATTGCATCATTGCATGATAACTTTATTAACTAAGCCATTTGGAAGATCAAAATGCAATACAACTAACAAAATTGCCATCATGCTATGAGTGAACTTAAACCTTTAAAATCACCAGCTATCAATATTTTTTACTATTGATATTATTAGAACAGTCCCATGTCGAGAGTAGGATTCTACCCTCACTATCTGTGAATCTAATGTGTATTTTGTTTTCTAAGGACAAGCCTTTGGCCAATAATTACTATCATTTTTGTGATACAAACATTTAGACATACATAAGTACCTTTTCAATACAAATCTAATGACATCACTTTATATAACAAACTTATATGTTATTAATAGAGTACTCTCCCATCAAAACAAAATACCATAAAATAAAATAAAAGATCATGATGTAGAATATGCAAGAGGAATGTAGTAAAAAAAATTCTGTTAAATACAATGCTGAAATGTCCAAGATGTAATTTCTTGTGACGAAAGGTTAACACTATTTATCACAAGTTAATGCATGTTAATCATCATGAACTAAAAACTTCAGGTTGCTTACCTCTAGAAGCATTTACAAAATAAAATTAGTCGCATGCACTACTTGCAAAGCTAGGCCCACTAGCCCAATGAAAGAACCAATTGATTAAACAATATAAGCATGCTTTACTTCTTTTACCAGTTCTGCATTAGTCAATCAAGCATAATATATAGTCATAAAGTCCATCTAGAAACCTTTTTACCTTTCTTGCCTTCTTCTCCTCTTTTGTTTCCTTCTCAGCTCCTTTTTTAAACTTATCAGTGACAGAAGCTTCTACAGGTTTTACTTTCTTCTCCTTTTCACCATTTCTTCTCCTCTGTGGCAGGTATTCTACTGGTAGTTTCTCTTTCCCATGAAGCTTGATGATATCATTTGTGGAAGTTGTTTCTCCAGGGAAAACTCTAGGGAGCCGCTTTCTGGGGATTCCTGGAGTTTCAATTTTCCCCGGATGATTATCAAGGTTAGAGAATGTGGAAACAATGGTCTCGCAGTCCCAAATTTCAGATTCGTCACTGCTTTCCGAAACAAGTACAACCATCTCTTCTTCTGCACTTTCATTTAAATATCTTTCAGCGTATTCAGCACATTTTTTTATCACACGAGCAGATTCATCCACATCATCTGCTGTGCTTGAGTCCAGTTTTTTATGAACAAAATCTGCTGGTGTTCTATATTCTTCATCAACACATACATTCTGGCTTTGGAACAATTTCAGTTCATCTATGGCCTCACTTGGCAGTTCATATTCCCCATCTTTAACAACCCCCCTGTCATCATCATCACTGTCTCCATATTCTTCCAAAGCAAGCTGAAAGTTTATTCGCAAGAAGTGTTTTTTAGCACAGCATCTGCAACATCTAAGTCAAAACTTGAGCAATGGAGTAATGGACTCTATTAGAAATGTCATAAGCATTAATGGCTAATGAGGTATCAAGTATGTTAACTAAGAATTGGTTGTCTTTCCTGTCCAGAGGTTCTATAGTACTGCTGATAGGTGCCTAACTGAACCCTAAAAATCTTCTCCCAAAATGCCCACAGTTAGTTTTACACTTATACATAACAAATAAACAAAGATCAAGTGACACATGCCACAGGGTAGCTTCCAACATAATACAGCGGGTAGTTTTAGTTATACCTATAATTAACAATTTGCCTTAATATACCTATAATTGACAATTTGCCTTAAGAGTAAATGATGGTCATAGTATGTTTCAAAAGACATCCCCAGATCCTAATATGCCTTATATATAATAAGAAACAGAGTGAGAATTAAGTTAAGTAGGCTCACCAGATCAAATTGTTCATCCAGCAATCGTCTCACTCTTGGCTTTGGTTCATCCTCCTCAAAATCGAACTCCTCCTCTTCCACATCACTCAAAACACCATTCCACTCTTCCATCTCTTCTATGTCTTCTTCCTCCAACTCCTCACCCTCAGCCTGGTTAGCTATGATGACAAAATCTTCCTCCAGCCCCTCATCCTCAGACCCAACATGAGACGCATCACTCTCATCGAGCAACCTGGCGACATCTGGGTCGACAGCCTTCTGAATTCGCCTCACTGGTGCAGTCTTGGCAGCCACCTTACACATCGTCTTCCCCTCGTCCAGTTCACCCTCGCTGGGACCAACCCGTACCCTACTTGCATCATAAGCCTGCGCATAGAAAAGGATACGAACAAAAATTAAGCGTTCCGGTTCCAGTTGCAAATAAAAAAAAGGACGGGGGCTCTGGTCGAAAAAAGAGTGACCTTGACATCGAGCGGGAGGGGCTCGGGGCGAGCGGTGGAGTTGGGGACGAAGGATGAGGCAGCGGCGGCGGCGGCGGGACGGAGCTCGCGGAGGGGGACAGGTAGTTGTAACCATCGTCTGGAAGGCCGAGCTCAAGGATCTCGCGGCGGAGATGTTCCGGGAGGGGGCCGGAGGCGGAGTGGAAGTTGCCATCGCCGGCGGAGGGGTCGGACAGGGATGGGTCGAAGGAGTCCTCGTCGGAGAACCCGGGTACGGTGTAGTCGTTGTTGTCAACGCGTACGAAGATGCGGTCGTTGGGGTCGGCGGCGCCGGCGCGCGGGAAGAGACGGAAGGTCGCGAAGTTGCGGGCCTTGCGGCGGCCGCCGCCGCCTCCTCCTTCTCCTCTTCCTGCCATATTGTCGGCGGTGATGGTGGCGGCGGCAGAGGAGGTGGATGGGTTAGGGTTTTGTGATTTGGAGAGCGGTGCGGACAGCTGTGGGTTTATAGAAAAGAGTGAAAAATTGGTGAACCTGGACTGTCCAGATTGATACGGACGGCTAGGATCTGCAGCCAGCAATTTCGTTTTGCAAGCACGCCGACCATCTACCTAAAGCCGAAGAGGGAGGAAGAGGAAGGATGGTGCGTAAATATTTCGATATCAACTGAGAAAAATCGTTTTTACTATCTGGATGTGGATAGTCTTAGTCTAAAAAGCGAAACATCAACATTATTTTTCTCTAGGTATAAAAACATATGTTAATCTTGCACTGAACCATCTTATATGCACGTAAATGTAGATTCAAAATTTAGATTCAACATCTTATAATAACAAGTAAATTCTCTAATCAAGTTTATAAGACATGAGCGTAAATGTAGATTCAAAATTTAGAACCTTTTATTAAATCAATATTTTATCCAACATTTTGAGCACACTCTCTCTTGTATGTATCATTGGGTACTTACACACATCTACTTCTTTGACTCATGGCACGTTAGCTAATATACATTTGTTGTTTACCCATCTCTTATTTTGCCCATCAAACAAACTTTCCTCATTCCACTTTGCCGTGTTTAGTGTCAAACCTTAAGCATCCCCAAAAGTTTTCTAAATTCCTTCTTAATCATTGGTTTTTAGGTGGACGAAAAAAATCTCTCTCCAACAACTTCTAATCCATCCTCCTAGTATTTTAGAACTCGGTAAAAGTTATCTCATTCTACGTAAAGTTACGCGCTTCCGAGTAGCATGTATTTCCTCCCTCTCGGCATGTATATAAAAATGGTTAGGATAATTTAGAAATAGTATAGGATTTCTGATGTAAATTTATCTTCCATTCCCTTCATCCCAAATTATAAGACATTTTAGAAATTATAGAGAGTCAAACCATCTCAAGTTTGACCAAAGATTATAGAGAAAAATATTAAATTTTATAACATGAAATAGACATACTATTAAAATATAATTGATATAAACAATCTAATGATAAATGATATTATATTGTCATATAAGTTTTAGTCAAATTAGAGATACTTTGACTCTCTAAGATTATTGGGATGTGTTATAATTTGAGATGGATGGAGTATATTTTAGGAGTGAATTATTAAAAAAACTATTAAGATGACCTTTTGTATTCATTTCAATATTTTTTTAGGAGTTGTAAAATTCTATATTTTTAGGAAGAAATATTATGTATTTTTTTAGAGATGCTCTAATCTAATTACCCCTCGTCATCTAAAAAGTAACAACAGGACTGCTTACCATGAAATTCATATGTATCCAACAAACAAGCTGCAAATTAAAGAACTATCAAAATGCCACCGTGAGACTTCCTGAAGAAGTATCACCAGAACAAACCAAAATCATTGTTACTACAATAATACTACTACTAATCTGTGGTTTCTCACACATGTAAGATACGAGGGATTATTAATTAATAGATAATGAAAGCTGATTTGATTTGTCATAGTCATCCAATCAAGCTACGGAGTGCATGTCCTGATGCGGTGTTTGTCGTTGACCTTTGCGCAATCATGACTACCGTGTAGTACGCGCTGCAACCAGATGAGAGGATCGGAGTATAGTAGTATGTCCTAACCGTCATGCATATAACCAATTGACCACCAAACAAGAACAACACGCCTCCCTCTCCATATTCTTCTCTTCTTCTTTCGTTGGCGTACCCGGTGGATCGATTCCTCCTATGCCGCCATGCCTGACTCCAAGGTTTGTCATCAGCTAGCACTCCTCGATTGGCACCCTCTTCAATTCCTGTCTTCCATTAATTGCATCTAATCCAACGCAAATAAAGCAGCATTTTGTTCCTGTAACCACTAAGCATCGCTAGCTCTACATTGTCCTCCACTAATATATCCATCTTCTGGGTCTTTTGATTATTGCAGAAGATTGTGCTGAAGGTGGACGCCGTCGGCGATGGGTGCAAGGCCAAAGCCATGAACACCGTCGCCAAGTTCCAGGGTACCAACTGTCACACGTATGCTTTAATTACATGCATTGCTTGTGATTGTTAGCTGCAACTGCAATGGCGGCCGGTGTCGCATGCAGGCGTGAAGTCGGTGGCGGTGGACGGGGAGGGACGCTGACGGTGGTGGGGGAGGTGGACGTGGTGCGCGTGGCCAAGGCGCTGCGCAAGGCCAGGTTCAAGCCCCTCGTCCTCAGCGTCGGCCCGGAGAAGGAGCCCGACGTCGAGGAGACCAAGAAGCCGCCGCCGCCATTGTGCTGCAGCGCCTGCTGTCCACCAGTTCCGGTCCCGGCGCACGCTTATGCGCATCCTTTCCCCGGTGCCGTGGTGTGCTACGAGGAGCAGGCCGCGGGCAACGGATGCGTCATCCTGTGACGATTGCGCGCTGCTGCTGCGGCGGCTCTGCTACTTCTTCTTCTCTCAAGTCTCAAGGATGAATCGAATGTTCTTTCAGCTAGCTCAGTAGTTGCAATGTTTAATGCACTGTTGCATTATTATTTTATCATCAGTTCTGGTATATGCGTCTTTAAAGATTGAATGTCATTCAATATATATGATGATGATTGGCCGGCGAGTTGAGTTCGTTGTACAACAGCTAGATGCAACTACCAACGTGGCAATATCTAAAAGTTCCTCTGTGTGTGACCGTGCGAGGGTACGTATTGCCAGCTATAGCCGTCTGTGCCTGTTGGGCTAGCCCAGAATCCATCGCGGTCTTATACTCAACTGAAAGCGTGGACAGCACGATGTATCGACTCAGCGTTATTGGGCTCAACGACATGGCAGTAACCACACGTGCTTCTCGGATACGCCGAGAATCCGTTAAATAGTCGTTTAGAAATCATGTTTACAGAGTTATTTGAGTAAAAATATGTTTTAATTTTTTTGTTACACCTCAACGCCGGTGGTTTCCTTCGGCTTCTGGTGATTCAGGTTTGGCGGCGTCGGTTGGTATCGGCGGTATTCGTCGGCAACGAATGCAGTCGGTTTACTTTCTCGTAGAATATAGGTTGGACAGCTGTCCTACGTATCATTTTTCGATGTACTTGTATTTGGACATGTTTTCCTAATTAATACAGGTACACTTTATAAAAAAAAATATGTTTTAATTTTTTTGTTACTTTTAACTATTTTTTCAATGTCTGGCGACATTCCAGAGAGTCATTCTTATTTTCTATCTTTGTCCAATAGAGTATGTTTATATTGCCCTGCCAATGTCCATCTGTGTGGTTAAGCCTTGGCCACGCCCTTACATACGGGGCGTTTTCACGTATTATTATATATATAAAAAAATAAGAGCCAGTTCTCTATGTGCTATTGAAAATTTTGTTTCTTCTTTTATTACCATGAAAAATGTTAAACTTTTCTCATGACCATCGAAATAATTCACACTTTTCTTATTGCCATTTTCGTCAGAATCTGTTAAATTGGTCTGAAAATGTGCAGAACAAAACTTTCCCCAATTGGTCGAACCCTTTTTATTCGGGAAATAGTAAATGCAGGAGAGCGAGAGAGCCCGGCAGCTCCAGCGCCCCTGCGCTTCACTTCACAACATTTGTGTGGGCCGGACAGGAAGTGGCTGCCTAGGCCGCGCAGTCCCCTGGGCCAGTGGGCATCATCAATGTAAGAAATGGAAACCCACGGCGTGGGCCTGGATTCGCAGTTCGGCCATTGGCACGTCCGTTAGCTCGCGTAGACAGCGAATGGAGGGCATTTACATTTTTAGTCCCAAACCGCTCGCTCAAACCAGTGGTAGCAGGAGCGCTGCTATTTAGGAGGCCTCACAGCACCCTTGTAAAAGCACGCAGCTGCGCAGTGGCCACAAAGCGAACTATTCTTTCGCCTTTTACTAAAGAATACCGTGTGGCCGCTGCAATAAGCAGCATACCCTTCTTTCTCATTTTGAGGAGGAGCCCAACAATTAAATTCAAAGTTTTGTCCTTGGCCCAACAATTCAATCCCATCCAAAAGAAGAATAAAGTATTTGGTTTTGTAATTCGTAATGTCTTGTCGAAGATGAGCACAATAATTGAATACAGGTTTAAAAATAGTTTTTAAATTAGAGTTGGTACTTGTATCAGGTATGGTTTGAAATAAATCAGGATTTGCAGAAGACTTTGTAAGTTTCATTGCAATTAGCACTTGGCAGCATAGTGGAGGGCCCCATCTCTTTAGTGTGCAATTCAAATGACCTTAATTTCAGTGTGCTAGCTAGGACTCGCCCAAGTCTTCTTTTGTTAGTCCGTCTGATTAAGCTAACTTGAGACGTCTTTTCATTTTTTTTTCAAAAACATGGGTAATAGCTTTACATGCATGCAAATAATGAATTAATTTATTTTATCATGTTAATAGAGTCACACGGTTTGACGAATTGCTCATTCTCCGTCCATATAGGTATACAATGTTTTATTTTGGGGAATTTAAAATTTGACCAAAGCAATATTAAAAAAATAACAACATTTACCATACAAATTAAGTACCATTAAACTAAATATAAAATATATATCATAGTCAATCTTGTTGAAGACAAGTAAATGTCCTATATCTAGAAAAGTCAAAACATCTTATAATTTGAAAGGGAGGTAGTACTATTTATTATGCATATTAAATAGTATAGTCCATAATAATTATTTTAGAGGTATAAGTGTTTACATTATTTCTTATAAATCTAACTGAACTTAACAAGTTGACTTTTTAAAAAACGAGTGAGAACAAATGCTGGTATAAAATGCCACAGATCACATGTGAAACTCTGCTTACCTGAGTTTTTTTTATGCGTCAAGTGATTGAAAGAATTTGTATCACATCCTATTCTGAACAATGTGTATGTGGCAGAAGGAAGTGATCATTTGAACCTAAAGCTCAACGTCTCAAAAGTCATCTCAACAGACCCCTCCACTTAATGCAGTCATTTCAGAATTCTCCACATCATTTCACACTCTATGCACTTACGCTGCCCCTAGATCAAACGTGCCAACAAGACCCAACTACACAACAATGGTACCATACCAGAATTTTCAACCTGAATGCAAACAAGCCAGTATATCTCAAGCATATCCCCATGGGGAATCCAGCAGTGAAAGGCTCCAGAGAAAAATGCTGGGTCAAAGTTCGGTCATAGCATATATTCCAAGTCCAGGATCACAATACTGTCATTATCACATAGTTGAGGTTGATTCATCATGGGCTGATAACCACCAATTCCTCTGGAACTTTTTGTTCCTATTGACTTGGTTGTAACTAACAGGTCCTTAACGAGAATAGGAATCTAAACAAAAGGCAAGGAGACCATGGTCTGATCAGCTGAATTTCTTGAGTGGTGAGCCGACAAACTACGAACAAGCCAGTTTTTTTTTTTTTTTTTTTTTTTTGAGTACTCAGCGTATTTTCACCCAGCGTAAAAAAGGATCATCTGCTCCTGAGCACGGACAAGCGTAATACAAATCAAATTGACAAAGTAGGACACCAGGCGCCACACAACTGACCGGCACATGCTGCTCTATGATGAACCTTCCAACCCCAATGCCCCAAAACAATTTACATAAGTAACTGTATAATGTCTATTTGTTTAGCATCGATCCACAACTCCCTGGACACCAAATCACCTATGCCCCCAACTTCGAAAAAAAAGGGTCCTTTTTAGCAATTGGAAAATTATAGCAAAAAGAAAATGATAACTCCACAACACAAAAATAAATTTTAGAAGGGCACAGGGAAAACATTTCTGCCCTCAAAAGAACCTTTTTTCCCCTAATAACAAAAGAGAAAAACCTGTATATGTCAATTCGGACTCGGACTGCCCAAGAATGCAGCACAAATCCAAAATGTAGAAGACAGAAAAGGCACATGGATTGCCAGAATTTGAACATGGTTGAAAAATAAAGAGAGAGCAAGACATTGGTGCCTTTCCTAGTTGAGATTTACTACACTAAGCAAGGCTGCAAGGAACAGACCGGGTCATGTTTCAACACCTCATCCAGAAGATCGCCAGATTCTTCCTTCAAGTGAGATTACCATAACAGAAACATCATCATGGTATTTCCGGCGATCACCCTGGGGTATATCCAGTAACTCGTGAAAATTCATTCCTGCATGTATCATTCAACACAGAAAAATGAGTTAGCTATAAATACAAATTTCTTTTCTATTGACATCAGCAATAAGATTTCAAAACTACTTTCATAGTCTTATTGCCACCAATAATTAAAGTAGAGGCAGAACTGACCATTCTTCTTGGCTGCACGACAAAGAAGTTCAGCTACAAGGTATTGCGCTGGGTCTCCCTCTGGTACATTTTCCATGAACCACAACACATGCGAAACTACCTCGTCATTGCTGAAATATTGATACAATCCATCTGACGACAGTACAAGAAACCGATCATTTGTGCAGAGACGATGGTGAAGTACAGCAGGGTTGCAGCTGATATATGGTGATGTTCCAACATAGTCAATGCGGAACATCTCAAGTAGTGCCTCGTTAAATTTTGGCTGCAACAGGCAAAAAAGACAACTCACCCAATTGAACAGAAGATTATGTTGCAAACATGGTTTGCCTCTTGAAAGTACTGAGATCATCCTATACCAATGGATTTTTTTTTTATTTTGAAGTTTAGTTAAACAAATTAACAAAAACTACTGCCACAATTGTCCATAAAATCTGGTCATCTTCAGTTATCAAGGCAATTGACCAGCAGACCTAGCCTCTTCTACCCTTTGCATGGTTATCAAGGCAATAAGGGATACTATATTCTAACCTCTACCTTGAAATCTAGGCACTGTAGGTGTGCGTGTGCTATGACATATGGACCAGCATGTAGCAGTTTAATGCATAATGAAATAAGATAGGAAGATATTTCACTATGACAACTATTGGAGACGATATGCATCAATGACTACAGCACCTTAGCTCACTCTTTCCTGGTGTTTTAGTGACATGGAGCCCTCTGTTGATCTGCTATTTCACTAGCCTTGATCAAACCCCAGACAAATACATACCAAGTTTCCATCATTTAACACAAGCAGCACAGAAACAATCAAGGATGTGGACAAGTGGTTCTCGCATGAGAGGCACATCGCACCTCATCATGGTAAAAAAATGAAAGACTACTGACATAGTCACATAATTGTTTGACAAACTAAGGTTGGACAAATTATCAGTCATAGGAATGCAAGGTCATATGAACTTACCTTCTTTAGAAAACCAGCACCAAATGCTCTAGTAACCTTCAGCTGTCCCTTCACTCTATCATTAAAGACAGCTTGGGGGTCATCAGGATGTTCTGCTTTAATCCTCAAGACTTCCTGAATTGCATCATCACAAAATAAACTGAATGGTTAAACAAATTGTAGCCAGTAGTCACCATTGTAATAGTTCAAGGTAGAACGCTAACCAGATTTAACAATGAAATTTGAAAGAGTAAGTTAAATGCTTTAACAAGAAATGTCACCAACTGGAGGGTTTGTTCTGAGCAAGAATGAAGATATTGAAAAGAAAACTAATAGTCTTTTATCATCTTCTATGGTTTTTGAGGTGCCGCCTAGGTGTTGAGGTGTACCCCAGGGCCCAGGCGCCACAAGGTTTTAGTCACGCCATATCGCTGGCGTTGCCTAGGCATCAAGGCATATCCCCAGCACCACAGGACGCCTCAAAAACCATAACCTAGCTACAGAAACCAGACTGATTCATTCAAAGACATTTCTAGATGATGAAAGATATGCCTGACTTAATTTACATCAGGACGTAATAAACAGTACCAATTAGACACCCTTCCAAATTAATGTCTGCAGGTGTAAAACACTGGATCAAAGTACATAAAAACAGCACTTATTATAATCTAAAGATCGGGCAATATAAGGCCAACATCAAACTAGTGAGCAATAAGTTCTCTAAAATGATAATAATGTGGACCCAGGCAGTTTAAGAAAAAACTAGTACCGATGGCTCATTTCTCTGCTGCAATGTCCAGCACAAAAATAAATTTTGAAAGGGTGGTGCAAAATATTACCTTTCAGATAACTGCAAATTTATAAAGCAATTGGGATGAATTCATAAAGAGAAAACAATAAATGGAAGTTAGCACTAGACCTCTCATCTTTTTTTTTTTTGAAACAATGGCAGGAGCTCTGATGCTCAATTAAGATGGAAGAATTTATGTACAAGAGGGCTAGCAGACCTGTTGTCATCTATGAGCTTACATGCAAATAAACAGGTTGTGGTCTGTAGATCTCTTGTAAAGGATATACTGAACAATTGTAGCCAGCAAGGTATACTAATGTTCAATAATCAATATAGCAATCCTTATATTTCAAATTTCATTTTAGATATGGAATTTGGTATATTGGACAAACAGAAATAATAGAGATATTTTTGTTTTGAAGAACTTATTTCGCAATTCCTACACAGCTAAAGTAGTGAGTAAGCTCAACTGATCGTCTTAGATAACTCAAAGAAGTCAGACTGAGACTCTATCTGGCTGGTTGCTGTGGAAACACATAAACGACTGTGTTAGATGGCGTTTCTCCAAGCCTAGTTACAGCCCTTTGTCTTGCTGGGGAGAAATCTCAGCTTTGGTGCATGGCATGAGCTAAGGGGCTCTCTTTCCTTACTGCTCCTACCTCAGGTTTTTAAGTTCGTTGGGTCAGGTCGTTCTTCTTTCTCTTCAAAGCGGCAATTATAGCTTTATCATGACAGTGGGGTGGGTGGGTGCGTGCGTAACTCTCTTTTTATGCAATAATACACAGCTCTCCTGCATGTTCGAGAAAAAAGACTATCTGGCTGCAGTTCAGGACAAAAGACACAGTGATTTGCATGTACTCACTGGCACAAGTTTTGAGCAAGAATTCTATGGTCAATTCCTTTCAACATGCGATGCTGATGGGCCACACCAGTACTTCAAAAAGTTCAAGGAGGCTGGTGAGTTTGAATATTTTTTACCAACTGAAAGGAAGTATCTAAAAAATCACAGAAGCACATATAAGAGCTAGAGCATAATGTTTATTTTCTAAACAACTTTTCCGATTGCTAATTTCCTGTTAACCAAACTACTTACCAATACTTTGTAAAACCACAATATCATGATTTTACAGCATCAAGTAAAATATTTGGATATATGAAGGCGTAGACTCTAATACGATCAATTCTATCGAATTCTGTGCCACAATCAACTCGAACCAGTAGACTACATATTTTAGCATCTGTATTAACTAAGGCACACTGCACAACTAGAAGTTATTATATCGGATCGCTGTTTCCTTAAGGAAATAAAAAAAAAAATTGACCAAAAGAACTGCTAAATCTGCAGGACTCAAAAGTCAAATATGTATATGATAGCAGATGACATTAGGAAGTGAAAACAAGAATAGCATTTGTTTAACAGGACTATTACCTCTTCAATACCCGTGCTATGGTCAATTGACAGTTGCACTGCTCTCATTTTTAATCTACATATCGAGAGTTCCTTAGCTTTTGTATTGCTGTTTAGGTGGCTATTAGGATTATGCATCGGTGACTCTTCCGATATCCTATCAAGTTCGACACGGACAAGTGACTCCCTTGACCTGTTTCGATGTCGTAAATCTCCTTTTGAGAAACTTGAGCTATTGTACTGATCATTGTCCTGTGCCAAGATAGCTCGGCTGTCCCCAAGATTCATGACATATACATCCTGGTCCTTCATCAACATTACAAGGACACACGAACCCATTAACGCAAGCTCTGGATGTCTATCAAGCTCCTCTTCCACGATTTCCATGTACGCTTCTTCTGTTGTTTCAAGTGCCCGTGACATTGCCCTCAACACAGCATCATGCTCTACTGGCCCTGACTTACATCTCCTAGTGACTTCTGAAGATTTTATAACAGTTTCATCAACATGAGGTTGATCTCTGTGCCAATCGTAGTTCCATGGGAAAAACTTCTTCTGCAGCATTTTTGCTTTTTGTACATCTTCCTCAACTTTGATCCGAATACAAATCTTCTCGTAATTTGCTTGTGCCCTGATGAAGATGTAGATACTGAACACCCTGTACACTCTTTAAGATCTGTGCCAAGTACACTATCAGCATGTCTTGAACTTCCAAGATCTTCAGAATCATCGAAACATTCTCCAGTTGCTGTCAATGAACACCTGGAGATCTCAGCTGCGTTTTTTGAGCTCCCTTCTGCAGTTCCTGCCTGTGCAACATGCAAGCTCGGTATTTTCCTTTCCTCTTCCTCTGGTGACGCCTTAGATAACCTTTTGTTATAATCTTGTAGCAAGTCCATTTCGAGCAGCTCGAAAAGACGCTTGCTCTTCCTGTTTTCTTTCAAGAACTTGGCATGCTGATCACAGTAGGCACTGGTTTCTGTTGCACAGCTACAGCTGGTGTTCAGATCTGTACCTGAAAGACCTCTGTTCGAGTTGTGAGATCCTCTACTTTGGAGATCATTTCCCAGATCAGCTCCAGCCATTTCCTCTACTATCTCATCCCTGCCCAACTTCTCACTACTTGAATCCTGTGCAGCCAAATCTTTCTCTTCACAGCTGGTACAGTTTGGGTGAACTTGCAAGGCACTTTCATCACAACCCTCCTTTCCAGGTGATACATTTTGTTTTCCAAAATTACCAAGTTGATCATCATGAGGAACATCCACAGAAGCAGCAACTGACTCGCCGTCTTCATGGGTAGATACATGATCACACCTTTCAGAGCTGTCTTCGTAAACCCAGAGCAGTCCTTCCAGCTCTTTATCAATGGCCTTGTATAGATTGCTCATTAGAAAGTCAGGTGCATCAGGGCCACTAAAACCATCATAAATCCCAATGAAGAGCCATCCTTGCTCTTCGGATAGAACAACATGAACCCTATCTTCCCCTGCCTTTCCATGAGCCCACTGAAGGTTCCTCGTGACACTGTACTCAGGTTCAGGTATCCCAGGTTCCAACCCATTCTGTGAGCCTTCTGATCTAGACTTTGCGTCCCTTGCCCAGGGCAGTTGAGCCATAGGATGCGACAGAAACTTTTGAACCCAGCCTGGATTGTGTGAGCTCCTGCTGAATGTTCTGGACAAGGCGGTTTTCATGGGTCTGCTAACCCTATGTACAAGATGTCCCAGACGAGCCTTCCTCCGGCCATACGAGAGAGGAGCTGAGAAGTTGCTTCTGTTGCCACCGTCGATGGGACCAGACATGAAGGCGCCCTTGTCCAATGGCCCAGACATGAAGCCGGAGCCTTTGTCCAGCGGGCCGGACGCGAACCCTCTCTCGAGCGGGCCCGACAGGAAGGTGTTGAGCGGGCCGGAGCCTCGCGGCACGGGCTGCAAGGGCACGGCGGCGAAGGAGGCGGTGCTCTCGAAGGCGGCGGCGGGCTCCTGCACGTCGCCGGCGAGGGAGACGGTGAGGTTGCCCGTCCTGGCGGAGGACGCGTTGGCGCTGACGGAGGCGCCCGAGATGGTCCGGAACGTGGTCTCGCCGAAGCTCTTGCAGGGCCGGGGCAACCCGGCGAAGGCCAGGTCGTCGGCGGCGGTGGGGTCGTGGCGGAAGGACCCGCTGCGGGTCTCCGAGTCCATGACGCTGGAATCGAGCGTGTAGCGCTCGGAGTTGGAAGGCGTGATCGCGGGCGAGTCGGCGACGGCGCCTGGGCGGACGTAGCAGAAGGAGTGGCCCAGCCCTTCGTCGAGCGGCTCGAGGAAGTCGAGGTCGACGCCGCCGCCGGCCTTGTCGGGCGGCGCGAAGCAGCCGACGACCCGGGACGTGCTGTTGCCCATGGCCGGGCGGCTGCGTCGGCGTCTCAGTCAGTCAGTCAGCACCCCGCGGCGGGAAGAGCGCGCCCCAATGCCCGTCGCCGAGGGCCCCGGGCGGCCGGCAGCATGAGCAGGCGCACGCCGGCGCACGGCGAGAAGCGGTCCCCGAGCTGGTGCCCCACTGCCCGGACCAGCCGCCCTCGCATCTTAGGCCGCCGCCCACCGCCTGGTCGAGGAAATGCCCCGGCCGCGCAACCCCATGGCAGGACCCCCCGCCGCCGCCAGCTCGCAGCAACCGATCAGGCAGGCAGGCACGGAGCACGGGCAGAGCGCCTCCCGCCTCCAAGCGGATCCGGAATCTGGCCGGCGGCGAGCGAGCGACGGGATCGAGGAATGGGTGGGGGGATCTACGCGGCGCGGATGCCTGGCTGCGTCCAGCGCGCAGAGGGGAGGGGAGGCCTCGCTCCAGGTCCTCGGGGGGGGGGGTTCTTTTTGGTGCGATTTGAAATGGGTTGGGAGGGGATGGGAGGAACTGGACCTGGGGACGGACGGAGGGAGGAAAAAGGTGGGGAGGGAGCTGCGAATGGAATGGAATCGTTGGAAGGCTGTGTGCCTGTGTGTTTGAGCGAGGGAGCAAGTGGAGTGGAGTGGAGTGGAGCGGAGCGGAAGCGCAGTGGAGTGGAGACGACTGAGGAGAGAGAGAGAAGGGGAAGAGTTGGTGCTCTCGGGCTCTCGGCTTTCCTCCTCCTCCGTCTGTCCGGCCGGCACGCAGCACGCTAGTCGTCGTAGGGGGGCTAGCTAGCTTGCTTGCTCGCCTTGGCTTCGCTTCGCACGCTGGTCCCTCAGCTCGCCGCCTCTCCTGTTTTGGCTCTTGCGTTGCTTTTGCTTCTTCTTCTTGTTTGTTTCGTCTCTCCCCTTCTTCAGTTTTTTTATCGTTTTTCTTATGATGATGAAAAATAATAAGCTGATTTCTGTAAAACAAAAACTGTTTGATTTCTATTGAATTCCCGGGTTTCATCAGTAGTTAATTGGCTGATGCTGTGCTTTCAGTTCTTTTGGTTTAATAATAAGGAGTTTCAAGATTGTTTTTTTTATGCATAATAATAATCTGTGGGTCCTGATTTTTTTTATTTCTGATTTGAAATGCTTGCCGAGGTAGGCCGGGTTTTTTTGCCTTATTGATTACGCTACGCCATTTTGCGGCCCTCCTTTAGTTAAATTCTCATCTGAAAATAAGAAGACGAAAAAAGTAGTTTCTTGGGCGACCAAACAATATTCAACGTCTGATACAAGTCAGTATTGGGCCAAAAAGTCTCACTCGACATGCATGTACAAACAATATTCAACGTAGTTTCGCTTTGCTTCAAACCGATGCATTGCAGGGCTCTTTTTTTTCCGGCTTTGTAATGTTTTTCCTCCCTACTACGGCCGGTCTTCCTTTTTTTTCAAGGTAAAATAGCCGTTTTGACTCTTCAACTATCATCAAAGGTTCAAATTGACCTCTGAACTATCAAAATGACTACTTTAAACCCCTCAACTATCACCGAAGGCTCAAATTGACCTCTGAACTATCAAAATATGATAACTACTAAGAATATGATTTAATGTTAGAAAAATTATAAAAAAAGTTTATTTTACAAAACACATGAAGTTTACCTGGTTAAGCTAGACTAGAATTTACCTCCATTTGCATCCACTGTTTCACTTTAACCTAGTTTTAAATTTTATGAGATCATATAAGCTTAGTATTCTAAGCGAGTAATAAAAAAGTATATCATGATTGTAGTAAAACAAATTTTGGTAAAACAAAACCGGTTTTGAACATTAAATTTGGTAAAAACAATTTTTTTATGAATTCTCTAACATTAAATCAGATTTTGGTATTTTTAAAACAAACGGTGGGGTTGGAAACGCCGTGAGCGGTCAACAAGTAAAGAAAATAATAATGGGCGGTTTCGACCTTTTCGCAGTTCATTTGTCCATGTATCCATCAATCAGGGATAATGGATGAAATTGAGACGAAAATCATAAGTTTAAGGGCTAAAGTGGTCGTTTTGATAGTTCAGGGGCAAATTTAAACTTTCGGTGATAGTTGATGGGTCAAATTGACCGTTTTGATAGTTTAGAGGCTAATTTGAGTCTTCAGTGATAGTTTAGGGGTCAAACCGGCTATTTTGATTTTTTTTTAATATTTTGGGCTATTGCCAGTTTTTTTCCCCTCCTCTTGTTCTTTTTTTTTTTGTGACGAGGTGGTGTCTCTTTCTTTCCCTATTGTTTTCTTGCATCATTGGATTTGGTGGTGCTGCCTGCGAGAGTCAAAGCAAAGAAAAAGAGCAGGCTGGGGGCTGGAGGGACCCACCCCCCTGGGCCCTAGCCTTCATCATCATCATCATCGCTGCCATGATGATATGAATGGAGACGGATGCAGAGCATGGAGACTCCGGGGTTTTAATTTGCTCACATCCGGAGAACATTCCTAATCAAGCATGTCAATAACTTGCGTATCAGGAGTCCTCAAAGTCAAGCCCCTGCTATAAAATCTTCCACACGTACGAACCCATCATCTGTTTTTTCTACTACAGTACGTATATATACTACGCCTACTTGTGCAAGTGTTTGTATATCATCTTGTTTGTAATGAAACCCCTTTTGACAATATAAGTTGAAGATGTTCAAATCTCTCTTTTGTTGGGCAGCTTAATTTGGATTGCTGCCCTAACGTGCCAAGCCGAACCCTAACTAGAGTTTTAGAATATATATTTTTTTGCCAGTGTTAGGTGTGTGTCGGGGAAATTTGGGGACGAAATTCCGATCATTCATCAACCATCTGCACTACTCCCTCTATTCCAAATATTATAACTCGTTTTGTTTTTTTATATATTTATTTTACTATGTATTTAGATATAATAATATATCTAGATACACATTAAAATGGATAAAAAAATCAAAGCTGGAACGGAGAGAGTGCTATTCAGCACGACTTCACCCCATCCGCCGTCACGTCAGATTCTCATTTATAGTATTGTTGGATCATTTATATACCAATTATATTATTAAAAAAACATATTGCATATCAATCAAGCTTGTATTGGATTTGTGACCCTTTTGGATTGGTTTTATTTCTTATGATTTTGTCTACGGTACAAGATCACGTTGATCTATTGTCGCTCTTAAATTTTACCGGACTTAACCATGGCTACTACATTCCCATGCATATTTTTTCCTATGTTGTAATTAATTGGCATGTCTATAACCATGGCTACATTCCACTTATTATTTGATATATATTTCTTCTGCAACTTCGTCCAGTTCACCTTTTTTTTGAAGAAAAAAAAGATAACAAGAAACACAGTGCAGAGTCCATGTTTTTTTTTAAAAAAAGTGCAAACCTTGCAGAATGCGCTACTACTAAGATGTTGTTTGGTTCGGCAATTTATGTCCGAAATGGTTCACTCCGATACCGTGTCACGTAAGAATTCGTTTGGTTGCAAAATTCTGGAATGGACTACAGAGGGAAGCGTTACGGGCCAGTTAAAAAATTTCCGGAACCGATACCCCGCACCTTCGGGCGGCATGCGATACGGAAGGCTAACCAAACAAAAGCTGTTTACGTTGCCGTTGCCGCTGCTGGCCCAAAACCAAACAGCTCCTCACTACCGCGTAGCGGTGCTCGTTGTTGTCATCGATCAATTTAGTTCTGCCCCCAAGTCAACTGAGTCACTAGACAACTTGTTTAAGCAACTAACCTGATTCGTGTTCACATGGAAATCAGACAAAAGTTGGTGGTGATCCAGTAGTAAACTAGTAATTACTACATGGAAAATGTAAAACAAGGCCAATAAACAAGTCCCAACAGGGCATGTGAGACGATATGGAATCTGAAGTCTGAACGCCTCTGTAACGTGGAATTATCCACACTCGTGTTCGCACAGTAGTGTATATATATATATATATATATATATATATATATATATATATATGCATGTTTTAAGCTATAAACCATTTGATGTTTTGATTTTTTAGACGAGATATCTTTTATGTATCTTGATATAGTGTATATTTAAGTGGAAGTACTCCCTCCGTATCCTAATTAGAATAAGTAATATGGGTGGCGGTAATAAGACTGAATGCTGAGGTGGATGAGAGAGGTGAGAAGAAAGAAGAGAAGTGGTTGTAAACTTACAACCAACTTGGACACAAAAACCAATAAATTATGTAAAGTTGACAAGTGGATCATATATTGTTGGTAAATGTGTAACTATTGTATGAGTGAGCTGAGATGTTGGCTGTAAGGATCTATACAGACAAGAGTGAGCTGAATTATTAAACTTGCTCTTAGATGACGTTTTGGACAGCGACACGGTCTCTCAAACACAACTTTGACCGCTTGTTTTTATTAAAATATTTATGAAATAATGATATAGGTATACTTTTATGAAAGTATTTTTTAAGACAAATCTATTCATATAATTTTCACATTTGGAATCTCAACAACTTAAAAGTTATTGGTGGTTTATATTTCTGATGTTTGACTCAAAGCATGTTCAAAACGTCATCTAATTAAAGCAAGTTTAGTAATACAACCAGCAGCTGGTTGTATGAATCTTTACAACCCACCTCTTAGCTCACTCATAAATGGTTTCATCTTCTCAATCAATACATGGTCCACTTATCTATCTCACACCATGCATTGATTATTGTACCCAAGCTGGCTATATACTTGCTCTTATGATACAGAGAGAGTACAATAGTTATAGAAAGCGTGCTACGGTGCAATGTTCCTTGTCATGGGAACGTATATAGGAATAATTTTGTCTTAGTACTATAAAAATTATCATTAAGTAGCGTACCAACTTTCTCGATCCATCAATATATAATTTTTTGTGACACTGTACAAGTTATATATTTAAAAAGTCAAATATCTTATAAAACTTGGGATGGAGTAAGCATGATACAAATTTTGGTGTTCATGCCAATTGACAGAGTAAGGGAGAGTTGTAAAATTTACTACTTTATTAATAATTAAGCATCTAGCGATGAATACGTGTTACACAGTTATTGACATCATTTCGCCACCAGACTATTGAAGTAAGTTTTATGAAAACAAAATTATTGAATTGCATATCAGAAATCGTTTGAATAAATTTAAGAATTATTTGCTCGGTCCGACCAGATTCTCTGAGCAATGTTCTGGTTCAGTTTCTTTTCAGAAATGTTTCTTCCAATGAATCAAAATCGCATTTTATCAACGTTTGGCTAGTTAGCCGGATCATGGTTCTTGAAGAGTGGTGAAAACCATTGTTTTATACATGAAAAAATCATAAAAAATATCTACGTTTTACAAAAAAAAAATTGTGTGGACGGAGAACAATTCAAAAGCAACCAATTTTAATTGGTTTCACTCGAAGAGTGTCGCTAGAAATATTTCTAGGTAGGAAACAAGAATTAGAATCGGAAGGATCATCCCTAGTCAAAAGATAGAATCGGAAGGATCATCCCTAGTCAAAAGGTAGAATCGTCACTAATGTTTGTACCTAAACAATATTGTATTTGACCGCTTATCATAGTTTCTAGTGATTCTGAAGAGAATCAGAACCGATTCTCACATCCAAACGGATCCACATGAAACAGAGACATATTGAGTGGAAAACACGTGCAATCCACTTGCACCGAATTTATTTTAACAATTGTTGAATTCAAATTTTAACAGACTAAATTACAAGAACTAGTTCATTTTTTGTCACACTCACACCAAATGGTTTCTAGCCTGTTTGAAAGGCATTTATTAGGTCAACAACCTTCAAACGTTATAAGTTCAGTCTTAGCGGTAGTTTTATTGAAGTTTTATTTGTATTTAATAGTCTGCCACATATACAGTTTTGGTGATATGACATTGTTTTAATGAAGAGAGAGATGAAATAAGTTTCATAGGGATGAAACTTTCTTTGCACGATTACCAACCCTTTATGAGTTATAGAATTAAATGTCTATGAAACTATAGAATGAGACTTTACATTGAAAGTAGGTGTTTCATTCGAGTTTTATTTTAATCGCAATCTTGAAAAAAGCGTAATGAAACCCTCCATTGAGACTAACCTAAGAGTGGAAAATATTCCTCATTCCACTGTTTGGATGGCCTACCAGCTTAGACTTTGTTTGGATGCTTATATATCTGCCTCAAATCACATGACTTGAAATATATTGAAGTATTAAATAAATATGTGGTTTGAAAGAGATACATATGCATCCAAACGAGGCCTTAGGTGTCTGTTTAACTTGGTCAAGCGAGTCACACCAAATAGATTGGATAGAGTCTGCAGTCATCCGATGAGAGCGTACTCCTTTTGTCCAAAAATAGAAGTCATTCATGTTTTCCGAGAAGCTAATTTTTTAAAAACTTTGACCAATTATATATAAAAGAATAATAATATTTATAATACATAATTAGAATAATTAGATAGTTTGTTGAGTATAATTTTATAATAAATTTATTTGGAGATATAAATGTTGCACTTTTTTCTATAATCTAATCAAAGTTAACAAAGTTTGATCTGCACGTGTCTCATAACGTCATCTATTCTGGGGCGGAGTGAGTACTTGCTATTTCCAATGAAGATGGCAATAATCTCAGTTAACTTGGCAATCACAATGATGTTTTACCGCTAAGAGCAAGGTCAATAGTAGAGCCAAGTGCTTGGCTTATAGCCAAGTGTTTGACTTATAACCAAGCTATTAGAGTCAAATTATACAATAAGTTGTCTCTTACTTGTCTGTAAAAATTTTCTCTTTCCTATTTTTCCTCACAACATTTATTATTTGGACCTACTATTACCTATGCTTCCGTGCCTAGCTTGGTGTTTGTATGGGAGCCAAACTCTCCTCTCTCTCTCCTCTCTTTTCTCCACATCAGCATTTGCTTAGCTATAAGCCAATTATTATACTTGCTCTAAGCGTGAAATCAAATACTTGGACACAAGACTTTTTGAAAGGTCTGAACTCTCAAATAAATCCAAAGCCTGAAAGTCAAGATTGAAGAGCGCAGAACAATCTCAATCTGTGAGGCGACAACACACCCCGGATCAGATCATCATGCATGCCCCAAAGCAAAAGATGGGTGACAGACACGCATGCTAATGTGACATTCCAATATTGGCAAGGCGGCATCGATGTTGGAGCATGCAGACACCTGAGTAGCAATAATCTACATACAGGCAGGCAGCCGCATCCACCTGTGCATAAAAAATAGTCTACGGCGGGTGGCCCACAGGAAGACCATCAGCTCCTCCACGACGTACTGTACTTAAATCGGTCATCGACAACCAACAAACCCATCGCCCTCTTTGACTAATTAACCTGCAAATTAATTAGTTATTAATAGTTAAAGGGCTCCCTGGGGCCGTCTAGAGTCTAGACCTTCCCCGGGCCGGTCCTGATTAAACTAAGCCAGTACTAACTAGAACTACTGGCCTAAATTGTTGGCTACTCTCTCGATCGGTCGATTGTTTAGTGTTGCTTTCCATCGTCAGACTTAGCTTGTCCAGTGAGCTACTCCAGCTAGCAGTAAAAAATTATTCCAACAAGTTGGTGTGTGGACAAACCACATAGTGGTTGGAGAGGAGGTTGCCATAATAAACCCATCTTAAAGCAAGGCTAATAATATATCTCAGTATTGGCTGTATAAATCCTTACCGTCAACTTCTCAGCTCACTCATATAATGGTTTCACCTTCACATTCAATGTATGACCCACTTATCTATCTCATAATATTTATTGGTTTTTATGCCCAAGCTGACTATAAGCTTAGACCAGTCTCAATGGGAGTTTCATATAGTTTTATGGGCATTAAATAGACTGATGTGACATCTTATTTATGAAGAGAGAGATGGTAAGAGTTTCATGGGAGTAGAGAGAGTTTTATCCCCATGAAACTATATAGCACTGTTTCCAACATATTAGAGCATTGGAAACTGGGATATGAAACTCTCCATTTAGGATGGCCTTACAGTCTACCTCTTTTCTCTCTCCTCCTCTCTCTCCTCCACTTCAGTATTCAGCCTCCTTACAACCCATCAGTATACTTGTTCTTATCCCCGGAGTCCACCAAAGTCCAGATTACTGTCAGGATATAATAGGAGTCAGTATAGTAGCAGTATCAATTTGCATCTCATGTTAGTTGAAAGCTAAGCGTGCATATTGATTGATTTCATCACCCAATTACTTTCATCTCGGATTTTTTTTTTCTTCCTGAAATGGTACTACTACTTGTCTACTCCTAGCTTACGCGAGTTCTGTCGGCCTGTTTGGATGGAAAATTGGGGAACTTGTCTATAGGTCAGGCAGATCTTCCGATCCCTGCCTGAGTAAGCCTCCCAGGCCAGGTCCCAGACCAAACAATTCTATTGTGCTTTTGGCCGTTGTAACCTAAAATGGATGGATTAGTAGTACATATAGGAGAGGGTAATTACTCCCTTCATAAAAATATCATTCTAGTTTTATCAAGTTATAATAAAAGATACTCCCTTCATACTCAAAAAATTTGTCGGTTAGGATAAGGTTTTAGTCCATTGAAAATAATATAAATCATGGATAATTTTTAAGTTGTTAAGTTTGTAAATGTGAAAAACATATCAATAGATTTGTCTTCAAAAATACTTATATATATATATATATATATATATATATATATTTCAATAATTTTTTTTTCAAAAAATAAGCAGTCAAAGTTATACTTTGAAGACCGTGTCATTTTCTAAAACGACAAGTTTTTTAAGTATGTAGTGAGTATTATTTTTAAAAAAAATTATATAAAAGATTATTTGAAATTTATATCATCAAATGACTACCATCTGAATCATCATGAGATACAATTTCATTGATATTGTCAAACTTATCTTTAAAGTTAGCCAATTTAAGATAAAACTAGAACAATATGTTTTTTCGACGAAAATAATGTAGTACTAAAAAAATTAGAAGACAACCCCTTTTATTTAACACAGTTGGAAAATGGCACTATCCCTAAAAAAATGCCTTGTAATTTTTTAGGTTGTCAGTCTATTTACATAGACATTCCCAAAAACAAAATTGTGAATGATTTTCACATGTGTCTCTTAAGAAGGACGTCTCTAAAAATAACATTGACAATGACAGACCTATCAGATCGTGTCTGATAATTGCATTTTAGAGGGGGGGGGGGGGCTCTTAAGATTCTTTTTGGGACAACTTAAAGCATGCTTAGGATCTGAGCTAATTTTTTCCTCACAAGTAGCTCCCATGAGAATTTCATGGATAAAAAACTTACCATTTTTGACATGCCAATTCTAGGGGAGAAGAACTCAAAGGACAAGCTCAATTGCGCACTATGAGGAGGATGTTGCTTCTCCGTATTCGTATGCTCGATTACGTTGATGCTATACTCCTTCTAACTATGCACTAGAATGAAGTAGATGGGATATCAGCGAATTCCAAGTTCGTTATATGGAACGTGTAACAAATTGATTCCCTCTTATGATCTAGATAGGACGGTGCTAGATATTGTCATTGTGTCTTGGCTTCCAAGTTGGTGGATTCGCCTATCCTTGATAGGTTTCATACACTTGTCATTGATGTGATATACACTTGTCACGCTTTCGGACCTGACCGACGATCGAGATCTGGTGCTGGCGCATGTTACGGCGGGCGGGCGGAAACGAAGAAGGATCTCGATGGGTTGGGCAGGACAGCCTTCAGGTCCAGGCTGTGCGCGTGGAGATTCCCGGCAGCGGCAGGAAATCAACGGGCGTGTGTGTGCTGTTCTGTCTCGCCCGGCCACCCCCCACGGAAATCGATGAATCCGCGCGGGCGGGCGGTCTTCGACGATCTCGTTGTGCCTTTGTCGCATAGTTTTGGTCGTCGTCTCCCTCTGGATGGGTCTCGGCTGCCCTTTGCCTTTGCATTCCAAGCTTGGACTGCTGGAGCTTTCGTTCTTTGGGCCCGAAAGCACGTGACAAACAGATCCACCTGCATATGCATGAGATTGAGAGGAATCGATCTGCTGTTCACGTAGGGCCGGGTCGATCGATGATCGGTACGTGTTTTGCCTAGCTAGCTGCTCGTACCCGGTACGTACCTGCTAGCAGCAGCAAGATGGATTCGGCCATGCCCAAATTAAAGCGCCACGCTATACCGCTGCCTTTGGTTCCGATAAGTCACTTAAAACTAGTGACTTATAAGTCATCTCTGTTTGGTTGCCAATGATTTATAAGTTCATTGATAAATCTGTTCACCCCCACCTTCCCTCCCATTTTATGTTCATCTCTGTGGTAGCATTGTTCATGGACCTGGCGCGCTTCGAACCTCTACCACCGCGAGGAGCCCCTGACTTCGCCGGACGAGGAGGGATGCCGGCGCTGGACGATGTTCCACGGCCACCTGCGCCTCGGCCAGAACCTCTGTCGCGAGCAGTCATCGCCACCACATGCTTGCCGCTGCGTCGACGGGTAGGAGCCGAGGCCTCGTTGGTATAGAGCACGCGCTGGTAGTCGGCCAGGCCGGGAAAGGTCGGCTCCTCGAAGTTGAGGTCCAGACCAACCGGCGCGCGCGGATGGAGACCTCCAGCAGCCGCCACCGGAGGGACTAATCCGGCAGAGCCTGGAAGATGCGGATTGGAGAATCCGGTAGGTGGGGAGTAGTTGCCGACCTAAGATCCATTAGCGAAGAACTCTTCCTCGTCGCCGGCTCCATTGAAGAGGACGAGGGAGCTCCTGCCGGCCATGGTGGTGGGCAAGGGCGGCGGCGAGATCTGAGGGCGCTGTGGGCCGGGGACGCTGCGGCGGAGCGAGTCTATGGCGGCGGCGCACTGTGCGGAAGATGGCGCGGCGCGGCTTTGCGAGGGGACGATGCGGGTCTGCGCGCTCGGCGCAGCGGGTTTTTTTTGTCGATTCAGTGCTGGATGTGGGCCTAAAAGCTGAAAAGGTGTGGGCCCACGTGAAAAGGAGGTGACTTATAAGTCCATAAGTTGGGGTGGAGCAACTTATGGACTTATAAGGGGTGACTTATAAGTTAGGAGTGTTTGGTCAAATAATTCATTTTTTACACTTTTGAACTTATAAGTCAGGTGACTTATGGGGACCAAATAGGGCCTAAGTTTCACATTTGCTTCAAGCGGCCATATCCATATCATCGCTGCGGGTAGTTTCGGAGGCTCTGCCATGTTTCTGCCTGACCAACACCACAAGTAGCAATCAACCGGTGAATGTGCTGTGGCAAGGAATTGCTCTAAGATGATGTGACTTTCTCTAAAGAGTAAGTATGAGTAACTAGGAAATGAGTCATGGGACCAAGATAAAAATGAAATACATTGTCTTGCCTTGCTATTGACCTCAATTTATCTACTTGGGTTGCAACTTTTAGTTGAGGTTAATGTTTACTCTGCCTGTGTTGGTGCTGCTCTAGTGATCAAAGACATTCGTCTGCTCGTTTGGCTTATCAGCCACCGAAACAGTGTTTCACAGAAAAACAGTTAAAAACAATATCAGTCGGTTTATCAGCCACCGAAACGATCAAACGAACGGGGCGACGGTGACACCACCACCTCGATCATGTCGGTTCCTTAATTGCGGCTACTTCTTTTCTTTCCAGATTCGCCGTACGCGGCGAAAACTAACCATGATGCGTTGATGCCGTCCGTTCGTCCGACCGGCTCCATCCATTGGCTTTTGCCCTGGGGTACGGACACAGGCCTCTGGTCTGGTCTGGTCTGGCCGCCGTCTGGGTACATACTCTACTAGTAGTACGTGGCATGCAAATATGATTGGTTCTTTGCTCTGCCGAGACCGAGACGTAGTACTGCCGTCCACTCTGCCTTTTTTTTTTACCCTTTCTCAAGCATCGGGATGCTGCGAAAGACGTAGAGCTTGTTTGGTTGGCGGCCGGCACCCGCCATAGCCACAAGTCGTGTTGAAAAAGTTGTGGCAGCCACGTCTCTGTTGCGGTGCCGCCGCAGTAGAGGCGACGAAATCTGTCGACTAAGGTTTGGCAGGAAATTGCACTTGCATGTGCTGTGGCTGCCGCATCTTAATCATAAACCAAACGGCCTCCTTGTTTCCGTGGTGGTTAATACTGTAGCATGGCGTGTTCAGGCGTAGAACCAAACAGCTGCCAAAGCTCCGTGGCTTGCCGAAGCTTACGCAGGCAAAGCGAGGCCGTGAACCAAACACTCCCATACTCCTACATCTCATCCCTGCGAAATTGACTTGTCAGCAGAGCCAGAGTCGGGCCGAGTCCTGCCCAGTCCCAGCACGAGCATCCGCAAAGATGGCTCCTTGGTTGCCCGCCAATATTAGCCACATGCAGTTGTGACGCCGCCGGTTGTGCCGTGGCGATGAAAATGGCTGCCGCACTGTGGCGAGATTCATGCGTTTTTTATGGATAGATTTGTGTGGCTCCCTAAGTTGAAATGCGTACCAAACATCTGCTTCAGAATCCGTGGCGAGGCAGTGGCGGTGAACCACCCGGCCTCCGCCTCCGCTTCCTACCGGCGAATGCTGCAGTAGAGTACTTATCCAGCAGCGTAAAGTGTGACAGGACGATGACGGAGGCGTCCAACGCACCTGGCTCCTGCTCCTGCTCCTATTCCTAGTAGTACAGTCTACTGTAGTACTCCGTAGTACGCCTACAGTAAGATAGGGCTATCTTGGGTTGGTTGATGATTGTGGCAACTAACATCCATCCTTCCTCCATAAATGTCGAATCTACGGTATGAGTACGGAGTATGTGCTCACATGTGCATTGCAATTCAGCATTTCTTTTCTTTAAGAGGAATCCAGCATTTCGAAAACGAAGCGGCGGCATGATTTCCTTTTATTTATTCTAAAAAGCGATGCATAGTCATCCGTTAATTAATAATAATAATCAAATTAAGAGAAGAAGAGGAAGAGATAAAAAAAAAGAGAAGAGAAAAAGAAAAGCAATCAAGTCGTCCTTGGCTGGAGGGGTGAGGGCCTGCAATTAATGGGCTCCGCCTCGCGCGCGACCAGCCATTTCCCATTTGGTGGGTCGGACTCGGACACGTCCATTCAATCCGGGCTCTGACCTGAGCCCAAGTCAGACACGTGCATTGTACTGCTATGCTGTGCGTTTCCGCGCAATAAACACACAACAGCAGGGACCAGCCGACCCAGGAGGGACCGCGAAGGAAAGGCCCAGCCCAGCCCAGAGCTGCTCATCTTCCTCGCGTGACGTGTCGTGCAGGTGTAGTTTGTGCGGCAGCCGAACCGAATGTTCATGCCAGAAAAAGAAAGAAAAGAAAGAAAGAAAGAAAAAATGCCAGTAGAAAAAGACCCGGCCGCCTACTGCCACTGGCTAGTGGCTACTGCTGCATGCTGAATCAATGGCATCGCCCTGTTTCTGTTTCGTGCCAACCTGGAGCGATGGCAATTGGAGTAGGTGGCAGCAGCCACACCTGCATGCACTCCTGCCTTTCCTCCGGCTTCCTCCTCCTCGTAATATCTCCCTGGCTAGTGGGTCACATGATTATGCCAAAGACACGAGGGTGAAGGTGATATAACCCCTCTGCCTCTATCCTAATTACTGTTGTTGCTGCTGTTCCTATTTGGGACTTTAGCACAAAAAGAGCCAAAAAACGACCCTTCTGCTAGTGATTAGTTGATTACTATCACCGGAGAAATTAAATTAAGGTTAGTAGTACCCAGTTAGTAGCAGGAGAAAAACTGAGAGACAGATGGCAACGACAAACAGAAATATGCATCGATCTGAGATGTTAGACTTACTGCATTTGTTGCGATTTCCCACTCCTATGTCTGTTTCATTCTATGATGAAACCAATTAAGGTTTTGTTTGGATGTGCATGTATCTACCTTAACCACCTGGATTGTAGTGAGTTGAAATATAAATTAGTTCACTCCAACTCAGGACTTGTTTGGATGCGCATGTATCGACCTCAAACCACATGGATTGGAGTATATATTAGTTCAAAGGGTTAAGTATACTTTTCAACCTCCAACTTGCACACAAGTTCAATTTTCAACCTTCAACTACGAAACTGGGTAAAATGCACCCTCCAACTATCGAAACCGGACAAATTTGACCCTCAGCTGGTTTAAAAAATGATTTTTTATTTTATTTTTGAGAGGCGTTAATTTTTTTAAGGATCTTAACATTCTCAAATGAAAAAACTCAAAACTACAAAGTTGTATATCCCATTGAGAGCTACAACTTTGATATAAAAATTATTTTCATTTGACTCAATATGAAATATATATTATTTATTAAATATGGCAAGTGCTAGAACATGATTATTACTGTACTGAAATTTTATATTATTTTTAGAACATCTTAATGTTCTCAAATGAAGAATATTAAAACTATAAAGTTGTAGATATTTTCGAGATCTATAATTTTCATATAAAACTTATTTTCATCCGACGTCTTATTGAAGACTTATAACTTTTTAAAATGTTAAGTCTTGTCATGGCTCAATATTATTTTATTGTGTGATAAGACTCCACTTTTAAAAATCATAACTCTTCAATACAACTTAAGATGAAGATAACTTTTATATAAAATTATAGATCTCCATGATATCTATAACTTTATAGTTTTAATATTTTTCATTTAAAAATGTTAAGATGATCGAAAAAATAATATAAAATTTCAGCACCGTAATAATCGTGTTCTATCGCTTGCCGTATTTTAAAAATAATATATATTTTGTATTGAGTCAAATGAAAATAATTTTTATACCAAAGTTGTAGCTCTCAATGAGATATACAACTTTGTAGTTTTGAGTTTTTTTCATTTGAAAATGTTAATATCCTCAAAATAATAATATAAAATTTTGGCGCCTCTCAAAAATAAAACTTGTGTGCAAGTTGGAGGTTGAAAAGTGTACTTCACCCTGTTTAAATACACTTCAACATATGTGGTTTGAGAGATATACATGTGCATCCAAACAAAGTCTCATATAATTTGAGGAAGATACATACGCATCCAAACAAGCCCAAAAAATCCTCATCTGTGTTTTTTGGGATGCTGTTCAGACTACAGCAGTGTGGTTTGGGGCCCAAAGTCCAAGCTGGTTGTTCTCAAAGCTCTAATTAAACAAAACTCTCATCACGTCTTGAAATACTATCACGGATCAATGGATCTTATTAATTACTACTTTCATGTTCCTGGTCCATGTACGCAGTGGGGACCAGACTAAACTAGATCATTCCCTCTCTTAGCCTCCGTATAGTGTGGGGTTCGATGCCGATTCTATCCTCGGTTGGACCATACTCCATACATTGTATGGCCGGTACGATGTACTCCGTAGAACCTGAGTCTATACATGAAGCCGGTTCCTTCAGACTAAAAAACTCTTCTTCCTATCCCAACGCTCTCTCTCGTCTCTCTCCATAGTCCTATATGCGTATGGAGGAAGGATTCAGTGGTTTTTTTTATTCTGTATGGATCCAAACTATAGATACATGTTTTTCTATACATTATGGCTGTTTTTATATAAGATGTCAAATTGTTGTATGAAACCGGGGTTAGATCTTCACACTGCGGATATGCGTCTTGTTCGTTTGGTAGTGTTTTTCTCTCACAATAAAACAACCAAAAACAATACCAACCGATTTATCCGTCACCGAAACAACCAAAAGCGAACAGGTCGATGATTAGCTTGCCAATCAGTATGACTAGCTGCCTGTTGACATCTTCTGTAGCCGTCTGTCCCACTCGGAAGTTATACTACCACACTGTGGTACCATATGGTAGTATTCCCAATAGTACGTACTGTTCCATCCATTTGGAAATTTGATGCATATATATAAACAGTACGCCCCCCCCCCCCCCCCCCCCCCCCCCCACCCCCGGGATGCAAATTGCAATGTAATGATGGCATTACCACCGACACACCCAGCGATGCGAAGCAACGTACGTACCAGACGCTGATGAACTAATAATAATACATGTATACATGGCTATGGCTTGCAAGTGATGTTGCGTTTAATTCAAAATTTTGGACAAGGATATACGATTGGTACTATAAAGCACAGATGGTCTTCGTTCATGTCAGTGTTATTCATGTTGAATGGGCCTGGCCCATCTGGTGGCATAGACGCGCGTCTACTGCTGGCTGGTAGGGGAAGACATCTATTGGGCCAGCCGGAACTGATTGGAGCTGTGTGGTCACCACGGTCCATGGGCTTGTGATGTTGTTGTGGCTACTACTGTCGTATCGGACTTTTTTTTTATTTTTAATCATTTTTATTAACTAATTTTATTAATAAACTGATTTTTTTTATTTTTGAATCTAACCTGGCCGCGCCAGGATGTCGGCGCGGCGAAATCACGCTGCCGCGCCATGCATGGAGGCGCGGCAGAGGTGCTGACTCAGCATGCTCCGGCGCGGACATGCTGAGTCACCGAGGTGACATGGAAGGACCTGCCGCGTCATGGATCTTGGCGCGGCAGGCCCTTATACCGGTTGGACGCGCGGGCCACTCTCTGTCTCTCCCTCACTCAGCCCGACCCCGACGCCCCTGCTCGCCCGTCGCCGCCGCCCCTGCCCGCCCGCCGGCGCCCCTGCCCCGCCTGCCGGCGCCCCGCCCCGACCCCTCCTCCGTCGCGCCGTGCTGGGCCAGGAGGGCCCAGCCGCCCCTGCCCCGGCCCCTCCTCCGCCGCGCCGTGGTCGGCGAGGAGGGCCCAGCCGCCCCTGCCCCGGCCCCTCCTCCGCCGCGCCGTGGTCGGCCAGCAGGGAGGCCGCAGCCGTGAGGGCTCGCCGTGCTTCTCCCTCCCGCGCCGGTGGGCACCGTCCCCGACCCGGTTGCCCCTCCGCCCCGCCCCGTGTGTCGTTTAAGGTAATTTTTTTCCTCTTACTAGAACTAGTCATATTTAGTTAGGGTTTATTTTGTTAGTAGTTAGTATTTTAGTTGTTAGAGTTTAGGGTTTTATCTAGTTGTTTAAGGCAATTATTAGTTTAGTTGTTTATGGTTTTAATTGATATATATTTAGTTAGGATTGGAGAACTCATATAATTACTTAGGTTCGGAACCGATTTGATGAAGTTTAGTGAAATCCTTTTGTAGATGAATTGTTGTGTGCGTGTTTGTTATGGAGGAAGTGTTAGGAGACAAGATGGAATGTTCGAAGATATGGAAGAAAAATTTGAATGGTTTGGTGAACCTCCTAGCTTCGATGACATTTGTGATCGTTTGAAAGCGAAGTTTAGTGGTGATTTCACACTATAGGGGAGGTGTGACATCGGAAAGTCCAGGGCACGCTATGCCGTTATGCATTTGCGTGACTGTGTTGACTGGTCCCGTTACAATCGGTTGCTTGAAGGTTCGAATGCGCCCATGGCTGAGGTTGTGGTGGAGAACGGGTACATGAAGCATAGTTTTCATGAAGGCCCTTCCAATGCCGGTGTGGGGCACGATGATGAAGATGAAGAGTTGTGGGTGGATGGGGAACAGACTCAGGGTGACATGGACTTGGATGGTCAGGTGACACAGGAGAATCCATTAGGACACATGAACAATGAATTTGATGGCGACGAGTTTGATGAAGAAGAAGAGGAGCAGAATGAGGATGAAGGGATTGGTGATGCAGTTAGCACTGCTTCAGAAGATTCTGATGACGGAGATGAGGATGTAGATGTTATTCCACCACCGGTTCAAGCCATGAATGCACCTGTTCATGTCATCCCAACACCGGTTTATGTCATGCCATTCTCTGTACCAACTGAGGTTCTTCATGCAGCGCCAGCCCAGGGAAGCTTAGCCACGGAGCCACCAGAGGGTGGTACCTCCTATGATCCATGGGAAAGAATTAGCGAAACACAGCAGTACGTTGCACCACCACCATACACAGAGCCGGAGCTAGAGCAACTGAGGGCAGTGAACATTCCTTTTACCGGTGTTCTAAACTATAGGGATGTGAGCATGACTCATATGGCTGTATGTGACACGGGGCTTTCCATGTGTTTGAGATCTGTATATAACCCGAAGGAGGCAATACTTAGCAAGGGGATGACATTTAACACAATGGCCGAGATGAAGTTGTTTCTTGAAGATTATGCTTGTAACACCCGAAAAATTGAATTTTGAAAATAGATTGAAATTGAGTTGATTTTGAATTTTGTGCTCATAAAAATTTAGGAAAATAAAAACATTTTCATAAAATTAAAATTTGCCTTAGAGTTAGAAACATGTTTGTGCATTCATTCCTTTGCATTGAGTTTTATTGTATTGTTTAGTTTTGTTCAAATCTAAAAAAGGAATTTTAAAATGCTTTGAAAATGGGATTTGGAAAATGGTTTTGAAATCAAAAGAAAAAGGAAAACTCTTTTCCTCTCCTTCTAGCCCAAGAGGCCCATCCAGTCCGGCCTCTCTCCTTCTTGCCCTCTCCCGCTTGGGCCATTGCCTCGCCCCAGCCCAACGCGCACCCCGCCTCCTTTCCTTTTCCTTGGCCCAACGCGCAACACCGCTCGGCCCACACCGCGCAGGAGCGCCTTCCCCTCGCTGCGACCGACAAATGGGCCCCTCCTTGTCATCCCCTTCGTCGAGCCGTTCCCGAACGGGATTCTGCCGAAGCAGAGTCCGGCTCCGCCCCGGGAGCCGACTTGGCGTGAGAAACACGCCCGAATTCTTCCCCTCCTGGCCCCATAAATAGCACCGCGACGCCTCCGCCCTCATCCAAAACCCCACGCGACGCAGAACCGCCCTCGCCTCGTCTCCAGCGCGACCGCTTGAATCTCGCCAAGACGTCGAACCCGTTGCCGCCATTGGAGCTCTCGGGAGCTTCTTGGCCCTCTGCTACCTTCCTCTATCCTTCCGTGTAAGTTGGGGTGACTCGTGAACCCCCTCAACCGCTCGGTTTCGCTCCACATCGCCCTCGCTACCTTGTCACCGTGCGCAGGGGAACCAAGTCTGCCTCGACGTGCTGCCAGCCACCTCTGAGCTTCTTCGACCTTCAATTTTGCCTTGGGTGAGTTCGCGTGTTCCCCCTCTTGCTCCCCATCCATCTACCTTGCGTAATCGTGCCCCGTAGGGCCTTAATTGCGAACTTCGGCGAGCTCCTGCTCGTTCCGGCCATGGCTCAGCCGTGCCCTTTCTTGTATTTGGCCGGCAGCTCCCTCTCCCTCCCTTGCTTCTAATCTGGTTCGTCCAGATTGGATCGGGTGGACCAGACATAATCATACCCCTTCGCAGTGCAAAATTGTTAAAGAGCCCCTGCCCTTTTCTACATTGAACCCGCGGTCCTTCAACAGATTCAAAACCCGAATTTTCGTATTTATTTTATTTCAAATAAAGTTCCATCTATTTACAAGTATGTCACTGATTTAAAAAGCTTATAAAATCTTTGTTTTAGCTCCGATTCGATCCGTTCGAGTTACGTTAGCTTCGTAATTTCCAGATCTATCTAATGGTATAGTTTGAATCTATGTTATATACTTTTGAAAATAAAGTTTAGATTAATCCTTTTTAATGAACTAATCTTGTATGGAAAATCCTTTTTAATTCATAATCTTGTCGTTTTAGATCCGTTTTGCCCCGTTCTAGTTGCGTTGGGTTCGTAACAATAAGTTATACATGGTAGTAGCAGTATAAAACATGTATTCTTCTTTCAAATAAAATGATAATTGATTAATCTATATAATCAATGGTTTTCCAATTAAAATAAATTAGGGTTTCCACCTCGGCTTTTCATAAAACAAAACATACTTAGTTTAATCTAGTTTTCTTAAATAAAATATAATGTGACTTAATTTAATTTGGGTATTTCTCTGAAATATCCTATCTATGCTTTTTATATAGTAAAATAAATAAAATCTAGCTTTCTTTTAAAAGCTAATCTTTCGGTAGTCGTTTCTTTTCCGTTATAGATCCGATTAGCGTGTTTCTCGCGTCTGTGTGATCGTAGCGAAGTGTAGTTTTCTTTTTAAATCCTTTTTCATTGTTTGGTGTATTGTTCTTATTAGATGTGTATGTATGCTATGTATGTTTGATCAAGTGTTTGTGTGGTGATTGTGTTCTTGTCCAATCGGTGAGTGTTGCATTGGTGATCAAGAAGAAGAGGTGTTTCAGAAGACCGTTGAAGGTTTGGTCTTGAATAAGGATCTGAGCTTAAGGCAAGTATAGCATGGGATCTTCCTTGTTACCTACACACTTGAATGTCATTAATTCATATGCATGTGTCTACCTTGATTCTCGTAAGGATTTCCTAGATATTTGTTATCTTGTGCCTTGTCACCTTTGAGGGTTTGCATGTGGGTAGCTTGTGCTAGTGCTCATAAAGAATAACCATGATCTTGTAACTTGGCTAATGATATATGCAACAACGATAAAAGATGACTTTTTAGCAACGTGGACTATAGGTGAAACATCAGGAACTGACACCTGTGTTCTCACTCATAGGGATATTTCTGTAAGTAGATTACCCCGAGAAAACAGTACTACCATAAGCTAATGGGCTCTGGCTTGACTCAGTATTAGGCTTTTGCTAGTTTGTGGCAACTTACCCGAGAGGGCGCAAGAAGGGCTCTGAGAAAGTGGGGACTTGGCCTGCCGGAAGGTGCACTGCGGTGACTTCTGGGAGGGGAGTTCTTACGATCTCGTTAAAGAAAACTTGTAGCGGGTTGTTACCTATTAGTGGAACCTGTGAACGGTCTCGTAGTGAACCCTGCCGACCTACCTTGGAAGTGGGTTAAGAGGGTCGCGTCCTCGGGCGAAAGGGCAATTCATGACTTGTGGGTAAAGATGTACACCTCTGCGCAGAGTTAAAAACTTTTATAATAGCCGTGCTCACGGTCACGAGCGGCTTGGGCTCCTTACTGTGTGATGTCCTTATGTCATGGCTCATCAGTTGCTATTTGTTATTGATTATTGTGATTTGTTCATATAAGCATTATATCTTGTTCACTTGATCATGTGGTTATTTGGGCTTATGTTGAACTTGATGCTACTCAACTGCTAAAACTATGACTCACTTAAAAGCTGATGCAGTTAAACCCGTGTCTATCCTTTTTGAGCCTCATGAACCCCATGTTATCTTGTTGAGTACGACATGTACTTACGCTTGCTTTATTTTCAATACTTGGATAAAAATCCCGGATGGGTACCATATTGCAAGAGTTAGAAGAGATAGGCTTGTGATCAACCAGTCAGTTGGTCCTTGTGGAGTTGGAGTCTTTACCCGAAGTTCGGAGTCGTCTTTCCGCTATTTGCTGTGCTAAGGTTATCCTTTGACCTTATAGGTTATATATTTAAGTATTGTCTTTTGATATTACCTTCTTCTGTGACTATATGTGAGAATTGACTTCCTGGGCTCACATATGGTGTATATCTGGTTTTGTTCTTAAAACCGGATGTGACAATGTTGTGCACCACCATATGCCGTACACTGTGACTCATTCGGATCAGGAGGTGAGGTACTATGTCATTTGCAAGTCTGGTTGTGAATGGAAGTTAAATTCAAGGCGAAGACCGAGTGATGGAAAGTGGAAGATAACTAAAATTGTGCAACCCCACACTTGTGTTGATAATAGCAACAATCAAAATCATCAACAGCTCACTGCACGATACCTTGCCCGTCGTATATTGACTCTAGTTGATGATAACAATGACATTTCAGTGTCTTCTTTACAGAAATCCATATTCGGATTTGTTCATTGTAATGTCAAGTATGGCAAGGTTTGGCGTGCTAAGCAAATTGCTCTTGCTCTTCGATGGGGAAGTTGGTACGAAGCATACAATAGAGTACCCAGAATATTATGTGCAATGCATTACTACAACCCGGGAATGAGATGGTTTATACACACGGGAGATATGCGTTTATGTAACTCGGGAAAGCATGTACTCCTTCGTGTTTTCTGGTTCTTTGCACAGACGCAGCATGCATGACAGTTTTGACAGCCAGTGGTAGTTATTGATGGCACTTTTCTGACCGGAAAGTACAAGGGCACACTAATGATGGATGCTGGTGTTGATGCTGAGAACCAGATAGTACCCATTGCTTTTGCTTTGGCGGAGGGAGAGAACAATGAATCATGGTCATGGTTTATGCGACTACTTCGACTTCATGTTCTAGGTACACAACGTCCTGTATGTGTGGTTTCCGATCGTCATGCAGGGATCCTTATGCAGCAGCTGAACAAATCGATAGCCTCCCTCCCATAGTGCATAGATGGTGCATGCGTCATTTTGCAGCTCATTACTGGCATCGACAGAGAGGCAAGGAGGTATGTGCTAAGGTCAAGGCGCTATGTTGTGTACGCACACAATATAGGTTCAAAGAGACAAAGAGAGTATTAGATAAAATGACAAATGAAGCTGGTAAGACATGGCTAGAGTCACAGATGGAAGATAAGGCAAAGTGGGCGTTAGCATATGATGAGGGGGGTTTCAGGTATGACATTATGACCACAAACGCATCAGAGTCATTCAACAATGTATTCAAGGGAGTTCGGTCATTGCCTGTATCAGGCATTGTTGAACACTCTTTTCTCAAGTGCAACAAATACTATGTGCTAAGGTGGCAGATTGCACAGAGGAATGAAGAAAAGCTTGGTATGTGGAGAAAGGTAGCCTATGAACATTTAGAGGAAGCAAAGAAATGGGCCAAGGAAAGTACGGCAACGGTATTTGGACATGAACGTAATATCTACAGTGTATGATTGAAGGGTGTCACAACAGTGGGCGGTGAACAATATGGTGGTCGAAACTATCGAGTCGATCTTCAGAAAGTTGAGTGCACCTGCAACGTCCCTCAGATAATGCATGCCCCTTGCTGTCATATGATCACCGCTTGCCAGGTCCGTGGAAAAAATTATGAGCACCTACCATACATGTCACCCTTGTATCTTCGAGCGAATACCTTTCGTATCTGGGAGAGTAACTATGAGCCTTACTTAGACCCGACACAGTGGCCACCTTATCATGGTGTTGATTACGCTCCTCATCCAGAGCTGAAGAAGATAGGGAAGGGTAGGAGGAAGAAGAAGCGACTAAAGGGTGACATGGACGCTATGAGAGGATACGAGAATGATACGTACGGAGGTGGTGACTTTGACAAGACACCTGGTCACAATCTTTGCCGCATTTGCAAAGAGCCTGGTCACAAAGCTAGCAGACATAAACCTCCTAGACGATCTAGAGGGCAACAAGTGGTTACTAGAAACTTTGTTATGTTTAGATGTATTGAATTGTTAGTTTATATTTACTTGTCATTTAATACTTAATCATTTATGTCCTAACTATCTTTTAATTGATTTATGACAGGATGGCTCCTCCCATGCAGCACCCGCGGTACCCCCTTCTTGAGGTGGAGTACGACAGCGTGCACAACGCTACCCACTTGACGAAGGCTCCAGCGCGACAGGCCTGGGAGCCCAGAAACCGGCCCAGTTTTGCCCAGTAGGCTTGGCAGTTTGTGAGCAGTTTTGCCACGCCTGAGAGCACACTTAAAGTGTTTCGTGGAACCTGTTTTGTTTTATTTTCACTTTATTTTAGAAATTGCGTTGACTTTTCAGTGATGACAACACTTTTCAGAAAATGCGTAGGATTTTCAGTGATAGGCTAGACTTTTCAGTGTCTCGTAGGCTTTTTAGTGATAGGCTATACTTTTCAGTGTCTCGTAGGCTTTTCAGTGTCTCGTAGGCTTTTCAGAGCGTAGGCTTTTTAATGATAGGCTAGGCTTTTCAGTGTCTCGTAGGCTTTTCAGTAGATCATAGACTTTTTAGTTTTTTGTAGGCTTTTCAGTTTTCGTAGACTTTTCAGTTTTAGGGTAGGCTCTTCAGAGCAGTTAAAGGTTTTCAGTATTTGGTAGACTTTTCTGAGCACTTGTAGGCTTTGGAGTGAAATGTAGAATTCTGAGAGCAATTGTGTAACAATGCAAAAGTTACTAGACCTCTTTCCACCTATATATACCCGTTCATGTATGCGTTGCTGAAAAGAGTAAGCTCTTGTGCAAAGGCTTCACTTAGAGGGAAGGGCTTCAGCTAGAGAGAAGAGTAGAAATATCAGGAGGAGGTTCGTCTAGAAGGAAGGGTTCGAGCAGTGGAAGGGATCCCCAGTTGTGTGGGAGGGAACAATTGGTCCCAATTATTTTCCAGAACCAGATTATCTTTTTTCAGAGGAGAGCAAATATGATTTTCGTGGAGACAATGTTCTCAGAACCTACGATAACCGCAGAGAAGTCTGGCTAAGATGCATGCATGGTGAGGATTGTTTAGTGCAGATGTTTCTAGAAGGTATTGACGGAGGTCGGCGTTTCTTCAAATGCCCACGAGCATTGGTAACTGCTATTGCTATTGCTATTCAATGTTTTTATTTTTAGTGGCTTCACAACTAACACGACACTTTTATTATAGACTTCTAACTCTGAAGAAAACTGTGGGTTCGTTAGGTGGGTGGATCCTCGACCTATTTCTCCCCATGCAAAATACATGTACTACCTAGAGCATCGCATCCAAGATCTGGAAAGGGACCTTGGCCACTACGAAGTCGAAGACGACGACGACGACAACAACAGTCCGAGTTCACAGGAGACACCGTGCACCGATCCAGGTCGTACATGCCTTTGTCACAGGAAGAAGGGACAACCGTCACCGCCACCACCACCGCCACCGCCTCCACAAACACTAGGTGGATATTGTGGAGAAGGTGCAACACAGTTCGCTATGTGGGAGTACTACTAGACCTTGCCTATGTTGGATATGTCATTGCTATTTCATTTACCTAAGGCATGTTAGGATTAGTTTAGAATATTTGTAACCCTGTTTGTTACTTGTTCTCACATGCCATTTCAATGTTTTCTCATTTGTACGGTTTATTTTACCTAAGGCGTGTTAGGTTTAGCAAAAGAAATATGTACTCTTGTTTAGTACATATTCTCACACGCCAGTTCATTGTACTGTGTGAGTTGAAATTTGTAATGCACTAATTCGTTCAAAAAGAGCATTTGTCTAAATAGAATAGTACGTGATGATAAGGAAGATACCAAAGTACGTTACAACATAATTAAAAGTTCAGAGCGATTAAAACAGCCACAATGGACGACATTGTTCATTCCACAAACATATAACTACTGAGTGCAACGGGGCCACTTTCCCTTCCTCAGAGCATCAGGATTATCCTCCATAGCTACTTTCGCGCGGCGGGCGCGCTCGATCTTCTTATCCCTCTCCTCCCTGTAGGTTGCACCTCTTCTCTCTTCCTCCTCTTTCTTGTGCTCCTTCTCAGCTGCCTCCTCTTTTAGTATCTTCTCATACGTCACTCGACGCTCCGCGTCCCAGTCCTTCATACCTTGCAGAAGACGTTTGTCGGACTCCTTGATCTCAGGGTCGATCCACTGCTCAAAGTCACGTAGAGGTGGAGGGGTCTGTAATACATGCAAACGTTATGGTAAATAGAAATGAAAGCAATCTTTCATATGATCAAAGTTGATGGATATATAAGACAAAGTTCTCACCATTAAGTTAGTACGGCGTTGTTCAAGCGTAGGCGAAAAGGCAAAATTAGCACACATCCAATACCGCTGCCTATAGGTTTGCTCGTCCTCGGAAATCTCAACCTTGCAAGCATCACCGCAAAAGCACACGAGAACCGGAACACCAGTAGGCAAAGGCTTAGGGTCAAATGCATTTCCAGTCAACGGACCCTTCGTACCCTTCCTACAATTAAATCAATTTTGGTATAATTACCTCATGAGAAAACACAACACACTAGTCGAAAGAAATACAACAAGTATAGTGAGATTACCTAGGTTTAATAGCTCTACCACGTCGTGGCATCCTATACAACAATTCAAAAATTATTCAAACCATAACTATTAACATTGCTAGGTTAACAAAATGCAAATCATATATAACAAATCAATGCGAAAAAATAATAGAGAAGGGATAGGATACCTTACTCTTGAAGTTGAATGAATCAAATCAAAAGATTTACGGTTGAATTAAGTGATTCGAAAAATTGGGCAAAGAGGAGAAAACCCTGAAAGAGAGGAGGGGAACAAATGGGGAGGAGCCAGCGTCTGGAAGAGGGCCGAGGTCTGTATATCGCCTTGCCGCGCCAAGATCCGTGGCGCGTCACTGCCGCGCCATGCATGGTGGCGCGGCAGGACCGCCACGTCACCTCAGTGAGTCAGCATGCCCGCGCCGGGGCATGCTGAGTCATCACCTCTGCCGCACCGCCATGCATGGCGCGGCAGCGTGATCTCGCCGCGCCAGACATCCATGGCGCGGCCAAACAGGTTAGATTCAAAAATAAAAACAAATCAGTTTATTAATAAAATTAGTTAATAAAAATGATTAAAAATAAAAAAAAAAGTCCGTCGTATCAGCTGCACAATCAGCTCAACCAGACAAACCATTCAACAAAATCAGCCAGCCCATTCAACACTCGAGAAGCCAATAGACAATTGGTGCAAGAGAGGGGCCATTTTCCTTTCTAGACCATTTTGGCCCATTCAAGAACGACTTGCATGCACGGGGGTGGCAAATGGCTAGGTGTGCGGAGTTTTGGCCCATTCAAGAACGATTTTCGAGTCGCGAAGCGAAAAAAGAGATTTCGTCGAGAGAACAAAGTATGCTCATTTTCTGGCCAAGCAATGCTTATAAGGTCTGTCGTCGGATCGACTTTGCTGCAAATTTAGTGTCACAAGTGATGTAGCTCTTCCTGATTAGTAGAGCTCAGCCTTTCTCGATTCTTTTTTTTAAAAAAAACGATGGCGGCGCTGATCACATTCATGAAGCCGAGATAACTAACCGAGCATGCTCAGTGATCGACTAGGTACGGCGCTAGCGAGTAGCGACACCTACGAATAGTACGTCGATTTTGTACAGCTACGTACGTAGATCTCGCTCGTCCTACAGGCCTATGTACAGTTCGCGAAAAAACACGCTACGTGTACTGCACAGCATGCATTGCAACACTGCAGGCAGCAGCAGCGTCAGAGAGGAGGAGACTTGGCCATGTGATGAACAGATGAATGGTGGTTGCACATGTACCCGCGCGGCCGGGACAGCGACCCCGAGTCCCGGACTGTATGCCTCACGCGCACGCACGGCCTATAGCTCCCGCCCACCGGTCTAGGGTACTTTCGCCGACCCACAAAACGACCACTTTTTTGAGAATGGAGGGAGTACTTTCGCGGACGTATAAAAGGACTCTCTTAGCTCTTTATAGCAAGTTTAATAATACAACTAGCAGCTGACTGTATGAATTCTTACAGTCCACCTCTTAGTCCACTTATACAATGGTTTTATCTTCCCAATCAATACATGACTCACTTGTCCACTCATATAATGGGAAGGAGAGAGAGAGGTGAGGTGTGTTGTAACCTTGTATATGGCCTATCATAGATATTTGAATCTTAACAAAGATAATTAAACACCAATGTCAAAGTTTGAGAATGAATAAGGGCAGGGTGCATTAATCCTCTAAAAGAAACTCATGTCAATGCAGAAGTAAAAAATTAACAGATTGAATATCCAAATAAGGCAATGTAAAGCAGCTATCATCTCTCTTACTCCCTCAGGTCACCTTCTCTTCCCTGACGCTGTACCCACAATTGTCCGCCTGTTGGAACCCCTCTGCCCCCACGATCCTAATCCGAGCTACTGCCCTTCACCTCTAAATTCCCCTCAACATCAACTACCTCGTGCAGCTGTCCTCAAGGATCTATGGCCATTGCAGCCTGATGCCATGTTTCATTGCTAACAAGCTCGGCGCCACCCAAACTAGAGAACCTGTGCAGCACAGAGCTCACTTTCCGAGCATGATCTGTGGACACCTCCCATCCCATGGAGTCCACAATGCGTATCAAGGAAGAAAATTTGGAACTAGATAGAGATCGGGGAAGGCTATCCTCTTTACATTCATCTAGTAAGATGATAAGAACACTGCCATATGTTAATCATGAAGGGTCACAGCAGGTCATCCATAGTTGAGCAGGCCTGCATATGCACCAATCAACCGGGTAGTTCGGTTCCTTAGTCGGTATCAGGTTATGCAACCTTGTTCTGATGGATAAGTCTGTTGGTGGCCTGTTGTGGGTCTGTAAAGGTGCTGTCCCTATAAGGACAACATCTTGACATCTTGAACTGGTTGTTTGTACTGCTGTCCCTACGAGGACAGCATCATAACTGCAAACTAGTTGTAAGCTTACAGCACACCTCTCCTCTCTCTCTCCTTTCCTCTCCTCCTACACCTCAGCATTTAGCCTTTTTATAGCCCACTATAATACTTGCTCTGATGCTCCGATCCGGCCGGAGTATGTACCTACTAGCAATCTAGCGCGCAGGATGGATATCGCGGCCAACGGCCGGTCTTGTTATATATTAGTACTTCCTATTACTACTTTCTTCGATCTTCTTATAAGACCTAATCACGCACGGTCAAAAAGCAACATATATAACTGCTATATGATGACAAATACAAAGCTAGTTTGGTGAAGATGGTCCCGTCGTCAGATTGCGCGTTGCTGAAGATGACCAAACCAAAGATCCACATATCTACACGGGTATGTAATTGCTCCACTCTACGTGTCTTTTACGCTTCGTCCTATATATATTTTCCATCTAATAAATTGATTCCGCTCAAGTTATGTATAAAAGCATCTAAAAGGCCAGGATCAGGGTTGTTGGGAAACTCTATTTTTTTAGAGGTTTTTCACGGTGGCGTACGTTAAGCAATATCCGGTGCAGCTCTAATCTAGTTCCACACTGATCGATCCAATCATCAAACGGTTGAACGCAAATTAAAGGAACACGCAGGCATAGGCATGCATGCATGCAGCTTTGCCTAGCTAGCCGATCGATCGACACACATGCCGACATGCGCTGCCAGGAGGCATATCGTACGTACACAGGCCATGCATGCAGATGCAGGTCTCGCGCGCTCCCGTTAATCATGTGAAGGTACGGCGGTTTGCATGCATGCATGGCGTCGGTCGTTCGCGTTGTTGCATTGGGGGTCCAGGCGTCCAGCTGGCCTGGTACACACCTTTTCGCCTACTACCTCCCTTCCCTATAGGACATGCATGTGAACCAGCTACACGAACTGAAAAGGAGTAGTGTAAGCGTTGGGTGCGCTCGGTCATAAATACGACGACGACGACGACGACCCAGGAACCCTGCTACTACCTGCGTGCGTATATATAATGGGACAAGCTATACGCCCAAAATTACGTTGCAAAGTACAGAGTTTTATTGCGTGCCAATACGTGTACGTGTACGCACAACTTGCATTATTATTTGTGTCGTAACTCATGCTATATATATATATATATATATATATCATATTGACGTGCAAAAACGTACTTCTAATTGAATTGAGGGATTGTATAGTCTCTCTCCCCCGGCCGGCCGGCCCTCTTGCATTGCATGACGCCATGACAATAGTGGTTGTGCTTTCAAGGCCTGATCAATAATGTGTGCGCAAATGCCGCAGCACCTAACATGCACATGTATATATACATTTATGCATGCACGTTGTTTGCTTGCTGCGCGCCAGCGCGATCCATTTGGAGAGAGAGGCTTACGGGAACCCCCCCCCCCCCCCCCCCCCAAAACATTATTAAGTATCCTACAATAATGCATGCAAGGGTAAAAACTTTATATATATCGACTCACTGGAAACTTGAAATTCCCTCACGATGCACTACCGTCAGGGAAAATAAAAATATTTTCATGAAAATATACGTATCATCATAAAAAATAAAAATATGACCTTGAAATTTCTTATGGTGCACTTACCGTCAGGGAAAATAAAAATAATGTCAGGGCTAGCTCGACAGAGTAATTCCAGTTTTGTCTGGCGTTGGTCAGGGAATTTCAAGTTTCTAGTAGTGACTTAAGGTCGTTTGTTTGGATTCTATAATCTAAAGTTAATTTAGTGGCTAAAGTTAAAGGCTAAAAACTTTAGGGCCTATTTTTTGGTGATGTAGTTTTCGAAAAACATGGTATCATAAAACTATATAGTTTCTAAGCCAAAGAGATATAAAACTATGGTTTACACAAAAAAAGAAGGCCACAAGCTGAGTTTTCAAAACTTCAAAAGACTACTATTTTAACAAAAAATCACAGTTTAAGAAACTATAAAGTTTATTATATCCAAACACTGAAACACCCAACAACTTTTAAAAACCTAAGTATTTCTTTTTTAAATCATAGTGTTTGTCTAATATTCTAGAAATACTTTATATCCAAACAGAGCCTTAATCACTTTATCTCACTTTTGTCGTCGAAAGTTATATGAGGTGGTCTAAATATTAGATGACACTTTAGACCTCATATGTTTGGAGCTTTTAGAGAGCTAAAAATGGTCTAAAGTTTAGTGAGTAAAGTTTAGATCATGGGATTCAAATAGCGCCTAACTTAAACATTGCTAACTAAGACCATTGCAAATATACGACCGTATGTTGTTTTCTAGATATATATAGCTTTGTTATGTACTTAGATATACAATATATATATATATATATATATATATATATATATATATAAATAATAAAATTTGCGCATCTAGAAAATCCAAAGTCAACTATAAGTTGGAATTGATGGGGGTATCACTTTATTTAGGAAAAAAAGTTCATCAGTGTCTTCACATCAGATATATTTTATATATTGGAAACAAGCTATAACGCTTACTCCAGGAAATTATATTGAAGCACAGAACTGGTTAAAGATTACGAAGCGCTTTGAATTTGAATAAGACCACTCTCCATTTTCATAAAAAGGGTGGTTTGGTTGAAGATCGAATAAAAAATTTCATTATATCCCTTTCTTCTACCTTCAATTTTATATCATATTTCATAAGGATAAATAATATGGATAGGCTCTGGAACAGAAGTAATAAAGTACATAAAAGTAGGCAATCTAAATATTCCTACCTAATATATAAGGACGGTCTTATTATAATTCTAATGAGTTATCTTGGAATTTGGAATCGAATAAAAAATATATATATTATGCTAGATATATTGTTAGTTTATCAAATCAATTGATTTGGAAGGAAATGATCGGCGTCTTTGTAATTATTATTGTTGTTGTTGTTGTTGTTGTTGTTGTTGTTGTTGTTGTTGTTGTTGTTATTATTATTATTATTATTATTATATTCATGTTTTAAATGAATACTATACCTTTTAATCTTTATCTTGTAATATATGTGATTTAAGTATCAATTATTAGAATATACATATGTATATGATTTTTAATTCCCAAGCATTCATAGTTTTTTTCCCCTTTGTACGTAGTATTTCACTATTGTGTGTGTGTGTGTGTGTGTGTGTGTGTGAGAGAGAGAGAGAGAGAGAGAGAGAGAGAGAGAGAGAGGCTTAACTAGCACAAATCCTGAAGTTACTTGTTGTTACTCAAATGCTTGCAGCAGGCCCATGCACGGACGTTGGTCCAAGAAAGATAAAATCAAATGCTGATTATTACTCATAACTAGCTTGTAGTAGAGCGCACGTCTAATCAATCTGAGCCCCCGTAGGCCGTAGCAAGATACTTTATCGCTACATGGAGTTCTTCACGGGTTCCTGTAGGGAAGCTCATATAGTCATATTAAATCGTCAACCGTCCACCAATTTCCATGAAAAGGAAAACAAAGACTATTTCCCGCTGAGAATAAATAATAGTAATGCAGGTCACAATTATTTTAGGATCAAAATTAAGTAAATCTTCATAGTTCATCGATCATAGTACTGCATGCATATATATGATAGGATATGATGGCCACATGAAAACTTTATTTCACAATTTTTTTTTTGAAAACTTTAGACCACAAAAAAGAAGAAGGAAACATATATATATATACTCGTCGTCTCTCTTCTCTTAAAAGAACTCATCTAATTATACTTCTCAATTTCTCCGGCTGCCACCGTGCCCCTCTCAACGATCTTGGTTTTGGTCATTCTTACCTCGCTCTAGGCTGTTCTGGATTCTCCCTCCATGCCACCAATTTCGTATATTATTGCGTGCTAATAATATTTCGTATCTACGTAGTACTTCATCCGTACTAAAGAGATTATCGTTTAAGATAAGGTTTTAGTCAAACATTAAGAATATAAATCATGAATAACTTTTAAGTTGTTGAGTTTAAAAATGTAAAAATCATATCAATAGATTTGTCTTGAAAAATACTTTCATAAAAATATACATATATTATATTTCAATAATTATTTTTTAAAAAATAAGTGGTATTTGGAGACCGTGTTGTTTTCTAAACAACAAGTTTTTTGAGTATTTTTTGAGTATAGAGGGAGTACTTCGTATGGTATACCATGTAGTACTCCTATATATGTGTACGTTACGTACGAAGTTAGCCGGCCTGAGCACTTTATTAAGTGAGAAGTTTGCATGGGTTGCAGGTAACGCATACGTCACGATCGACCGAAAGAAGCTTTGCTTTTTTGCATGTGAGTGTAAGCAGAGCTACAGTTCGACGTAAGCATGCAAGGATGCAACAGTTAAACAACTCATGTGCATATACGGCCGGGCATACACATATGCATCTCCATCGCAAAGGACGCCACCGATGCACGCTACTGCCAAAACGAACTTCAGAAAACGAACTCTAGAGGCGGTTTTTGAAACTGACACTACACTATTAATTACAAAATACTCCCTTCATCCTAAATTATAAGTCATTTCAAGAATCTCAAAGAGTCAAAACATCTCAAATTTGACCAAATTTATACGATAATATAATAATATTTATTATATAAAAAATATTGTTAAATTCTTCATCAATTATATTTGATAGTATATACCTATTTAATGTTATAAATCTTTATATTTTTTTATATAATTTTGATCAAAGTTGAAATGTTTTGACTCAATAAGCATCTTGGAATGACTTATAATTTAGAATAAATCGAGCGAGTAATATGCAATTTCATATTATTTGCTTACACTTTCCCTTTTCGAGGCCGGGCTATATGTGGACAGTAGGGCCGTAGGGGGGCGTGTGTGCATCCATGCTGAAGCCAAAAATAGAAATTATGATCATTTTTTTACCATATACGCACACACATAAGATAATCGTACCCTATTTAAATTTGATCTAGCTCTACCTTTGTCTCTTCTGCATCGTTAATAGTTACCCATGGCTCCATATTTTTGTCCACCTTTGCTTCTATTATTTGCTTAATCTTGTTTTTGGTGTGAATAATTGCATTTCATTGTACTAATTTTGTTCATCGACATCCTCCGCACTATCAACTTCTAAGATCCTATGTTTCCCGGATGTGACAATGTGCCTCTTCTCATTCTTGAAGTTGGCCATGTAGAAAACCTATACCTATATTTAGTCTCAACAATAGCATATTTGCATCAAAATATTATATACATTCAGAGTAAAAAAAGTGCTCATAAAATTATTAATTAAATGCTTTCTTGTCTTCATATGTCTCAACAACAATTTGTTGCACAAACCAAAAGATAACATGACAAATATTTCTAATTACCAAATCAAAGGACTTTCCTAATTAAACAGAAAATATAGAGGAAAATGTTGGTATAAAACAACTGATTAGAGAATCATGGAATCCTACTCCATGCAAGTAATGTAACCAAAAAAATCCAACACAAATTATTTATAATATATATTCAATCTATGTTTCTGAAAAAACTTTATTTACTACCCTTTATTTTCATTGTTCAAAAAAATGATCTCCCCCCCTCTATTCATGGTTAGAATTAGATCTAGAAACATACAACCTCCAACAAAATCATATAGGAAGCAATAATTCATGACAAAATAACTATAGATTACTATGAGCCTACTTCATGCAAGTAAGTGCAAGTTATTAAACAAAAACATTGGCGTAAATTGGTATCAAAATGGAAACTCAACCATCATTCCTACTTTTAGATGGAAATTCTAATTAATCAATAAATCTACGAACAAACTTCACAAACACATTAGTAATTATATAACATTATACCTATTAAAGTCAACTCCTTCAAACATTCTAAGTTGAAACCACCCCATATATATATATATATATATATATGTGCAATTTTTGACCTCTAAAGTAAGCTCAACAATCGAAGAGCTTGAATTAGGGCTGAACAATAAGTAGGAAAGAAATGCTTTATAGGGCGTATTTGCAAGGCTAGTTTAGTTATGCCTACCGCACCAAAATTCTCCTATTTCAGGAGTGGTCCACTTAAGTGAACCCTAAAAATATTTTTAGTATGATTGTTTTCAGGCAACCTTTCCTTGAAAATGATTATATTTCTATTAAAAAAAGCGCCTTCGAGAATAAGTTTTTGGGAATAGTTCGTAATAGACATAGCTCTGCGGTTTAGTTCAAGATGGTTTGTTAAGTGAACTGCCTCTAAACAAATAAAGGTATGTTTGGATGCATCCAACTAAAGTCTAACTAGCTAAAATTTCTGAGCTAAATTTTAGGCAACTAAAAGGTCTGCCAGCTAAACTTTATCTGGCCGGGTATATGGATACTTGAGCTAATAGTAAACTTTAGTTGACTTTATCTAGATTGAAGTAGCCAAATTCAGCTAAATTTTAGTTGGAGTTTTAGTTAGCCTGTTTAGATGCATGACGGCTAAAATTTAGGTTGATAAAATTTAGTTCGTGCATCCGAACAATCCATAAGTGGAGATTGGAAAAATCATTTGACTTGTAGTACGTGCAAGTTGCAACATCTTGTAACATACGCGTATCAAATGAATCAATCATCATCACTTGGACACAAACGTACGTACATACAAGTGTCGCGCAATTCCATTTTAACGATCGATCACCCGGTTCCACACTAGCGAACGATCACGTCAACCCGCGGGAGAGTACGAACCAGCCGAGCCGCACTTAACTTTTACTTTTTCCTTGTCGTTACCTTTTTCTCTCCTTTTCCGTGTCGTGCGTGTATACGGAGTATATATTTCATGCATACAATTATGTTTAGTACTAGTACACGCTAATCGAATTGGTTACGTGGCATAGTTACATGCTGGTTTTTATTTTATTTTTTCCTTTTCGTGCTTCAATCTATTTTTTTATTTCTATTTAGTTTATTTTTTATGTTATTCTTAATATTCCTTTTATTTTAATATTTTCTACACTTCTTTTATTTTTTTTCTTTTTAGGGAGCGTTGACAAGTTGCATATAATAACTTAGGTAGTCATGTTGTATTTAATAACTTTTGTATATTGCATATAATAACTTAGGTAGTCATGTTGTATTTAATAACTTTTGTATATAAGTTTTATGTTAATTTGTTTCTTTTTATTTTTAATAACTTGTGTAGAATAACTTATGTACATAAGTTATATTTGGTAAAACTTGTGTTTCTAAGTTTTGTCGTAACTTATATGGCAACTCGTCCCTTTTGTGTTTAATAACTTGTGTTTCTAAGTTGTGTAGACAACTTATATGTATAAGTTGTATATATAAGTTGTTAGTAAAAAATACTCTTCAAAACACATGCAAGAGTGGTCTAGTTTTGTTCGTCTCATCGTGTAGAACATATTGATATAGACGAAATTAAAAATAGATACATCGTTCAGAAGTTATAGCAATTAAAAATAAATGTTTCTCTTTTTTCTGCCACATAGCACTGACATCATAACTAGGCTGTAGCGCACGACTGCGCGCATGAAAGGAGTAGTGCGCTAATAGGTGGAGATTGTTTCTTTCCTAAAATGGAATTAAACTCTGTCGGAATTCGTTCGCTAGTTTCTTGATGAATGAGCGTTCGCGAATTATCCAACCCCCAAGTGTCGAGTATAGTGCAAGGTAGAATGACATGAAGTCTACGATGCGATATTTACGTGTCGTGATTCGGAAACAAAGTTTTAAGTGTCTTGATGTGCGCGCGTGACAACACCAGCACGTATACACGGCAGCCGTGCATATATAGCGAAGGGAACGGTACGGTATTGATTAATCCACGTGTATACCTGCTGTGTGTCCAATTTTAATCGATGTTTTACGCACGATGCTAGCTAGCTAGCTCGTACATTGGGCAGCCGAAGGTTGAGAGAGAGAGAGAGAGAGAGAGAGAGAGATTCCTTGCGAGATCGAGTGGATCCAACCTCAAAAGATCAAAGTTGATGACCTGTCAGTACACTCATCGGTACACAAACTGGTACTCATCTTGTATCTCATATATCTTGATGACTTGATGTGTCCAGTGATCGAGAATGAAAAGCAAGAACACTTTAGGCTGCATGTAAGCAGAGGTACTCATCTTTGCTTTAGGTTCCTTGTAAGCAGAGGTGGTTCACGTACACACTCACACAGCTAGGCAGGCTAGCGATGTACTACGTGAATCATGTGATCGCTACCAATTACACATGCATGCTCACAGTACGTACGTACACCCCGGCGATGCCTCCAGTTCATCATCCAAGGAACTGTGCAGTAGCACACCTTTATTTGTCATGCCTTTGTGACTGTGACCGCACGTTATTCATGGGATTCTTGCAGAGCACGTACGTACACCTAAGTCGTTAATCCCCGACCTGCAGATTTTTCCAGGAAAAGCAAAGCAAGACCAAGACTTGCGTGCGTGCACGTACGTACGTACAATGCAGATGTGATGTCGTTGTCAGAGGAAATGAAAGAGACCGATGTCGTTACAGCAAAGTGAACGTCGACGACGGAACACACACTGAGGAGCCGTACGCAGTACAGGGACATGTGCATGCAAGATGGAAGTATCTTTGAGGTAGTACATACCTTCATTTCTCCAGGTGCAAGTACAGCACAAGCGATGGAAGATGCACTGGAGATCAAGCGACGCAAGGAACAAGAGATGAAAGATGCTAGCACAAACGAGAGCCAAGAAGAAACTATGGGCGTGTTTGCTGCGGAGGTCCTGGGGAGCCTGACCCAGGGACAAGGCTTTGGCTGGCCAAAGCCAGGCACCTTTGGGCCACCCGGTCGTGTTTGGTTCGTGGCCGCAGCGAGCTCGGCCCAGGCGCGGCCGTGTTTGGCTGGTAGCCAGCAGCCTGGCCGGCAAGCCATCTGTCAGCAACCGCACCAACCGCCCAAAGGGGGTTGTGTTTGGTTGCTGGCCTGGCTGGTGTGTTCCCAGGCATTACACCCCCACAACAACCCAAATAGGAAGAAAAGAGCACAATTTGTGGCTACATATATTGAAGAAACAACACTTTTTCTTGAATGATATTGCCATTTAACATCAGTTTACACAACTGTTTATAACAAACAATTTGAATACGAAATTAGAACATCTGAATTGGACCATAGGTGTTGAGGAAGAAGAAAAACAGTCAAAAGAAATGGCCTCAGCTTTGAACAAGGTGTTGTCATCCCATTTGTAAGTAAATCACAGGTGCCTGCCATCCAAAATGTATAATCAAATTTTAACAAGTCCGAAAGAACCAGATAGAAGAACTCATGGCAGTCATGGAACTCTTGGGGGCATCATTCAGTGCCATCTGCTCAAGCAAGAGCTTGGTGTTCTCAGCTGAGTGATGGTCCACAAGAGTTGGATGGAAACCATGAAACAAATACAAATATAAGCAATTACAGCAGGCACCATGTTCAGTTTACATCACAGGCCAAGATAAGTTACAAATTAGTCTTACAAAAACAACAGAGGCCAGCACAGGGCACCTCAAGTACACCAAAAGAAGATCCTGAAGGAAAGAACAAAGACAAGCAGTAACAACCCAAAAATGGTGTAATCCTTCCAATGAACAGAACTCCATGCTCCTGTCTCAGGAGCATGGAGTACATGCCCAACATTCTTACCATGAATAGTTGAAGAACTAGCTTTACTGGAGCCAACAAAATAGGCATTAAAATCACAAAGTGCATGTTCATAGTCATAGTACTTCTTGTATTTACCATTCCTGAATCCAAGTACTTGGTCACTGCACTCATGTCATGTCATATAAATTCTAGGTTTCTTGCCATTGAAAACCACATAGTAACTCCCCATTTTTTTGAAAAAATATGTATGGCCTCAGTAGGAAAACAGGAGGGAAAACAACATGTCAAGGCTGCTATGGAACCCTATTGTGCACATCCATGCACTGCCATCACACAACAACTGGTAGAAGCTGGTGTTGCAAAGGATGGCTGTGCATAAATAGGGCTTGATAACAGCCATGAAAGATAGTAAAGAGCAGCTGTCAAAAGTAACAGGCACACTATAGTACATAATTTTGCATCACTGACCATACATGAAAAAGGCACCTCAATTTTTATTTAGCTGCATCACAAGCCAGAGGTAGAAAACATAGAATGAGAGCACTGTACACTTGTGCAGCCTATTATGGCCATGGAACACACCCATACAGCAGCTCTACCATAGAAAATCTATGGTCAAAGTAGTGTATGAATGTGTCTCATGGCCATAGATAGGAAGCATATTGCAAAAATTTACTCACACTGAATATCAGTAAGGAACTTGAAAATATACAAATTGAACAGAAAGAAAACCTGTATATCTCAACTTTCTTTCCAATGCACATCATGATATAGATAATATGTACAAAAAATGGCCTCAGCTCGACAGGTAAAAGAGTTTAATTTAAACATTTTTCTCATATCATTGGTGGCTAAACAGTTTATCAAAAGAACTGCAAAAAAATAGAAAAGGGCAAGAGCAAAGCAGATGGAACCATCATTCAATCAGTAAGACAATCCATGGCTACTTTGCCAATGGAACCCAGCCATACATGAGCAGCACCATAGTTCTTCTATGGTTGACTCTCATGTAAGACTGAGTTTCATGGTAAATCAGTGCACAAATTACATATTAATTATGTGTGGCCTCAACTTAAGGATGTGGTGCTTATTTCCTTTCAAACCAAATCATAGGTGGTTGCACATGTTTGCAAAATAACTGAATCTACACTGAATACATGAAGACCAAAGCACATACATGGCAACCATGTAATCTGCTGGACCATTCACTGCTGCCATCAAGTTGGGGGTCACCCAACAGTTGCTTAGCAGTGGATGATTCCAGCCGATCAGATGATAGACATGTCAATAGTTTAACAGATGAATTTTACAAAAAAGAACTAAGGCAACCACCTCATTAAACAATTATTGCATCATAGGCCTTTCAAAACCCAGTGGTCATGTGTATAAGCATCATGAAAGCAAATAGCAAATAGAAAATAGAACTGAACAAAGGGAACAAAGGGTAGAATCAGAGGATAGCAAATAGCAAATAGCAGCTCATGTGTCTTACCCAACAAAGGGTACAAATAATTCATTACATTGTTTTCCATCCCAACAGGATAGGGCCCAAATGTTTGTGAGAACTATAGTTAGCCACCCTCCCAACCAAACTACACCACCAAGGTCAGATGTCAAAAGGTCAAGCAGACTGCACAAAAGGCTCTGTTGTCAAAAAGAGAGAGTGGAAGAGGGAGGTGGATGAAATATACATCTATACAGTCAACCCCCTCATCACCTTGCCAAGATGGACAAAACTACATGAAGTAGTTCTTGGCAAGGTAAGCCCTCAACCAAATATCCCTATGGTTGTCCTCATGAAGTCAGTGGATCTAAAAATGGCCATCATCGTACGCTGCTTGTGCTACTCAGCATATGTTCTCAAATTATAATGTAGTGGGTCTGGTTCACAAATTGGTCTCCTAATCCTACTGGCAACATATGACACCATCACAACAACCAAAGAAGTAGCTTGCTTGGCCAGCTCATCCCTTGTTTTCTTAGGATCCATCTACATCAACCAAAAAATATAGACAAACCATGCTTGAACTGATCCTGGTAGGCATCACATGACAATGACACATTGCAAAAAATAAAGAAAGTCACGGCTGCATACTAAATATGTCTCCCAGTGACTGCATGGACATCATCATTGACCACATAAAAAACATAACAACATCGAAGAAATCAGATCTGTCACGGCTGCATCATTTAAAATGCCTCCCAGTGACAATAAAGCCAGATTCAGGTACCAGAATACAATCACCATGAAACAAAGTACCGCAACTAAGCATGAAACAACAAATGCAGCCACGACTGCATTAAGAAAATGCCTCCCAATGACTGCATGTACAAGAATAGACCTTAAGAACATGGTGATAAACTACTAAAACCCTAGCAGCATGATAAAACCCTAGCCAAGATAGATCATGAACAGAGGGAGCGACAAACCACAAGAGCTGTCACGGCTGCATCACAAATATGCCTCCCAGTGACTACAAAACCAAGATCTAATACATCTACGTACAAGAACATGTATCAAAATACTATAACGCATCATGGAAAAAACCCTATGCAATATAAATCATGAACAAAGGGAGCAATCGTAGGGGTTTCACCTCGTAGTGGTCGGTGGACGATGGAAGAAGAAGAGACCCACCAACACAAAAACCAGCACCGAACCGACAGGAAGCAGATCGAGAAGAAGACGAAGCAGATCCGGACGGAGAGGAAGCAGATCCAGACGGAGAGGAAGCAGATCTGGTACACCGCACAGGAGCGCGACAAACCGCCGGAGCCGACGAAGAAGAGGAAGAAGCTTGCCGCCTTCCCGGAGTCCCAGTAGCGATGAGGGCCGGCGCCGTCACCTCCGGATCCGGCAGTGGTACGCAGAGGGGCACCAACCTTACCTTCGTCGCCGAACACCAAACCCTAACGTCGCCGGTATCTCACGGGAATGGTGGTGGAACTGGAAGCGGAAGGGGGAGGAGGGAGAGGAGGCGAGCTTATAACAAGGGGAGGAAATCGCGTGCGCGGAGGTTTCCTCCTTCCTGCGTGATCGCGCGCCAGCCAGGGCGAATCGCCCAAAATCGCCCGCGCGAGAGCGGCGGCGACCGAGCTCCAGAAAAATGGAGGGGAGGAGCTTCGCTCCAGAGCCAGACTGAGGGGTAGGGTTTGCACCCGCTCGGCCAGACCGAGTGATGGGCCAAGGGTAGCAAACATGGGCCGTTGCAGCGCATGGGCTCAGGCCACCGGCCGGCCTCCCAGCAAACACGCCCTATATGTCAAGATCGAGAATCACTAGATCAAAAGTTCATATAGTACGTCAATAATAATGGATAATGTGGTGAAGACAAGGAAGATCCATCGGATCAGGTGAGATGATGATGACCAGTGACTTTTGTGCACAAGTTGGAGAGGTTTGGGTACGTGAACAGAGTCACTGGATCATTTGTCGGCTGGATCAAGTTAAATATGCATGCACGTTTTGATCTAAGGGTATGCCATTTTTCTTCTTGGATTCTTGTTTTGACTTTATAGTATATGCGATACAAGTATGCCTTCATATTTATCTCTATCTAAACTCCACATAAGTCTTTTAGAAGTAGAAATGAAAAGAAGACAAAATAATGGTATGTCTTGGTAAGGAATCATACATTGAGCAATTTGAGAGTACCATTTGAGGAGTATAAGTGAACTATGTCTTTTTTTTGTGAAAATTTTAAAACTCCAAGTTACTAAGATGTGAATTTGAAAAGATGACTTAATTTGCTTCAAGAACTATTCCACTTTTCAACCGCTCAAGGATATATGTTAGCCGATGCCACATATCCTACATGTGTAAGGAATGCTTTGGAATAGTTTTTACGCTAGTTGTATGTCTTAAGATGTTATACACATGATTACTATTTTATCTTAACATTTACTCGAGGACGAGCAAAGAACAAGTGTGGGAGAACTTGTTGACGGTCATTATTTTTAACAATAGACGATCAACTATTGCATAAATTGACATGAGATGAATCATAAACCATAGTTTTAGATTTTATTTCTAACAAGCTCCACGAGTTTTGGTGCCTTCAATTGTTTTGCATAATTCTTATTTTTTTACCAAATAAAAGTATCTCAAATGATGAATTAGAGTACACCATTATGAAGAGTGTGTCGAGACAATTGAAACAGACATATTACATGCTATATTTAGAGATCAGAATAAAAAGATATCAAATCCGCGATAAAACCGACATAAGAAGACTCTAGAAGACACTAGAAGACGTGCCACCGAAGGCGGGGCCACCTATAATAGGGGAGGCAGTGTTCGACTCCCACTGCCTCATGCGTTTCCAAGATCCCACACCATTGATATAAGTCAGTTTTAAGTTGGTTTATCCAATGGTGATCGTGAGAATTGGCGAGGATAGATGACGTGACATTTTCTTGATCCCTACTCCACCTCAGTCTATATAAAGAGCCCGTGATCCCTCTCCTGGAGGCACCTATCTTCAGAACGAGACCTTCAATTCATCATACATCTTGTAGTAGTGTCCTTCGAGATGAATCTTATCTAGTTGCATTAGAGAAAATAGGGAGAGATGAGGAGAGAGCTACAGAGGAGCGGATATGTCGTATCTTCCTTGACTTTGTACCTTTACTAGTCCAACTCATCTTTGAGTAATCTCCAAGTTCTTCACTAATTATTTCTAAGTTCTATATTTTATTAAAGTTTAATTCTTATTATATTTACTTATGAGATCTTTGGTATTATTGAGTGCTCTAGTTATAAATTGTGATTAGAGTAGTAAATCCTAGATTAGACACGGTGTTTAGGCCAGTGTTTACTTGAGTTTGCGCCCAATCCTACGGTTAGTTGTGGTAACCCCAGGGATGACAACCCTATCAGACCATTATCATCCACCATGTTCAGATGGGTGGTCGTAGAGCTTTTTGGAATCCTTCCTCTGATCACCCTTTTCAATCTTTTTCGAGAATCGAAAAGGTACTGTTGCTCAAAAGTAAGTAAAGTGTGGTAAGTTTGATCTTTGATTAACTAGTTCAACTTATAAAACTTTAGTAAATCCCTTGTTATCCATATAGATATATTATCTTATCTTTATGAGTGCACCCTGTGGAATTTGACACCCTTTGAATACTCCTAAGTGAAAGCTACAACGATATCCATGCGTTTGTGGAACACTCCACCTAGAATATAAGAGCTTAGAGATTAAATTGAAGACTAGAATTATGATCAGTGATCGTCTTTGTAAGAGTGTTAGGCCTTTAGCTTGAGAATTTGAGTGTTGGGCTCTTTGCCCTCTATAATCATGGTGAGCCAAATCACTTAGAAGCTTAGTTGCTCTTTGGTGTCATTGATCCTATAAGCTTGGTGTGTGTGTGTGTGTGGAGAGAGAGAGAGACAACTTGGTGTTCGTGGGATGAGGACACCCTTTCCTTGGTGCAGCAACTCGGTAGGGGATGACACCAATGTGTTCATAAGAGTTACATGGTTGTGGTGAGCCTAAGTGGCTTGAGGCACTTGCATTTATTGGAGGAAGCTTTTGTGGTGAGCACAACACCATGATTGTGGAAAATTTTGGTGACTAGGAGCATACTTCAATGGAGCTCCAATGTGAACTAGAGGTTGTGTTTTGACAACTGATACCGCAGGGTATATATATCGCCTCATCTCAGGGGTTTGCACTGCCTTACTATCCAAAATTTACTTTTCTATATATGCTTGATTGTGTGTGTGTACTTTTTGTGATTACATAGTACAACACAGATACTCACAACACACGCACATAAACCCTACTCCTTTGAGCATGTTCGAAGATTGGATCGGCGAATCCTCGCCTTTAGCTTACTTAGATTAATTTATTATAGTTGGTAGTAGGATTAACTCTGAGTTACAAAAACACTTAGTAGGTTTGTATAAGTATAGCAGTATGCTAAATAAACTTTAGTGCATATCTTACTTGTTAGGTTTAGTTTATTGAGGTAGTTTGAAGCTAGAGGTCAAGGCTAATTTTTTTGAGCGATATAATTCATGCAGAAAAAGTTCATCGCACACTTCCTCTCTTTGGGTTGGCCTATGCATGGTTCCCTTCAACCTCAATTTCGTCCTCTTTAAAACCGTGTTAAGAGTAATTTGTCAAAGCACGACATATATTTTGTTCGAGAATTTATTTAACTTGGTGCAGTCTTCAAGAACATATTTTGACATATAATTTATTTTATAATATATAATTTATATGAGCAAAAATTTGATCAATAGAAAGTATTTCTAAATAAAATTCTAATTTAACTATTTTTATAATACACGCTTCCTATATTTCAGGTGCCTGAAATTTAAGATGATTTCAGGCAACACTAATGTACCATCAACTAGTTGTTAATTTTATATTTTGTTTTTTGTCTTTATATTAATATATATATATATATATATATATATATATATATATATATATATATATATATATATATATATATATATTGTTCTTGTCCTCCTATAGAAATAATTGTAATTGTTAAATTGTCTTTGTGCCAACATATATAAGATTTTGTAAGGTTTCTAGTTTTGTCTAACATATTGTTTATTTCTGGAACCAAAAGTTGCAGATCGTGTTGCAATGAACTAAAACTGCAATTGTAGTATGAAATATATGCAATAACTGTCGTCTGAAATAAAACTAAAATTCAGACGCCTAAAATTTAGGAAATCATATAATTAGGCTAATTGTTTGTTAAAGATAACAAATTTTCATTTTAAAATAAGTGCATGACTTATATCCGTGGACGGAGGAAGTAATGATTAAGGAAAGATCATGGAAAAAGCAAGGTCAGTGAAGATATCATGCATGGCAAGGAAAGAAGAAAAAGGGGCGAGAAATTAAGTGGAAGGGCTGTCCGCCGGGGGGGTCAACTGCCCCAACACAGCTGTGTGGACAATTACAATAGAGAGGGAGAGAGGCCCCCCTCCTCGACCTAGCTGCCTATGAGAACGAAGATTGCCTTATCACGACACGATTCATGGCCAAATTTTATTTATTTTCCGGGGGGCTACCCTGGCCCGGCGGCGGCCCTCTGGGCTCTACCTCTACGGCACGCACAGCTTGCAATGCAACCCAGCAAAGCGTGGGCGCGCGCTAGCCTCCACTTGTAAAGGCAGCCAACCAAGCGCGCGGAGGGCACCGCACTGTACCGGCGGCACCTACACCTACCTGAGAGCGACCTCCCGCTTCCTCTCGTCTCGCTCCAGCAGCTCGGCACGGCACACACACCGGCTGGCTGCTGCTAGCTGCTGGCATCGATCTCTTTTCATATATATAAATCTCTCTCTCTCTCTTTCTCCTGGCCGTCCTCTTCAATTCGATCTCTCGACCCCTAGCAGCCTGCCACCATCACATCTCACGATCGATCGTCAAGAAGGATCGGTTAGTCGCTAGTTCTTCAGATCGACGACATCCCACCGCACCGGCATGGCGAAGCCGCAGTCGTGCTGCCACAAGAAGAAGCTGAGGAGAGGGCTCTGGTCCCCCGAGGAGGACGAGAAGCTCATGAACCACATTGCTCAGTACGGCCACGGCTGCTGGAGCTCCGTACCCAAGCTTGCAGGTACTCCGGCTGCCTCCTATCTTCAATTCTCTTGCTAGTTGCTAGCAAGTAGCAACAGCTAGCAGCACAAGTTCAGTACCCACGCACTTGGTGTTGTAAAACTGCATGTGGTGCATTCTATTACAGTGTTGCTTGCTTGGCTAATCGAGCTGTTGTTTCCTGTTCAGGCCTCGACAGGTGCGGCAAGAGCTGCAGGCTGAGGTGGATAAACTACCTGAGGCCAGACCTCAAGAGGGGGACCTTCTCACAAGAGGAGGAGGACCTCATCATACACCTCCACTCCTTGCTCGGAAACAAGTAATTAAAGATTCTTCTCTTCATGCATATACTTACTTACTGTATTAAGCATGCATGCATGGCGAGCAACAAAAATATAATGGAGAATCTAATACAGTGAATCTGAATGACAATATGGCCAGGTGGTCTCAGATTGCGGCCCAGCTGCCTGGCCGGACGGACAACGAGGTCAAGAACTTCTGGAACTCGTACATCAAGAAGAGGCTCAGGGAGCGCGGCATCGACCCCGCCACCCACCAGCCGCTCGCCGCCGAGCCTGCCACGGCGTCGGCAGCGGCGGCGGCCACCACTGTCGTTTGCCGCCGCGCCGTGTTCGGGGACGTCGATCTCATCCCGACCACTACACCTTTAATGCTGGACGGCGTGACGACGAAGCTCCCGGTGGACATGGCCGACTGGCCCATCGCCGGCGACGGGGTGTCGTCTTCGTCCCTGTCAAGGCCGTGCTACTTGCAGGGTGGCTGCTTTGACATGGACTCGCTGCAGCAGCAGCAGCAGCACTGCTGCTCCATCCCGGCGGCGCCATCCAGTTCCAGCACGCTGACCTCGATGGCGGAGGCTGAACACATCACCGGCGCCGGCATCCTCCCATGGTTGGAGCTCGGGGCGGCAAACGCAGTGGCTGACGCCAGCCATGTCGACAGCTGCTACGCCGGCGCGCTGGACGAGCTAAGGTGGTCGGAGTACTTCGACAGTGCCTTCCAGGCCGCCGCGAGCCAGCAAGGCGCCCTGCAGGCCGCGGGGCAGTGTGTCTACGGCGGCGGCAAGGATGACGTCCCGGCCGTGCACTTCGACGTCCATGGCCTAAGCAACTGGTGCTAATAATCCATACCAAACTATTCCGGCGCACTCAACAACCCGCGGAACGAAGAAGAAACAGTTCATCAGTGTGAATTATTACGGGCATTTCATCGATCTGGTGTGCCTATATTTCCCCCCCTTCTTATTCTGATGCTGCGCTGTGTTGATGAGCAGCGGATAAGTTCGTGTGTGATGATTACATTTCAAGTGTTTACACACATGTAAAGTACATATGTATACGGTGTTGTTAATTAGTAGTAAAATACTGCAGAGAGAGAGAGGGACAGAGAGAGATGAACACGGGCCATGGTTAAATAAAAATGTGAATCATTAGTATGTGATTATTACAAGCTCAGCATATTATATGCATGCATGCATGCATGTATTTGACTTTATTATCTTCGGCCCCCTTCATTCATTCGCTCCTGTTTCGTCGTTTCTGCTTTGTCCATTAATGGAATTTTGGTCCCATTTCTTGGGTTGATCTGTCGATGCAACATGTAAGTACTTCCATTATTTAAATACCTGTTCTATGTGATTATTGTGCGAGTAGCGAGAAGAACCGGTTAATTTAAGTTAGTTGGGATGGCAAATCATGCAGTTTTGGTGACATAAACGATCTCAATGATATATAATACAAATAGTAGACTTTTCTAATAATTAATTATCAATCATTTCCTAATAATATTTAGATAGTTATTTTTAATTTATTTTCCATAATTACATATGTGGATAATTTATATAAAAATATATCCAGTGGCTATTGTAGTCAAGTTTATTGCAAACTTGATGGGCATACTTCCGTTCAAAAAAATTAACTTCTACATATATGTAGCATATTTCAAAATATAAATTATCTCAATTAAGTTACCTTTATATTACAAAGGTTTTCTATAATAAACCTATTAATGTCAATCTATATATAATTTTAGAAATCGATGGCCATGGGTTTTTTAAAAATGACTTAAGACAAACCTACTAGATGGATTTAATTTTATTATATTTACAATAAGAGGAAGTATGTTTTGCTTTTGAAATTTTTTAATATTTAGATAGTTATTTTCCTATTAATATTTAGATAGTTATTTTTAATTTATTTTCCATAATTGCATATGTAGATAATTTATATAAAAAATATATCCAGTGGCTATTGTAGTCAAGTTTATTGCAAACATGATAGGCATACTTCCGTCACAAATAGACGTTCAAAATTTTTAACTTCTACATATATAATTTTATAAATCGATGGCCATGGTTTGTTAAAAGACTTAAGACAAACCTACTAGATGCATTGAGTTTTATTATATTTACGATAAGAGGAATTATGTTTTGCTTTTGTTTGCTCTTCATCTTGCCCTATTATCTTGTTGCCTCCTTGTTTACAAACAACTTCCTTAAATGAAGAATTATAGGAGGATATGACACAACCTTCATTGGTGGTTTCTTCTGTGGCTCGCCATTCTCCACCTTTTCCTTGATCATCTTGTACCATGAAGATTTGTACACGGGACATGCATCAAAGTTTATATAATCGACAATTATAAATATACAATTACTATAACATATATGGATTTTTTGTACTTTTTATCCCATTGGACATATCATTTTCTTGGATAGGCCAGTGTTGTCATGCAAATCCTAATATTGGACATACCAACATTACTTGCCCTCAGCTACAACAGCATAAGATCGTGTTCCAATTTTGACATTTGTGACTCGGGTACAACTATGTTTTGCATCTTTCATTTTGTTGGTCAAACTTTTTTAAAAGCATCAAGGAGTTCTACCTCGACATCACGCCGTGGCCAAGGCCATCTTCCACATACGTATCATCAACTAACAAAGTGTTAACTTCGTCAAACAACCACTCACTGGCAGTGTCTAAGGGGATGGTTTGTTCGAAGGCTTGGCCATCTGGCACCTTCCAAAAATTAGTTGCCAAACTAGTTTGCTAGAAGTGTTGGTCAACCAACACCACTCTAGCACCAATTGTCTACCTAGTTTGCTAGGTTCTTCAGCGGGTAAGTTCTCACCATCTTCCTCCTGCATATTTCAAGACATATATAGCTTTTTTAAACCTCTCATCAGCATGTAACCATGGATTGCAATTGAAATATGGGAGTTGTCCCAGAGTCAGAACAATGACATGCATTGTTGTTTGTCAAGTGTCATTGAGTGTGGGTCTCCGGTGGCTCGGGTGGACTCAAGAACACAGAAGAACTATGATAAAACACAATGGTTTTATCCTAGTTCAGACTAATGAGGCCCTACGTATAGTAACAAATGATCTTTGTATTCGAGAGCACCCAAATCGGGCGGTTACAACAAGAGTGTAAGAGATTTGGAAGGGGATTGCTTAGTGTTGATCCAAGGCCTGGCGGCTGAGAGGCTTCTTCCCCAATAGAGGGGAAGAAGAAGACAATGTAGAGGACCTCTTGGTACTCCTCTTGTGATGGCTCCGCTCTCGATGCAGAGCTCAGAGTTTTTTAGAGGACTCTGTTTCATTTAGTTTTTGTCCTCCCCTTTATAGGATCGAAACTTCCCCTTATATATGGAGGTTGGTCGGGTACATGGTGGCTTGGGGGATTAGCCTTTGGTCTACATACGCTGGAGTCTAGGAGGTCACTCCTATAGCATGTATGGACCTCAGCGTTGTTGTGGTGTCGCAGAAGTCCTAGGCATCATCCAATTGCTTTGTTCTGACATTCGGACCGTCTGATCTTGTCGTCTTGGACCGACCACCAATAGGTGCACCTTTTGGAGCCTTCTTGCTAGTGAAGGTGTGTGACATATGGGGCTGACGAGCATGCCCATGTGACCTCGGGGTCCAAAATCTATCAGATGGGGTTTATTTGCCACCGAGCCATAGAACGATCATAGAGGGATCGGTCATATAGTCCTTCAGTCGAGAACCTCTTACCTAGGGACTTTACGTATTCCTATGTTATGATCTCATCAGGAGCCCCTGAGCCCTTTGTGGCCTCATGAGTCAAGATCGTGATGACGATGAGGGGCTGAATCCGATCTTTCGGAGACCGGACAAGTCACGACGAGGTTGGCTTCCGCTGACGGGAAACATATCCCTTTTTGGGGGGTTTCCATGTATGGTTGGAATGCTTGACTATCAAGGCTGAGCAACGGTGGCAAACCGAACTGCTTTAGTATGGGCTCGAGCGAGGGTCAAACGAGCTCGTTTGGGAGGCACCCTCCTTTCTGACCTCGACTTACCGTGGGTTGGGTGATCGAGAGCATATGGGATTTTTCCCTAGGACATCTGATCACTTGGTGTGTCACGACCTTTTGGGGGCTCGATAATAGGCCTCCGTGGCTCGGGCAAACTTCTTCAACATTGGTCACATAGTGGAGCATGCACCGAGCAGGATGGGACCTCGTTGGGCCTGTCACTCAGAGATTCCTGTCTTAACTCCAGAGAGTTGGTTTGGAGTGTGCCACCGGCGCCTGTCGATTAGGAGCATGGGATCTCCGTCGTTAGAGTTGGCGAATCCCTTGAGGCCACTATGGGGCTTCATTGTGAGTGGGCGGTGCGGTTCCTGGACGCGCCCCTCCTTCTAACGTCTTTTGTAGGCACTTGATGGCATCTAGGTTGCCATGCCGGTTGGAGGAGTAAAGATCGGGGGGCGATCATGTCGTCTCACATCGTATGAGAGATAGGACGTCATGTCACACAACGTGGATGTTACGGAGGAGTGGTCATGGTGCTTGGCGTGCGTCGATCTGAGTCGTGCGCAAAGCAGGTAGCATGTCTCATGGAGGGTGGAGAAGGGACATAATTGGTCGTTAATGCCTCGTCTAACTCCGCCTTTCCTATGCGGCTGCCTCAACGCAACCGCTCCGAACATGGTGTCGGGACTTGAGGAGCGCCTGGCCGGCCTTGGGATTCCTCTCATTGATGGCCTATTGGAGGGCTTGCGTCTCGCTCAACCTTTTGTTCCAGACTATAAAATGCCCCTTGGGACACGATGGCCTCAGAGTTAACTCTGGCAACCTCACTTCTTCCTTAGATCCATCTCCTCACAACCATGGTGGCAATGGAGTGCGACGCTATCCTTCGAGTGAGCCTCATCCTCTTGTTGGACAAAATTCCTCCTACGAGAGTGGAAGGATCCTCACATAGATGGGGCCACGATAATGCAAAGTGGGAGAGGCTGCTACATGGTGCTTCGCCGTCCACCCTTCTCTAATATAAATGCACCATCCTTTCCTCGAGATCTCAATGAGCTCCTTCCTCGAGATCCCAGCGAGCTGGTGCTCCATCGGCGACCAACCGCATCAAGCATCAGCAAGTCTGCGCCTAGTGGTCGACCCTGCGCCCCGTGCTTGCAAGCCTCCCATGCCGTCTCCCCTCCCTACGTGCTCTGGAAACCCAACACCCATACCCTTCTACATGGCCCGGTGAGTGCACCTGGTGCTCAACGCTGCACATTGCGCCTGCACGCCTCCCACGCCGTCACCCCTCCCTACGGCTGTGCTCCGGCTACCTGGCGTCGTGCCCCTCCGCACGGCGATCTAGGGACAAATGCACACATGACGACGCATGGGTCCACCAACACTACTACAGAATCGGCAATCACTGTCGGCCCATCACTGCCGGTTGTATTTGGGCCTGCAGTGATGCCTCTTCACTGCCGGTTCTGTATCTGACAGACCCCCAATTATCGGGGGCTGGGGCAGAACCGACAGTGAATTTCAACATCACTGCCGGTTCGTGGCTTGAACCGGCAGTGATGTTGAAATTCACTGCCGGTTCGTGGCTTGAACCGACAGTGATACGGTGAAAGACCTTGTTTGGTTTTGGTTAATTGATGAAACCTATGGACTAACCCTTGAACTAAGTGTATGATCAAGATAGGGTGGTCCACCTTGGAACATGGAGCTAGATGGATGATCATGGTGAATCAAGTGCTTCATGGAGTAAGGAAAAGAAGAAAGAGAAAAACAAAAATGGGCTCAAGGCAAAGGTATATCATAGGGCCATTTTTGGTTTAGTGATCAAGACACTATAGAGAGTGTGATCACCTTTAGGATAGATAGCCGTACTATCAAGAAGGAAAAACTCGTGTCGATTGCGGTTATCATATGCCACTAGGTTTGCATTGCATATCCATTTAAAACAAACCTAAGTGACACAAACATGAACTAAAATCCATGAGTCTATATTGTAAAAGGCTAACACAGGAGAACAAGAGATGAATCACAAGGTGTTAGCACTTGGAAGCATGGAGAAGAAGAGGTGGCTCGGTTTTGCCACTCAGAGAGGCACCGGACGCAAGGTCCGGACGCAGGGCAAAGGCCGACCGGACCAATGGACTTGCGTCTGGTGGCATACCCTAGCCCTCGGGCTCTCTGGACAGGAGGTCCGGACGTAAAAGTGAGTCCGGACGCTGACTCCGGTCGCGCGTCCGGAGCTCGGTGCTCACTGGACTTCTCTGGATGTATTTATCCGGACGCTGAGTGCGGTCCGGATGCAAGGCACCAGACGTGAATCCAGAGCTTGGAGCTCTCTGGATCCTCTCTGGACTGGATCCGGACGCAAGGTAAAGCGGGTCCGGACGCTACTATGTTGTGCGTCCGAAGGCGACGTGGCAGCAGCAGGGCAGAGCGCGAACGACAGAATTCAAATAGAGGAGGGTCCGGACGCATGCGCATTGATCCGGACCCCCCATGCAAAGTGCGTCCGGACTGACGCAGGAAAGCATGGAAGGGGAGGAAAACGACTAGTTGGTTTGGGTTTGCTATATAAGTGATATGGCCGGCTCCTAGGGCTCTCTCTTGCACGTCCCATTCATTTGACATACTTGTGCTTGCTTGAGATAGTCCCCAACTCACTCTCTTCACTCTTGTTGCATATTTGTGAGAGTTTGAGTGATCCAAGTGAATTGATCATTGCATTGCATTGCATCTTAGTGGCACTTGGTCATCGTCATCGCTGCGGGTTTTCTTGTTATTCTTGGTGTTTGCCAACACCTAGACGGCTTGGCGATTGTAGAGAAGCTTCGGCGCAATTGGTGATTGTTTGCGGCCGGCTTCGGTGATTGTGAGAGGGCTTGTACCCACCTCGGCGAAGAGCCAAAGGGTAACTCTAGTGGATTGCTCGTGTCATTGAGTTACTCTCATTTGGGTGGATTCTTATGGCGCCCGAGTTAGTGGGCTAGGCTTGTCATTGCCTATTAGCCACCGAATCACCACTTGAGTAGTCGACACAACGGGGACTAGCTTGGTGGCAACCAAGTGAATCTCGGGAGAAAAATCGATTGCCATCTTGTCTCTAGGCTACTCTTTGGTATTCATTGTGATTGGTTCTTCCTATTGACATCCATACATCACAAGACATCGGTATAGCAATCACCTCCTCTCTTGTATTTACTCTCTCATATCTTGTCTAGTTAGCTTGCTAGTTAGCCTCTTTAGTAGTTGTTCTCACTAGCTTGTGCTAAGTGCTTTAGGTTCTTGCTATTGATTGATAAGCACTTAGTTAACTAGAATTGCTTTGGATAGGTGGCTTTGCACAGTAGAGCTAGAGCAAAAAGCTTCGCTTAAGTGTTATCTAACCTTTTGCTCTAGTGATTTGTAGAATTTTTATTAGGCTATTCACCCCCCCCCTCTAGCCATCTAGGACCTTTCATACGGATAGGTTTTTATTTAAGCAGGCACTGGCGCGCTCCGAAATGTTTAGACGCGCGCCAGTGCCCACTCAGCCGCCACTCCACGCCCTCCACGCCGCCGCAGCACGCCGCCGCCGCGCCTCTTCCTCCACGCCGCCGCAGCACGCCGCCGCTGCTGTAGCACGCCGCTTCCGCTCCGCGCCGCCGCCGCTGCGTGAAGGCCGCAGGAGGACGGCGCTCCACGCCACCGTCCTCGCCACGGTGAAGGTCGTAGGAGGACGGACCTTCCTCCACGACGCCCGTCCACCTCCCTCCACGGTACCATGGTGTTCGACGAAATGACTATTTGAGATGTTATTTGATATGTGATATGAAATTTAATATAGATATAGATAGATAGATAGAGATAGATAGATAGATAGATAGATAGATAGATAGAGAGGGATAGATAATCTTAGTATATGCTATTTGATATGTGATATGAAATTTAATATAGATATAGATAGATAGGTAGAGATAGATAGAGAGATAGATAGATAGAGATGGATAGATAATCTTAGTATATGCTATTTGATATGTGATATGAAATTTAATATAGATATAAATAGATATGTAGAGATTGATAGAGAGATAGATAGATAGAGAGGGATAGATAATCTTAGTATATGCTATTTTATATGTGATATGAAATTTAATATAGATATAGATAGATAGGGAGAGATAGATAGATAGATGAAATATAATCTGAGTATATGTGATTTAATATATAGATGACTGGACGTCGTAATCTCCCACCACCGGAGGAAATTGGTTAGAATGGTTATTGTACTTGTATGGGTTTTGATCCGGTATTCCCGGTAGTCCCACAGAATTTTCCAAACATAGTAAGTTAGTCAAAATATCTTTCATATGTACGACTAGATCATCCAAGTTATTAATTAACATGTCTTATATGTAATGTAGATGATTGATCCAGTTGTTTGGCTTAAATCAACACTCGCCTATTTTGGGGTTGACAATGTGGATGTTCAGATTAATCATGTAAACAATGGTCCAGAACTCCAATGTTGTATTTTATTTTCAATTGCCGTTAGGATGGGTCATGGTCATGGTCATGGTCGTGGTCGTGGTCGTGGTAGTGGTCATGGCCGCGGTGGTGTTGGCGGGCGCAATGTGTTACAAATCTCAGAGGTGGGAATACAGACAAGCTAGAAGGGTGTTGCTATTAAGTATGCCGTCTATGCTTGTGCTGTCACGCTCTCAAGAGATGGGATCACACTTCCTACTCTGTCTTCAGTGAAGATTGAAGCTATTAATCGCAACATGTATCTTGATATTCGGGGTTTATGTGCACGAATGGCTCAGAACTCGCCAAAGGTAAGTTTAAGACTCATAACTTATACCTAGATTTGTTGTTATATGTTGTCAATATTGCTCTCATAATTAACCCTATACTTATAGGTAGAGGAGTATGACATGACCTACGCAGGGTGTAGTTTTGAAGTCATTCTGAACCAAGTAATGGATGCATTGGGTTATGACTGACAATATGCTGATGAAGAGCCAACACTAACTACTGCAGGCTTTAAAGCAAAGTTGGTTGCGACTAAGAAGGGAAACCCACCAACTACTCGACCATCGTTAAACGTAGTTAGTACACCATGTGCTCGTAAGTGTGAAGCAACAGAGAGTGTACTATTTAATACGTTGTTGTTCATCGATGAGATTATTGGTTATAAGATAGGTGACTTACACTTCTCAGATTTGGTAGTACTAAATCGTTGAACTATTGTAATGTACAATAAGTTTAAGACACATCTATGAATTTCTGTAATATAAATGTTGATGATTTCTGTAATATAATATTGATGGTTTCTGTAATAAATGTAAATTATAAAAATTAAATCACTGTCGGATCACTTAGAACTGACAGTGATATCCTACATTTATTGTCGATTGGTTAAATGAACTGACAGTGATGGCTCAAGCATCACTGCCGGTTTGGCATACGAACCGGCAGTGATGCTTGAGCCATCACTGCCGAATTGTCAGTGCCGGTTCAAAAACCGCCACTGAAGAGAGGTTTTGAACCGGCACTGTTTTGATGTTCTGTAGTAGTGCAATGTCGGAGGAAGCTTGGCAAAACTGCTACTTTCAGCTTCACCGGCACTCCCTGGTGTGTGAGAGCGTGATTAATTGGGCTTCAAGGATGAAGCTCTTCTCAAGCCTCTGTTTGATAGGAAAAAACCGAAAATAGTTTGCCAAAGCTCTTCGTTTGCTAATGACCATCAGTACATAGATCGAGGTCCCAACAATTACGGATTTTAATTTGTATTGAGGATTTTGGTGGTGTCTAAAGCATGTTAGCGCGTGCTGCGTACGGTACGCTAGCTAGTTCTTTAACAAATAAATCAAATAATTCTACATCCATGGAGGTACTGTATCAGTATATAAAAAGCTATGCACTCCATTAGGGCTCGTTCGGTTAGAGTCTTAGAGATAGGATCGGAATTGTTCCGAGTGAACAGAGACTATATAAAATTACACTAGTAATCCTGAAATTAAAGCTTGAAGATCGAAGGTACCCGGTGGTGTATATAGCCGTGGACTGTGGGGTGCCCTGTGGTTTCTCGAAGAATCTGAAACGACCATGCACGCGCGGGACCTCTCTAGGAAAAGAACCCGCAACAAGGCCCGGCCAGTCAGCACCCAAGCTACTACATACGGAATTACGGATACGGTACTCTTCTTCTTGCTTGTACGCTAGCTAATACTGCATGCACCAGTAACAGCAAAGAGAAAATCCTCGATGGTGGGAAGGAATAGTAGTATGTACTGTACCGTCTTACTGTAGCGAGAAGAGAAACTATGGAAAACCTATCTTTTGATTGAACCTTCCATGCATGAGCGGGATAAAGATGCAGCAGCTATATATACGATCGCTCCCTCAAGCCGAAAGCTGAAAGCCAGCCGGAAAGGTAGCGCAACGGGACAGCCCACTTAATTATGCCCGTGCCCCGGCCGTGGGCACGTACGTTCCGGCGGCTTGACTTTTCAGGTGTCCATGCTGCATGCAGGCACGCCCGATCGATTTATCAAATTTGGCTGGCACGTACGTACATAACTCGTGTGTCTGCGGAACCACGTATAGGACAAAGCATGCATGCGTGCTGCACGGCTCGTGTGGCCCGGGGGCCGAGGTGCTGGTAATTTTTTTTAAAAAAATATATATATTTAGAGTTGTTCTTATTTATTGAGGCATTTTGGGTCATTTTGGAGCATTTTTATTTGTAGAAAAAAAACATATATCAATATATTAATAGCGTGGGAGGGAAAGAATTAACATGGTCACAAGCATACATCACGTCACATGATATGGTCCAAATAAATAACAAACATATATATATTACAGCCATGGCAACACACGTCAATAAATACACTTTTCTTAGTGAGAACTGACCACCTGACCATCCTCTTCCTCCTTGCCCTCGCCCTGTGAACTAGGGACGCTGAGCTCTGAGCTCCAGCCATGGCACCCCGGCTCCGAACTGGTCCGACCAATGTGAGGACCCCTAAACCGTCACACCTCCTTTCCTGCCGCTTGGCCATGCATACTGCCTCTCTCTGGCCGGCTCTATTGTAGCCCACCTACAATAGTTACATAGGGTCTGATTGGTTGCTTGCATTACGATAATAGTGTTGTACAGGATATCCAATTCAACATAGTCTTATGCTTTCAAGGGTTGTTTGGTTGTCCCGAGTTAGGACTTTGCATTTGTTTCTGCTTTTGTTTGGTTGTGTGCGTAACATATCTGCTCTTGTGTTTGGTTGTTTGCACAATACCAAATCTGCATATGACATTTCGACAAACACCCTCAGGACGTTAACTATCGTAGGTGGCCAGCAAGCTCATTAGCGGACACGAGCTCATGAACACCACACGCTGGGCAGGAGGCCAACAAGAGTATGGAGGCACCAGCTTCACGTGGAGAGCAGAGACTAGCTCACGTGTTGTCGTGGAGAGGTTAGCAACACGCCGCGAGCTTGACGCCGGGAGAGATGTTGGCGCCGCCGGCACCCTTCATGACGGCGAAGTACTCCGCGGGTTCGTTTGCCATGAGCGTGAGCGGGCGCACGCCGGCCTCGTGCACGAGCGCGCGGAGCTGGTGGTAGCAGAGCTCGCGGTGCGCGGTCGTGGCCAGCTCCACAAGCGTATGCAGGTCCGGCCGCTGCCGGAAGAAATCGAACAGCCTCATCTGCGTGGCGCGGTTCCGGCCGCAGAGGTACGCCGCGAGCGCCGCTGCCACGTCCGCGCCGCCCTCAACGCGGCGCGCCCGACCCGCGCACGACGCGAGGGCCAGCGTCGGGTGACTCGGGCTCGGGCTCGGTCCCGGAGCGAAGGGCTGGAGGAGGTGCAGGAGAGGCGGCGGAGGCGGCACATCGCCGACGACTCCTCCTCTCCCGCAGCGGATTCGCCGCGACCGGACGCGGTCGCCATGGAGGTGCAGGCGCTGACCGCCCTTGAAGTTCCACCGGCGCGGGGAGGAAGGCAGGACATGGTCGAGACCGCAGAGCGGCTGTGACTCACTGTATTGCGGGTGCAAGGCGTCTGCAGAGTGGGTGTTATGCAATACTGCATAGGTGGATACGTCCAAATTTGTGGGATGCAGCCCAACACCGCTTTGAGAATAGTGCTACGCTGCATAAGGCTATATACAAGTAACTAATTGAGTCTGGCTATATACAAGTAACTAATCGAGTCTAGTTTACACCGGTGACGGAGCCTGGAGAAGGGGTTGTGCAGGCAACCAATCAAACCCATAGTGCCGCATGCATATGCATGGACCGGTCCATATATGCAGAGATGGATATGTGATGCAGGTCATGGTCATCTCAGCATGCGACCGCGATACACACACATACGGAGTAGAGATGATGATAGAGCCAGCTAGCGACGGGACACGTCCTAGCACCTACCCCTTCTTTTTCCACGGATGTGGGTCTCGCCGTCCTCCACATGCATGCACCGGTCCATGGCTGCAGCCTGCAGGCTGATTGGCACCTGGTCCCCGACGGCTGGCCGGGCTCCGTTCGTCGTCGTCCGTCGTCCCCGTGCTTAATTTGATTCAAGTAATCGAAATAATACTTCTGCGTGTTTACCGTTAGATCGATTTCGTTGCAAGCTTCTCTCTCTCTCTCTCTCTCTCTACATATAGTGCTGTTATTCATGCAAATTAAGACTTTTATGTCCAGAAGAAAAACTGCGCCCTTTGTATGTAGATTCCTGATCCAGTGGTTCATAGCAGGGATGACCACGAGAGCTTGGTCGTCTGCAAATGACTCGTAGTACTATTATTGTGCCATGTCATCAAACCTCATCATCTACTACTATACAGCGACAAATCACTCAAAACCACATCTAGTCCAGGTGGGTCTCCATCTCCGGCCTTCCATCCGTCAGTCCCAAACACAGGACCGTTGCTTGTGTTTGCAGAACGTGTAATAACAACTCCTCTCAGCATCATAATTTCAATTCTAGGAAATTTATTCGTACGGAAACCATGGCGCATGGAGGGTGTCCTAGGGTCAGCAAAGCCACCATAACACATGGTCACACTGCAAGTCTTTTTACAGAGTTGCGATTCCTAGTCGAGCACACCTAATAAGCTAGGTTTTCACCTCGATCCAATTAATAGTGTGTGTTACCATATATATCACCAATGCAGCGTCCTATATATGCCGGTTGCCACATGTATGCAATTATCCAACCATGAACCAAATTAGTTAGGTAATTAATTGGTGGATCCAAAGCTATTATAGGTCTCGTGATTATATGATTTATTAGGGTTGCAAGCTCCATGAATAAAGAATTCAGCATACCATTCCATGCATCCTACTCAATTTCACCAACCCATAACTAAGATCTTGTAAAGTTTCTAGCTTTGCCAAAGTTCAATAACATTGGCGAAATTTTGGTTGAGTCACCGAAACCCAACTCAAGTTTGCAAGGCTAAGCATGAATCTACCCAACCAACCCTACAGCAACAGATTGGGAATTTGAGCTTGATCTCTTGACCATTTCATATTATTAAGCCTATTTGAAGACTGTTTATTGATGATCTCTGAGTTAAGAACTAACATGAAGCTTGTGGAGTATTGCTCTAAAAAACAATGAAAAATACATTATATGCATGTAGGCAAACTGGATGGCTCTGGTTTATTAATACTTACATAGGAACTGTAATTCACTGATACAATTGGGATTTGAAAATGTTTCAGCAAACATATGTTCCCTGCTGTTATGTTGGGCTGAACCTGGAAGGAGTGAATGGGCCGTGCTGATAATAGCAAACGTGTATGGCTTTGGGCCCTCATTTAGCTGGGCCCTAGGCTTTTCATACGGCCACCTTCAGGACAATTTGGAGTTCATTTTGAATGACACTAGATGTTCCATCGTTCAAAGTTTAGATATTTGGTTTTTTTTTTTCCAAAAAGGATATCAGAAAGGAGAAGACTTTTTTTAAAAATAAGAAGGGGAAAAAAGCTGTCAAGTATACTATTCTAACAACCTGACGAAACCATCTCTACTGTAAGTCTGTAACAACTTCGCGCTGATCAACGGATCACCTGCTGCTGCTGAGCACGCAGCCGCATGCATGGTCCAGAGCCATGCCGAGCTATGCGTCTCTCTCTCTCTCCTTCACAAGCACATCCATGGCCACTCCGATCCATCTCTCTCACTAGGTACCTGGGGGATGCGGGGGCCATCTACTGCGTGCAGCTGCAGATACTACCGTGCTTGTTGTCAGAAGGATATGCTTCCATGAAGTAATCGGTAACTGAACTGTACTTACACTTACTGAGCTGTGCTCTCCTCTGCTCTGCTCTGCTCTTCGTATGACTTCCCTGGGCGGCCGCCCTACTTTTTTCTCCAGCCGGCAAGGTGAAGATTCGTCGCTCGGTCCTAATCGCAAGGACAGAGTACTGTATCTGTGCATCGTCATCCATGTTCCATGAACCTTAAGAACGATCATAATCGATTTGTGAAGAAATTAAATTGTGTCGCCGAATTGAATTTATAACCACTGAAGTTAACGAAGCAGACTAGAGAAAAACATGAGGCCGTGCCACTGAAATTTTAGAGAACCAAAGCAGCAAACAGTTACTGCTTACTAGGTGAAATTGCCGCCTGTATTGTGTACGTGAACTGAATTGAATTGAAGATGGCATGCGATGGGCCATAGCAGCCTCTGAGGCACCTCTCATGTCATGTGCCTCCAGGCTCCAGGTGATGATTATTCTACAGTAGCGAGGACTGATGGCAGTTGCGGCAGTGCAGTGTAGTGCAGAATGCCCTCCTCCGCTCTCGATCTCATCTGAAACCGCAGAGGAAAGAGAATTGTTGCGCCGGCCGGCCAGCGTAGCGAGGGTCGTCATCTGCGCAGCAGGCTCTACTAGGAGTAGCTGTGTGTACTGTACGTGTCTAGTGGCCGGCCGTTCATGGTAGGAAGGAGACTTTGGACGTTGGAGCTGGACCAGCTAGCACAGCAGCAGCAGCAGCAGCAGGCCGAAACGTGACCAAGGCAGTGGCCGATATCGGGAGGAATATTGCCCATACACCTGCCTGCAAGTCTCTGCAGCAGCAGTTCGATCTGGGATTCTGGAGCATGGAAACAAATCGTACTACAGCTTTTTCAGGAGATCGATCTTTTGAGCTCCCCCTCCACTCCACTGTGCAGTACTGCCGTGCAGCCTGCCGTTTGGGCGTGACTGGTCACCTGATCATTGCTCTTGCAGCCTTGCTCCGGCCAGGTTCCACAGCAGGTAATGGAACAAGCAAGTTCAGAAAAGCTGGCTGCAGCACCAACGGTTCGGTTTAAAGTTATTCAGGGTCACACCCACACCGATGCTCTAGATGGAATATAATTTGAGCAGAATCCACTGGACAGTGCTAGTCTAGTGGTAGCAGATTCCAGTGTTGGATCTTATCAAGCACCAGACATGAATTTCAGCTGCCAAACTTGCGTTTGGGGAAACAAAATTCAGAATGATAAATGTCAACTTTTTGTAATTAATAAGAGAGATAGATGTTCATGATTCAGCTAGGAGCTGTGTACTGTGTACTGACCTATATGCACTCAAAGTCCAAGATGGTCCCAGAGCATTGGCAGAGTAGATGATCCGTATCAGTAGAGACTTTTCAGAGCAGGGCATGAACAACTTCAACTTGTGCAAAGGTGACATGATGCCCATGCAGTGGAGCCTGAAAACTCTGAAGCCAAGAGCCGAGCTGCATGCCCTCCAACAAGCAACTGCAGATGCTGATCCCCTTGTTCCTGCAGCGAGAGTACTCTGTCTCTCTCTGTAGTGATCGATCTGTACCAGCTGGGCAGGAGCACCTGGATGTGAGTGAGGAGGATGGAAAGTGGTCAGTCTTCCCTGCATCCAAGATGTAGACTGATGGGGAGCACCTGAATGCGGAAAGTTCCTTCCTGCTCAGTACTAGTAGTATTTGCAAGGTTCGGTCCGTCCTCCTGCACCGCACTTTTATGCTGGTTGTTGTGTGGTGGCTGGCCGGATCGAGCGCCGACCACCGGGAGGATCAGATCGATCATATCGCCTGCTGGCCGGAGATGATAGGTGTTCGTGCAGTGCATGCGAGCTGCATGCATTTGACTCCTCCGATTATATACTACTGTATGTCCCAACGTACTGGTTCATTCTTCGTTCTGGCGCGCGACCGCGGCATTTTTGCATAATAATCTCGATGATCTCCGCCTGTATATATAGGGCCGGCCGGCCGGCCGGGTTTAATTTAGATATCTTATAACCTTGTACGTGCAACGTACAGCGGTGGAGTACACGTACGAAGTACGATCCACGTTAGTTCTTGTCAAGGATCGAGAACGACGACGACAGTGCGTTACAGTTCTTGCTTGGTCAGTACGTAGTATCCATGCTACTAAATTATAAGACATTGACAATCTTATTTTTGAACCACTCGTCTTTTTCAAAAACAAGTGAAGATCGACTTTTATATTAATAAAGCAAACCACGATTAAAAAAGTGATATTTTGTAAAAAATTTCAACAAGACGAATGATGTAAAAGTTAAAAGGGTTTAACACACGGTGTGTGCATATATCAATCGGCGGCGGTTAAGAGCGTTTCTGGATGTAATTTGAACCGGCGCGGCTTATTGACTCGAATTTACTAGCAGACGACGTTACTGGAATGTTATAGTCGTTCATCAAGTGCATGCATGCTCCATGCTGCATGCACACACAGTACTCCCAAAGAACACAGGAATAATCAGAATTTGTTTCATATCATGCATGCATGTCCGATATGATGTCTCCTCTTTCTCATTATTAATTACACACGCATATAAGCCAAGTTTAGCACATGCATACTCCGTATGTAAAAAGGCAAATAAAGCTTTATTTAACGACTGATGGAACAGAGTGCAGGCATACACAACAGTACTTTGACAACAGATAGGAAGGAGTACTTGAAGTCAACCCACGTACAGTACGGAGCGAGCACACATTTGAACCTAAGAAAAGACCCGACTAGCAAGCAAACACATGCACATATCACACAACGGGCAACGGCAGATATCATGCATGCATGCTTCCAGACCGTTACAGAGGAGACTGAAAAAGAAAAGGTCTTAACTAACTAACTAACTAAACACAGCATGCAGTAATCTAGGGTAGGAGGCAAATGCAGCGGATCAATATGGGCGGTCAAGACACAAACCCGCGCGGATCCATCCGATACGTACGTACGTACGTAGTGTAACCGAAAGGCAATAATTAGCAGCGACGAAGAAGGCAATAACAGCGATCGATGGAGATCTAGAGGTTGTGCGCGGCGAAGAAGGCCTCAACGTCGTCGCCGGTGTAGAAGTCCCTGCTGCGCTGCTGCTGCTGCTGGGCGACCACGCCCGCGGGAGCCCTCCTCTTCCGAGGCGCGGCAGGGCAGCCCGCGCGCCTTCCCGCCTGCCCGTTGTCAGGCGTCCTGCACCCGGCCGCTGACGCGTCCACGTCGACGGCCTGCCTCTTCTTGGCGCCGTCCGACTGCTCGAGAGGGAGACCCATGCCGCGTACGTGACCGCGCGCGAGCCGAAATCGCCGTGCTATACCTGCTGCTGCTGCTGATCGATCGTCGTCACCGCCGGCCTGTACGACGTGGAGCTCAAACGCCGCCAATTAAGACCGGTCGGGCAGAAAGGAAAACTGACAAAATATATAGGATCGGAGGAGAGAGTTGGCCGGCGTAGCAAAGTGTTGGTGGAGATGGGTGGGAACTGGGAATGGATCGGTGTTTTATAGAGGGAACCAGCAGCAGCGAGCCCTCCTCAACCGCGCGGTAATTAACGTACTGCAGGGGAGAACGTGGCTGGAGCGCTGACCGACCGCGCGCCCGGGGCATGGGGCCGGCCGGGATGTGATACGACGGTTATTGCCTTGGGTAGGGGTGGGGTGCCGCCGCCGATCGAGCACGACGTACGCGCATGCATATTATTACGATTTCACAATTCACAACCCCGCCCTACCTGCATTGCATAATAATCTCGCTGCATATATATAAGCCCGATCGAGGCGGTTCCTGTTGGAAAGAAAACTATATAACTAATTAAAAGTCGGTTCCTAATAAGTGGGACTAGATGTTACTTCTCTGCTAGTGTGTGTTCTTGTTCGAGGAGAACAGTGCGCGCGTTTCAGTTCTTCCTTATTATTGGCCAATGTATTAATACTACTATGTAACTGACTGAAATTAAAAGGATTTAACACGTACGTAGTATGTTGCATCAAGCAGCGGCAGCTATCTAGAGCGTCGTCAAAAACGTTACGTACGTTTCTGGCTGCAGTTAATTTATTAATCAAGCGCCTTAACTCGACGGAATGTGATTATCGTTTGATTAATTTCAGCAAGTGCTAGCTGCATGCATGCCACCAGGAGCGGCGCCCAGCGCGCGGTTGCTAAGAAAGAAAGAAAGAACAGGTAAAAAAAAAAAACAAAATATAAAGCAGCCGCAGCAGGACGAATTGATATTTTAACGGACCTGCAGAACGATGATGAAGACGGACACTTTGGGCGCGTTTGCGGGGTGCCTGCACGACCCGGCTGCGCTCGGGAGCTGCAGCTCCCGGTGTTTGCACCGTCTGGCCTGCTCGGGAGCTCGGCTCGCACGCTGCTCAAAACAGTAAAGAGGGTGGCTCCCGGGAAACGGTAAAATCGACCGTTTTTCTGTGACCCGGCTCGTTCCGGTTTCTTTGAGCGCACCGGTTGTTCTCTCACCCACTAATTTCTCTTTTATTTACGCCGGTACAAGTAAGCAAATACAGTCTCGTCTCCCAAGGAACATGGACCCAAACAAACTCAATTACGCAATTTGAACCAACCTCTATCTAGCCATGCCCGGACTAGCCGGCCAGGCTCTAGCGAGGTACACCCTCGCAGATGCACTCTTTGTGCACCAAATAAAAAAGGACATGCATGGCTCCCAAGGCCCAAACAAAAACCTCCCGACGTGTAGTGTACCAGTGAATATCTCAATGGGCCTCCTAAATGGCTCCGAGTTGTGGGTACCAAAAATGCAAAGCCCAGCGAGGCTAACTCACTTGACGTGTCTCGATCTAGTGACACATTCATCAATCGAATTGTTCTACTATCAAAAGGAAACGGTCCTCTGAACTGTTTTTCAAGGGTGTCGGAGACATGGGCACGGGGTGCCAATTAGCTTCAATTCTCTAACTCAATTGAATAATGATCGAGAATTGTTTTAACTCTTAAACAAAACAATTATGGAAAACAAGTATACATTGAGTTTGTATGCTCTAACTCAATTTTGGTTTCTGCATTTACTTGCATTTCTTGGTGTTAGCTTATCATTTTTCCTAGTCTAGTAGCTTGCTAGGTTAGTTGATAGGATTGGAACCTGCATACAAAACTTGTTTTGCGTTATAGACAGTAACACTTAGGAAAATAGAAAAACTCAGCACACCTCTAGATAGAATTTGTATTGGTTTTTCATAAGTGGTCTTGGGCCTTGGTGTTTAAGTGACATAATGCACCCCGTCACTTAGGAGATCCATAAACACATCATGTTTTTTTTACTATCACATTGTCTTGGATAAACTGAATAATATGAACAAAAATTCATTACAATCTTATAAATCATAACAAAATAGCGTATCGTAGAAAACAAATATACAGTCAAAGACTGCGTTTGACACTCGCACTGCACTCTATAAAAATGAACAAAAGGGAGTATACATTTCATAGTAGGGCAATGCTAAGGTACATATTTTACCTACTACAAGGTAATATCTCAAATGAATCTAAACAATTGATTTTTCAGATTTTTTTGAATTACTTAATAAACTTAAAAAATAGAAAAAACAAAAAAACTTCCTCCGCATGCCCCCATTACCGGGATGGGAATCTTGCATGCCCGTGATGACAGGAGGAAATCATCCATCCTAATAAATTCCTAATTTCCCTAATCATATTCTCTTAAATTATGGCCTCTTATAATAAGCATTTATATTAATTTTGACGTTTGTTATACGTCATACATGTTAATAAACCATGGCCTCTACTTGTAATGTTAGTTAATATAATACATTTGTATTAATTGATTATGTATATGTTCATGATATGATATGTTATATGTATCAAAAGACTTACCAAATCCAAAAGTTATAGGCAATAAAATATGTTACCTGCAGTGACACACCCTAACCGTGTATATATACACACGCACACACACTCGTTACAGGTTAACCACGTAGACGTTAACCGGTTAACGTACACACTAACCGCGTATACACACACGCACACGACACACACATGCATTACACTAATCGCGTACGTACGCAAATTCTACCATAAATAAAATGTAGTGTATAAAGTTTTACATATAAAATTATATGGTAGTTAAAATATATCAAGTATAAAATTATGAAATAAAAAATATTTACTATATCAGTCAACGCAACGCAGTCAACGCATCTGGTGCATCAGAATGACAACCTCGCCGGCTTCCTGGAGGCTGGTGCCGAAAGCGGCGCGGCCGATGATTTCTGCAGTGAGGTCGCAGAAGGCGCGGTCCACCTGTATCTGTATCTCCGGCTCCGCTGCTGCTTGACGAAGTAGCTGCTCACACCATCGCTGCGGCATCTGCTCCGTAGCTTCTGCCGTCACTGCCGACATGCTCTGATCGACGATCCAGATCGGTAAATCATTTATATATATAACCATGCAATTAATTAACGCAACAGGACCAAAGTTAGCTGCTGATCGAATTAGATCTAGCTGCACTATACATGTATGGAATGAGAGCATGACGACGACGACCTTGATCCTGTCGTGGCTGAAGGCTGGAAGGACAACTTTCCTGTGCCGTTTCCAGTCGTCGCCGTTTGCTAGAATGAGCCCGTTCCCCAACAGGACTTTGAAGACGGGGATCATGAAGTCCTTGGCAAACAGGCCCGTCCTGTCCGTCAGCACTTCTTTAATCAGCTCTAAATCAACTGAGAAGATGGCAGGGGTTGGCCCGATCCAGTACAGGAATGTCCTCCCTGAAGAATGACCAAATTAATACAGAAACAATGATTCAAACTTCAGAGCATGCATGCAATGTGCGTTCGTAACCTGCTCTGCCCGAGTTTCTTATTAGGAGGGGATGTGTAAATAATATAGAGTTTTATTAGGCCCAAGTTCTGGTTTTTTTTTTTGGTTGATGCCATGCATGGCGCCGGTCCTACTGTGCCTGTTGCTTTCCTGGCCCATACGATTCCTGGTGGGCCTTCTCAGGATGCTACTGGGCCGGTAATGGAAATATATAGGGCGGAGAATGTCTGCACTCTACAGGGTAGTGACTGTGGTTTTAGGTTGCCACACGAGGCGCCGCCAGGAGTACTGCGGCCATCAGCAGCAGGGGCGGCGGCGGCGCCCACGGCCACGGCCGCCACTGGTCAGCCCCCATATAACACAAAAACCACAAGGTGCGCGGCTAGCTATTCAACATTCATCAGCTAGCTGGGGATCGATCCTATGCATTGCATATGCATGCGCGCGTCGTCCTCTGATCTCCTAGCTCTATGTCCTCATGAGAATTGCAGGGGCCGCCCACACGTCCGCCGTGATCGATGGCTTCTCTTGCAGAAACTCCGTCTACTTGTGGCTTGTTGCTTGTGTGTGTGGAGCGCTAGCTTCGGGTGCATGCATGCTGAACGCGTACGCGCGCGCGCGCGCATATCGTGTGATGTGCACATATATACCATGCCCATGGGTGCTGATGATCAAGGCCGGCCGGATGCATAACGACAAGTTTGGGTACACTTGTGTGTTAATAGGGTTGTTACTGATTTATTACTTAGTACTCCTACTATGTAAGTGACATTGCGTTGATTCTTTTTCCCTAATGGATATATAGGTGCCGAACTGTCAAAGTAGTATATATAGGAGATTCTATTTCGTTATATAAGGGCAAGGACACAAGCGTTCTCATGAATGATCTCACACATTGCCACGTAATCACGAGATGATTGAACAATCAACTCATACGTACAATGTGCTGTCTTTTAATTCAATCATCCTTGATTTGTGTTGTCAAGGAGAGGAAAGTTTATAATAGTTTAAATCGTACAATGATGAAATAGTTGTCTCGTATAGGTCCAAATTTTTGTTTATGAGGTGGTTGCTTCACGAAACAATGTAACTATACCACTTTCATTCCCTCACATTTCCCTCTCCACCATCTCATAAAAAAAACATGTGTGGAATTGTATGAAAGGCTCCTCTCGGCTCTCGCGCGCCCAAGGGTTTCAACAATTTTGGAAACCATCCGAGGGCCAAATTTGTCCGGTTTTAACAGTTGGAGGGTGTCTTTTACCCCGTTTCGTAGTTGAAGATTGAAAATCGAACTTCTATGCAAGTTGAGAGTTGAAAAGTGTACTGTACCCATATTATTATATATAGTTACTACTCGATCTTTCAGAGCAGCAGAATTTTAACATGCCATTTATCACACACTAGTCATATATTTTATTTTCACTCTCACAAGAAGGAGCTTTTACAATCTCTCTCAGCCATCCACAATATTCCTGACGATGAGAGGCATCCCAAGCTTGGGTGTCAAGGACAGGAGATACTTGGGCTTGTGAACATACTCCGGGGAGAGGGAGAAGGAGAACCTCCTGAGGATCATCGCCATGACGACCTGTACTTCTACGATGCCGAAGCTCTGGCCGGTGCACACTCTGGGCCCCATGGAGAAAGCCAGCAGCGCCTTGGGATCCTTGGCGGCCTTTGTGAGCCCATGCTCGAACCTCATGGGGTTGAACTCGTCGGCGTCGGGCCCCCAAACCTCCTTGTCCCGGTGCAGCATGGCGATGGGGATCGAGATGACGGTGCCCTGGGGCACCTTGATGCCTCCAAGGACGGCGTCCGACGCAGCCCTCCGCTGTATGTACACGATGGGAGGGTAGAGGCGCGATGTCTCCAGCAACACCATGTATAGCTGCACATGCATTATATTGGTGAGTGTTTGTTGTTTACATATATAGATATGGTGCAGCAGCACATATGCATGCTCATCGCATTGCTTGGTTACCAGCTTGAGCTTGGCGAGAACATCGGCGTGGGGGACCTCGCCGTCGCTGGTGCAGCAGAATTCCCTGACGACCTCCTCCCTAACTCTGTGCTGCCACTCCGGGTGCACGGCGAGCAGGAACATGGCCCAGACGAGGAGTGTGGCCGTGGTTTCCTGCCCCGCGGCGAAGAAGGTCTTGCACTCGTCGATCACCTCGTCGGTTGTCAGCGTCTCGCCGTTGTTGCCATGCTGCGGCGTCCACGCCTCTAGCAGCAGCCCGAGTAGGTCGCCCCCGGTGCCGCGGCCACCACAGTTGGCTCCGTCGGCGGCCATCCGTGCCTGCATGATGGACATGATCTTGCTTCTCAGCTGTTTGTTCAGACGTCGGACGTGCAGGTTACGCCGAGTTGGAAGATACCTGAACAACCGAAACAAAATTACTCGGTTATTGGTGCTGCAGTGCACGCATAAGAGAATACAGAAATAGTACTACCACCAGACCAGTGTACCATACCAGAGTATTGGAGCATCCAGCGTGGCCGCAGTGGCGAGCTTCTGCATCTCCCGCATTAAGACGATGACCTCCTCCACTTCCTTGTGGCTCGTGCCAAAGGCGACGCGGCCGTTCACCTTGGCGGTCAGGTCGTTAAAGGCGTGGATCATGTCTATCTCGGCTGATTCTTTCATTTCCTTGTCGCCGCTTTGATGTATCATCTGCTCGCGCCATTGCTGCATCATCTGCTTCGTTACTTCTGCGGTCACCTTCGACATGCTCTGAACACGTACGCGTAAACGAAATCAATCATCACTCGTCAGTTAGTTTCTCTATTAATTATATACACGTACTACTACCTGTAATAATGTTTGAGAAAGAAGGAAATTAAAAGAAAGCACATGCATGTTCTATCTCATATATATATATGACCTTGATCGTCTCATGGTTGAACGCAGGAAGAACCACTTTGCGGTGCCGCTTCCAGTCGTCTCCGTTTATCAGTATGACACCGTTGCCGAAGAGGAACTTGAGCACGGGGATCATGAAGTCCTTCTGATACAGGCCCGTCCTGTCCGTCAGCACTTGCTTGATCAGCTGTAGATCGGTAGAGAGGAGAGCCGGAATCGGCCCGATCCAGAATAGAAACGTTCTCCCTGTAAGAATCATGGAACATATGTGTAACGTTGCGGTTCCCTTGAATCAAATTCTTAAAGATAACGTTTTGTCAACACTGGTTCAAGAGTCGTCACGACCAACCAATTTTTGGATAACTCACTACCAGAAACCGACGGATGACACTGCCGAGTGCTCCGGTGGTGACCATAGCATCATCAATTACATAGTTTTTGACAATTTCTTCTAAAGACGAAGAGGAGGAAAACAATTAGCACCGGTAGTCATCAGTTTTGCTGCCTACCATAGTCAGCGACCCATCTGTGGAACTGCGGCAGGAGGACGGGTATGATGTCGTGGCAGGCGGCGTCCAGGGGCGCCACCCCTCTCCGGCCGGCCATCAGCAGCCGCTTCGCCTCCGGCAAGGACCCTGCCAAGAACGCGTAGGGCGGGCCCCGGACGCCCTGCCTCGCGAACGACCGCGCAACGGCATGCGGACGCCACGCCAGACGCCACAGCGCGAGCAGCAGCGCCAGGAGCGCGGCCACCACCATGGCCGCCATGCCTAAGGCTTGGATCGGAGGTCTTTTTTCCCCCACCCACTCACGACTCACTGAAACCCAGGCGTGCGGCTACCATATATGTGGGTGTGTAGCGGCTTAGCTTGCTTGTATTCATAATAAAGTTCTATATAGTTCCTCGCCAAAAAAAAATGCTATATAGCATGCATGGCTCGTTAGCAGCATGTGTGTAGTATGCGGTTGTCAGCGTCGGTGCCATACTGCCATGCCGAGTTGAGATTATGTGGCCACAATGATTTATCCGAAACAAATAAATAAACACCTTTGGTACTGTGCTTTTTTTTTCAAGGCATATTAATTAGGGACTTGCTATATCTCAGACGCCTGAAATTAAGCTTCTGTTCAGGCGATGGGTTCCAGCCGTTAGATTTGAATCTAATGCCCTGATTGTCTGCTTGTTCTGTTCCGGTTGAAAAGCTATATGAACGAGTCTGCAATAAAACCGGTATGTACCTAGCTACATGTATCCGTTCATTAACGGGTCCGTAAAAAAAAACACACACACCCGTTAATATTAATTGGACATTTATTACAGAGGAAATAAATATGACCAAGTAGCTAATAACAGAAGCCCTCATCGACCCCGAAACCTCCGCTACAAGAGTGATCCGTGGGAAGGAGCAACAAGTTCAATAAATTATTAAACAAAACAAGTTGAGCAGTCCTAAGCATTAAATTGAGCTAGACTACAAATCAACTACAACACCGAGTCCCATATGATTTATTTTTAGACTTTAAGCTTCTGGTAAGTACCAACTTCATCATATAGGGTAATACTCATGGTATGATAGAAGCTCAAATGATCACAATCAACTTCAAGGGAGCATCCAGTCATCTCATTTGCATCATCACCATCATTCCCTAGGACATAAACAACCTGATTCACATGATCAAAGGCAAATTTCCAGTTAGATAAAAATGTTAGTTCCAACACTCAATAGATGAGTCTGATTGACAACTTCAAGGCAAAGAGTTACACTAAGAACTTGAGACACTTCCCCGTTCTGGTACACAGAAGGGGTCGACTGCTGATGGGCCATCTAAAATAGAAAAAAGAATCAAGAGCTACATTTAAAAAGTACAAATGATAAAGCTTAGTTCAAAACAAATCAAATGGAAAGTAAGAAATATATAACTTGCAATTGAGTACAAGAAGTAAATTGAAACAATGATTTATAAGTAATGCATCAATCTTTCATTCTAATTTTCTTCACATTTATGTTGATCTGCTGAGGATACTATGTATTTATTGATGTTTTGTAGTGATGTAACCAACAATCTGTTTTGAGTGCATCACCATTCCATTAGTTTTCACCACAATTAATCATATATAAGATGAACTGCATAAAAATAAAGGCATAATCATTGATAGCGAGTAAACAAGTATTCATCTATAAGATGTTGAAAAATTCCAAACCATACACAAGAAAATTGCACATTTATTTTTAGTGCAACTAATACTTTATGATAATGCAATTGTATTGCACATGTATGAAATTACAAACTTGACAATATGTATGCAATTAGAAAATCCCTCTAGTACTTAAACACCATCTATATATTATGTGGTGTCATTGAGGCCTATATCTCAAGGTATACATAAATGTGGTGTGTGCTGAAACAAATTACAATAAACACAATCACAAAAAAGGGTTGTGTACAAATACAAAGACAAATATCTAAATTGGGTCAGCATAGAAAACAACTAACAAGTTTTTTTTATAGAAAGACAAGGACAAAAATGTGGTGTGTGCAAGCACAAATCAAAAGATAAATATTTGAAATATGTTGTCACAAATAACAAAAAATATTTTTTTTCTATGAAAGGACAATGACAAAAATGTGGTGTGTGCTGGCACAAATCACAATTAATAGATAACAATTTTTTTCTATAGGAGGACAAAGAAAAATATCTTAAACGTGTCAGCACAAATTATAAAAAAAATCTATGAAAGGACAAAGACAAAGATGCGGTGTGTGCGACAATAGATGGCAAATCTATTTTGTGTGTGCTGCACAAATCATGTTTCGGGTTTGTAGCAAAGCTGGTGAGGTGTTGCTACAGTATTGCAAGCTTGCAACTTTTACAATTGCAAGCACCATCATAGGTCAAGGGCATTTTCTTTGTTGATTTGTTTGGTGCATGCACATGAGCTTGCACAGTGAGGAGGCATTGGGATTCGGCCAGAGAAAGAAAGATGGCAAAGGAGCTAGTTTTTTGGTTTTGAGTTGGCAAGACCAGGCCAGACCTAAAGTCTGAAGGCTATGCTACTACAATTCACTATGCTTCCAAATCTGACATGACAAAGATTGTGATCACTTCATCAGCTACTATTTTCTTGATAGGAAGATGGAATAACTATGTACTGAAAGTGCCAGATAGAGATAGGAAGGGCTACTAAATACTAATACTAAAAAATGCAATGTTGAGTACCGTTATTATGGAATCAATTGAAGTTTATGTTGCATTTGTATATACTCTAAAAAACTCATAGAGTGAACCAGCCAAAACATACACCTCTGTTCATGCCTCAGATGCTGCTAGCTAACCCTGAAAGCCTAAAACATGCATGCAACTTCCTATTTGTTGTTGGGAGTAAGGAATCATTTAGAAATCCAAAAAATAGTAACAACATAAGAGTACTTGGTTCAGCCTTTGTAGTAAAGGAAAATAACTAGAACTGCACAATTTTTTGATATAAACATAACAAAAAATATATATAGGGAGGAAGCAATCGATTTATAAAAACAGGACCGGATACAATTACCTTCCTAATACTAATCCAATGATAAGCTAGGCCTGCCCGACTAGATATGGACGCACGACTAGATATGGACGCACGGACACCACTCAGGCCCAGGCCAAATAATATACATGCATATAATACATATGTCTAACAATAGACAAGTCACAATGAATATGATCTTGAAAATTACTGAACATATATATGAAAATTGCACTTTTCAAATATTGCAAGTAGTACTAGTTGATAATGCAATTATACTGTGTATATGTATACAATTAGAAAATATGACTCATACATGTGAAACCTGCTGTGAGTACTGAGTACAGTTAACTTGTGCGGGTGAAAAGCGAACATACAGACAATGTATCCATAAAAGCTAAAACGGCTTATAATTTGAAACTAAGGAGTTGCTCTTTTTATCCAATTTCATTAATTTGACAAAACAAACAAGTAAGAAAGGATTTGTATTAGTTGCTTACCGTAGATGTGTGTGATGGCCTACATGGCCTTCTATTTTGTCCGTCGTTGGTCATGGTGGGGAACTAGAGCACTGTCGGGTACAAAGGTAAGGGGTACCCTAAACGTGTGATAATCTAAAGCTCAACATAGCAACCATTTTTAAGGCAGGATCCGATTAGCCATTCAAGTCAATGGAGGAAGGCCCATCACCCGAAGGCTTACCTCACCAACAACAGTGACCAGTCGTGGGCCGGCCCTTTGCGGGAAACACAGAAGGCAGGATACCCCTTCGTCTCTACCTCGACTGACGGACGGGGGTCGAACGAATGACCCCTCCACCTCGCCTTAACCCCCCGTATGACGAAAGAGGGGTCGATCGAACCCCCCACGGCCTCAACCCCGACTGACGGACAAGGGTCAAACGAACGACCCACACGCAGGAGGCTCGGTCAGCACACCTGCTCCCGGTATGGGTTAAAGGGGATCCAATACGCCTACCTTCCCCGCCTAACTCCATGGGAGCCCAGTACCACAGTCAAATCCATCAACTCACCGCCCATGCCCTGGACCTCCGTTGACCGTGCGACCGCTGTAGCCACGTTGCAGGTACGGAATCCAGAGGCACCCCTCGAGCCATGAACAGGGCAGCCCTCGACCAAGTCTTCAGAGATACAACAGGGTCACGCTGGCCTCGACCCCCCTCAACCGGGGGGCTCGACCACTGTCCCCAACCACTCCGGCATGGCTCCCATCCAATCCGTCCCGCGTCAACTGTGGGACTCGTACCCGTCTACAGAAGGCCGACCGCACTGCGCCATGACGTTCGGCAGCGTCTAGTCTGCCATCACCATGCCCTGGAGCACCGGAAGGATGGTAAGGCCACGCCGCCACAGCAATCGACGTCCCTTCGCCAGCATGGCGCCACAGACACGCCTCCCATGCCGCTACAGTTTAGGACTCTGTACTCCTGTACCTCCCTTTGATCTATAAAAGGGGACGCCGGGATAGAAGAAAGGGGGCATGGGTAAGGGCAGGGGCTGATCAACATCGGCTTAGACATTCGGACATCAGCTCTGACCCGCATACACCACACACCCGATTGCTTGATCGACCTCTCAAGCAATCAACCGACCACCTAGGATAGCCCTGCTAGCCCTAGGCCTCAGCTCATCCTGAGCACCCCCGTGCAAACCTGCTTGTACCCCCCCTGTACGAGCACTTTGGTGCAAGATAATACAATCCATCCTCCCCCGCTGGACGTAGGGCTTTCTGTGCCTGAACCAGGATAAATCTTGTGTTCTTCTTGCATCACGTCTGGGAGAGGGAGCACGCAATATACAAATTTACTAGCCGGTGGTCTTGACCCCTGGGTCATAACACCGACAGTTGGCGCGCCAGGTAGGGGGCTTTTCGTGTCGATCAACTCCGAACTACTCTCCCAGATGGATTCCACAATCCCATCACTTCCATTCGCCACCATCATCTGGTTCGGGAGCCTAGAGTTCATGTCCACAGGCCACGGCCACGACATGGTTCTACTCTCAGCTAGTGGCATGGATAGCAGCAGCTCTGGTACTCCGGGGCCAAGGAGGACCAGACGACGGTCCCACCACTCGCGCCTGTCGCCTGCGACCAGGAGGATGCGCGAACGACGCCGCCGCACTCTTCACCGCGTGGATATCGAGACGCAGAATGCCGTCTCCCCGGCCTCAGCTGGTGACACAGTTCCTCCCTTCGAGAGCCTGTTTGACCCATGCTTGCGGGTCGGGGGCGGGTACCTCGCTGAGCCTGACTTTGGCTCTGCCATACCGTCATCTCAGAGGGTCCCCGTGGCTTCTCCGACATACTCGGCCACGCCACCGCACAACCTGTTTCCACATGGGCTCTACAACAGCGCTAGACTCTGTTCTGCTTTTGTAGGTTCGCAGATGCAGGCACGTTATGGCTCCCCAGGGAACCTGCTACGTACGACGATCAACCTCGTCACCACCCCTCCACTGGACGAGCGCCCGAAGTCACGACGAGCCCCGACCCTAGGGTGTTAGACCTGGGGACGGTACGGCAATGGCTGGAGCAGGAATGCTGGGGATCTTTCCCCAACTTCTACCACGGCTACCCCAACGAGGATTACGATCCCACCCGGGAATGTTTCCACCTCGATGGTCAGGTTGACTCCCAAGACGACATCAATGACGTCGCGGCCACGGATGAAGGAGGAGGGGGCAACGCTACCCCGACGCGAAATGCCGAGCCCCGAGTCCTGACAAAGACGATCCACCTCAGGACGTCCAGATCGCGCAAGTCCGAGAGCTGCTCGCCAAGCTCGAGGAGGAGCGTCTACGACTCCAGCAGCTCGAGCACGCCCTCGAGCGAGATCGCGGGCGGCCACAGGATGGAGGAGCTCGCGAGCGGGCTCGGGATGTCCACCGACAGATCGTCAACGAAGGGGCGAACGACCGCCACGTCTACAACCGCGCTAGCCAGAATGTCGTAGCAGCCGCGATGCTGCTCCACGACATGCCGGCACCATCGACGCCCCAGGCGCGACGCATCAGGAATGAAATCCAGGGGCTTCTCCAAACCGCGGCGTATAGCAAGCGGAGAGCTCGGCCTCGAGGCGCAGAGGAGCTGCCTCCGAGCGGCGGGACATGCCTCCTCGACAAGATCGAGAGGTATCTATCCACCAAGACAAGGCGCGCAAGGCGAAGTGGAGTGGCAACAAGTTCGAGACCGCATCCTCGATAATCGACAACCGCGAGACGCGCGACGTGGCATCAACGACAACAAACGACGCCGACACAGTGACGCTGAGGCTCGAGGTTATAGTGCTCATCGAGGTGGGCGCTACGACAGCGACGAGGATCAACGTTGATCCCCGGAACCACCAGTGCCACGAGTCTTCAGCAAGGCAATCCGGCAAACCGCCTTGCCTGTTCGTTTCCGTCTGCCCACCAGCCTGGTCAAGTACAACGGCGAAACCAAGCCAGAGCTCTGGCTCGCTGATTTCAGGCTGGCATGTCAGCTAGGAGGAGCCGACAGCGACCACATCATCATTCGGCAACTCCCGCTCTTCCTCTCCGACACCACTCAAAGGTGGTTCTAGGAGCTCACCCCGGACTTGATCCATGGCTGGCCCGACCTGGTCAGGATCTTAGAGGGGAACTTCAAGGGCACCTACGTGCGGCCAGGAAACTCCTAGGACCTCTGTAGCTGCAACCAGAAGCCAGGGGAAACCCTCCGCGACTTCACCCGACGGTTCTCCAAGCAACGTACTGAACTAACCCACATCTCCGACCATGACGTCATCACGGTGTTCGTCGCCGGGACAACCTGCAAGGAGCTGGTGCGGGAACTAGGACGGAACACCCCCAAGACCGCCAACGAGCTTATGGACATCGTCGCCAACTATGCAGCTGGCGAGGAAGCCATTGGCGCGTTCTTCTATGCATCCCCGAGCAAGGGGAATGTCAAGGCGTACGAGCCCGGGGGCTCGAATGATGGGCCCAAGAAGAACAATAACAACAACAACAAGAAGAAGAACCAGCCGGGTCGACGCGACGTCGAGCCCTACGATCTTGTCGCTGCGACAGACAAGAATAAGCCTCGAGGTCCCCCTCTCGAGAGGGGCGTCTTCGACAAAATGCTGAAAGAGCCCTGCCCCTATCACAAGGGACCAGCCAACCACAGCCTCGAGGACTGTCGTATGCTCACGAGGCACTTCTGCTCCCTCGGCCTCAGGAAAGACGACAAGGAGGACCCACAAGATGAGGGCGATGGCAAGAACGGGGGTTTCCCCGAGATCCTCGACTGTTTCATGATCTTCGGGGGACCCTCGACCCGACTCAGCACGCGTCAGCGCAAGAGTGAGCGTCGGGAGGTCTTCTCCATTCGAGCTCAAGCTCCTCGATACCTCGACTGGTCACACGTGTCGATCACCTTCGATCAGGACGACCACCCCGAGCACGTCCTCAACGCAGGGGTCTACCCACTCGTCGTCGACCCGATCATACTCAACACCCGCCTTTCTAAGGTACTCATGGATGGGGGAAGCAGCCTCAACATCATCTACGCCGAGACCCTCGACCTCCTGGGGATCCCAAGGACCATGCTCCTGCCCAGCGCGGGGGGATTCCACGGGATCGTCCCAGGAAAGAAGGCACTCCCGATCGGCTGTGTCAAACTAAACCGTCTGCTTCGGTACCCCCTTGAACTTCCGGAAGGAAGATTTGACCTTCGAGGTGGTCGCATTCCACGGTACCTACCACGCCATCATCGGTCAACCGGGATACGCCAAGTTCATGGCGGTCCCGAACTACACCTACCTCAAGCTAAAGATGTCGGGGCCCAAGGGAGTCATCACCGTCGACACCTCCTACGAGCACGCTTACGACTGCGACGTCAAGTGCGTGGAAAACACTGAGGCGGTCGAGGAGTCAGCCATCCTCGCGGCCCTCGATGACTTCTCCAAGGAGATCCCTGACCCCAAGCGGCACGCCGGCAACTTCAAGCTTGCGGAGGACACCAAGACCATCCCGCTCGACCTCGGCCACGCGGATGGGAAGGCGCTGACGATCAGCGCCACCCTCGAGCCCAAATAGTAAGCCGTGCTCGTCGACTTTCTCTGCGCGAATGCTGACGTGTTTGCATGGAGTCCCTCGGATATGCCGGGCATTCCAAGGGATGTCACCGAGCACTCCTTGGACATCCGGGTCGGATCCAAACCGGTGAAGCAATGGCTGCGCCGCTTCGACGAAGAGAAGCACAGAATCATCGGGGAGGAGGTCGACAAGCTTTTGAAGGCCAGATTCATCAAGGAGGTACATCATCCCGAGTGGTTAGCAAATCCTGTAGTTGTCAAGAAAAAGAATGGAAAGGATAGGATGTGCGTAGACTACACTAGTTTAAATAAAGCATGTCCCAAGGTTCCTTTTCCATTACCACGTATTGATCAAATAGTCGATTCCACTGTGGGATATGAAACTCTCTGCTTCCTTGATGCGTATTCTGGCTATCACCAAATAAAGATGAAGGAGTCCAATCAGCTCGCGACTTCCTTCATCACCCCCTTTGGCATGTTTTGCTACCTCACTATGCCCTTCGGTTTGCGGAACGCCGGGGCCACATATCAACGATGCATGCTCCATGTCTTTGGAAAACACATAGGGCCGACCGTCGAGGCCTACGTCGATGACATCGTGGTCAAATCCAAAAAAGTCGAGAACCTAGTCGGGGACCTTGAGATCGCGTTTGGGTGCCTCAGGGCAAATCGCATAAAGCTGAACCCAGAGAAGTGTGTCTTCGGGGTCCCTCGAGGCATGCTCCTAGGGTACATTGCAAATTCCAAAAATGCAATTTTCCATATTCCTAGTTACGTATTTACTTACGGCGACGAAGAATAAAACTATCACTATATTTTTTCCTTTTCCTAGTTCTTCTTCCAAGCGCAGGATAACCCCAAGGGGTTGTGGGTTTTTTTCTACCAATGGGGGCTTTCCCTTCACCACCCCCATGGGGGTGGTCCACAGGGTTCATAACTACCCCTCTTACTACGGGGCGTTTACCTAGCCAACACTTAGATCCGGCTCTCCCAACGCGGGATCGAGGCCAACCCAGAAAAGATAATCGCAATCACCAGGATGGGCCCGATCAAGGATCTTAAGGGCGTACAAAGGGTCACAGGGTGCCTCGCTGCCCTTAGCCGGTTCATCTCACGGCTCGGGGAAAAAGCCATCCCCCTTTATCGCCTCCTTAAGAAAACATAACATTTCACATGGACCATCGAGGCCAAGGAGTCGCTCTCCAAACTCAAAGCCTTGCTCACCTCACCACCTATCTTGGTGCCCCCAGGCCCAGCCGAGCCCCTCTTGCTCTATGTCGCAGCAACTACCCGGGTAGTCAGCGCTGCCATAGTAGTCGAGAGGGCGGAAGAGGGACATGCCCTGCCGGTTCAGAGGCCTGTCTACTTCGTGAGCGAGGTACTTTTTGAGACTAAGACGAGATACCCCCACGCCCAGAAGCTGTTGTATGCCATCGTCCTCACTCGGCGCAAGCTCCAACACTATTTCCTGGGCCACCCGGTTACTGTGGTCTCATCTTTCCCCCTCGGAGAGATAATCCAGAACCGGAAGGCGTCTGGAAGAATCGCAAAGTGGTCGGTCGAGCTCATGGGGGAATCTCTCTCCTACGCCCCTCGGAAGGCCATCAAATCTCAGGTATTGGCAGACTTCATTGCAGAATGGACCGACACCTAGCTACCCCCGGCGCAAGTTCAGACCAAACTCTGGACCATGTACTTCGACGGATCGTTGATGAAGACGGGGGCAGGCGCTGGATTGCTGTTCATATCACCCTCGGGGGTTCACATGTGCTACACCATCCGCCTCCACTTCCCTGCCTCCAACAACGTAGCCGAGTACGAGGCTCTCGTCAATGGTCTGCGCATCGCCATCGAGCTCGGGGTTCGACGCCTCGACGTTCGGGGGGACTCGGAGTTGGTAATCGACCAAGTGATGAAAGATTCGAGCTGCCACGACCCCAAGATGGAAGCCTACTGCAAGGAGGTCCGAAAGCTCGAGGACAAATTCTACGGCCTCGAGCTCAACCACGTCGCCCGCCGGTACAACGAAGCTGCTGACGAGCTGGCCAAAATCGCGTCCACCCGAGGCACGATTCCTCCCGACATCTTCTCGAGGGACCTTCACAAGCCGTCCGTCGACCTAGGCTCGGGGGCTCCCGCCCTCGAGCAACGGGTCGACCCTTCCTCCTCGACCGATCCTCCCTCGAACGGAGGAGAGGTCATTGAGATCGACGAAACAACCGCAACACCAACCCCCTCGACGGACTGGCGCACACCCTACCTCGAGTATCTGATACGGGGCGAGCTCCCCGAGGACCGCACCGAAGCCCGACGCATAGCCCGATGCGCCAAAACCTACGTCTTGTATGGGGATGACCGCGAGCTGTATCGACGCAGCCCTACCGGTATACTTCAGCGTTGCCTCACCCTCGAGGAGGGGAGGGCACTACTGAAGGACCTACACTCGGGGGCTTGCGGCCACCACGCGGCGCCAAGAACGCTAGTAGGAAGCGCCTTTCGACAAGGCTTCTACTGGCCGACAGCCGTCACCGATGCTACCAAACTTGTTCGATCTTGCAAGGGATGCCAATTCTACGCCAGGTAGACCCACCTATCCGCCCAAGCTCTTCAGATGATACCCATAACTTGGCCATTCGCAGTATGGGCGCTCGACATGGTCGGCCCCTTGAAGAAAACAAAAGGTGGCCACACCCACCTCCTCATGGCCATAGACAAGTTCTCGAAATGGATCGAGGCTCGACCCATCGCCAACATCCAATCCCGACAAGCCATGCTGTTCTTCACAGACATCATCCATCGCTTCGGGGTTCCCAATGTCATCATCACCGACAATGGCACGCAGTTCACCGGCCAAAAGTTCCTGGACTTCTGTGACCACCACCACATCAGGGTGAACTGGTCCGCAGTCGCCCACCCTCGAACTAACGGCCAAGTCGAGCGCGCCAATAGTATGGTTTTACAGGGCCTCAAGCCAAGGATCTTCGACCGACTAAACAAACACGGCAAGAGATGGGTAGATGAGCTGCCCTCTAGCCTATGGAGCCTCAGAACGACGCCAAGTCGAGCCATAGGGTTCTCCCCGTTCTTCTTGGTCTATGGGTCCGAGGCCGTCCTCCCCACTGACCTCGAGTATGGGTCCCCTCGACTAAAGGCCTACATCGAGCAAGCCAACGCAGCAGCCTGAGAGGACTCCCTCGACCAGCTCGAGGAAGCCCGAGACACGGCCCTCTTCAAGTCAGCAAGGTACCAGCAGACGCTACGGTGCTACCACGACAAGAACATACGCAAAAGGGACCTCGAAGTCGGCGACCTCGTGTTGCGCCGTCGACAAAGCAACAAGGGGCGTCACAAGCTGACGCCACCTTGGGAAGGACCCTTCATCGTGGCAGAGGTGCTAAAGCCAGGGACTTACAAGCTGAAGAACGACAAGGTCGAGATCCTCACCAACCCATGGAACATCGAACAACTACATCGCTTCTACCCCTAAGGCCTCGAGGCCTCGTACATTTTCCGCATTATGTACATTTATCGCATTATGAATGAATAAAATGTTCTCGAAATACATTTCATATTTGTTCATAACTCTGAGGTAGCCTCAACTCTGCTCCTGCAAAGTCAAGCCTCCCTCGGGGGCTGACAGGGGGGGACCCCCCCCTAAGTCCTCTAAAAACTCGAACATTTTTTCGAAACTCGGCCTTCTCTTTCCACCTTTGCCCCGAGTATGCTTCATGGCTAAGTAAAAAACGCCTCGAACTCCCTAAGGGTTGAGGGCCGTCGAGCCGGGGACTCTCCTACGCCTCAGGGCTACGGTACCCCCACTCGCTCCCCCCTCCAGGGATACGAGCGTGCGTCGAATACTTAGTCCACAAGCAACGACTCAGACAAAGAGAAATAGAGACAGCTCGAGAAATAAAAACACCCAGATGCATCTCGAATAAAATGCATTAAAGATAAGAAGCCCCCAGGGACTCGACATCATATTATCACAAAAACTAATCTATTACATGGACCTTCTTGTCCAGATTCGGCACGCAGGCCTCGACTACTCGTCGCCATCCCCATTCACCGAAGGGAGCACTTCAGGCTCGAAGAGCTTCGCCAGCTCGCCTTCGGGCACCTCTGCGGCCTCGATCAGCTCGTGGCATCTCGCCACGTTGGCCTCATCGGTCAGCTCCGGGTCGATGACGAAGCCGCTGGCGACGACATCGAGGTCGTAGATGTAGCCCGAGTGGATGACCGTGAGCGCCCGCTTCACACCCACGTGCAGAGCAGCACAGACTTGCTCCATCACCGCTCGGGTCATGGAGTAGAAGCGGCGCGGGAGGGAGTCTCCTCGCGCGTCGCCTTCGACCGCCGGCTCCGGCTCGACCCCCATGTCATCGCAGAGGGCGGAGATGGCGCCCTCGAGCCTTTCGTTTAGGGCCACCTCCGCCCCGAGGAGGTTCTAGAGACTGGTCAGATCCTCGTTTGCTCAGGCCTTGTCCCCTTCGAGTTCTGCCAGAACAAATAGAGAACTCCGTCAAAACCAAAAAAGCAAGGGAAGGGTCGAAAACAGGCAAGCTTAATAATATATCTAAAAAACTCACCTTTGGCGTGTGCTTCCAGGGTGACGTAGTCCTGCTCAGCCCTCCGAAGTTGGTGGCGGACGTCGACGAGCTCTGCGGCTTGATTGATGTTTTTAGCCTGAAGGTCCTCGATGATCTTGCCAGTACCATCGAGGGCCCTCTTCTGGTTAGCCGCCACCTCCCCCAGAGCATCGCGGTCGCGGGAGATGGTGTCAACATCCGCCTGGAGTTCCTGGACCCGCCCCTCGAGGGAGGTGTGGTCGACAGCCGCCCACTTCAGGTTGGCCTCGAGCTGCCGGACCTGCTCCGCCGTTCGAGCCAGTTCCTCCCTCAGTTGGGTGGACTCCTCCTCCACCTTACGCTGGGCCTCCTGGGCAGCATCCCGCTACTGTCCGACCTCGGCAACCTCCTTGAGGGGGGCCTCGGCTCTCGACTGTGCCCGGGAGGCCTCCTCCTGGGCGGCCTTGGCCCCCTCCTGCGCGGCCGCCACCTCGCCCCTCGCCTGGGCAGCCTCGACCTCCGCCCTCTCCAGTGATGCGCGGAGGGTGGGGAGCTGCTCCTGCGCCCGGAGGATGAATTGGAACTTATCATATGACCTCGCCCTCAGCATCTGACAGGGATAAAAAGGAAGGTCATCAGAAAAGAATAACAAAGTGACCCAACAAGATCAAAGAGAGAACGAGGCTTACTTCCATCCCCCGGTACAAGTCCGTGGAAGCAACCTCCGCCGACAGGCGTACCACATGGGCAAGCCACGCCCGGAACTCCTCCAGGTGCTCCCACTCCCCGAGCTCGGCTTGATCGTCGAGCTTGAAGAAGGTGCGCCCTGGGTCTTGGGGGTCGGCCCGCTCGAGGGGTTCTTGCCCCCAGAGCCTTCTGCGGTGGTCGATCCTCTCCTTGACCTCTCGCATGATGCCTTGACGCATCTTGGGGCCACCCCCGTGGAGCATCACCCGCTCCGCCAGAGTGGGGAAGGGAGCCGTCCCATCGAGCTGGGCACTCCTGGCCTCGGAGTCATCTTGCGGGGCCGCCGCCGGCCCCTCCTGATCATCGCCTCCAGGTGGAAGAGGTCCCCGCCGTAAGAATAACCCTGCGTGGTGAAGAAAACACACGTTAGCACCCGACGTCGCAGGCTCGCCGCGGTCCCCTCCCTCCACGTCGACTAAGTTAGAGGGCGGATCACCTCGAGAAGACGGCTGCCCAACTTCGACGACAGGCCGAGCAGCCGCCTCGGACATCGTCACGTTCGCTGCGCCGCTTCCTTGCAGTGCCACAACGGTCCCCTCCAGCTCCTGCCGAAGGGTCGTCACCACCACCACTTCCGCCAGCTCCGTCGATGTCACCATCCCCGCCGCGGGCGACGCCGAGGCCCCCTCGACGAGGGTCTCCACCGACGGCGGCAACTCCGGCGCAGCAACGGTCACTCCCTCCTCTTGCCGCGCCTTATCCTCGCGCTCGCGCCACTGACGCGCCTCCCGCGACACGAGGTTCTCGGGCCACCGCCTCGGCGCCGGGCGCTCCAATGTCTCTCCCTCGCCGGCGGAGGTCAAGTCGACCACCTCCACCTCTACGACGGCTGGGGGCTCGACCCCCTCAGCCACGACCGTTGTCGACGCCGGCTCCACGCCTTCCGAGGCTGCTAGCGCGCCCCCCCTCCGACGGAGCGGTGAGCACAGCCTCGACCACCACTCCGATAGACCCTGCCGAGGCGATGGGTCGACCCGCCTCTTCCTCCGCTCGAGTTCGCTCCGCGGCGGCCTGCGCCTGCCCGCGCCCTATCTCCTCCCGCGCCTTGGCCGCCCACGCTGCACCTGGGGCAGGGGTCGAAGGCGACGAGGCGGCAGGACTGGCCCCGACGGCCATCTTGGCCATGGCCTCCACCTTCAGCCTCTTGGCCGGGGTGGGGGTCGCGCCCTCCGACGAGCGCTTCGCCCTGAAAAAGGAACTCATACGCGACGATAAGCACAAGTCATAACCAACGAAAATACTCGGGATCGACAGGGAAGCAACTTACCCCAGCGGAATCATGGGGGTCCGACCAGTGGACCTCGAGCCGCTCGGGGGCTTCTGCAAGGCACGTCGGGAGCCACTTCTCCCGCCGGCGCTGGCTGCGGCAGGGGTTGAGGCTGCTCCCGGCACCGTATCCTTGGTAGGGGCCAACGACGTCTTCGTCGCCACCGTCCTGGTCTCCTCCCGGGTCGACGGGCCTGATGCCCATGCGCTCGACCGAGTAGGCACCGGGGGCGCGCTCGACCGACCCCTCGACGGGGACCACGACGAACGGCTACGCGTCTCCCGCGGCACTTCACCTTGAAGAACCGTGGGGCGCTCGTCCCGCGACTCAATCCCGACAGCAGGGGTCGACCTCAACGTCAACCCCTCTCCTCCTCCAGTACTGGCGGCCGCCCCCTGACGTATGGGCACCGCTCCTTCTTCCTCGAGCCCTCCGCGCAGCTCGACCTGCTCCTCCTCCTCCTCCTCCTGCTCCGGCTCCTCTTCCTACACAATGAACAATACCCGTCAGGACCAAAATAATAGTCACAACCCTACACCACTATGCCATGCCGCCAACAACCTTGCCACTTCTCGTCTCCTCATCCTCATCCTCCTCCGAGGGGGACTCCTCCTCGGAGAGGTTGGCCTTCCTCTGCCGTGCCCGGCGTCATTCACGCTCCTCCCTCTCTCAGGCCTTTTTGCCCTTATCCCTCTTGGCCTTGTCCTTGGCCTTCTTGTCCTACTCGGCCTGCAAGCGCCTCGCCAGGGAGTTGTTCTGCTCCTCCTTCACCGGCGGTAGCGACTTCCAGTAAACGACGTTCCCCTGAGGAACGCGAGGCGTGGTCAAAAAACGAGCAAAAGGGGACGAACAGGACGAACAAGGGGGCATTAACAAAGAAAAGAGGTGTCGTACCAGCTGGACATGGCCCTGGTCTAGCATCATGGGGACACTGGCGACGCCCCCCACCTCGAACGCGTCGGCGAAGGAGGCGCGTACTCGGCGGACCACCCTCTTGAGGGGCAGCTCGTCCTCCACGAGGCGACACCCCGTGAGATCCACCCCCGGGCGCATCTCGTCGAGGCGTCGCGGGCGAGCCATCAGCGGCACGACTCGCCGCTGGTGGAAGGCCGACGCAACGATCGCCGTCGTAAGTCCCGCCTTCTTCAGACTGGAGATCGCGCCAAGCAGATGGTCGAGGCGCTTCTGCTTCTTCTGCTCGACGCCGTACCTCCAGTGGTCGGGCCTCGAGTCAATCGTCCTCTCGGTGTAGGCGGGGAACAAACCGTCGTCGTTCCTCAGGTAGAACCGCCCGGATTGCCATATGGAGTGGCTCGACGTGAGCTTCGCCAGGATCCAGCAGTCTGCCCTCTTGAGGGAGATGCTGCAGCAGCTTGCCCGGACCATCCCGCGGCTACCGCTCCCGGCCGAGGCGTGGAACAGGCTCGCCTCGAACAGATGCAGCCACAGCTCCCAATGTGGCTCCATCCCCAGGTATCCTTCGCACACGATGGTGAATACCGCCGCGTGACAGATGCTGTTGGGGGAGAGGTGTTGGAGCTCCACACCGTAGTGGTGGAGGATCCCGCGTAGAAGACAGTTGGGGGGGATCCCAGCCCCGCCCGGTGGAAAGCTTCGAAGCTGACCACATAACCCTCCGGCGGATTGGGCTCAGCGTCCTCCCTCGGCGGCACTATCCACTCCGGCCGGTCGAGAAGGCCGCTCTCCACCAAGTCTCCCAAGCGCGCCACGGTCGCCGACGACGGAAGCCAGGCGTCAGGGCCGCGCAAGTTGTAGCTGGCCATGAGAGCAGGGAAGCGGATGCGCTCGGATGCGGGGGTGGAAGGTATGTTTCCAATCTCTCCTCTCCCTACTCTCGCGCACGCAGAGATCCGGCTCGGTGGACGACAAAGGCAACGGCGAGAGGAAGAAGACAGGGAAGGCAATGGCAAGCGCGCGGAAGCCAGACCCCCACCCCCAGTATTTATAACCGGAAGCCCAACGGGCGGATCCGACGAGAAGGCAAGTAAGTCTTTGCATTTAATGTGCTCACCTACCGCCTCCTCGTATTCCGCGCACCTCGCCGCACCCATCGCGTCATCGGGCTTCGCGTCGCACGCCTCGCTGCACCCTATGCCTACTACGGCCGCAGTCGAACGGACATCTCCTAAAAAGGCATGCCTGCGGCGGACAACGTGCGACAGTGGGCATTATCTTCGGAGGTAAGCAACGGACGTCGACCCGTCCGTCACAATCTCGAGGGAACGAAGGCTGGCCCTCGAACAGGGTTCGACAGCCGCCCTCGAGTACCTGATGTCAGAGATGACCCAGGGTTATGGACTCCGGTCTACCCCAAATATCGAGGGAATGAAGGCTGGCCCTCGAACAGGGTTCGACAGCCGCCCTCGAGCACCTGAGGTCAGAGATGACCCAGGATTATGGACTCCGGTCCACCCCCAAATCTCTAGGGAGCGAAGGCTGGCCCTCGAACAGGGTTCGACAGCCGCCCTCGAGTACTCGAGTCGGGAATAATCTAAGGGGGGCCGGCGCGAACCCCATGGGCGGACCCAACAAAAAGACAGGTATGTCCCCACATTTAATATACCAACCTGCCACCCCTTATATTCCACAGGACAGGACGTCATCTTCGGAGGTAAGCAATGGACGTCGACCCATCCGTCAAAATCTTGAGGGAGCGAAGGCTGGCCCTTGCACAGGGTTCGACAGCCACCCTCGAGTACCTGAGGTCAGGGAGCACCCAGGGTTACGGACTCCGGTCCACCCCCAAATCTCGAGGGGGCGAAGGCTGGCCCCACGAACGAGGTTCACAGCCGCCCTCGAGTACGCGAGTCAGGGATGACCCAGGAGGGGCCGGCGCGAGCCCCTAGCTCAAGAACAAACTCTCGAGCCCCCCCGGGACATATCCAAGGCATAACCACAGAATACCCAAGGATCCCTTCGACGGGAGGCATCAAGCCACTGGCTCTCATCGAATAGAGTTGGCACCTAGGTAATCCACGCGGTGTTGCTTGAATGAGAACGCCTCAGGGCTTCTATCGACCCCTGTTGAAGGGGGCACGAGTTCTCACTTGGATTTCACTTGAATTTATACCTGTTACCAGCTCACAGAGGACTTCGAGGTTCGTCCCTACGAAGGCTCATAGAGGACTTCGGGGCTCGTCCTAACGAGGATAGCACGATGCTCTTCGCCCCACAATCCGAGCGCAAGGATCCATGGGAAGGACGCTAGGAGGTAGTGAAAGCCTAGCCACACGAGACCCGAGGGCTAGACTACGCACGGCACCCCTCGACAAAAGAGGGTCGAAAACACTCGTAGCCTGACAGACATAGTTGACCCCTCGATAAGGCACTATGACTCCAGTTTAACACTCGAGGGAGCGAAGGCTGGCCCTCGGAAGGGTTTCGACAGCCACCTTTGAGCACCCCCTTTCCAAGGAAGTGAAACTCTCGTAGCCTAGCGAACATAATCGACCGCTCGATAGGGTGCTATGACTCCAGGTAATCCTAACTCCCCTCGATAGAACACACGTCAAAGCCCCCAGAGGACTTCTTAATCACTCCTCTAGGACCTCGGAGGCTACCCCCGCGGGGTGCGCTCGCGCGCACCCCGTAGAGAATCAGACCTCGTACTAACCCTGTAGATCATCAGCAAAAACCTCTATGCGGATTTTCCTTATCTGCATAGAGGCTCGGGGGCTACTATCGGGTACAAAGGTAAGGGGTACCCTAAACGTGTGATAATCTAAAGCTCAACATAGCAACCATTTTTAAGGCAGGATCCGATCAGTCGTTCAAGTCAATGGAGGAAGGCCCATCACGCGAAGGCTTACCTCACCAACAACAGTGACCAGTCGTGGGCCGGCCCTTTGCGGGAAACACAGAAGGCAGGATAACCCTCCGTCTCTACCTCGACTGATGGACGGGGGGTCGAACGAATGATCCCTTCGCATCTACCTCAACTAACGGACGGGGGTCGAACGAACGACCCCTCCGCCTCGCCTTAACCCCCCACGGCCTCAACCCTGACTGACGAACAGGGGTCGAATGAACGACCCGCGCGCAGGAGGCTCGGTCAGCTCACCTGCTCCCGGTATGGGTTAAAGGGGATCCAATGCGCCTACCTGCCCCCGCCTAACGCCATGGGCGCTCACTACCACAGTCAAATCCATCAACTCACCGCCCATGCCCTGGACCTCCGTTGACCGTGCGACCGCTGTAGCCACGTTGCAGGTACGGAATGCATAGGCACCCCCTCGAGCCATGAACAGGGCAGCCCTCGACCGTGTCTTCAGAGATACAACAGGGTCACGCTGGCCTCACCGTCCCCAACCACTCCGGCATGGCTCCCATCCAATCCGTCCCGCGTCAACTGTGGGACTCGTACCCGTCTACAGAAGGCCGACCGCACTGCGCCATGACGTTCGGCAGCGTCCAGTCTGCCATCACCATGCCCTGGAGCACCGGAAGGACGAGAAGGCCACGCCGCCACAGCAATCGACGTCCCTTCGCCAGCATGGCGCCACGGACACGCCCCCATGCCGCTACAGTTTAGGACTCTGTACTCCCGTACCTTCCCTTGATCTATAAAAGGGGACGCCGGGATAGAAGAAAGGGGGCATGGGTAAGGGCAGGGGCTGATCAACATCGGCTTAAACATTCGGACATCAGCTCTGACCCGCATACACCACACACCCGATTGCTTGATCGACCTCTCAAGCAATCAACCGACCACCTAGGATATCCCTGCTAGCCCTAGGCCTCAGCTCATCCTGAGCACCCCCGTGTAAACCTGCTTGTACCCCCCCTGTACGAGCACTTCGGTGCAAGATAATACAATCCATCCTCCCCGCTGGACGTAGAGCCTTCTGTGCCCGAACCAGGACAAATCTTGTGTTCTTCTTGCATCACGTCTGGGAGAGAGAGCACGCAATATACAAATTTACTAGCCGGTGGTCTTGACCCCCTGGGTCATAACACCGACAAGCACCACCTTCTACCACCACCTAATTCAGCCTAATTCAGTTCTTCCACGACCTACAAAAGTTCAAAATATTATGTCGAGTTTCTGATTGATTGCTCCTTTCTATGTGATAGATCCAGATTGCCTCCCAAGACCTTCTGTCACTTTCCTCGAAATGAAAAATTTCTTACTTAAGTACTAAAAACCATAGCACAAATCACTAAAAATTACACGAACAAAGTAGCCAAAACTGAAACCCGGAGCACAAATCGCATAGACCAGGACAGGGCACTAAACCTAAATAAGGGGGGGGGGGGGGGGGGGGGCAGCTCTTGACCTCCGGGACTGGCGGATGCGAGCGAGGCTCTGATTCGGCGAGGGGGAGACGACACGCTGCGGCGTGGCGGAGCAGGGCGGCGAGTTCGTCGGAAGAATCGCCGCTGAAAAATCGCCTCCACTCTGCTTTCCTTTCTTTCGTGGACAGAGAAGGACAAACAGTGTCCAAATAGGAATACCAGTGCTAGTCTATTCGATGTTAGCGGGTGCAATCTATAGTGGATCATGCCCAAATCCAATATGATGAAACCATAGCGCGCAGAACCAACCGAGTGCACCAAACTTGAAAGAGGTCGCCTGAAGCAAACAAAAATTCCAGGCGACTGTGCTATAGGAATTGTGTATTAATTAAGATAGTTTCAGTGGTGAGTTTTTCATGATATTGTTACCAAAACTATCACATCAGCGCATGTTTGTGTTGATAACTATGACAATGGGTTTCACTCGTACGAAACTCTCCCGATCTCTCTTTATAATTGTACCTGTTAAGTCATCCGTTGATGTGTCAAATAAAATTCAGATGAAAATCCTACTCATACTGGCCTTACCACATGTACATGCACACTTATTTCTAGGGATCTAACCAACTAACACTACTACAGAATTTATTTTACATTGGTATTTAATTTGTTACCTATACTGGTTTGTGCATAATTATGCCATAAAGTATTCACTGCTGGTGCGTGGTCAGCCACTAGACGTCACGAGATAGCACCTGATTAACTCAAGCTTGCTAATGTAATTCAGAGAGTTATATAATTGAGCCTGAGCATTCGGTTCTCGGTTCGGTTTCGGTTCGGTTCTTCGGTTTTTCAAGAAATTCGGTTCTCAGAAAATAAGAATCGATCGGTTCCTAAAAAATCTCGGAACCGACCATTTCGGTTCTCGGTTATTTTGGTTCAGTTCCGGTTCTAACCGAACTAACCGAAGTTTTCAGAAAAGATCAAAACAACAATAAATATATATATGTTCTAAAGCAAATTTATGCAACAATATATCTATTTTTAATAATGATAATTCATTAATGAACATTAGCAATATAGTAACACAACATATAGCAGTTCAAATATGAAACACCACACATAAAATAAACATAATTCTTACAAAATACAAGTAAGTAAAGTATAATTAATGTAATTCAGTTAATTTGGTTAATTCAGTTAACCGAGAGTAGAAACAATTTTTTTTTCGGTTATTTTGGTTCCCAAATATCAGGAACTGAATTATTCGGTTTTGGTTCGTTTTTTCAGTTTTGGTTAATTTTGCCCAGACTTACTAATGTTTTGTGTCTTATTTTCAATGAATTATTCATTTTATGCAAAACCGAAGTAACACCATGAATTCAGTTAATTTTCAATGAATTATTCATTTTATGCAAAACCGCTAACTATATGACAAACCAAATTCTTACTAATACTTCTTTTTATGGTCGACGCTGAAGGGAGAGGATCCCCACTTGAATTTCATTGATGTCTCCTTTGCCTGATCCACATATCTTGAGAAATGACATTGGGGGTGGGGTGTATGATTAGTTATTTTTTCACCATAATATTTCTGAACCGATGTGTATTGATGATCAAAGAGAGTTGAGATGGTTTATTAGCATAACCACCTGCTTTATGGACTCCAAAGTATGACTTATATCTCTACAATAATTGAAAACTTCTAAAAGAGTGAGAAGCCTAATTCTCACCCCCTGACCCCACAGCCAGGCTTCCCACCCTCCTTCTCACCCACGTCCAGGCTTCCCACTCCCTCTCACGCGTCCTCACATGGTTAATCAGGAACATGATTATAGGAAACAAGTCCATCCGTACATAACTATACGCCTATAATCAGAGAACGAGTTCAAAATTCAAATCACGTTCATCCGCCTATCCTCCACCAAAAAAGAATTCCACATGTGACTCCTCTCCCACGCGACCGTGCATCCTTTGATGTGGCAGGATGCGGGTATGGTTTTCTGGATGCCATGCCTTATCATGTCCCCACGCCTGATGTCCTCCTCCCCATGCCGTCACGCCGCAGGTCGTTCTGGGGCACCAGCCGCGGGAGCATAGGCGGAGGCCATCGCCGGCCATCGGCTCGGGCTCGCAGCGAGGAGAGCTTGCGCTGCCAACGAGCGGGAGTGGGAGGCCGCCGTGTCGGCCGCGGATGCTGGGCCGCCCCCTGGCTCGGCGATTGGTGGCCTGGTGACCACATCGACGACGATCGCCGAGTTGTTCCCAGGGTGTAGCCATGTCATGGGGGACCTCGTGGTGGAGAAGAACACGTACAACGCCTTTGCCGCGGCCACGGGGCTGGAGGAGACGTTGCGGCGGCGGGCACCGAGGAGGTGATCGTGGCGGGCGTGATGACCAACCTGTGCTGCGAGACAGCCGCGCGTGAGGCCTTCCTGAGGGGGTTCCGCATTCTCCGATGACGCCACGACCACGACCACCCAGGATCTGCAGGAAGCCACGCTCGCCAACTTGGCATACGAGTTCGCCTACATCATCGAGTGCGAGCGCATCGAGGCGGAGCTGGCGAAGGCGGCCAAGTGAGGTGTGTGCATGCGACTTTATGATCTTGATGCTCTGGAGCTTGTTCAGATCACATTTTGCAATGAAACTTTACTTAGATGTCTGATGCAGTATTGTTGTGTGGTCTCTCCTATCAATTTTGTTGCCAATGGGTAATGGGGGCTTATTATCGGTTTAGATTTTCAACAACTTTATTGTGTCAAACCGTGCAAATATATGAATTTTTATCAAATGAGATTGAAATACATAGATGACTTTTGAACTTGTATTGCTCTAATTTTTGTTTTGGAGCCACATAATTATGATTTTGACTAAATCTTAATGAAGTATTTCAAATTTGGTAGAATTAAATTTGGACTTAATATAACCCGTAGCGTTAGCACATGCAAATATACTAGTATGCTCATAGGTTGCAATCCAATGTGTGAAAGTCCAAACGATAAGAATCTCACTCTGGCTCAGCTTTAGGATCCAGACAAGGTGGACAATTCAAACATACAGGTTTGAGTGAGCCACTCAGCTAGCTACTTTGGTGTGAGGTCACCAAACACCTACACTAGTACAAAACACGCCTATACAGGCGGTTCGAAAGCCATTTCTATTTCCGAACCGCGTTTGCTGGGGCCAGTAGAAATAAACAATTTCTACATAGAAATGTTTGTCCAGAATTCGCGTTTCTAAAATAGAAATCACGTTTTTAAAACAGAAAAAAAAATATTTAAATTGTGGGACGAGCCCACTAGTAATCGGCCCGCCTGTCTTCGTCGCAAGTGGGATTCGAACCCGAGACCTCACCCTCGCACGATCCGTCCTCTACCACTCCACCCATGACTCAATTGTGTATAGATTCAGTTTTAGTTCACCACATCCTATACTAAACCGACTGTAAATTGATTGTTTGAGCCACTAAACGAATTCAAATGGAAAAGTTGTAAACTACAAAGTTTCATAACTTTTCGAGATCTACAACGTTCATGTAGAAAGTTTTTCCATCCGAGGTGGTTTACAAAATTTTGAATTTCAAATTTGACACATTTGAACGTATTTTTCGATGACAAGATGATTTCAAATGAAAAGGTTGTAAACTACAAAGTTTTATAACTTTTTGAGATCTATAACTTTCATGTAGAAAGTTTTTCCATCCAAGGTCATTTACCAAAATCAAAAAAATTAGGGCCCAGTATTTCTAGTGGCGGTTGTCTTAAGGAACCGCATGTAGAAATTGATTTCTACAGCCGGTTGTCTTAAGGAACTTGAAAGATCTCTAGTGTTTTGGGTAATTGATGAAACCTAAGTACTAACATAGATTTAAGTGGATGAATAGGTTAAGTACACAAGGTGAAGAGAAAATGTGACAAGTGATGGAGCAAAGGAAGCTAAGGAGAAAGCTAGCAAAGGTTCCACACTTGGAGAAGAAGAGAAGAGGAGGAAACCCTAAGCTATTCAAGGCAAAGGTATTGCTAGGGATTTTCATTTTGGTGATCAAGACACCTAGTGGGTGTGATCACATTTAGGATAAGTAACCGTACTATGAAGAGGGGAAAATAGTTAGTGGTTACACCTATCAAGTGCCATTAGGTGATCATCCATTGCATTGCATCTAAAACCTAATGAGCAACCTTGTAAAACCTGTTAAAATATGCCACACACATGCACAAATCAGTGAAACACTTGGTGGTGGCACATAAGATCAAGGGAAACAATGAGAAGCAAGTTCAGCACAAGACAGGAGCTCTGAACCAGTCTGTATGTGAGCACCGAACTATTGGAAGTGGTCTGGTGGTTCAGACTCAGGCAAGGCTCAGACAGAAGAGCATCGGACTAGTGGTCCGATGGTGCGTCAGACCATTAGTCGACCAGTTTTCAGAGTCCGGTGGCTCAGCAGAATAACAAGGCAAGCTCCGGACCAGGACAATTGGTCCGGTGGTCAGCTTCGGACTGGTGGTCCGGAGCACTGGCACTCACTGCATAAATCGACGAAGGACTGGAGAAGCTCCGGACCAGAGGATATGTTCCGGTGGTGAGCTCCGGACTAGGAGTTCGGAGCTTGGGTGCTTAGTGGACTCAGACGTTTGACTGAGGCCAAAGCGTCGGACCAGGGGCTCCGGACTATTGCAAGTTGTCCGGTGGTCAGATGTTTGAATCTCCAACGATCAAATCAGAAGACAGTGGACATGTGGCACTCGCAGAAGCATCGGACTAGGCTCCGGACTAGGCATCGGACCATACCGTCGGACCAGCTGCAATGGTCCGGTGGTCTCCAAAAGTAGTCCGGTGGTCACGTTCTGCAGCTCCAAAAAGGGAAAAACGGTTAGTTTCTTTGAGGAGGCTATATAAGGGTATGTGACTAGTTCTAGGAACTTCTCTTGGACATTTGGCGGTTGCATACTCTTGAGAGCAAACCATACACACTTCCACTCATCACTTAGTTGATTTTGATCATCCTTTTTGAGTGAGTTGTGTGATCAAGTGCATTGCATGAAGTGATTCATCCTAGTGGCACTTGGGAGTTGATACCGCTGCTAGTTTCTTGTTACTCTTGGTGATTGCCTTCACCTAGATGGTTTGGAGCAAGCGGAGTGGATTCGAGAAGCTTGGTGATTGTGCTTTGTCGACCACAAGTGAAAATTGTGAGGGGTTCTTGTGCCTTCCCCGCGGGAGATCGCAAAGATAACTCTAGTGGATTGCGCGTGTCGTTGAGTGCCCTTACCTTGTGTTGGTTGTGAGGCACCTGGTGACGGGTTTGGCGTGTGATGTCAATTAGCTCTTGAACCTCCAAGTAAGTGAGCCGACACAACAAGGACGTAGCTAGTGGGCAAACTAGTGAACCTTGGTGAAAAATCAAGTGTCATCCTTGTGTGATTGATTGGTGTTCTTGGAGATCTCAACTTGATTGGACCAATCCTCTACTCGGTGGTATAATCACCCAACATATCTCTATCATACTTGTTTAATATATTAGGTTGTACCTAGAGGGCAACTAGTCTTGAGTAGGAGTTGAGTGTTTCTAGCCATATTAGGATAGCAATTGTGTTTAGGAAGCTTTGCTTAGCTAGGTTTGCTTTTGCTAGTCGAGCTTCGCCATTTAGTTATCTAACTTGTTGTTGAGTTTTGTTTTAGATTTCAGATTAGGCTATTCACCCCCCCCTCTAGCCTTGGATTAGGACCTTTCAGAACCGCCTGTAGAAATCAAGTATTTCTACAGGCAGTTTTCTTAAGTCAACCGTCTGTAGAAATCGATTTGTACATGCGGTTCGGAACGGTTCAGAACCGTTTTTTTCTATACAGACGTGTGATAACCAAAACTGACTGTGTTTTTGTGGGCGCCAGTAGAAAGCGTTTTTCTACTAGTGCTATTCGGTTGGTGGCTAACACTATTATTCGTAATGGTTGAGATATAAACCACGACATATATTATAGGGCGTCAGCCAAAACCGATGGCGCCACCCGCGAGCCTGCCAAAACGGCCGAAGCTGCCGAGAGTAACCATTAGCTGCGTCGTAACTTACTTTTAGAGCTCCAAATAGGTGGTCTAAAATTAGCTCTAAACTTTAGTCCATCTCACATTAGAGCATTAGACATTAAAAATGAGCTAAAGTGCTCTAAAATTTAGAGAGCTCTAAAGTTTAGAGGTAGAGATTTAAACAGGCCCTAAGACAAATATAATGAATAATGTTCATGATGCCTTATCTCTATGGCTTATATGTGTCGGTGTGTATACTAGCCCAGAGGGGGTGCTCCGCTGCACCGGCTCTTGCTAAACATTTGTTGTAAGTGTTAAAATGAGTTTTTTTTTGTATATACTGGAACAATATATGTAGAATAGCATGGATAACTACTCAAAATTATTGGTATGGTCTAATAACAGTGTAATATAAAGATGTATAGGCATGGTAGAAATATTACAAACTCTTTATTGTCATGATTGATATGAATCACCATACTACACACGCAAACTCTTTATTGTCATGATTGATATGAATCACCATACTACACGCGGTGCGTGTGAATGTGTGATCATTGCTGGTATAAAACAAAAGATTAAAAAATAAATGAGAAAAAGAAGAGAATAAAAAAGCTTAAGCAAATTTAAAATTTAAAATAATAAAAGTTTTTGGGAAGCAAAAACTAAAACAGATTAAAAACATGCCTCTAACCGTTCAATATAAAGTTATACTGACCTGATAGAAAGACTAAATGCTTTTTATTGCTATAATTAATATATATTGTCGCATTGCATGTACTCCGATGCGTAGGATCATATATGTATAAAACAAAAGATTAAAAATATAAATACTATAGGCTCTTTATTGCTTGCTTCGGAACTAAAAATAAAAAAATTAAATATGAAATTTAAAAATTATAATAAAAAACTAAAAAGGAAAAAATAAATATGTCAAATAAAAAACTAAAAATAAATAATAAATAAAATAAAAAAATAAAAAAATAAAAAATGTCAAATCGATGAATAGTTCTAGAGAATCTTAATAAAAAATGTTAAATACTATAGGCTCTCACCTCCAATTTATTGGAGCATGAGGGATAATATCTTATGTATCATCTTTATTACTATGTTTTGTGTGTGCAGAGAATCATGATCATGGTTTGTCATATAGCTAGCGGCTTTGCATAAAAAGTTAAAGAATTAGGACGCTACCTTTTATTATCACCAAAATGATCTTTCTTTTGGAATGGCCAAAGGAAGGGAGAAGATCTTCCCAGCTGAATATTAGTATTTGCTAAGGAAGGCAATATATATGGATGCTTAATTATATGGGCATACTACGGTACTCTTTTTATTTTTTGGAGGTAATACTTCAATTAAATTTGAGCAATTAATTTTTTTTGGACTTTTTAAATCAACAAGTTAATTAGTCTAGAAAAAGAAAAAATATTAAATCCATAAATCATGGGAGATAGATGAGTGGGTACATGCCCTTTCCTTATAGCAAGTTCAATAATAGAGCCACGTGTGTTTGGCTATAAGGTAAGTTATTAGAGTCAAGCTATACAATAAGTTGTCTATTTGACTCTTAAAAAATTCTCTTCCCTATTCCCCCTTGGACTCACTATTTACCTAGACTTCCGTGTCTAGCTTGGTGCTTGCATGAGAGTCAAACTCTCTTCTCTCTCCTCTTCTCTTTCCTCCACATTAGCATTTGTTTGGCTATAAGCCAATTATTGTATTTGCTCTTATTTATTCCTTTGCATATACAAAGCCCTCTGAACATGCAAACCGCAAATCCAATTCAACGAGCGTTCACTCGTTTTGAAAGGAGCGAACGGTGTCTTCACCGCGCGCCGCGATGCAGGTGTCCGACCCACTTCTACGGTTCTGCCACGCTTCTTTCCTATTTTTCCTTTTCTTTATTATATGTGTATGTATGCGCTCACTCTCCTGCCCAATCCTAGTATATGCACCTGCTCTTGTCCACTCCTGCATACGCTCACGCAAACACTTCTTCCTTTGTTTTTGCTTTCATTTTTAATTTAGTTTTTTTTCTTTTATACGATTTTTATTCTTCTATTCTTCTTTTATTTATTTATTTTAGTTCTTTTTGTCGTGTTAGCAAGTTGTATAGAATAAATTATATACATAAGTTTTATATACATAAGTTTTATAGTATAATGTAAGTACATAAGTTGTGTTTGATAACTTTTGTACATAAGTTGTGTTTAATAACTTTTGTGTTTTTAGGCTTTAGTATAAATTATATTATAAGTTAATTGGCAAACGGTATAGAGTAACTTATATACACAAGTTATATAGAATAACTTATATACATAAGTTTTATAGTATAATGTAAGTACATAAGTTGTGTTTGATAACTTTTGTATATAAGTTGTGTTTAATAATTTTTGTGTTTTCAGGCTTTAGTATAAATTATAAGTTAATTGGCAAATGTATAGAGTAACTTATATACACAAGTTAATTATATAGAATAACTTATATACATAAGTTTTATTGTATAATGTAAGTACATAAGTTGTGTTTGATAACTTTTGTACATAAGTTGTGTTTAATAACTTTTATGTTTTTAGGCTTTAGTATAAATTATAAGTTAATTGACAAACTGTATAGAGTAACTTAACAAGTCATATAAAATAACTTATGTACATAAGTTATATTAGATTTTTTTTAAGTTTTGATATAAGTTATAAGTTAATTTGTTCCTTTGTGTTAACGACTTTGTGTTTGCAAGTTTTGACATAAGTTCTAAGTTAATTCGTTTCTTTGTGTTTAATATTTTTTTAAAATAAGTTGTGTACTATAACTTCTGTGTTTTTTCAAGTTTTTCTTATAACTTATATGATATAAGTTAGTGCATATAAATTGAAATTAAAAAATAATATTTAAAATATATGTAGTTGGGGTCTAGTTTTGTACGTCTTATCATGCAGAATACACCGGTGCAGCCGAAATTAAAATTGAATATGTAGTTAAGAAGTTATAGCAATTAGAAATAAATGTTTTCCATTTTTAGGTGACGTCACGTCCAGACGAGTGAGCGGATCCGGGGTGGGCGCATGCAGGAGAGTGGACCCATGCGGCATGCCTTCTGTGGTGGTGCCGGCGGCCATCTAATTTCTAAAAAAGGAAAAAAAATGCTGTCGGAAATTGATCGCTAGTTTCAAATCTAATGATCGTTCGCGAATTAGTCTGCCCGCATGCAAACCCATCAATCAGCGACCACCTGAAAAATCTCTAGCCCACCCATCAACGGCCACCCAAAAATCTCCTGCGGCGTGAAAAGACCACAACCTAACTGATTAATTATTTATCATGAACTTTGGTGATCTAAAATATGTTACATGCATGTTACATAGTTGAGTGTATACATCATGCTAGCACATTAAAACTATGTTAAGTAATTGAGTGTATACATTATGCTAACACATTAAAACTATGCTAAGTAATTGAGAGGATCTTTTAAGAATTGTCACGCCTTAAATATCACGTAAGGAAAATAAATAAATAAATAAATAAATAACACTAGTAGTTGTACACACGTTTGTGTATACCACATTCGAAGAAAACGCACACCTATACATATCATGTTCTAAAAAAACGCATCTCTCTGTATTTTTTTTCAAAAATATTACGTGTATACATATCATGTTCTAAAAAAACGCATCTCTCTATATTTTTTTTCAAAAATATTACGTGTACCATACACACCTCATAGGAGGTACTATGGCAAATCCCTAACTATATATATGGAGCAAAGAAAAAAATAGTGAGCTATAGCGGCGCTATATATAGCTGCCGGAGAGACTCGCTGCTGTAAATCGCTGCTATAACCCGTTAAGTTGCATAGCTTTAGCCTTCAGATAGCGGCGCTATTCCAGATTGTGCCAACATACCATATTATTGACAATTTAATTAGTTATTTCATACTTATTTGCTACTAATTTAATATTTTGGACACTAGAGTTTCATGAACCATGTTTTAATGTTATTTTGGTAATGTTATCTAGACTTGTGGATCTTTAAAAATATATTTTTGTTCATCAAATTTTATATTTGCCATGTTTTTGCATTAATTTATTGAGTTTTTCATGCTTTTTTAATAAAAATGCTATCTCTCATAGTGCCGCTATAGCTTAATAGCTGCCGAAAAAAGTGTCGTTATTTTCAATAGCCCGCTATTTTAAACTTTGATATGAAGTGAGGCTGTCTATTATACAACTGTGTGTTTTTACCACAAACCAACAGATGTGTTGAATTAGTCTAGAGAATCAGTTCATGGCTTTCCAGAGCTGCGCAGCTGCCTTGTCGCATTCTGTACCTGTTGGTCTGTACCCGAGCAGTGGCGGCTGATTGTTGGAGATCATTTTTTTTTTTCTTTTAAATGTGGAAAGGGCAGGTTGAGCGTCTGAATCATGAGGCAAGGTTGTGTCTGAAAATTTGCTTCCTCTAGACCTATTGGCACACCGTACGTGCAGAGAAGAGAGCTGCGCAGCTGCTCACACATCTATCACACGTACTGTGAAGATCTTGACTTCAATCGATGGTGATCCCTTGAAGATGAAGTACTGTCTGATAGCCACAGGAACACAGCTTCTGTGAAACTCTCAACAGATGAGCTTGTGCCATCACGGCAGTACAAGTACCATTGAATTCACTGAATCTTTTTATATGTGTACGTCCCTCGCTAAAAGCCTGCCTTCTTGAAAAGCTTGGAGAGACAGGACAATTTGTGCGTGCAAGTTTCTCATCCACATACTGTCGTCAGGTGTCAGTACGTGCTGTTATGGACTATGGTCAGATAGATGGTCCTGATAACAAGGGTAACCATGCATATATACTGAAGATTAGATGCTTAGAAATAAATCAAAAGACACGAAGAAGAAATATCCTCAATGGGATCGTTCACAGCCACACAGGTGCTATATAGCTAGAGTGCTGGTGCTGGTGATAGGTAGGTCAACGTCAAGCCGTACATTAGATACTGCTAATGATAAAACAAAGACAAGGATCCAGCTAGCCCTCCAGCAATAATGCATTGCATTGCATACACAGGTTAAACTAGTTTACCATACATAAACTTCTACTCAACCTTGAAAATATGTTATTATATATGTATGACTAGAAACATTATTTTTTTAATGGGATCAACCCCTTTTCGTTTATGTGCAGAAATGAAGGATATAGGAAGACGACGGCAAAGAGAAGCACGCGTCGGTGTCGATATTTGGGAGTATTCTCTCTAGTTCGGTAGAGGAAACAACAATGAGATAGTCACAGGCGGACGGCTAGTATGGCAGCTACAGTTGCTCTGCTCGTCCTGTCATGTGCAAGTGTGCAAGTGCAAAGCAAGAAAACCCGGTCCCCTGTGGTCCATCTACTATTGCACAATGGCTATCATTTGAAGCAACAAATTAGTAGTAGTGTCAAGCAAGGCTAGCCAAAAGGATGAAAGAGATGGCGCAAATGATTTCTTCAGACTAGCTGCTAAGAATGCCTGTCATCCGAACAGAGTAGCTAGCGCTCTTTCGTGTTACGACAAGCTAATGGGACAACAGGTTTAATTTAATTTGTTACAGAGCCGAGAGCCCAGGAACTTGATGGTAGAGAAAACTAATTAGAAAGAAAGCCCGAGAGGAATCAGCAAGCGACTGACATATTCTGTTGTTCTGTACTCCAATTCAAGTGACCGAGAGGTTTAATTTTTACTATAATTCAAGCATATAATATTTAGACCACTGTAAAATTTTCACCATAATTAGACCACAAAAAATGTAGTTATAAATTATTTCAATTAATTACAGAAAAGATCTACTCACGTGGAGTTCAAAAAAAATGATTTTTCATTTTATGATTTTTCTATAATTTATTATGATTTTTTAAAGATTTAACCAAAATAAAAAAATAAAAAGAAAACATGTCTTTAAAATCACTTATAACCAGGCCAGAGAGGTAAAACACACAGTTTCAAAAGTTGAGAGAGGTATTTTTCTCAGTGTTGAAGTCAAGGGAGAAAAAACGGACTTTCCTAAAAAAAAAGTTGATGAGTAAAAATAGATTTTTTTTTCCAATTTGGAATAAAATAAATCACCTAGTGAACCCATTTGAGACAATACCGGCCCATCTAGAATGTTATGGGCTGTCTGTCTGATTTGGGGATCTCCTGCAGCCCAAGATGCCAAGACTTGGGAAAATGTCAGTTTAACCTAGTTTACCTTCCCTAAAAAACTAGCTTTACCTTCGCCGGGTATATTTCACTACGTAGTTCTATAATCAACTCAAATTCAAATTTTAGAAGCACAACCTGTTCAGAGTAACTATAATCTGGTAAAGTTCAAAATACAAGCAAGAATATATATGATACCTGCTGCTATATATAGAAGAAAAAAAATCTAATTTACCTCTCTTAACTATCGGGCTCGTCCGATTTTCTTCTCTAAACTATAAAACCAGTCTTTTAACCTCCCTTTACTTTTAAAATCATTTTTCTTTCTTTAACCTCCCTTAACTTTTAAAATCGTTTGTTTTTTTGCACCTTATGTGGTTTTGCTAATGTGACGCCAAACATAGGGGATAAAGAGGATTATAAATGTTTTTTTAAAAAATATATAAAAACATACAAAAATGTTTACAAGGAAATTACAAATGTTGTATATCTAGATCATTACGTTGAAAGTTAGAATTTCCTTGATAAAGTATATCTTCGTTTCATTGGAATGGTCTTGTTTTGATTTTCATGTGCTCCCAATCAACTTTCAGCCCGATTCTAGAGGAACAAATCCTGGACCGAGCTGAGAATACTCCAAATTGGCTAGCCAAAATTTCCCCTGCGAGTTTTTTGCATGGAAAAAAAATAATTCAATAAAAATCCTAAAATCTAGTTTAATCTTAGAAAAATCATAGAAAATGAGTGTTACCTAAATAAATTATGAAACTAGTCTTAGAATATTTTTTTTCTAAAAACATGCTCTATCTTATGGTGCCTAGCCTGAAATTATTTGATCATGATGGACTCATTTTGGTACTGATTTATCAGTAGAAGCTCTTTGACTATGTAGAAGCACGACTGGAGTGTCGTTAGGACTGCATATGACATGAACCATAATATAGAAGAACCTATGGAGACATGATCACCTATAGAGATCACAAAGCAGAATTTTTTAGAGACAGTGACGAGATTAGAAAGTATGCCACTCAAGAAAAAAAAATAGTCCGCTATTTTTGCTGCTATAGCCCGAAATAGCTTGAAAAAAAATTATGCCGTTATTTACATTCATGCACAATTTTGCCGCTATTTTGCCGCTAAAGTCCGCTAATTACGGTTTATAAAACGCTAAACACCTTGGCCTTAGCTCGCTATTTAAAACATTGATGCCACTTCTTAGAGAAACTCTAATATGAGTCCACAAATCAGAGCCATATTGTTGATTTTAGGGCTTCCCCTCATTTCTGAGGGTCGGGCCTCTTACATTTGCTCTAGTAGAAGCCCTCAAATGCTTTTTGATAGAGGACAACACTGACACAAGGGACCCACTCATCATTCTTTTGTACCCATTCTCAATCTTGTCGGCACCAAGAAGGGAAGCTCCTTGGCTCCTTCCTGACACATCATTGTCACATTTAGATGGAAAGCAGGATTTTCTCGGGCGACCACACCCGAGGCGCCGCTTCGCCACTCCCGGCTCCCTCGTCACGCTCTCATGTGGTGCATGCATAGCTCACACGCCGCTCCACACCTTTGGCCCTATTTCCTCATCGTGCTCCCATAGGAGCATGCTCCGCTCGCGTGTCGCTCCATATCTGACCTCTCCTTGCTCCCGGATGGAGCCCCCAAGCCGATGGCGCCATGCCCATGCGCCTCAAGATGTGGTTGTCCAGGGCACATGTGGAGAAGCTCATGGTGCTCTGGGGCTTGGCTGTGGGTGATGCGCATGCTATCGCCAAAGCCATGGGGCACCCGCCGCCTAGCGCATAGGATACAGTGCTATATAGTGTTTATAATCTTGTTGAATTTGTCATATCACATGATTATATGTTTAGTTGTTTTATATATCGTAGTATTGTATATATAAAATTTCATGGTTGTGGAAGTCTGTAATTTAGAGAAACTTTTTATTTATTTTTTATAAAGACTGAGGTACATAAAATATTTATCTTTCCTAATATCATATATGGGTAGGTTGAATTCAAAATTAGGAGGTCATTTTGCATTATCTTTTATAATGACAAAGGTGTGTAACTTATAAAAGGATTAGCGACATTTTATTTATCTTTGTATGGTGGTAATGTAGATTCAAAGTTACATGGTTATTTGAAATTATCTTTCATAACAGTTTAAAATGGTAATTTAGATGCAATGTTGTGAAGTTATTTGGAATTTTTTTTATAATGGCAAAGTTGCATAATTTAGATGTGTTATTTGAATCATCTTCCATAATGACATATGTTGGTAATTTATATACAAATTTAGGGGGTTATACTGAATTATCTTGCATAATGACTGAGGTGGATAATTTAGATGCAAAATTAGGAGTTACTTCATGTATTTGTTTTTTCATAACGACAGTGGTGGGTATTTTTTTATTCTAAATTATAGATCTAGCTAATGGTTGTTATCATTGATGATGATTTGAGTCTACTAAATTAAAGGCTTAATGTTTATGATTATCGTGAGGATTTATTGATTATTTTTTCTGACACGTTTGGTAGGAATTAACGTCGGGGGTTAGTAATAGTAACAAATGATACTACATGTTCACTGAGTATTGGAGTTATGGTAGTGCTAAAATTATTAATTGAAACTTGCGTGTTAATTTTATGAGACATGTTACAGAAAAAGATGAATTCTAAAATATTCAAAAAGAACTAAAAAATCTTGCCATCAATACGATTTATACTTTAAAAATCATTAATAATAATAGTCAAAAAAATCATTTTGATGTCTTAAAAATTACCCACCATGTTTAAAATAAAAGTAAAGTGCACTAGTGGTCCTTAAACTTGTGCTCCTGTGTCATCCGGTCCCTAAACTCATAAATCGACCGTTTAGATCCTTAAACTTGTTCATATGTGTCATTCCAGTCCTTAAACTTATTCGGTTGTGTCATCTCGGTCCTTAAACATGCAAATTGACCGTTTAAGTCTTTAAACTTGTTCAACTGTGTCATTCTGCTCCCTAAACTTGTTCAGCTGTGTCATCTTGGTCCAAATAGAATGATACAAAAACTACATATCAAAAAATAATTCATAACTTTTTCATATGAACTCGAATGAAGACAAACTTTATATCAAAATTGTAGCTCTCGACGTGATCTATAACTTTGTAGTTGAAAAGTTTTTAAAATAAAACTGTTTAGGCTCCCAAAATATTAGTGTATGTTTATAGATTTTAAAATTTAAAATCTAAAATTAAGTTTTCGCACACTATAAATGATTTCAAATAGAAAATTTTTTAACTATAAAGTTGTAGATCACGTCGAGAGCTACAAATTTGATATAGAGTTTGTCTTCATTCGAGTTCATATGAAAAAGTAATAAATTATTTTTTGATATCTGATTTTTGGATCGTTCTGTTTGGACTAAAATGACACAGCTGAACAAGTTTAGGGATCGATATGACACAGATGAACAAGTTTAATGACCTAAATGGTTGATTTGCAAGTTTAGGGACCGGAATGACACAACTGGACAAGTTTGAGGACCTAAACGATCGATTTATGAGTTTAGGGACCAGGATGACACATGACCGCAAGTTTAGGGATGACACAGAGATAACACCGCCATTGATCCTTCTTATATCTTATTTCAAGCTCAACCGTCGATTCCTTAGCTCGAACTAGAGCAAAGCCTGGATCTCACCCAGGAGAAGCCTATGATCTAAAATATATAAGTAGATAACGTTTTGAACAAGAAGTTTGGTCTGTAACTAAGTTACTCTCTGCTGTCCTGTCCAAATCAAATCAAGACGTTATCCAGTGGTTTCAGAATGACGGGGAGACCAAACTTGGGTTTGAGAGTGAAGAGATCCACGGGCGCGTGCACATAGTCAGGGAGAGAGCGAAGGAGAACCTCTGGAGCATCAGGGCCAGCGTCGACTTGGCTTCCAGCATTGCAAAGTTCTGTCCGATGCAAGACCTTGGCCCCATCGAAAACGCGAGCAGGCCGTGCGGAACTTTGGCTGCTCCCGTGATCCCATTCTCGAATCGCATCGGATTGAACTCGTCTGCGTCGTCGCCCCATGCCTCCTTGTCTCGTTGCATGATTGGGATAGGTATCACAATTGCTATGCCTTTGGGCAGTTTTATTGACCCCACGGTCATATCGGCCAGGGTCTTCCTTTGCATGAAGAGAGCAGGCGGGTAGAGCCTCAAGGTCTCGAACAACACCATTGTCATCTGCAGCAACAAATCAAATATATATAGTCACCTCTATTTACGATAATTTTATATACTAATTTAACGATAAAGCTAGTTTCTTCTTGCCTCTTTCAGTTTGTTGAGCGCATTTGGGTTAGGAGCTTCCCTCCCAAATTCCCTCAGGACCTCCTTCCGGAGCCTTTCTTGCCATTCAGGGTATATGCTGAGCAAATACACTGACCATGTGAGGAGAAGGACTGTAGTTTCATGACCGGCGAAGAAGAAGAACTTGCACTCATGTATGATCTCCTCCATGTTCAAGCTGAGGCGGTCCACCGTCTGCTTCCTTCCCTTCTTGGTTTCAGTGCAAGAGTCAAGCATGACACCCAGCATATCATCTCCGTATTCGCCGCCACTCGCTAACCGTGGCTGTATGATTTGTCTGAGTAAGCTGTCGAGCTTCCTTTCAAGCACCCATTTCCGCCGATTCGCTTCGGTTGGGAGATACCTGATGAATGAATGAGTTGAGAAAAATAACACACAAGGATAACGGGAATTGTTTCAAGAAATGAACTGATTGATTTTCATACGGAAAGTACTGTTGGAATATAATGCGAGATATTTTACTTGAATCCTGGTATGGGCACGTCAAGGAAAGTAGCCATGGTGATCCCCAGCAGCTCGGTTTGTGCCTGGAAGACTTGTTTACCTAATTCAATACTGCTTCCAAAGATGACATAGGCAATGTTGTCAACAGTTAGATCGTTCAAACGTTTGTAGATATCCACTCTCGTTTCTCCGTTCTCGTTTCGGGATGCTTCAGCTTCCAACTCTGTCGCCGTGTTCTCGGCAAAACCCAGCATTGTTTTTGTCAGAATCTGTAATGAACACAGCATTGTAAGGAACGAGCGTCTTTTTAACGCGACAGAGCTAGGGAGGCATTACCTTAAGCTTATCAATGGTGAAAACAGGGTTGATTACCCTGCGATGGCGCACCCAATCAGCGCCGTCCACTAATGCGAGTCCATTGCCAACCAAAGCCAACAAAGTAGGGTGCGCATCGTTCATCACGAAATGCCCAGACTTGTTTGAAAGGATTTGCCGTGCCAATTCATAGTCAAAAATGCAAATTCGGGCCTGTGCCCCGTACCAGTACAGAAATGGTCCTCCTGCGATGCGAGGCATTCATATAGTCACTTGATTTGTATGCCAAAAGGTTTTAGTGCATACTAGTACACCCGTTCAGCAAATAACACAAAATTCTACTAGTATTTTGAAATACTTTGATTAAACTTAATTAAACTTTGTTTAAATACTTTTATTAATAAAGACAGAACTAAGGTTACATCATTTTCAAGACACAGTTAGCTAGTACTTCCTAGCAAGCTATTGTCTTGTGTGATATAATTAAGTACTTTGAAAATACATCATTTTTAGGACAGAGATAGCTAGTAAGTACGACTACTTCCTAGCATGCTACTGTGTGATAGACCTCTGGCTTTACGTCTCAGAATTGTTATCAACAATAAGTCTCCCTATATATTCATATTTTCTTGTGTTTTCTTCTCTAAATTTTTTTTGTCAATTATCTCAAAAGAAGATTTGTGACTTTCATTGCTGCTCCTTTTGTCTTTTTTATTTCACTGCATGTGGTTGTTTATCTAATTTTTCTAATAACAAAATAAAAGATTCCAGCATCTACCATCGGATGATCGCACATGTTCGCTTGATCGTTTTGGTGGTTGATAAACCGACCGATGTTGTTTCTGGTTGTTTTATTGTGAGTGATAAGTCGGCTGATAAGCCAAACACTTGTGATGGCGTAAGGCCTCCATAGGAGGCGCACGAAGACATAATCCCACAGCCGCGTGGTGGCGACTACGAGCAGAGCAGTGAGGAGGAGGAGGAAGGGCACAGAGAAGGCCATGGAGCGGACTGATCCTGATTCAGGAAAGATGTGTGATAGTACCTATAACGGACCCGGTGTTGTATTTATCGAGATGATTGGAGCAGCAAGCGCTAGTAAATTTTTTTTTTTGGTAAAAGACAGTACTTTAAAAGAAATGGGAGTCTCGTTCCTAAAGGACTGAAATCAAATAATCTAAATTTTGCCTCAATAAATTGATTTCTAGAATTATTTTAAATTATAATTTAAGTTCGATCGAATATATAGAAAAAAATGTGTTTATAAGATTGAAATAGTATCACTAAATACACCATAAACTATATTTTTCATGAAGTGCTTGGTGTACAAATATTTATAAGCAAGACTTATATCCTTTTTGAGTTTCTCTGATTCTCTGTAACCGTATCAATAATCAAAGCTAATGTATCTATAAAAATATTTTTGGTTGGCAATTGTCAAAAATAAAGTAATTTCTGGTGAGCCAAATGGCCTAGCACATAACTCTAGCCCCGGCCTATAAAAGAGTATTTTATTTCCATCCTCCACTTTAACCAAGTATCAAATAAATAAATGTTCGATATTGGTTGATGGAAACCACAAAATTATACGCATGACACGCCATAGAAATTTGGCATAATGATGACAACGAAAAAGAGATGTTTCATGGTTCATGTTTGCTAAATAATTAACAAAATTTAATACCATTCCACCTCCTCTTTGGCCCATTTAAGTTATTCTTAGTTATAGAATGATCTTTTTTTTTAAGTAGCATAAGAAAATCTTACTTTTTCCGGACTTCTCCTATGAAGCATAAGAAAAATTGTGGTGAATAGCTTCTGTGCTTAGCAGTCTGGCAAAGAAACGATTGTAAGTGACTGTTTTATCATCTTATTAATGCTATCTTTCTTCGATACATGTACTTCATTCTTCACTAAAGTTATTTTCTCGTACATTCTATGATTTAAAATATTCTTTTCGTTCTAAATTATAAATCATGTTGATTTTTATAACATGCGTAGTTTTTATTATGTTTCTAGAAAAAATGTATCAAAAGATTATATAGAGAAGTCAAAATGACCTATAATTTAAAAAAGGAGTAAAAGATAAGCTAAAAATAGTCTAACTGATTTTTAAGACATGGGTTGCATGGACAGCAGCACAACTACTCCGTACAAAGCAAAACATGCAGTCGACACGTTGAGAACTCGAGAATATGTGGAGTTGTGGTGCATGCCAATGCCATCGCCATCTGGTGCTTCCGTGGAGAAATTATTTGCGTGTGATGTGATAACTGACAACGGTGGGTTAGCATGCAATGTGTTCTGTTGTGTTAGTTGTATTGTGTAGCAGTACCACTTTATATCAAATTGTGATGCAAACTGAACATGGAGAACCGAAAACATCCCTCCGTTCCTGAAAGACATTTTTTTTGTGTGTCAGTTGTCGTATTATGTACTAGTACAACTTTATTTCAAATTATGATGCAACCCGAACATGGAGAACCGAATTTTTTAAAAAAATATTAAAAGTTGGTGTATCAAATTAGTATCATTAGATTTATCATAGAACATATTTTCACATGGTGCTTATTTTTAATCATAGATGTTGTTATATCTATAAAGTTAGTCAAAATTTAGAAAGTTTGACTGATACGGATTTTAAGAATTGATTTTTTTCAAAGACGGAGGGAGTATTTATTATAGTGACCTCTGAATCTAAAGCCACCCCCCCCCCCCCCCCCCCCCCAAATAAAAGATCTGCTGAGGCAGCTAGATCTAGGATCGTCTCCAAAAATACAGGCAACAAAATAAATAATCTCACATGAAGAAACCATGATCTCAAAGAGTTCTAATCATAAGAAAAGTTTATGCTATATAAAAATAGTTACACTAAATTTGTATTTAAAATTATTTTATACGTACATTGCAAGTGAAAATTACCATTCAAAATGAAATGCGTACTTAATACTAAAATCACGTCTTATCTTTTGAGACGGATGGAGAGTACAATCCTCGTCCGATCCTAGCCAAACAAAATGAAAATAAGTACGGAGTAGACGATATCAAAGATAACTGCCGCAAGGACACGCAGCATCGCATTTGCATAATGATGATACAATCGGAACACTGCCGTGCACGACACGGGTTTCATGGTGGGCTGAAGCGACAACATGCTATCTCATAGCATCTCTAAAAGACTAGCTAAATTCTTCTTTAAAATTAAATTTGACTATTGCTAAAGAAAAAACGTCTCCATCAGACTATCTAAATGACTCTAAATTTAGTGATTCTCTATCCCACCTAATTCGTTCTCTACTTTTAGATACACTACCTCACTAGTTATCTAACTTTTAGTTTTACGGAGTCTGTTGGAGTACTCTCATATTATTTATTTTAGAGAGCAACAAAATTACTAAATTTAGCTGATCAGTTTAGCTAATCTTTTAGAGATACTCTAATATGCTACCCTATGCCCTACTACTATGCAACGTCTCTTCTTCACTCATGCGGTCTGTAGGCCTCAGGAGGCCGGGGTGGGAAAGCTGTGCCATGCCATGGAATTCTTATACATACATTGCTCCAGCTCCCTACGTCACCTTAATTTTATTTCAGCCGTTCGATCTTCCATCGTGCCACTGATATCGCGTGGAGCGGATTTCGCTAGCATCCGCTTCTGGTGCTTCCTAAGTTCCCGTTGAAAGGTCTAAGAATGGCTAGAGGGGGGATGAATAGCCTAATTAAATTTTTTACAATAACAGTTAACAAATTTGTTATAATAAAACACGGCGATAGACAAGTTTGCTCTAGCACTATAAGGGTCGGCAAACCTCCTATATCAAGTCTAGTTACTAGCAAGATATATCCTATGTCACACACAAGGGCTAGACAACTAGATCTACTAAGCTAAGCTACAAACTCTACTTTGCAAGAATGAAGGAAAGTAATACAAAGCTAGAGATAGAAGGGTTATAACATCACGAAGGGATGAACCAATAGATAACCAATCAATCACAATATGAATCCTCAGTAGAGACAAGTTGACACAATGATTTTTTACCGAGGTTCAGTTGTTTGCCAACAAGCTAGTCCTCGTTGTAGCGATACACCCACTTGGAGGTTCACGCGCTAATTGGCAATCAAAGCCAAACCCGTTCAAGGGTGCCGCACAACCAACACAAGATGGGGATCCCCGAGCTACGAGCAATCCACTAGAGATACCTTTCGCGAACTCCCGCGGGGTAGGTTCAAGAACCCCTCACAATCCACCGATCGAAGTTGGAGACAATCACCTTCCTCCGTTCAACGATCCTCATCGCACCAAGCCGTCTAGGAGATGGCAATCTCCAAGAATAACAAGAGCTCCGCGATGACGACGATCACCAAGTGCCACTAGTATGCAATCAAAGAACAATGCACTTGGATTCACTCTATCTCTCTAGAATATGTCAAATATGTTTAGAGGATGAGTGGTGGAAGCTTCTTAAGCAAGCACAAATGTGTGAGTGAGTAGAATGTGCAAGAGATGCCCCCAAAGGGCCGGCCATATCACCTTATATAGCCCACACTCAACACTAGCCGTTTTGCCCCTGAAAAAACGCTTTCTGCGCCCACTCCGGACGCACTTTTCACTGGGGGTCCGGACCATCAACAGCGTCCGGACCCTCCTCTAGCCGAGAGCCAACAGCTCTGTTCCAGCCTCCGATCGCAGGGTCCGGACGCACCCAAGGTGCAGTTCGGACCATCACACATGCGTCCGGTCGAGCCTCCGTTTGAACTTGCTTCTTCCCCGCGCACTGCAGCGCGCCACGTGGATCCAGACGCACGCAACAGTGCGGTCCGGTCCCTGCAACAGTAGCGTTCGGACGCCACGCAGGGAGCACTCCAGAGAGCGCTTACCTCCGGACGCGCGTCCGGTTCCTTCAACCGGACCAACAACAGCGTCCGGTCCATTCACCAGGGCGTTTACAGAGAGCTCCAAACTCCGGACGCAGCATCCGGAGCTGAGCGTCCGGACCATAGAATGCGTCCGGACCTCCGTCCACAGCAGAGCCGACCTAGGGTGTGTGTCCGGACACACCCAAACCCTAGCGTCCGGACCTCAGTCCGAAGCTCTTTTGAGCTACCCAACACTTCTCCAACTTCCCCAAGCTTCCAAGAACCAACACTAAGTGATCTCAACACTTGTGCACGTGTGTTAGCTTTTAGTTCACAATTATCTTGGATTAAGTTGGTTGTTCTCACTAGTTCAATTGATTTTGATGCAATGCATATGAACCTAGTGGCACATGATAACCGTAATCAAACTTAAGAGCTCCCTCCTTGATAGTATGGCTATCTATCCTAAATGTGATCACATCCTCTATGATGTCTTGATCACCAAACCGAAAATGGTCCTAGCTTTCACCTTTGCCTTCAACCATTTTCCTTTCCACCACCATGCTAGAGCTTGTGCCATCCACACTTGATTCACCTTGCTCCATCATATGGTATGTACCAACCTATCTTATGATTCACACTTAGAGATCAAGGTTAGTACTTAGGTGGGTTTCATCAATTACTCAAAACCAAAACACATGGGGACTCTCACATGTCGTCTTTTTTGGCTTCTCTCGTGCTTCTTCATCTTCTCTTCCGAATCAGCAGAAAAAAAAATATATATGTAACCCCATCTTCAACTTCATGGTGCTTCTCCTCTTCCACGTACTCCTCTCTCTCCTTTTTCCAACTCTCTCCCGACTCAGGTGGAGCGACGGCACCCCAGCACGCGGCACAATGCCGCGCGAGCGCCCCATCGGTCGACGTACCCAGCCATGGAGCGGCGCGGCTAGGGCACTGCCGGTGGCTGCCGCCGCCGCTTCCCCTTCGCTGCCTCCCCAAACCCTAGCTCCGCCTAATCTTTTCTCTTTGTATGTACAGACGCACATACGTATGTGTGATGTAAGTGTGAAATGTGTGGGTTGTGTCTAAATATCATATGTCTTTGAATAGATTCTCTAGTGTTTATATTCACATGTGCCATCCGTCAAAATATCATCGAAAGCTGAAAGTGACAATTTTGTTTTCAATGAGTGAGTAGAACTACTTTCCTTCGTTAAGAAACTATATTTTGCCAATTAGACAGTAAAAAGCTTTTTAATTCAACCTAGTTGTCCAAGCAAGAGTTTGCAAACTCAGGTGACTCAGCTCTGAATAGAAAGTTTTATGTAGCATTATATACACATAATATGGGCATAAATCCCAGAAAGTTAACCCTTTTCAACAAGTTTTGGTTCTTTAGGGGTACTGTTTGCCGGATGAAACTAAGCCCTGAATACTATCATCGGCCATATGCATATGTAGACATAAAAACTTCAACTAGTAGGCTACACATATACAACCATTTGATATCAATCATACATCCAGTGGCCTCAGAACTATGGGAAGACCGAACTTAGGCTGAAGTGTGATATGATCTGCGGGTGCATGCACATAACTTGAGGAAAGTGCGAAGGAGAATTTCCTAAGGATCATGGCCATTACTGGCTTTGCTTCTAACATTGCGAAGTTCTGACCGATGCATGATCTTGGTCCTATTGAGAATGAAAAAATAGCTTGTGGGGTCTTTGCTACATTGGTAGTCCCATTCTCAAACCTCAATGGGTCAAAATCATTAGCATTGTCATCCCAAACCTCTTTGTCTCGGTGGAGAAATTGAATAGGTATGGCAATTCCATTGCCTTTAGGTATGCTGAGGCTTCCCAAACTTATATCAGAGATGGGCTTTCTTAGCATGTGCATAACAGGACCATAGAGTCTCGGTGTCTCAAGGAGCACCATCGTCATCTACAATGTCAATCTTGAATGTTAGCAACAGCTAAAGACTATGGTCATATGCCACATTAGTCTAGTGATGAATACATTAAGATTATAGGGAATCCATGTGAGGTCTGTTGTCAATACATATTTTAGTTTTTTAAGCATGTCTGTAGTAGGATTTTCCTTTCTACATTCTCTCAAGACCTCCTCCCTTAGCCGTTTGAAGGCCCTATAGTGGTTTTGGTAATAGATGAAACCCAGCTACTAACCACTACTCTAGTGATGAGTTAGGTTAGTACACCAAGTATGGAGCAAGATAGGTGGCAAGAGGGAACAAAATCCACAAGATCATGGAGATCAAGATATGCTCATGCTTGGACAAAGGTGAAAGAAAGGAACCCGAAAAGATCAAGGCAAAGGTATACTTGATAGTGCTTTTCATTTTGGTGATCGAGACACTTAGTGAGTGTGATCATATTTAGGATACACAACCATACTATTAAGAGGGGAAATGTGTATGTGATTATGGTTGTCGAGCCCACTAGGTGTTATCTATCATGCATGTGCATTTAGGACCCATTGAGCTAACCCTTGCAAATTGCTAAGTAAAAATATGCTAAATACATGCACTAAGGAAGTACACTTGGTGTTTAGATCCTTGGAGCAAGGGTGCAGAAGATAGAGATGAGAAGGGTCTCTTAAACTAGCACCAGATGCGGTGGCCAAAGGCTAACTCAGCCTGTGCACAGTTAAGTGCACCGAACGCCCGGTAAGTCCAGTGATGGATCACTGGATGCCTCCGGTGAGTCTGGGAGCTCTCTGGAACCTCTCTGGATCACCACTGAACGTTGGCACCAGACGCGAGGCACAAAACTGCAGTGAGTCCGGTGCTAAGGAGATGAAGTGCTTAAATACAAGCACTGAACGCTCAGTGAGTCCGGTGAGTAGTCATCAGACGTGTCTGGTGTGGAAATAACTCTCTGGACCTCTCTGGAATTGCATTGGACTCTAGATGAGGGTGATTCCGGTGTGGGCATCGGACGAGTCCAGTGCTTTTCACAAGTTGCAAGTACACGATGAACAGTGTGTGCGGGAAGTAACTTTTTCAAACGGCTAGTACACGTGGAACCTGATGGTGCACCGGACGTAGGCACTGGTGTATCCGATGCAACATGAAGGTGTGTCTGGTGACCTCGAGTTTGGGGTAATGGCTCTATTGTTTGAGGGATGCTATAAATATGTGTTTGGCCGACTTAGGGGGCTCTCTCTTGCACATTTCATTCACCTGACATCCTCTAGAGCTGAGAACACTCCCTTCACTCATCTCCATGTTTGATTAGTGAAGATCAAAGTGAGATTGAGTGATCCAAGTGCATTTTGCTTGAGAGCTTGCATCTAGTGGCACTTGGGAGTCATTTTCGTTGCGGATTTCTTGTTACTCTTGGTGATTGTTGTCACCTAGACGATTTGGAGCAACGGAGGTGGATTGGCAAGTATTGGTGATTGTTCTTGTCCATCACCAAGTGATTGTAAGGGGTTCTTGTGCCTTCCCCATGGGAGATCACAAAGGAAACTCTAGTTGATTGCTCATAGCTTGTGGATCATCATCTTGTGTTGGTTGTGCGACACCCAGAGACGGGTTAGGCGTGTGATGCCTATTAGCGTGTGAACCTCCAAGTGAGTGTATCACTACAACGAGGAGTAGCTTGCCGACAAGCAAGTGAACCTCGGTAAAAAATCTTGTGTCATCTCTATTACTGAGTTTATCTTGTATTGTGATTGGTTTTCTCTTGGACTATCTTATTGGCTCATCTATCTACTCACCGGTATAACCTCCCCAATCCCTCTCTAGCATTACTTTATTACATTCTTGCTGGTAGTATATTTGCTTGTCTTGTGTAGCTTTCCTATTCTAGCATTTGTGTAGAATTAGACATTGTGTAGCTTAGTTTGATATTAGGTTAGCATCGTATTGGCTAGGTGGCTTGCATCCCCACTTAGGCTAATGCAAAATTCTCTTCACCATTTAATTATATAATTTGTTGTTGAGATTAGCTTGTAGATTTATATTTAGGCTATTCACCCCCCTCCAGCCATCAATCGGACCTTTCAAGTGCTATTAGAGCTGATACACATTTGATTTGAGGCTTAACATCCAATGTTGTGAAGATGGCACATATCAACGACACGAAGAAGCCACCTCACTTCGATGGCACCAACTATGGCTATTGGAAGGTCAAGATGACCGCACACATCAAATCAATTAGCTGGAAGGTGTGGCTAGTAGTGGAGAAGTTTGAAGTTGTGGATGTGGACAACCCCACAAATGTCGAAGAAGAGAAGCTTCAATTCAATGATATTGCTCTTAGTGCTATTCATGAGGCTCTTGATAAGAGGGTGTTTGAGCAAATCAAGAATTTGGAGAATGCTCATGAGGCTTGAAAGAAGCTTGAAGAATCGTATGAGGGCACATAAGCCATCAAGGGCTATATTATCAAGGAGAAGTTTGCTAGCTTCAAGATGAAGGATGATGAGAATGTGCCAGACAAGTTCCATCGTCTCTAAGTGTTAGTCAATGATCTCATAGCTCTAGGTGAGAAGGTGGAGGACAAGGATTTCTCTCATAAGTTCTTGAGATGTCTTCCTCCCTAGTTTGACATGCTAGTCACCTTACTTGTGAGAGGTGGATTGGATACCATGACACCTAACCAAGTATTGGGTGGTGTGATGACGGATGACACCTACCGGGAGAACAGTGAGGAGGAAGAGAAGGATGAGAAGAAGAAGAAAAAGAAGAGTGTGGCATTCAAATCCACATCATCACACAAGAGTAAGGGCAAGGCAAAGATTGAAGAATCAAGTGATAGTGAAGACCCCAATGCTAGTGGTGATGATGATGAGGAGATGGATCTCTTTGTGAAGCGCTTTGGCAAGTTCATGAAGAAGGGCTATAGAGAAAGAAGGAAGAAGACCTCCTCCAAGAGCTTTGATGAACCAAGAAAATTCTTCAAGTGTGGAAGTAAAGATCATATCATTGCTCAATGTCCTTACCATAGTGACAATGATGATGATCATCACAAGAAGAGAGGCAAGAAGGAGAAGAAGCCATCTATTGACAACAACAAGAAGAAGTGTTATTCTCACATTGTGACTTGGGATAGTGATGCTTCTTCAAGTGAAGATGAGAGTGATCATGAGAATAATACATCAAGCAAGAAGAAGGATCTTGCAAGCATTGCTAATAAGGATAATCCTTCCCTCTTCGACACTCCATCATCATGCTTCATGGCTAAGGCCACTAAGGTATCATCTCATGATGAGAGTGAGAGTGAGTGATAGTGATGATGAGGAGCCTCCAAGGAGGAACTCATGGACATGATAGAACAAGCTCAAACTTACATTGAGAAGAAGAGGAAGGAGTGTAAGGAGTTGCGCAAGAGCAATGAAACTCTTGAGGAAACCCTTGATGAGGTCATAGCTACTCATGAGAGGCTAGTGGAAGCCCATGACAAGCTAGAAAGGACACACTTTAAGCTTGAGAAAGCTCATTCCCTACTCTTGATCAAAGTAAGAAGGATATTATCCTAACATGTGACATGGGTATTACTTGTGATATCATTGATGAATCATTTTATACTCCTAGCATTGTTGCTCCCACTAACCCCTCTTGTAGCACTTTCACTTCTACTTCATCTACTAGTGATGGTTTCACTTGTGATGCCTCACTAATGGCTGAAAATGAAACCCTCAAGAAGGAGGTTACAAAGTCCAATCACCCCTTAGTCAAGGCTTATGGAGGTGAGGACCGCTTGCTTATGTGCTTGGGTAGCCAAAGAGCGTCTCTCTACAAAGAGTGATTGGGATATACTCCCAAGAAAGGCAAGGCCACCTTTGCTCCTCACAAGACTAGTTTTGTGAAGAACAATGGTCAATTTTGTAAGAGTTGCAAGCAAACCGGTCACAATAAAGGTTCTCAAACTTGTTCACCTATGTTATCTCGGTCCTTAAACTTGCAAATGTACCATTTAGGTCCTCAAACTTGTTCAACTGTGTCATCCCAGTCCATAAACTTATTTTGAATCTCATTTAGGTCCAAACTGAACAATCTAAAAGTTTGATATAAAAAATAATTCATAACCTTTTCATATGAACTCGAATGAGAATAAACTTTATATAAAAGTATAGCCCTCGATATGATCTACAATTTTATAGTTAATTTTTTGAAATTAAAACTGTTTAGGGTATTAAAATGGTCTAATTACAAGTGTTTTTAATATTTATAAACTTTTAAAATTAAATTTAGGATAATAAATAACTTCAAATAAAAAGTCAACAAAGTTGTAGATTGTTCGTATAGAACATTTCAATATCCAAGATTATTTGATAATTTTGAATTTTAAATTTCAAAATCCATAAATTTAAAATAATATGTTGGGACTCTAAACAACTTTAATTTAAAAACTTTTTAACTACAAAGTTGTAGATCGTGTCAAGGGCTATAATTTTGATATAAATTTTGTTTTCATTCGAGTTCATATGAAGAAATTTGGGTCCATATGATGCTCAAAACCAAGTTCAAGGACCGGGATAACACAACTAAACAAGTTTGAGAATTTAAATGATCAATTTGCAAGTTTAAGAACTAGAATGACACAACCGAATAAGTTTAGAGGAAACAAGTTTGAGAATTTAAATGATCAATTTATAAGTTTAGGAACTAGAATGACACAACCGAATAAGTTTAGAGACCGAGATAACGCAAATGAACATGTTTGAAGACTCAAACGGTCGATTTGTAAGTTTATAGACCAGAATGATATAACAGTACAAGTTTAGGGACCACCGGTGCACTTTACTCAATTTAGATGTCTTAAAACCTACCCACCTAGCTTAAAATGTTATACAGAGATAACACCATTGATCCTTCTTAGATCTTATTTCAAGCTCTACCATCGATACCGAATGCAAGTCTGCTGTCATCATAGTAACTAAGAGTGTAGCCTATATATGATCTAAAATACTTATATTTTTAACAATATATAGCAAAGAAGAGTTGCAAATAACTAGATATTGATATGTACCTATAGAATTTACTCTCTGATGTCCTGTCCAAATCAAATCAAGATGTTAGCCAGCGGTTTCAAAATCACGGGGAGACCAAACTTGGGTTTGAGAGTGAAGAGATCCACGGGCGCGTGCACATAGTCAGGGGAGAGAGCGAAGGAGAACTTCTGGAGCATCAGGGCCAGTGTCGACTTGGCTTCCAGCATTGAGAAGTTCTGGCCGATGCAGGACCTTGGCCCCATCGAAAACGCAAGCAGGCCTTGTGGAACTTTGGCTGCTCCCGTGATCCCATTCTCAAATCTCGTCGGATTGAACTCGTCTGCGTCGTCGCCCCATGCCTCCTTGTCTCGTTGCATGATTGGGATAGGTATCACAATTGCTATGCCTTTGGGCAGTTTTATTGACCCCACGGTCATGTCGGCCAGGGTCTTCCTTTGCATGAAGAGAGCAGGCGGGTAGAGCCTCAAGGTCTCGAACAACACCATTGTCATCTGCAACAAATAGCTTATCTCAAACGAATCAGGAACATGGTCAAATCATCAAATCAAATATATATAACAAGATTACAAGACAAAGACAGATGTATATTTTTTTCTGTTTCTTGCCTCTTTCAATTTGTTGAGCGCATTGGGGTTAGGAGCTTCCCTCCCGAACTCCCTCAAAACTTCCTTCCGGAGCCTTTCTTGCCACTCGGGGTATATACTCAGCAGGTACACTGACCAAGTGAGGAGAAGGGCTGTATTCTCATGACCGGCGAAGAAGAAGAGCTTGCACTCATGTATGATCTCCTCCATGCTCAAGCTGAGATGGTCCACTTGCTTATTTTCTCCTTGCTTGGTTTCAGTGCAAGAGGCAAGCATCACACCCAGCAGATCATTTCCATATTCGCCACTCGCTAACCGTGGCTGTATGATCTGCTCGAGTAAGCTCTTGAGCTTCCTTTCAAGCATCCATTTTCGCCGATTGGCTTCGGTTGGAAGATATCTGAATTGAGAAAAATAACGCTTAAGGACTAGCTGTGCACGAAAATTGTTTCAAGAAACGAACTGATTGAGTGCAGAAATTGTAGGAATAATGTGAATTTTCTATACCTCAATCCTGGTATGGGCACGTCAAGGAAAGTAGCCATGGTGATCCCCAACATCTCAGTCTGTGCCTGGAAGACTTGTTTACCTAACTTATAACTGTTTCCAAATATGGCATAGGCTATGTTGTCAACTGTTAGATCGCTGAAGTGTTTGTTTATATCCACTCTTGTTTCTCCGTTCTCGTTTCGGGATGCTTTAGCTTCCAACTCACTTGCCATGTTTTGGGCGAAATCCAGCATTGTTTTTGTCATAATCTGTAATGAACACAACATTGTTGTTTTTTTGCTGCTCAGGCATACTGAAGAGCACTTTTTAAATGCAAATAGAGCTAGACATTACCTTAAGCTTGTCAATGGTGAAAACAGGGTTGATTACCCTGCGATGGCGCACCCAATCAGCACCTTCCATAAACCCTAGCCCCTTACCAACCAAAGACAACAAGGTGGGGTGCGCATCGTTCTTCACGAAATGCCCAGACTTGCTTGAAAGGATTTGCCTCGCCAATTCATAGTCAAATATGCAAATTCGGGCTTGTGTCCCATACCAGTACAGAAATGGTTCTCCTGCGATATGATGCGAGGAATTGATATAGTAACTTGATTTGTATGCCAAAAGACAAAAGATTGTACATATACATCCGTTCAGCAAAGAACAAAAAATTCTACTACTATATTACTGAATCAAACCGTCGTAAGTTTCAATATTTTTTGTTGTTATATACCAAATAGATAGCATTAGGTATATTGATATTTTCTCTAGAGTAAAGTACACTAGCGGTCTAAACTTGCGTTGTTGTCGTTGTTGTGTCAGTTCGGTCCCTAAACTTTGAAATCGACTGTTTAGATCGTCAAACTTGTTCATATGTGTCATCTCGGTTCCTAGACTTGCAAATCGAACGTTTGAGTCCTTAAACTTGTTCAGCTATGTCAATCCGGTCTCTAAACTGAGTGTTATGTCCAAACAGTAGGATCTAAAAAATTGATATCGAAAAACAATTCATAACATTTTCATACAAACTCAAAATGAAGACAAATTTATATCAAAATTATAGCCCTCAATGTGATCTACAACTTTGCAGTTATTTTTTTAAGTCTTATTATCTCAAAATTTAAATTTAAAATTTTATATATTTTGAAATTTAAAATTTAAAATTATCAAATAATCTTGAATATTGAAATGATCTATATAAAAGTTACAATTCTCGATATGTATACAACTTTGTTGTTGAATGTTTTTTATTTAAAGTTGTTTAATATTATCCCAAATTTTAATTTTAAAAGTTTAGAGATTTTGAAAAATATATACATTTTGAAATTTAAAATTAATTTTTGAGATAATAAATGATTTAAAATGAAAAACTTTTAAACTACGAAGTTGTAGATCATATTGAGAGCTATAACTTTTATAAAGACCATTTCAATATCCAAGATTATTTGATAATTTTAAATTTTAAATGTCAAAATATGTAAATTTTTAAATTATAATTTGGATAATAAACGTCTTCAAACAAACAAAAAACTTTTTTACTGCAGAGTTGTAGATCACATCGAGACTTACAACTTTGATATAAATTTTGTTCTTATTTAAGTTTATATGAAAAAGTTATAAATTATTTGTTTATATAAGTTTTTAGATCGTTCTGTTTGAACCCAGGTGACACTCAAAATCAAGTTTAGGGACCGAGATTAACACAGGTGAACAAGTTTAAGCACCTAAATAGTCGATTTGCATGTTTAAAGATCGGGATGACACAACCGAACAAGTTTAAGGACCAAAATAATATAGATGAACATGTTTGAGAACTTAAACGATCGATTTGAGAGTTTAGAGACCAATATGATACAACAACGCAAGTTTAGAGACAGCTAGTACACTTTACTCTTTCCTCTATAGACTTAATTACTAATACTTTGACATTTTGACTACAGAGAGAACTAAATTTATGCCATTTTCCGGATAGAGGTAGCTAGTAGGACTAGAGTATTTTCTAGCAAGCTGCTGTTTCATGTAATTAATACTTTGACCAATTAGAACTACATCGTTTTCAGGACAGAGATACTGTAGCTAGCATGCTACTCACACCTCTGGCTTTACGTCTCAGAATTGTTATCAACAACAAGTCTCTGTATTTTCATATTTTCTCGTGTTTCATACTCTCAAATAATTTTGTGAAAAATTCTTTTTTTCGAAAGATCCGTGTTACCGGCTTCGATTGATAAGTAGAGAGCAAATTATGTACAAGGCAACCAAACATGACGTGAACCACCACGAAGGCGAAGCCTACCCGCACGAACACAACAGAGTGAACGACGACCAAACTAAGATATGAGACCGAAATTCTCCAAGCAGGAGGCCGTAGTAGGTCATCGTTGCTCAGCTCGAGCATAACGCAAGAGCAGCTCTGACTTCCGACCATGGGCGCACGCTCTGCCATGAACCATCACGACCGAGTCGAATTCCACAACGACGTCTTCAAGAAGGTTACGACGTCCAATGCGTTGTTGTTGCTTGTCCAAACATGGACTAGGTTCACCCGTGGAAAATGCTAAGGACCCGACGCCCCCAACAGGGAAAACGGCACCCGCAGGCGTCGCCGTCGCTGGGCTTTCGCCCAAGGTACCCCAGCGGAGACGTCGGCCTAGATGTCGGATCCCAGCGTGCCACCACCGTCGTCATTGCCAGCCCTCCTGCACAAGCCTCGCCATAGGGGGATCGACGTGTCGGCTACGTGCAGCAGCCGAAGCTGCGTCAGTCGCCCCACCAACCAGACGTCATGCCAAGAACCGGCCGGTCAAACTCCACGCGCTCGCGCGTCCACCTGTCGCACGCCAAGGCCGTTGCCAACCACCGCCGCCGACTGAAGCACCAGCCAGTCACCGCAGACGCGTGCTCCACCACCACGGGCGCCGCCCCTTGCCCTAGGACCACCGGATCCGGATGCCGGTCTGGGACCTGGTGCCCCCCGCAGCCGCCGCCTCCATCTTATGTCGTCGCACAGGCCGCCAGATCAGGATGCTGCCCCGGCCACAACCAGCTGTAGAGCCAGCAGCACCCAAAGTCGTGAGGGGAAGGACGGCAGAGAGAGCACCGCCCCCAGCGCCTTCACGGGTCCGGTCGCCGCCGATGCCCCGTCGTCAGCAAGGCGAATCCGACCGCCTGAGGTCCGGATCTGGCCGTCCGGGCACGAGCCGACGGCGCCGCAGCCGCGGCAAACCACCCCGCCGAAGTCCACGCAGCTAGCGGGGAGGTGGTCCGCCGGCGCCCTGCTGCACGAGCCGCTCACGAGAGGGTGGAGAGCCCCGCCGCCACCTTCCTTCCCGGCCGGACGGCCATGCCGGCGGTCAACTCTGGTGGCGACGCGGCAGGAGAGGAGATGAGGAATAGAAGGGAGGCGGCGCGGCGGAGTCCGCCCGAATCGCCCCGCGTGGGGGAGCGACCGGGGGAGTTTGGTTTCAATTTTGTGAAAATTTCATTACTGCTGCTTTATCGTCTTCCATAAATAGGAAAGTTGAAGTGCATCAATCAGCAAAGACAACACATACCGTACTGAGCCCTCCATTTGAGATAGTGTGGCGCAATCCGCGGGAGGTACTTGTGGTCGCCGACGTCCAGCACGACACCGTCGGTCTTCTCCTTCATGCTCCTGGTCTCCTCGTTGCAGCCTTTGAAGAAGCTGTAGGAGGGTCCATGGATCCCTTGCTCTCTGAACCCCTTTGCGATGGCGTACGGCCTCCATACGAGGTGCACGAAGACGTAACCCCACAGCCGCGTGGCGGCGACCACGAGCAGAGCAGCGAGGAGGAGGAGGAGGGGAGGAGCTGGGAAGGCCATGAGACTGATCCTAATTCAGGTAAAAGGTGTGATGCCTATTGACCCGACGTTGTATTTATCGGAGCCTTTTTCACGCGCTATGTTATTATGAAAATCGGTTAATTCATCAATGTCTCTAAAAGATTGATTTACACATCTGTGCTAGCGTTTTTTTTTCCCTCTAAATCATTCCATCCGAAATTGCTACTAACGATGGCTAACCGTTGTGCAAAAAAACATCACTGTCTTTAGTCTCGAGAGCCAAAGAAATTTTAGTTAGTCCTTTCATGCCATTTCTCTTCATTTTTCTGAATTTATTTTTTTAATAAAGAAAAATGATCATAGGTGTAAGCATGACTTCACGGTGAGGTCATCAAGCTAGCAAGCCACAGTTCTGGCGACAAGATGGAGCAGCGCCGCCGCGAGCTGCGGCTCTTCCCTTCGCGCGCGCTCGCGTCCACGCTTGCCCGCCGCCGCTCGCGCGCGCTCGCGTCCAGACTCACCCGCCACGCGCGCGCGCTCGCGTCCGCGCTTGCCCACCGCAGCTCGCGCCCGCACCTGCCCGCCGCGCACGCTCGCCCACCGCAGCTTGCGGTCGCGCTCGCCCACCACGATAGCTCGCATCCGCGCTCGCCCGCCACGCCGCCGCGCTGCCTGCTCCCGCTCGCAGCCACGCCCTTCGCGCGCGCGCGTCCAGATTCGCCCGCCGCACGCGCCCGCCGCCGACATCTCGCGTCCTCGCCCGCCGTGCGCGCTCACTTCCGCGCTCGCCTGCCGCAGCTCGCGCCCGCATCCGCCCGCCGCGCGCGCCCGACGGCTCTCTGCAGTGTACAACAAGCTGCAAGCGCTGGCGTCGGAGCTGGGCGGCGCGGCGGCGGTGGCGCCGGCGGTCGTGGTCGTCGGCAGCTGGCGGAGGCGGCCTCGGAGTAGACGGCGGCGCAGCTCGAGCTGCACGCGCGGGTCCAGCCCAGCGGCGAGCGCAGGTCTGCGCGCTGGTCCAGCCCACCGGCGAGCGCAGGTCTGCACGCGCGGGTCCAGCCCACCAGTGAGTTGGAGGCGGGCTGCACTCAGGCAGGTGACGAACCCGTGCAGCAGTGGCGTGTACGTGCGTGTGTGGTGCAGAAGGGCTGAATCGAGCAGAGCAGAGCAGGACAGCTCCTTCCCCTGCGTGCAACGAAGAAGAAGAGGAGGGTATGACGGGTGGGGCCCGCTTGTCAGCCGGTATTACCGCCACAGCAGGGCAAAAATGATATTTTACACGGCTGGTCCCACATATCAGGACTGTCAAACGGAGGAAAACCAACCTAAGAGAGACGGAATGGTTTAGAGGAAAAAGAAGAAAAACACGCTGACACAGATGTGCGAATCGATTTTTCAGGGGCACATAGAAATTGACCAACTTTCATAATAACATAGCGAGAAAATGCTCTATTTATCGAGGTGGCTGGAGCAGCAGCGCCATTGGGTTTTTTATATATATATTTTCTTTTTTCAATTATTACAGTACACACACCCTACTATAAAGTATAAATCCACGCACGCAAACGCTACTTTACAAATCTTGTAGCTTGACAAAGGGGCTGTTTGACACGCAAAGTTATAATTTTAAATGCCCCCAGGGAGGTATAGTACTAGTCCCCAAAGTTATAATTATTTTTTTTATAAATATAGTTAAAGTTAAGATTAATCGATTTTTTAAATGCGAGATGAAAAAAAATATATTTTAGAACGGAAAGAGTATTTTATATTCGTCATGCCCACTTTAACTAAGTACCAAATAAGTGTTCGATATTGGTTGTTGGAGAAACAAAAACTATATTCTTATATTTCCTTCTCCACTAAAATATTTTTTCTTTATTTTTTTTAGCATGCGATGGTTTCGAAAATAGAAGATTTCTTTTAAGAGATGTGGTTGCGTATGCCTTATTTACAAGGCGGGCCCAAGACAGCAGCAACTAACACGTGTATGTACAAAACGAAATATGCAGTCGACACGCTAAGAACTCGAGAATATGGAGTAACAAGTGGCTTCCGAGCTGTGGCCAGCGCTTGAGACGCCCAAGATGTGGAGAGATTCAGGTCCAGCAGCAGCTGTCGCGCATGGCATGACTACGCAGCATCCTATATTTGCAGAATGATCGGCGGAACACTGATGTTCACACGGGTTTTCTGGTGTGCACGGGTTTAGTGGCTAAACATACCCATAGGATCCAAACAGGATCTCAATCTCCTAATGTTGCACAGTCTGCACTCACCGTTACTATTTATAGATACTGACTGGATTTGCTACGTGTCTATTAGAGAATATGTTCATATCATGCACTGTTGTTTGCTTGCCATATGAAAAAATCTACTATTATCCACCACTACTACATTATCTATTTATTTATCATCATTATATGGTGATGTCCGAATACCATTTGTTCTTGAACAGATTCTCTGGTTCTTATATTCACACGTGCCATCCATCGACATATCATCAAAAGCTGAAAGTGGCAATTTTATTTTCACTAGATGAATATGTATGATAAAACCCTAAATCGGCTCATTAAGTTTTACAAGCGTTGAGAAGGAAAAACAACAATAACAGAACGCTCCGAAAAGTGGCAGAGCCACAAAGAGACACTAGCGAGACGCATAGACTACTATACCAAGGCACATGAACCATTCAACGATGCCTCCAGGGAGGTGAATGACACCATAATGCAATCATCTTCAGCCAAACCAAAGCTTGACAAGGCTCTCGCCCGAGCCATGTGTCGAGCAGAAGCAGTAGCAAAGGTTCTTCGATGACGCCTTTAAAAAGGAAAATCTCGTCGTTGACCCACATAGATCTGAGGTGAGCTTTCTCAAAGAACCATTACCAATGCTTCAGAAGACCCACTTGCAATGAAGGAGCGCCTGAACTAAGGTGGGATGCCAATCACCGCTACACCACGCGGAGCTGTTTCCGGACTCGCTCGCAATGGTGGGACGCCTAGACGAAGAAAATGGGGTGCCGAGTCGTTCCTGGACTCACCCGCAACAGGGAGACACGCACCGACAAGAGTCCTGACCAGAACATGGGGGAGGGAGGTTGTCGGCCGCCACCACACCGCACGAAGCCATGCTCGTAATGGTGGGAGGCGTGCGGCGGCAAACATCCCTCACGTGCTGGTCGCCGCCACACCTCGCAGAGCTGCTCCTGAACTCTCCTACGAAGGAGGGAATCGCACACCAGCAAGCATTCTCGCCTAGATACAGGGGGTGTCGGTCACCGCTGCATTGCATGGAGTCACTCCCGGACTCACCCGCGATGGTGGGAGACGCGCACCGACACCGCCAACACACTATCACCTAGGACCTTGTCATGCCCGACACTATCCCTCATCCAAACAACACTCCAGCCTCCCAAAATTGGGTAGAGAAGGCCCTTAACAGGTAGAGAGCAGAACGAAGGGGAGGGCGTCCACGGATAAGCAACCCTGCCCCGGCAAGCCCACAGCCAAACCACGCACACTTTGTCGTTGTTGGGTCCCTCCACATGAAAGTGAAGAACACGGGCACGCAGCTCCACTATCGACACACCCGCGGTCCAAGTCCAACTGTGTGCCCTGTGGTGCAACAGGGATACCTAGATAAGTCTTGAGATAGACCCTTAATAGTAGTTGTGGCGTGTTTGCCTCAGCAACAGTCGGCAACACGCCGAAGGCAGGGCTGTAGCCCGCTGCCTCATTGACACCCAACGAGGAGCGCCAACAAAAACCAGCAGGGAGGCCTACCCCGGTCCGGGTCGGTAGCTGGCAAATCCGGCGCGGGAGGCTTGGATCCGGCCGCCGGCGACTGCAGACAGCTAGATCCGGCCCTGGCAATCCTGGTCCTGCAATCCCAACCCTGCTAGGCCAGCCGTTGAGAGGCCAGTTGTGGGGGAGGCCTACCCCAGCCCCCAGTCCCGGCCACCAGCAAGGGGATCCGACCGTGGGGAGCCCGGGGTGGAGGGGGCTAATGGGGGCCTATCCTCCCCCAACATGCTACAAGTTCCCTATTATGTAGCTAAATATACTCCCTCCGTATCCTAAGGCCAGTCGCAATGGAGTTTCATAGAGGGTTTCATGCACATTAAATAGAGTGCCACATCAGCAAATGTGCACTTTTTGCATGAAACTATGAGGAGAGAGAGGGAGAAAGTTTCATGGCCATGAAACTATATAGCGTTGTTTCCAAAATGTTGGAAACTATGTGAAATCCCCACTGAGAGTTTTTCTTAGTTTCATGGGATGCATGCAAAGCAAATGTATGGTGGATATGAGAGAGAAAAGAAAGATAGAGACATTGGTAACCGCATGAAACTATGCATTGAGAGAGAGACTCGTTTTATGTTAAGTTTCATACAACTAGAAAAGCGTGCGATGAAACGTTGTATTGAGACTGGCCTAATTAGATGACGTTTTGGACAAGCTTTGGGTCAAACATTGGGAATATAAATCAACAATAACTTTTGAGTTGTTAAGATTCCAAATTTGAAAATTATATGAAAAGATTTGTCTTGAAAAATAATTTCATAAAAGTATACATATATCATTATTTCATAAATATTTTTATAGAAATAAGTGGTCAAAGTTGTGTTTGAGAGACAGTGTCGCTGTCCAAAACGTCCTCTAATTAGGATACGAGGGACTATAGTCACTATTAGCACTTATATAGGTTCTAGCCCCCTCCCCTAATTCTAAGCCGGCCTCCTCAATGCAGGTTTCTCTGGGTAACCCACTAACCCGAAACCCAATTCACAAAAAGTAGTGTAAAAACCTTATAGGTCCAACCCAAAAAAATTTGGTGTTATATGGGTCCAACAACATGGGTTAGTGGGTTGCCCAAGAGAAACTCCTTCATCACCGCTAGGACCTGAAGGTGGCAGTGCGGGCGTGCGGCGGATGGTGGGCCGGAGCACGGAGAAGCTGGCCAAGGTGCTCGCGGAGACGGAGGCTGCCGCGCCGTACGGCTTGGATCCTGGAGGAGCTAGCTGCGGTGCTCGTCGAGGCGTAGGCTGTCGGTCGGTCCGGAGCACAGTGGAGCTGCCCGCGGTGCTCGTGGAGGAGCAGGCCGCAGGTCAGTCCGGGCAGAGGAGCTAGCTGCGGTCCCCGCGGACGCGGAGATGGTGGCCGCCGGCCTCGCGCTTGAGGAGATCGGTTGCCGCCACGGAGACAAAGGACGAGGATGAGCTCAATAAGACATTCGTTCGACGTTGACGGGGACGGTAGCATCTCTGAGGAGGGGCTCCACGCCATGTTCACCTCGCACAGAGCTCTGTTACAGGTGCTGTGATGCTATTGGTGTCAAATGAATTAACCCAAAACCCAACAACAAATTATGTTGGGTTGACCCAAAACCTAAAAAACATTAGCTGGGTTGAGTGGGTTATGTTTTGGGTCAACCAATAGCAACCCCCTTGCAACGTGACTTGTGACTGTGAGATTGATTATGTTGGAGTTGTTCCAAATTCACTCCAGGATATAGGCCGGGCTTCTGATGGAGCGAAGCGGAGGCCCGTCGCCGGAGGCTTGGGCCGACGTATAGGAATATGAAATAAAGAATCAAACCACAAAGGAGACACACGATTTAACGTGGAAAACCCCTTTGATGTGAAAGGGAAAAACCACGGGTACCAGCCAGCAACAATCTCACTATATCTCAAGAGTTTGGGTTACACGCCTATGGCGGTACGGTACGCTATATATATACCCTTGCTAGGGTTTCGTGGAGACTTGATTCTCTTGTAAGCCGCCATAGGCGTGTAACCCAAACTCTTGAGATATAGTGAGATTGTTGCTGGCTGGTGCCCGTGGTTTTTCCCTTTCACATCGAAGGGGTTTTCCACGTTAAATCGTGTGTCTCCTCTGTGGTTTGATTCTTTACATCATATTCCTATACGTCGTTCATAACAGATTATACGTGGATCTTTGTAAGATTCGGTAGCGAGAGAGAACTGTTTTCAAACAACACTGGCTAGCCGGCAACACGTTCAGCCGGCTTAAATCCAGCCGGAACAGTGTTTTTCTCTCACAAGAAATCAGTCAGCAGTGAATAATCCTGCCGGAACAGTGCATAATCCTGCCAAACGAACAGGCCAGTACTCTTTTGCTTGCACAAATAGATTTGGGTAACGATGGTTTGTGCGTCTCATGGGTCTGGTCCTCTCGTACTGTTTTGTTTCATTGTGATGTAAAAATATTATATCATAACTAATAAGCTAGGATTAATACTAAGTTGAAGTGAACAGAGTCTCGTTATTCTTTATCTCTCGCTTGTTTTGGCGAGTGGACATGGATGCCCGGCAACAGGAGTGTGACACATTGAGCCACCCAAATGTGACATTGGATACCTCACGCTCACGGTTTGATGAGGCTCCTGCCCTGTATCTGTGTGGCTAGCCGCCTCAACCAACCGATCACACACACGCGGAAGGCAATAGGAACATCATAGGGCATACAAATGAAAAAAAAACTCAAAGCTACAAAATTGATCTTATTGAGAGAGATAACTTTGGTATAAAAATTATTTTTATTTGACTCCATACAAAAATATATATTATTTTTCTAATATGGTAAGCGCTAGAATATAATTATTACAGTGCTGACATTTTATATTATTTTTTGAGTATTTTAATGTCCTCAAATGAAAAATATTAGAACTATAAAGTTGTATATATTTTTGAGATCTTCAATTTTCATATGAAAATTATATTCATCCGACGTCCTCTTAAAGAGTTATAGTTTTTTGAAAGTTGAGTTTTGTCACGGCTCACTATTATTTTGTTGTGTGAAAAGACTCCACTTTCAAATAAAAAATCATAACTCTTCAATACAACTTTAGATGAAGATAGTTTTTATATGATATCCGAATACCATATGTGTCCTTGAACAAATTCTCTGGTGTTTATATTCAAATGTGTCATCCACCAACATATCATCAAAAGCTGAAAGTGACAATTTTGTTTTCAATGAGTGAGTAGTAGAACTACTTTCCTTCGTGGAGAAACTATATATTTTGCCAATTAGGCAGTAAAAAGATTTTTAATTCAACCTAGCTGTCCAAGCAAGAGTTTGCAAACTCATGTGACTCAGCTCTGAATACAAAGTTTTATGTAGCATTATATACACATAATATGGGCATAAATCCCAGAAAGTTAACCCTTGTTCACAAGTTTTGGTTCTTTAGGGGTACTGTTTGCCAGATGAAACTAAGTCCTGAATACTGTCATCGGCCTTATGCATATGTAGACATAAAAACTTCGGCTAGTAGGGTACACATACACAACCATTTGACATCGATCATACATCCAGTGGCCTCAGAACTATGGGAAGACCGAACTTAGGTTGAAGCGTGATATAATCTACGGGTGCATGCACATAACTTGAGGAAAGTGTGAAGGAGAATTTCTTCAGGATCATGGCCATTACTGACTTTGCTTCTAACATTGCGAAGTTCTGACCGATGCATGATCTTGGTCCTATTGAGAATGACAAAAGAGCTTGTGGGGTCTTTGCTGCATTGGTGGTCCCATTCTCAAACCTCAATGGGTCAAAATCATTGGCATTGTCCCCCCAAACCTCTTTGTCTCGGTGGAGAAATGGAATAGGTATGGCAATTCCATTGCCTTTAGGTATGCTGAGGCTTCCCAATCTTATATCGGAGATGGGCTTCCTTAGCATGATCATAACAGGACCATAGAGTCTCAGTGTCTCAAGGAGCACCATCGTCATCTGCAATGTCAATCTTAAACGTTAGCAACAACTAAAGACTGTGCGGTCATATATCACATTAGTCTAGCGATGAAGCCATTAAGATTATGGATGTTGCACTAGTCACAAATAGATAGGGTGAATCCATGCGAGGTCTGATGTCAATACCTCTTTCAGTTTGTTAAGCATGTCTGCAGTAGGATTTTCCTTTCCACACTCTCTCATGACCTCCTCCCTTAGCCGTTCCTGCCATTCTGGATACACACTGAGCAAGAACATTGTCCAGGTAAGCAAATGGGACGTGGTCTCATGGCCGGCGAAGAAGAACGTCTTGCACTCGTCTATGATCTCATCCATGGTCATGGTCAACACATCTCGTTTCTCTCCCTGTTCCGTTGTGTGGCAAGCCTCAAGCATCAGCCCCAGCAGATCGTCTCCGTATCCACTTTTTCCATTGGATGCCAACCGTGGCTGTATGATTTCCATGAGCATCGTCTTAATCTTCTTCTCTAGCATCCACTTGAGTCTGTTGTTTTTAGTAGGAAGATACCTGGAAGTAAAGAATTAATTAACCAACCATTAGTAGGATGTATAGAAAAAGCAAGATTACTACTGACCAAAGGAATAAAAGTATATTGACTTGCTTGAATCCTGGTAGTTGCACGTTGAGGAGAGTTGCCAGGGCGAGTGCCAAGAGCTGCTTCTGCGTATGGAAGACCTCTTTGCCCTCCCTATAACTGCTTCCAAAACCAGTATGGGATATAACATCTGCCGTCAGGTCCTGAAACTGTTTGCTGAATTCCACTTCCACTTGTCTGCTTTCGTTGCTGGATGCGAGCTGTTCCCACACCTTGATCAATCCCTCAGCACAGCTGACCATCGTCGATGTCATCATCTTCATCGTAGATTGAACCATATATAAATAAATGCATTTTTTTTAAGACAAAAAACTGTGGGGAAGATCCCACAGCACTCCATTTTCTATTTTTTTATATATATATAAGTTACGGGTGAACTTACATGGTGATTAACTAAAAGCATCTAGCCAAGCGCAAAAGGTTGATCTAAGATCATCCTTGAAACGAAGTGGGGAAATGCATTTTGAGAATGTGTCGCAACAAGTGGGGAAATTAATTAATTTGAGGCGAGAGCTGAAATAAAATGGAACAGATTATTATTATCACCTTGAGCTTGTCCATGGCAAAAGCTGGGTTGACTACCCTCCGATGCCGCACCCAGTCGGTGCCTTCCACCAAAACCAGCCCTTTGCCTAGCAATGCCAGGATAGTCGGGTGCGCATCGCTCTTAAAAAAGTGCCCGGACTTGTTGAAAAGAACCTGCCTTACTGACTCGTAATCGAGGAGGCAGATCCGGGGCTGTGTGCCGTACCAGTACAGGAACGGCCCCCCTGCAGAGAGTTAATTGTATCAAGCCATGGAAACTGTATTCTAGATTTCAGTGGAGAGATGTTGTGTAATTCTGTCACTTTGGCTAAGTTTTTCCCTTGTAGGATTATTTTCGTTTCAGTGTGCCTGGAGCCAAAGTGAAGTTTTCCCTCCCTCGATCAGCTACACTAGTACTAGCATGAAAAAGTGGTGAAAAGAATATCTCAAGCAGATGAGCAGGAAGAGCCGAACACAGCAACTTGCATTAGTAGATAATCCTGAAATTAACATCTATCAGGAGACAGGAGACGCATAGATGTGAGACTGTATACAATAGTATGATACTTGATCTAGTCAGTGTTCTTGTGTAGAGGAGAGTACTATGATTGAACAAGAGGCTTTTAATTATTTACCGTACTGTTGCTTCCAGTTGAGGAAGTGAGGCATGACCCTGGGGAGGTAGTTGTGATCGCGGACGTCCAGCCGAAGCGCGTCGGCCTCCGCCCTCATCCTGCTCACCTCGTGGTTGTTGCCCCTGAGGAAGCTGTAGGGCGGCCCGCGGACACCCTGCGCCCTGAACATGCCGGCCACGGCGCTGGGCCGCCACAGCAGGCGCACCACGGCGTAGTCCCAGAGCCACGCCAGGAGCAGCGCGGCGGCCGCCGAGGCCAGGAGGAGCAGCACGGCCGCCATGCCCTTCCGGCTTCCGGCTTCCGCACACGGTTTGCTTGATCGCCTCGACCTCGCGCTGTGGGTACAAGTCAGGTCAGGCCTTGCATTGCAACGTACGGGATCGGAGGAGAGGTATATGGCGGCGGCGTCAGTTCCCGCGCGGGACGGTGCCGTGCCGTGTGTTGCCTTGTCATCCGTGACTGTGAGACTGGTAGATTCGGCTTGACTTTTGAGTGACCCGGCCATTGCATTGCAGCTCCTCCGTCGAGCGAGGGAGAACTGTTTGAGACAGGAGACAGGACTTAGATATGCCGATCGAAAACGTAACATGTTGCCCTCTTTAATTTTGCTTGCAGAGCCGTCATCCTTATCTCACGCACGGTTGTTTTCGCGAGTGGACATGGACGCCCGGGCGGGCAACGAGAATGTGACACCACCACATGCATGCATTGAGCGAGCCAAACTTGAAATCGGATGCCTCACTTGTATTTTTTATAGTTAATGAAAAAGAGATATTTCTCTTTATTTGACAAACGATAGATTCACCCGTCCTTGTATTTTTGTTGTTGATTGAAGCTGGTGCTCTGTGTCCGTGGCGGACTGCGATCCAGTGACTTTCCTTACTAAAGTTACAACGCTTAACTTTCTCTCAATCTCTGTCGTTCAACTCAGATCCAAAGGTTGTATTTCCTCTCAGCTCATGAGGTGAGGCCATCGGTTAGTCACTCGTCGGCTTTCAACAACGCTGATTTTTCTTCTCCCCTTCCGCTCTGGTGGCAGACGTGTAGGAGCAGTGCCACGTAAGTTTGGGGAATCAGGCTCCCAACGACGGAGCCGGCGGTTGAAGCTCTAAGGGCTAAGTATATTAGTGTTGTCTCTAGGTCGTCTCGTATAATACCACGTAATTTAAAATGACTTAACAGACCATATATATAATGGTTGATTTTTTAAGTTGACTTATAGTAACTAATGATTCCTTAATTTATGCATGGAATAAAAATTAATTTGTGAGGTGCATGACAACAACAACTCATACAATGGTGTAATAGTTGTCTCAGTCCTAAATCCTAGCTCATGAGGTGGTTGTTTCGCGAAACAACGACCTCTTTCTCTCACATTTCTCTTTCCTCCACCTAAGCAAAAATCCTACGTAACATTGCATGAGACGGTGTATGAGACCACTGAGGTGTAGCAATGTACCTGCCCTAATACTGGTTCATGACTTAACGTTTAGCACGAGAGTACGGATAAGGGTGTTTTTTTTTTCTTTCAGCCGTCCGATGCTCTTTAGACGTTGGATACAGGTAGGAAACACGCACACGCGCGGAAGGCACCAAAGGCGGCCTCCGGAACGGAATGGGGTCCCAGTTTTTGGGTGTCCGACGTGTGTTCAATGCGTGCCTCTGCCTGTGCCTCAGCCTCAGCTCGTCCCCTCCCCGATCGACCCCGGCATCTGGTTCCGTCCCCGGCCTACACAAAGGAAGGATCTCCGCTCCGGTGCCGACGGTCGATCCGATCCTTGGTATCGATCGATCAGCCAGCGCCCAGCGGCAGCAATTATAATAATATAATATATATAATGGCGGACGACAACGTGGTGACGGTGGTCCGCCTCGTCCTCGCCATCATCCTCCCACCGCTCGGCGTCCTCCTCAAGCACGGCATCAAGGTGAGGTTCGTCCACGATCGATCCGCCTGCTTGTCGATCGTAGGAACAGACGATCGAACAGCTAGATCGAGGTTGCATGCATGCGTCACGCACTCCGGAGCCCCCGGAGCGAATTGAATTCACGTCTTGCTGATGAATATTCCTTCTTCTTCTTCTTCTTCTTTCTTCTTCTTCTTCTTCTTCTTCTTCTTCTTCTTCTTGAGTATATGCATATGCCCCGTACGTGCAGCTGCAGTTCTGGATCTGCCTCCTCCTGACCTTGTTCGCCTACCTTCCGGGGATCATCTACGCCATCTGGGTGATCATCAAGAAGGACGACGACTAGGACTAGGAGCTAGCGCGCAGTGATCAACGCCGCCCGCCCTCATACGACCGGATCAGATCACGCAAGGCATTTGATCGAAATTCATGTCTCCTTTGCGGATGACTGACGCAACGCATGCATCCTCTCGATCTTGGCCCGTCAGAGTCAGCAGATAGTTCAGTTTGGTAATGAATTCAGTTTGACCCGTCAGAAGCTATATATCATCACGCTTTATTCAACTATATATTTGGACAAGAAAGCAATGATTTTCATCTCATTTATTTAACATGCTAATAGCCAGGAATCACCGTGCAGTGCAAGCATGCATGTATATATATCACTGTTTCATCATTCATATATCAGCCAGAGTCAATATATATTTATAGACAAACAGACCAACAGATCGACCTGATAAATAAATGAATTCATAAATTATATAAACCCAAATGAACAAGCCGATCGATGGACACACCACACCACCAAGCAAATCAAAGATGAGATCAACACACTTTGCCTCGACCGAGCGAGTCCCGACTCGATCTTAATGTGAGATCGAGCCCAGCACCTGCAGCAGGCTTAGTATTTGCGCTGGAAGTCCTCGGTGGCGGGCGTGGGCTGGTACCCAACGCCGTGCCTATTATTAGGGAACACCATGAACACGTACCCGGCAACGCCACCAACGACGGGCGGGAGCACGGCCATCAAGGTGCGTTCGCTGAGCTCGAGCGCCGGGTAGAGGCAAGCGACGGTATCAGCGTCGAGGAGCGCGATGGTGGCGAACACGAGCAGCGCGAGCGCGGCGTGGACGAAGTCGCCCGCACGGAGCCTGTACGCCGACATGTCCCTGGCGCCGGCGGCGTCCGGGTCGGGCGTGAAGGTGCGCAGGCCACGCGGCGTCACCACGCCGTAGTACACGCGGCCGTCCGCGCCCACGTAGCTGTCGGTGAAGGACGCGAAGGCGCACGACGCGCCGCACAGCGCCACCAGCGCGCCGCTTAGCGCCTTGTTGAACGCCGAGCAGTGCCCGTTGTTCGTCACCAGTGGGCTTAGGAACTGGAACATGAACACCGTGCCGCTCGGGAGAAGCTTTATCAGGTCAGACACGCCACGCAGCGCACGGTCCGCCACGCTCACGCTCCTCGTCGGCGCCGCACCCGCCATGTGTGTGTATGTATCCTCTTGATCGATTTGATCGCTCGATCGATACCTAGCTTCTTACTGGTACTTGCAGTTGCTGCTTGCTGCTTGCTCAGCTGTGGCTTTACGTACTTGGCGAGAGAGAGAGAGAGAGATAGGCAGGAGTACGAATTATATGACGATGCAATGCAACGATTTATAGGGACGGGTACGCGCTTGCTACTTGCTGCATGGTGTGGATGGACGGGGGATCGGATCGCGCGAGGAATTGGAAGGGTTGCTTGGAAGGATCGTCGATCAATCTGTTTGCAGCCGGGCGGGCGGGGGTTGCTTTGGTTTGCTTGCACTCCTGGGCGACATGGATCGATCGGTCGGTCGGTGGCGTTTTTGCATGCTTTAAGCAGCAGCAGCAGCAGCAGGATGAGGATGACATGCGCGCATTCCTGGCAGCTGCAGCAGCTTCTTGCGGCACCGGTCTCTATCTAGTCTCTACTTCTATACACAATCGAATTTACACACGCACAGCTTCCTATCGCTTTTGCTTGGCATGCCAAGTGAAGAGACGTCCGATAGGTTTTGCTTGCTTAATTTGTTTCCAAGATAGTATACATTTGAAGTATATATCTTGGCAACATATAAGCACTAACACACTTAATTATATATACATAGTATAGTAGTACTTACAATGTCTCTAGATAGCAGCTGCTTGCTTGTGTGAAGGAAACGATTTCTCCTACTACTGGAATATGGACGGTCGAGTGCGTGTGGCACCGATCAATCGGCCGGCCCGGCTCCTCTACCTATATATATTGTGTACTTGAATGATATGGCCATCACATAAAAAAGGTGTTGTTTGTGGCTTAAGACGGCTACTGATTGGGGAAAGATAGCATGACGCCTATACCAAGTTCCCGACACCCATGAATTCGATCGTGTGCGGGCCGGCTCTTTTGACATTATTTTTTCGTATATAATTTTCATGGTACAACGCTAGCTGTTGTTGTTGCTGCGTGGGGATGTGCGTTACTATACTGCTACGACGGAGGACACCGGCAGGTTCCACTGCGCAAACTTCCGGTGGAGTTTCCGGTTATTTAATTAATTTGGGCAATTTTTCATGGCAAAGTGTCATCAGTTGTCATGCCATCGGCGAGGAGAATCCGTTTCCCTTTCCCGGCGGCCGTCCTCCACTCAAAACGAGCGTTAGCCGTTAGGAGCCTAGGACGAGGACTCTGGTCTAGGAGTATGTACTACTCCCTCTAATTTTTTTTAAGGGTCACATTTAGTTTGTCCCAAGTTAAACATGTGTATCTTTGACCATTAATTTTCAAATATATATATATATATATAGTTTCATATCATAAGACTTATATTTTTTAGATTTATTATGAAAAATACTATCGTAATATATAATTCTTATATTGTGAAACTATAAGGATTTTTAAAATGATTGGTCAAAGATTATAATGTTTGATTTAGGACAAACGAAATGTAACACTTTAATATACCTAAGATAGTCATTTAATATCATAGACAATATTGTTTTCTCTATACATTCGATCAAATTTTATGATAATTTAACTTAGGAAAATTCAAAATAAATACATGTATTTAGGACGGACTCAATATATAATTGGTGGACGGTTAAAATAGTGGAAGTGCACTCATTTCAATTATCAAAGAATAATTTCTCTAACAATCTCAATGCCCAATAAACATCGAAGTTGGCTTTAAACTCTTTATTATATTCTTTTTTTACTTTAGCCTAGTTATTTCTAGTGCCATCTCCAGTAATAAGTATGTCATCCAAACAGAGCGCAATAATGGCGACATACATGACACTCCGGTAATGAGTATGTCATCTAGACAAAACGCAGCAATGGCAACATGATTTCTTCTACGGTGACCATAAAACACACACTCCCCCCCCCCCCCCCCCCCCCATTCTCTTTTATAAGAGACAACTTGACATGCTTCCAAATTATACCCTGACCTTCTATTTATTTCATTTTATTATAATATTTATACTTATAATAAAGTTATACGATGGTCACTCTTCCAAATCGTGACGTTGGTTTCGTCTAGGCTGAGTATGGGCTGGCATTGCGACGTCTCCATTCATTCTCATTGCTGGCGGGAGCCCAATCGAACGGCCCATTTTAGGAGTCTCCCCACAGCTTCGCAATTTCCGCCTCCATCTCTGGAAGGATCGGCCCACCTCCAGTGGTGGTGTGGTGTGGTGCGTGCAGCCAAATTCAGGAGAAGGACGGGGCGTGCGTGGTAACAGGTTACCGCGGTCCAAGTCCAACGACCATACCGCTAGCCCGCTTGACCGCGTAGGCTAACCCAAACCAACCCAAAGTTGCAGTCCCAAACCCAACCCCCACCCGGGCAGAAGCGCAAGCGCAAGCGGTCGAGCTCGAGTCCAATCCAGCCAGCGGAAACCCCCCCAACCCTAGCTCCCGACTCGAGCCGATCGACCCCCGATCCGATCCGATCCGATCTAAATGTTCCCCACCGTCGACGACCCCTCCGCCGCCGGCGCCATGGTCTCCTCCTCCTTCCCTGACGCCGACGCGTACGGCAACGGCGACTCCGACGACCTCGACTTCCCCGTCGACCCGAACCCCAACCCGGTCTTCTCCTCCTCCCCCGTCGCCGCCGCCGCCGCCGCGGCCCCCGCCGAGCGGCGCCCGCTGTTCCAGCGCCTGTGGACGGACGAGGACGAGGTGGTGATCCTGCGCGCCTTCGCCGAGTTCACGGCGCAGCGGGGCACCTCCTTCGCGTCGCACCAGTACGACACCACCCCTTTCTACGAGGACATGCGCCGCCGCCTCAACACCGATTTCACCAAGAACCAGCTCGTCGAGAAGATCCGCCGCCTCAAGCGCAAGTACCGCAACTGCGTCGAGCGCCTCCGCGTCGCCGGCGCCAGCTTCACCTTCCGCTCCCCGCACGAGCAGGCCATCTTCGAGATCGCCCGCACCATCTGGCGCCCCGCCTCCGACAAGCACGGCCGCGACTCCGACGACGAGGGCGGCGGCGGAAACGCCCACGACGGCCACTTCGCCCCTTACGCCATCGACGCCGCCGCAGCCTTAGCCGCCAACGGGGACTCCGGCAAGTCCCCGACCTCGAGGCCACGCCGACGCGGTCGCCGCCGCACGGGCGGCGACTTCCCCGCCGACGCGGTCGCCGAGACGCTCGCGCTGCCGCCGCCGATGACCGAGGACGCGCTCCCCTCGTTCCCGCAGGTGACTGCGGCGGCGGTCATGGATGGCGGCTGCGGCATCAGCGTGGACCCAGCCTCTGGGCTGCACACGGCTCTGTCAGCAGCTGCTGCGGCCGTTTCCGGCAGCAGCACCGCGGAGAACCCCATCCTGGCGGCGATGTTCAAGGAGATGGTACGCGCGATGCTGAGCGTCGGTGGCGGCGCCGGCGGCGGCAGCACGGCGCTTCTGGGGCTGGAGCCGCCGCCCCCTATCGCGGGGGTGCCGATGGAAGGAGAGAAGTGGCGGCAGCAGCGGATCCGGGAGCTGGAGGTGTACCTGCGTCGGATCGACCTGCTGCAGGACCAGGCGAGGGCGGCGCTGGAGGAACTCAGGTCCGCGCCGCACGCCGGAGGCATGAACACTTGATCATCTTGCGTTCAGCTGCTGAGAGCATCGTCCATAGTGTCATGACGCTCCATCGTCAGTCTTCTTGCAGATAGAGAGAGCATCGTCCATAGCCAACCATAAGAAAGGATCATTTTACTGGTAGTAGAATTTATCTAGGCTCGCTCGACCAGCTGCAGAAAGAGGGCTTTTCGTCTGTAACTCTGATTTTCTTTCTGCAATGCAGACTAGCCGCGTCGTCTTTCTTATTTATATAAAATAACTTATATTATATAAAGATTGTCCTACCGTGCCCTATCTATCTTTTCACTATCGTCTTTCTTATATTTATATAAAATACTAACTTTTATTTAAAATTTACAAAAGAATGTAGTATGAGCTCAGATGCTAATGTCAATCTTTTCACTGCACATGGAGCATCATCGCACCACGCGCTGTTGATGCAACCCGACAAGACAGACAGCAGTCAAGACTCAAGAGTATCGAACAGAACAGCTCCCCAGATACTATGATGCATACGAGGAATCTATAGGTGGGAAGTTTGAGTGCATAAAGGAATTTCGCATCACTCTGGAAAAAGTGCAGCTGAGGTATTGTACTTGGCAAACAGTTGTAACAGTCACATGACACTATCTTAAGACGGACGAGAAGACGAAGCCATACTTTGGTCCCTGGAGTCGGAGCATCCTCGTGTTCACCAGCAACAAAAGAATATATGAGAGGATGACATTCTGTAGCGCAAGGAAGAGATGCACAGACCTAAGTTCAATCCAACCTCAGGCACAATTGTGCTCGAGCCACTCAGGAGACATATCAAAGAGTTTTTTTTTGTATTTTATATCTTGCTCTTCTCTCAAAATAATATAGCATTTACGACGCAGATAGCAAAAATGCTGGATATTCGTTGCCCCGGTAGTATTTTGGGGCAAACTCAGCAGGGTATCCACGTGCTTTGATACACAGACTTCCCTTGATTGACCTATCACTGTCACGCAAACCTATCTGACAACTAAATACTATTATGACTAATCATTTCATCTTTTCTGGCTGCCACTCATCAGTGCATATCAAGATATCTATCAAGAGACGACCACAGGAAAAGAAGGTTTTACTTTTCCTGCAGCATCAGTAGTTGCAATATCCGCTGTTGTGTTTAAGGACAGCGGCTGCCAGCCTGAAGATTGAGGCACAAGCCATTTCTTTCGAACGATAACAATATGCAGAACCTGGAGAATGTCGCCCAGTGCATACTGCTGCATGCACGATCTTTTCAAGATAATTGCAGCTTGGTACCTACCAGAAGAAAATGCAAATAAGGAAATGCAAATATGTTGCTGGCATTCCACAATAAAATGATGAAATGATTAGCACAAGAGAAGGTACAAATACTGACCTAACTGAGAGTTCATCATTGCAGAGTGGCCATCGGGGGATGAAATGTACTTATAAACTGTCTCTAGCTCCTTAATGGGATTCTTTGCTTTGGTATTTGCTACGTTCACACATTTCCAGAGGCCCTCGTCTTTTGCAACAAATAATGGCATGTCATTCAGTAACTTCTTCATAACAACAGCTTCATGTCGAATGGCAGGTTCAAGAGCCTTCTTAACATCAAAACCTGTTAAATTCGGCTCTCCATAACATATACAGTCTGCAATGTTTGTTTCTGTTGGGAATATCTTTTCAGTCTTCAATATGCCCAAAGCTTGCAATATTATCCCTACTTCAGGCTCAGTATAATTTGGCAGATGTCTTGGCTTATCTCCAGAGTGTTCAGAGCTTTGCATATCACTGGACAGATTAGGTTGGTGCGTGACTTTGCAAATATAGTCGCTGAAAGGAGGTTGGCCACTTTGAGGATCACTAGAGTGATTCAGAAAGCAGCTGGAGTTAGAATCCAAGTGAAAAGATGATCTGCTCTCGTGAAAACCAACAGAATGTCCAGAATTATCTGGCATTCCCATTGAAGGACCATTAGTAGGTGGACCTTGAGGCCTGGTCTCAGTAGTTCCTTGAGGGCATTCAGAAATACTCAGTATACTAAAACCATTGCAAATATCATCCAAACCTTTAAAAGCTGAGCCACTGGACCATGCTCGTGTTTGTGCAAAAGAAACACCATTATGCTCTACTGATGGCGAAGCAGAGCTGCCTCTATGCGAACTTATTGAGTGGGAATGACCATGTACTATACTAGTACCTAAATTATGTTGCTCTGGTAGCAGAGAAAGCTGGTCTTGCTGATATGTCTGATGGTAGTGGCCACTACTAGCACCAAAAACAGAACTTCCACTTTTGGCAGTGCACTGAAATGATGTGCTATTCTTCTTACCAAAAATGGATGTTGCTCCATCCTGATGCAAATTATCAGTAAGTAAAGGTATATGATCCGATAACAGCAGATTTGAGTCATTCACCTTTGCACTCTGAAGCAATTTAGAGCTTGACGATGCTGACAAAGATTGACCTGGATAGCTCGAGGTACTTCCATCAGAATTATCAAAAGTTCTAGTAGACAAATTTATTTCATTGCTTGCTGAAGCTGTGAAAATGTTTATCCATTTTGCATAGGGTTGCTCTTTATTGGTCTTGTATTCGTTTCCTAATCTCCCACTGCTATCACCCACATTAGAGCAGGAGTGGAGCTTATTCTGTGCTTCAGAAGATTTGAATCGCTGATATGTTGGATTATAATTGACAGCACAAACATCAGAATCATGCGTCCCATTTCTTGATGCATGCTCAGCTGATATGCTAGGCCTTTTACTGAGGATGGACTCATGTGGTACTCTCACTAACTCAACCGATGTGCTAAGCTTCTCACCAAGGATGGATTCATGTGGTGCTTCCACTTGATGCAACTCAACTGATGTGCTAGGCTTCTTACCAAGGATGGATTCATGTGGTGCTTTCACTTGATGCAAATGAGCAGAAGCTATAGGTCTTTGAGCTGATGAATGGAACCGAGTAGAAGTTGGCGATGCTGAAACGGAAGCTTGGTCTGGCTCAATTGTACTCTTTTCTACAGGACATTCAGTAACCCCAATTGAACCAACCGGCTTGTTAGAAGAACCAATTGTGATGTTTGCCTTCTTCTTTACATACATCTGAAGTGGCTTCAACCCATGTCGACTGACTGCCTTTCCCTTATTACTGCCGGTTGTAAACTCAGAATGAAGATTATTCTGTGATTCAGAGTATCTGAAATGCTGAGACATTTGATTACATTGACCATTACTAGCACCAAAATTAGGAGTTGCATTTCTTGGCAAACACCCAGTTGATATGCCAGGCTTATCAGCAAGGACGGGCTGGGTTGTTGCTTGTGCTTGTGAATGAGCAGACAGGACGTGTCTATGAGAGGACAAGTTGGACAAAATACGATTTTCCGGTTGAACTGAGGTATTTGCTTTTGCACCTATCGTTGAGTCGGAACTTGGTGATGATAATGATGAAACAGAATAACGGTCAGCCTCACTCAGTGTCCTTCCTGCATAACTTCGAGAAACTCCACCAGCTGGCACTACGTGATCTTGACTAATTTCAGTAGTAGATGAATTACTTGCCTTCTTAACATACTTTTGAAGAGTTCTCACTCTAATTTGACTGCCTTCCTTTCCATTACAATCCCCACTCTTACCATAATCGAAAAGAACCTTACTATGTGAACACTTCAAGGTATCTGAACTACTCAGATGCAGCTTGCAACCTAGCACACTTCTTGCAGGTGGCGGCTCTGGTAGCAGCAACTTCCTCCTGTAAGGTTTTCCCAGAGCTAGACCCTCTTAGCTGCAGCAGCAAGCACCTGAGATGATGCATTGGGAGGTCGTACTAGCAGGATATCATACTGTTTCATCCTAAGCCTGTGAAGGAGATCAGAGAGATCCTGATCGCCTGAGATAAGCAAGTAGTTGCCCAGTGGAGGATTGTCGAATGCCCAGAACAACATGTCGACAAGCATCCTCTTCTCACTGGTGTCTTTGCTCCCTGCCAATCGTCAGGTGAAAGAGATTCAATTAGCAGCGCGAATTCAACTAGGCGGCAATGGGCTGAGACTGAGAGCAGGAGGGGGGGGGGGGGGGGGGGGGGGGGGGAGGGGGGGAGTATGTGCTGTACCGGCGGGGACGTGGTTGAGGCAGATGCCGGTGGCGGAGAGCGCTGCCAGGACGGGCAGGGGGACCCGGGCGGCGTCGCCGTAGGCAGCAATCGAGACGGGGCCAACGTACCCCGCAGCGGCGAGCGCGGCGATGAGGTTGTGGGCGATGCGGTGCGGGTCACAGCGGCCGCGGGGCACCGCGCACTTGTCGATGTCCCACCACACTGACGTCTTGGCCGTCGTCGTCGCCGTCGCGACCGCCGCCGTAGGCACGCACTCTCCCATTGCATCCGCGGGTCCGATGAGCGGTCAATCGTAGGGGTGGCTTAGGGTTTCGCCGGCGGTGGAGCCGTCGGGGCGGGTGGAGTTGTAATTTGTTTGACGCCGGCGCCGTCTCCGCCAAGAAAACGAAAGGAGAGGAGGCAGAGACAAAGAAGAGGAACCAAGAGACCTAGGGTGTGACTCGTTAAATTGAAAATTGAATGGATCAGATCAATTCGTGTCTGATTTGTGTTTCCGTGTAACGAAAGCTCGATTTGTTTTTTTGTTTGCGCAATTTCAACATTCAACATGTTTGGTTTGCGATTTCAGCTAGGGACAAAAGTTCGCTAAGACTCTGGTTTAAAATCAATACACATCGCTTTTTTAATGAGTCAAACTTCTAGATTTAACCTATAGAATTACGAAAATATTACCAACATTTATATCTCATTTATTATAAAAAAATATAGTTTACTATTGAGATAATAATATTTAGTATGCACTATAAAGATTATTATTTTAAATATATATTTCGTTATATTAAAAAATTTAGCTTTTTTGAAAAATGAGATGTACAGTTATTTTAAGTTAGGGACATGAAAGTATCATTTTCAAACAAGAGTAGAGAAGAAAGCACCGTTTCATCAAGATATATATAAAAAAAGTGTCACGCCCAAAAGAAATTCGCCAGCAAATTTCGTCGTCCAACCAAACACACATCCACGAATCTCTAAAGAAAAAAAATCACCAATATCCCACATTAATAATCTCAATTAAAAAGGTTGAAAAGATTGATTGTCACGAACGACCATCAACTGACCAGTTTAACTAATGTGGCTTTATATATTACCGTATACATGAAAAAATATTGCGAAACAGGAGTACGGAGTACTGATCAACATGTCGTCAACAGGGTCCAAAAACAAACGACGAACAAAAATACCTATAACCAAATCCACGCCATATGTGCATGATAACTGGATACCACATACCAGTAATGTTGCATTCTGCTGTTTGAATCTTTAGCACCATGCTAAATTTTAGCAGCTAAACTTTAACTCCTAAATTTTAACATCTAAAGTTTAGCACAAAGATGTTTAAATTTATGGTCTAAAGTTTATGACTACAATATAAAATAAGCGTTTAGTACAGTTTAAAACATATTTGGATGCTAAAGTTTTTAACACAAAAATTAGACATAGACTACTTTTAGGATACATGTTTGAATCTTTAGTGCTAAAAAATAAGGTAAAAGTGTTCTGCTAATTTTTAGACCCTGGATTCAAACATGCCCTGAAACTGACATGTCGACGCACGGATTACCTGTGAGATACGGATGGAATCAGCCGCCCTGCGAAAAACGATCTCATATCTCACCCTCCGACCAATGATATACTTTGGCAGGCATATGGTTTCAAAGAATTACACATTCTCCATTGTAACAAATAACATTCATCGAATAATTTCGGTGAAAGAAGACCACTCATATTATATCGAACAAGGTGGTCTGAGACTAAAAAAAAACATGCTTTGAAGGCATTGGAGTTACAGGCTTACAGTCTTATGGTGAATCCCGTTACTCAAACTAGATGCTTCGGGTGCTCGACGCTATTTTTGGAGGTTGAACAGTTATAATGACAGTACAAACCAGAAGCAAAACGATTCTGAATTATGATCACATCCCATCAAGATGATGAATGAACAACAAAGACAACAAGTAGGGCACGAACAGCTGAAACTATAGGTGGCTGGCCTTCAGAACTACATTTGCATACCAGCACAGAAATTGAGTAAGCAATTTTGTCCTAATTACATTAATGGATTCTTATGAATCGATTAAGGCAAGGGTTCCTCCGAATTTCCCAGCCGTGATAAGTGGAGATAAGCATCAGTTCCTACATGAAAATAGAAAAAAATAACAGTGGTCAACTGAATGACAAGAGTGTAGCTATGCTGTATTTCTGTAAGATGAAAACTGGTGCGGCAATATAGTAATTGTGATCCTGATGCTAATGGAACATCTCAATTTCAGGAGTTACAGGTTCCCGTAGCAAATTAGGAAAGCTAAAATAATTAGAAAAGCCAAGGTTTATGTGTCAATATTTTAACCTTCACTTGCACTTCACAAAATAGGAGTAATCAGCATTCATAAAGTCTAAACTTCATACCGACTTATGAAAATCAAAGAGAAAGATTAATACTGATACATTCTTCAGTGTGTTCAATATCTGAATATAAAAGGTTAAGTATATACATACCATATCCTTCCATAGAGATGATCTGCAAGTCCCCACCAAAATATCGAGCATAAAGACGACTAATAGGGATCCCATAACCATATCCAACCATAGTTACTCCTTCATTATGTCCATCCAGATCAGGAGGGTTTTCTGCTGTACTATACAGATATGTAAAAATCCTTGAGAGGCCACTCCTTGGTATTCCACCACCTTCATCACTAATCTGCAAAAGTATGGTTTAGTCGAACAGTTCATACTTGATACCAGATCATAAATAATCACAACTATTGATTTTTGCTGATATAGGTGTAGAAGATACAAGTTTGTCGTATCACAATTGATGAGAGAAAATTCTAACAAAAGGCTTTGGTCACTTAGTTGGATTGGCTATCTGTTAGCATCATAAAGGGCGCTTGATTTTCGTCTCTGCCAGTTGCATTTGGCTATAATCAGAGAAAAAAAAAGGCAGCTGACATTGCTGGATGACTATTAACACGGGTCTTGTATCCTCAGGCCAGCAAGAAATAAATGGGGTCAATTCCCTTAAATATCCTTTACTCCTTTGGCTACCAGTACCACTATGGAACCATGCCAGGACAAGAAAGGTCCAGCATCAAGATCAAGGTCAGCTGCAAAAATGAAACTACTTCGCATGACAAAAACGTCTATTTATCTTCCAGGCATATATACGACTCACAAAGGTCAACATCACTCGGATTTAAAGACGACTCACAACTTCAGTTCTCTACAGATACCTTTGTTTTCTTTGCTTACCACAAGTATTGCAAAGGATAAATTGACATATACATAAAAATTAATGGAACCTGCTATCTTGTGAATTTGAAGAAAAAAAAAACCTTCAATACCATGTTTGAGACTACAAACTCCTCAATAAAAAAGGTAATGTGGAATCTTAGGTAGAGTTACACCTTAATAGTCACGTCTTCTGCTCCATCAGCAACTATGATTCGAACTGGAGGTGCAAGCTTATCAGAATCCATATACCGTTCCTGTACCGCACGAAGGGAGTTCTTCACCAGCTCGAAAATCATGAGATGTAGATGTGGTGTAACATATCTGCGATCAAGAGTTCAAGAATAGCTCAGAATATCATTCAGAGAGACTCCACGGTTTTACTTTTCTGTTGGGCAAAATATCTTTTAGAGTTCCAGGGCCAACAAGACCCCTGTCCATCATGCATCGCAAAAAGAACATTATTGCAGGCTCAAAGTTATTACAGTTCAGCCAAAGATTGTTCTACAGAGGGTAAAGTACAAACAAGCCAAGCAATATGTTCACAAAATAAGATGGGGAAGAAGAAAACACAAATGTGTCAAGAGATACATCTGAACCCTGAACTAAATTATGATGGCATCTAATTAAAACAAATGCAGGGAGCAAGCCTTCAGTATAGGGACTCACGGAAATGTAAAACTCGGATCACCATATATGTCGACATCAGGAGATGATCCATACTCCCGCATGCAAATAGCACGTGCATCTTCACTAGCAATTCGAGCTACTGTCATGGGTGACATTTTTGTGTTTATAAGCCCTATCACACCTGGCTCTGAATCACGATCATGCAAAGCGACGTGCTGCCCTGAATCAAGTAAACCAGAACATGGTTACTCCATATCAGGACAAAGCAGAAGCACAAATGCTTCTTTTTTTTTTCCTTTTTTCGAATTGAACCATATGGCAACCGTTGTTGTTTAAAATGAAGGAATAATATAATTCGTTATCCATTAACCACTAGATGTTGAGGAACATTACAATAGTTTCTGGTATCCAGCCAAGAAATACAGTTTTTATTTCCTAAATATTATAACAACAGAACTATGTTGAAAATTATGGTGCCTATATGTTTGCACCCGAACTGAAGTTTCCAAATAAATGAGGGCTGAAACGTCATTTAGAGATCTATCAGACAGAATGACAGATTCAGATGTTCTTTGGGCAAGAAAAAAAAAAGCAGTAGCAGCAAGGTGAACTTTCATAGGTAACAGATAGCAAAATTAGGGCTATAGACATATTGTTTTTTATCAACAGTGTGTTAATACCTAAAGTGCTAATCTTACCAAGACTGACCAAACACATTTCTGAGAACTGCACAGGAGAGAGATGGGAGTGTTAAGCTCTCTAACCTATCAGCATCCGGATCCCAATCCTTGACATGTAGAAGCGATCAAGGAACTGATGGATCTCCTGGATTCCAGGGGGAACGCCTTTGAACCGCCCAAGTCCTTCTTCATCTGCTGCACACCCAATGCAATCGCGGGCACCACATTGGTGTGCCGCACCCTGATCATTTTGATCATCTGTGTGAAGGCGAGCTCATGTTCCTGGCTCCTCACCTCTGGGAAGGACCGGATGTCACGAAATGACTCCACATACCAATCTCTCACCTTAGCATAGGAAAATAGACCAAAAATTAGTCCTGTAAATGGATGCTTTCACATGCAAGAATTTGTTAGCTTGTTCAACTCTGTGAATTCCACTTTTAAAAATTTGCATGCTTCTGATTCTCGAAGCAAAATGTTCCAGAAGCCAATAGGATTAGATAAAGACTCAAATGAAATTTTGAGGAATTTGGGAAGTAAGAATGTTCCAAAGTTCCTCGTTATACTAAGATATACTAGAATTAATTTTCAAAAGAAGCTGGTCGGAATTGAAAAGAATGATTTGATGGTGTATTTTAGTGAAACGGAGAGATCGAAATGACATGACAACTACCATGTTAACCGGGACTAATACAATACTTTATAGGAGTAGTTCACAAATATGTTAGGCTCAAAAAGTTGCAAAAGGCAGGTAATTCAGGATAAGCAATAGGCTATCTAGGAACAGGGCCATCTCGCAATAATAGCGGCCATCGTCCATGTTATTCTTCCCCAATAAGGCAAGAATTGGCAACAGATATAAAATGGAACAGGCACATTATTATATTATTATAAAAAATCTAAGTGCAGAGCACTGTATCATAAAAGAACTACTATAATATTGTGAACATCCTAGGAGATAAACAAGTGGCGTATTACTCGGGAAAAACGAAATAGCCTTTGTTAAACCGAAGCAACTGGAGCAGTTAAACCGAAGCAAAACGTTGCCGAACCCCAAATTTGAATCAAGCGGAAGAGACGAGGAAGGGAACCGCTCCCCCGCAACAAATTGAGCGCAGGGGGCATAGAAGGTGCGCATAGAATTAAATTAACCGCCCGCCCAAGCACCGAATTGACAGAGAGAGATGACGAGGAAGTACTTAGAAGGCGAGAAACGGAAACAACCTTGAGGATGGCGGGCTTGGTGGAGAGGCCGAAGGGGAGCGAGTCGAGGTCGAGCGCCCGTCGCGCGATGCGGATGGGGAGCTCCTTGTGCAGGAACTGCGCGGCGAGCAGGAGGGTCCGCTCCGTGGGGCGCACCCCGGACTCCATCATGTAGCGCAGGCTGACCCCGGTCTGGCGCATCGCGCCCCAGCGCGCCACCTCCTCCGCCACCGCCCGCGCCACCGGCTCCGACGCCATCCTTCCTTATTCCTCCGCCGCGCGCAGGGTTCGCGGGAATTGGGATGATAAAGGGGGAAAAAAATGTCAGGCTTGTTGTCTACGGCGGCGCGACGGCGATGGCGATGCCAGCGGAGCGGCGCATCGACGTGATGGTATATATAGTGGGCCGCAGCCGCAGGAGGAGGGAGGAGGAAGGAGGCGTTGAGGAGGGAGGAGGTGTGACGGAAGAGGATGGGTGGATGGGTGGGACTGTGTGTGCCTGTGCAAAGTGTGGAGACAGCAACAACGAAGAGAGAGCGCGCGGGGGTGGTGGAGCCGAGTGTAAGCCGCCGGGATGTGGGCCACGCATGTCAGCTTCCCCACTGCAGCGTGGCGCACCAAGGAGTGGCCGAGCCGGGCGGTGCTGGGGGCAACGGAGAAGGGACTTCTTGGTGACAGGTGGACCCGTAGTCCTGATTACGTTTCCTCGGTATGTAGGCGTTTTGGGAAGACGCGCAAGGGATCAGGCCACCTCAAGGTGATTTTATTAGAGTGTTTTTTTTAACTAGCAAAGGTGATTGTGTGTTGCAACGGATGATTAAATAGAATATTATTCATTGGTACTATGTTTAACTCACCGATTCTATGTCGGACACTGAAGCTCGACGTCTAATTTGTTTCCATCTCAGCTACTGCTCGTCCGATTTTTTTAGTCACGACCACTATGTTTTTTTTCGTCTCAGCGACAGCTTGAGAGGCCTCACGTCTCACGTTCAGTTTTTTTTTGTATGTGTTTTTTTCCCATAGAGATGTTTCCGTAAATATTTTTTTTCCAAATCCACCTTATATATATTATATAATTAACTATCAGATGCTTGATGGTGTAGCTTATTTCGATTTCGATTAGAATTTCTTTCTATTGGTGAATTTCTATTCTAATTATCCTATTTCTATTTGGATTAGAATTCCTTTTCATATTTACTTCAAAGTTTTACGTGTTTGATATAGGATTTAGAGCTCTATTTGGATTACAAATACAACTCCTAACTAAACTCTGTTTGGTGCTAGATATAAGATCTATTGTAACTCGTATATGAGAACGTGTTATATATAAAAGTCCAGACGGGAAAAAAATCTTCATTACCGGATAGTTAGAGGGAGACGGATCTACAAAGAATTGATGGACGAAAAAAAGACTGAATTTTTTTCTCTTTATTATTAGGTATAGATTTCCTTGAAAAACAATATAAAAATCATAAAATTCCAAATAAAATTAGCTACTTTCTAATGCTACACAACCCATGTTTTCATTAAGATAAGATGCACAACACATAACATACAAAAACAACCCATGTTATCATTAAGATAAGATGCACAACACATAACATACGAAAACATGCAAGAAAACTACTCCCTCTGTCGTAATCCTAAATTATAGCTCAATTCCAAAAAAAACATAGAGAGTCCAAGTATCTCAAATTTAATCAGATTTATATGATAATATAATAATATTTATAATATCAACTAAGTACCATTAGATTTATCATCAATTATATTTTTATAGTACATCTATTTAATGTTACGAATCTTTATAATTTTAGTCAAATTTGAAATGTTTTGCCTCTCCAAAATTTTGAAATGACATATAATTTTAAATAAAGAGAATAACTTAGACTACCGAATCCTAAATGTAGTCACTTTGACAACACCTTATGCTAATATCCAGGTGACTCTCACCAGACACGTTTATCTTGCAAAAACACAAGCAAAACTAATTTAGGCATGCGAAATCCAAATAAATAAAGGTCTAGGAAAAAGAAATAAAGTGGTAATCAATTACCTCATTTGTTAACATAGTCCTATAAAATCCTTATGGTGTCCACACTTTTTCAGAAAGTCCACACGCTCTTTTCTTCTAGAAGCTTCTTTCCTCCTACCTACGTCGCTTCTAACAAATTGCAACATCAAGCACCTTGATCAAAACAAGTCACCTAAACTTATCACTTTAGAAACTTAGTTAGGTCACTATGACTGAATTTATATTGCAACAACATTCATGAGCTCGGTGATGTTCATAGCATGTTGCCACTAAAGATCCGCATGGACATTGACATTATCAACTCTGAAGAGTTGCACCACAAAGCCATAGTCGATAAGATCTCATGTCATCTCGCCACCATCATTGACGACGCAAACATTTTGAGGGCAGAAGTGTTGTCGTGTAGTATGAGCAATGGAAGAATGTTGGATGAAGTTGTCGGTCTTCCAAAGTTTATTCTAGAGGTGAACAAAGGCACCGAGATTTTCTTGCCGCGTGCAGTGGTGTACCACAATAGGAAACCTCTAAGAACAAGTAGGAGTAGTGCAGATATGAAGAAGACATGTTATGTCAAGCAACAATACGAGAAAGAACGACCACAACAACTCCATCTCCATGACCATAGTGCAGGACAAAGGGCACACAACCGGAGAGACACCAACTCTATGTCTCACAACTATCAGGATGAGCTTAGTCTCCCACACGAGTGAGTCTATTATCTAATCGATGATAGACGAGACATTTGCATATATTATATCAATCTATATGTGATTGATCATGTAAATCAACAACGACAAATAGAAGTTGACATTTTTAACAAGTAGATATAGGTATGTGAATAAATGGTGTCTCTCAATATATCAATCGATATACATTGATCGACACATTTATAAAACCAATGACAAGAGATAACATTTATGTATTGAGTTATCCCGCGACTTGCTCCCTGTGAGAGCGGATGACCCTTTCTTTCTCCTCGCGCCATGCTCCCTTCCTCCTTCACCCTTGATCATGTCTTCCTTGCCACTGGTAGCACCACCCACAACGCGCTGCAACCCTCCCATAAATTCAAGGAGATCACCGACATCGGTCCTCATCCTCCCCCACCCACCTCACCCGTCTCGCCACACCACCCACAACTCATCCACGATAACCAAAGCATCGTCGCGACTCCTTAGCTGTCAATCCTCCCACTCGGGTGTACCTTACCCCCTTCGCTCATCACCCTTCAACCTGCCCCGAACCTCCTTGTAGAACTAGCGGGGTTGAGTTTCTTGAAACCTACCAGAACCTTAACGCCGATGAGGTAGTCACTTGCGCCCCAACGCGAGCTCCTCCTCTTACTCTCCGTCTCTAGTGCTGGCGTCGCTTATTATATTTTGTGTTCACAATTTGTAACCTAAACCTAGCCCGTCGCTGCTGGTATCTAACTGACTCTCCCTGTATCCATTCTGAAATTGTGAACTGAAGTCTGAAAGAGGATAGACACGTCATCTGGGCTTTAGCAGTTCGGAGTACTAGCTGCCACCACGAAGTTAACAACGATATCTTTGTATTCTTGTTGCCACAATCAAGCAGGCAGGCGGCTCCTGGCTGCATCGCTTTCTTCTGCCGCGCTGTTTTCGCCAGATTCTATTCTAAACCCCAGCTAATACGCCAGCCAGCCCAGGAGCCAAGCCCTAGGACCTACCCTACTCACTGTGGCCCCAAATCCCCAACTGCTCCTCCTCTTCCTCGTCGTCTTCCTCCCCGTCCCCGTCCCCCTCCCGGCCTCCCTCTCCCTCAGCCCCAATTTTCCGTCTCCTCCTGTCCATCTCCGCGTCCGAAGGTTGAAGCCCCCCGCATCCGTCCGGACCCCACCGGGAATGGCGGCGTGAGGAGGTCCCCGTACTAGGGTTTTTCAATCCGCGAGGCCAAGGGGGAGACCGGGTTGGAGTGAGGTGCCGCCATGGCGAACGACGTGCCTATGACCCCGGAGCTCGAGCAGATCGACGGCGAGATCCACGACATCTTCCGCGCCCTCCAGTGAGTCCTGGATCCCCGCCTACCTCGCCTCTGCTGCTTTTGGACTGTGTGCCTTGGCGAAGCCGCGACGGCGCCGGACGCGTCAGCGGAAAGGTTGACGTGCGGTTTCCACTTGCTCCCTCGGCCAAAGGGAGTTCGAAAAAGCGAATCGTTCGTAATTAAGCAACCGTTGACAGGAAGAGTAAAAGGTTTGCTACGACAGGGGTGAATCCGCGTTTGGACTTAGGAGCTTCAGTCACGAGCACTGGAGCAACAGCAAAATTGCGGGTCAAGCATATTTTACAGGTTCAAACAGAAACCTTTTAGTTGGTTGCTGTAATTTCGGTGCCAAGCCAGTAAGCCACTCATGGTCCTTCAAGATGGGGTTTACACTGCCAGTAATGTATTTAGAAGGCTGTTCATGTTCCCTTGTTTGTCTAACATGCATTTAACACTGCGGGTAATGTACATGGTGCATGGTTCCGTATTTGTACCGCTTCTAAGCATGTCTGCAACAAATGGTAACACAAGTTTACTCCTGCCCCGTCGCAAAAAAAAAAAAAGTTTACTCCTGCCCAATTTGTTGCCACCACTGTTCATCCTTGAATCAGGTATTGGAATCGATGTATCAGATTCTGCAACTGTTCTATTGGTTTACTATGTCTCCTTTTTTCACATCAGCCAAGCTCATATCTATACAAGTTACATACATCAAAGTTGCAAAATATCAAAAATACTTTTGTATGATTAGACCTATGCAGCACGGGTATGTATATGTGTGTATCAGTACCGAGCGGATACAGATACATGTATCGGTATCGAGTGGATACGGATTACACAGATAGCATCACCCACCCACCCCCCCCCCCCCCCCCCCCCCCCCCCCCCCCCCCCCCCAACAAAATCCTGATACATTGATAGTTTTAGTGTTCTTTTAATAAGTATAAATAATTCTATATATTAAAATAATAAAATCAGTATTGCAGTAGCAGGCAGGGGGTGGGGGGGTGGGGGCTCGGTTCATGCAATTCAAGCTTCTCTTCCCTGCTCTTCTTCTTCATTCTCCTCTGCAATATCAGCAGGACTAGCACTAGTGCTATCACTACCCAAGTTTGTTGGTACCATCTACTCATGGTGGCTGGGAAAAATCAAGAACAGTGGATACTATCGGGAAGACAGGAAGGGCTGAAGGGGAACAGAGGAGACTAGAATCTAGATCGAGAGCAGGAAGACTACTTCGAGAATATGAAGATTAGATTGAGAATGGAAAGGCCAAATGGGAATAAATTCACAGTTGGCCGCGGCGTGGTGAAGTCATCGTGGCCTGCGGTCATGCCGTCATGGTCATGGCGCAGTGGGGGAGTTTTGTCGCTATCACAGTATCACGGGAGTGGGGAAGTCATCATGGCCTGCGGGGATGCTAGTGGCAGAGGCTTCTCTCTGCGGTGGCTGTGGCGGAGTTTCCTCACTAGTGTCTCTTTGGCGGCTGTAGGTGGTTGCTCCTTGCTCGTGTGGGTGGCAGTGCTTGTGTGTGGGTGGTGGCGCGAGAGTGCTCGGGGTTGGTGCAGGCACGCTGGGGAACAAAGGGTTAACGCGGCGTTGGTAATTATTGGGCTAGGTTATATCCAGCAACTGGCCAGATACGTGTCGGCCGACGTATTACATATTTCTGTATATATTTTTTTACCGATACTTCTCTGATGGGTATTTGTCGCGTATCGGGGCTATAATACATATCTGATATGGGATACGTACCCTACCAGGCTATCACACGTATCCATGCATCGTAAGATTACACTATGTACTTTCCTTGACCACTACTGAACTTGAATTCTTAGATTAGATTTGGTAATTGAATTGTTCTTTGGGGAAATAAACACATGACTTATTTTTGAAAAGGAAAGCTTAATTTGTTTGGTGTTTACATGACAAATAGTTGTCTAGGTGGATATTTGGTTTTCGAAATTGTTAGCTTAAATGCCAATCTTTCATTCTTGAATGGCATTAGATACTGTGGATTTATCTGTGTTTATGGCAGTTGATGATTTATGGTATGTTTTGATGATGTTAACTGTCGCCCAAACTTAAAGATTTCAGACCATATTCCAAGGGTTGGCATGTATTTTGATGCTTGCCTTGTTATTGTAATAATATTGATCTGCTAAAAAATGGAATATCTATCCTTGCCCCTCCCAGTTTGATATTAGTCATCGCTAACTGTTGCAAGCAGTTTTTGGCAGACTTCGATGCCTGCATCCTTACTATGAACTAATATTGACGTCCATTTCTTGTGTGAGATCCAACCCGAGTTTCAAGTTGCAATAGCAGTGTGTTCACAATCTTTATGTGACTTTATCAGGGACACCTCTTGCGCTTGTGATGTGGGAACATATGTGTTGATGTAGATTTTGGAACTCCTTGTTTAACTTTCTTTTGATCTTATTCAAAGTAATCTCAAGTTATTTGCTACTTTCCTATTTAAGTGCTCCTGAGAACTGACATGAAGTTTTTTTTCATGATATCTACTTTTACGCAGAAATGGATTTCAAAAGATGGATAAGATTAAAGATTCAAATAGGCAAGCTAAACAATTGGAAGATCTTACTGTGAAAATGAAGGAGTGCAAGCGGTAGGTAAAGCTGGACAGTACTGTAGAATCTCATTGCAAAATTGCTGTCTTTGTTTACAATGCATGCACTAAAGTTACTCATTCATCCATATTCCTTCATTTTACTTGTGCTATTTCTGATTTAAACACTTTATTTGGGCGAAGCTGAATTAGAAATGATATTACCCGATCTCTGTTTGTTATGAAGATTTCCTCTTTGGATGATTTTTTTTATTTAATAATTTCAATTCTACTTCCAGCTTGATCAAAGAGTTTGATCGCATTCTCAAAGACGAGGAGTCAAATAATCCACCTGAGGTCAACAAGCAGCTAAATGACAGAAAACAGTTCATGGTTGGTAACTCCAGTAGTCTCATTGTAATTCACCCTGCGCACTTTTGTAATGTTTCTTGTGCACTGTACAGATCAAAGAGTTGAATTCCTATGTCACCTTGAGGAAAACGTAAGTTGAAGTCCTTTCTTGAAACAGAAAATTATTGTTTTGCACGTCTCTAGTTCTCTTTTTTTTTTCTCAATTGCAAAGATGCATAATACTAAAATCAGGAAACTTCTAATTTGAACTGTTATACCTCCTTCATATTTGTGCCACTTGGTACTTATTTTAAGTTTTAAGGCCAATTCAAAAAGTTTCTTGCAGATATCAAAGTAGCCTTGGTAACAACAATAAGAGGGTTGAGCTCTTTGATATGGGTGCTGGAAGTAGTGAGCCTGCTGCTGAGGACAATATTCAAATGGCGTCAGGTGAAATTAGTTTCTAACTTCGTCACAAACTCACGATGGATAATCTTTTATTGGTCTGTAAAACTTCAAGCATGTCAGGCATACAATCATATCCTCGACATTAACTTATGACATTTAAAACAATTAGGGCTGCTACTGCTAGGCTGCATTCCTGGAAAGACTACACTTCAAGCATGTCTTCTTTTTGTTTTTTTTTTAAATACTCCTGGAAAGAAACTAATATGAAATTTATAACTTTGTATAATAGGAAATATTATTTTTCATGAACAAAGTAAAGAAACATTGAGTTACAAGATGGTGAGCCACAAGAACTTTGGGTCAACCAGGTTGTAGGTCAGGGTAGAGGGTTGAGGTTGTCTCAAAACTTTGATTGAATGAGGCAGTTCAGAACGGGGGACCCCAACAATTTGAGTCAATGAGCCATGATATCTCACACAAGCAAAAGAAGACGGTAAATTGGGCCTCGTATGCTAGACCATTCAGCTTACTCACCTAATGTAACCTACGGAGTCGCGATGAGCCATGACAACACATAAGTAGTTGTTGAAGATCAATACAAAGTAATATAAAAGTGAAAGAAGACGATAAATTGGGCCACATATGCTAGCTCATTCAGCCTACTACCCACCTGAACCTATGGGAGTCGCCGTTTCCTTCTGCCTTGGTCCTTGTCCTTTCTTTATGCTCAAGCAACCCAATGCTGCCAACCCCAAATCACTGGTAGCCAATATCTCGCTCCTGAAAGTAGTAAAATCGATTCCCCATGGTGTCCTTCTCTTTTGTGCTACCAGTTTTATTGGAGAAGGCTTAATTTTGTGTTGGCTGTTGCTGCTCTCAAAATCGTGTGGTCCAGTCCTTATCCGTTGCTGCTGGTAGTCGTCTTCAACATCAGCTGCCTGCATGCGCCCCATGTCTCAGCAACAGAAATCCGCATCAACTGCCCCTCCTCTCATCTTCCATGTTCCTGAATGTTTAGCGCGGGATTAGGAGTTGGCCCTGCTTGACCCCGACCGACAATTTTGGACGATGTCCCTGGGTCGTAGAACACGCTGTCGACCCTGACTCCTGTGTGTTCATACCTGGTTAAGAGGCAGTGCAAGTCAAAACAACAAAAGTGGATCAAGTGATATTTTAGTTGGGTTCTTCCAATTATGTGTGAATTATAAATTCCTGATTGACATCTAAAGAGGCCTGAACTACAAAATATTTCCCAAGACAATTCTCACATCAGGATGTGACTGGTTCATTCTATTGTTCATAACTAAAATATGAATGGAGTTGAGAGCAAGGTATTTTATTTCTTCTTATATGATTGTCTCACTAATATTGCAGCCATGACAAATCAACAACTCATTGATTCTGGAAGGAACCAAATGGACCAAACAGATCAAGCTATTGAACGTTCAAAAATGGTTACTTCCGTTACTATGCACCCTTGTCCTGTTTGTTTCAGTTCTCTTCCATGGCAAATTTTACAGGACATTCTTCTTGTAGGTTGTAGCACAAACTGTTGAGACCGGAGCTCAAACTGCTGCAACATTAACACAGCAAGTATGCCTCTGTCTTATACTGGAGTACTATTTTTTCGGCTTCTAAGCATGTTTTTCCAGCTGGCATACGAGTGGGCTTGCTAAACATTATTATGATTTCTTGCCTATTTACTATTTGCATTGCTCTATTCATTCCACTCATTTCGAGATAATACTTTCCTAGATTGCCCGAAGAAAGTTTTTGTTGTTGTTGTTGACCTTCCATCTTAAAGATTTGTACATGAGAAGATTAAGAGGAGTTTGTAACTTCAAAATGCTGTTTTATTTCTAGACAGAGCAAATGAAGAGAATTGGCAATGAGCTAGATACTGTCCACTTCTCACTGAAGAAAGCTAGCCAACTAGTGAAAGAGATTGGTCGCCAGGTACTCCCTCTTTCTCGCTCTTGGACACATACACATGGTGAGCAAGCACAAGCACCAGCACCAGCTGAAAGTTAAACACATGATTTTGCAGGTTGCGACTGACAAATGTATCATGGCATTCCTCTTTCTGATCGTTGTGGGAGTTATTGCTATCATTGTTGTTAAGGTATGTATAGTATGTTTGTCATCAGTGTGCAGAAGAATATCTTAAGTTCAGCCAACATTCTTTGAGGAGAAACTCGTGCCATCTCCTTATATTATTCTACAGCAAATGGAAGTCTAATAAAAGCTTAACTATATATTCTTAATTCTTGCAGATCGTCCATCCGAATAACAAAAACATCCGAGACATTCCAGGACTGGCACCGCCTGCTCAAAACTACCAGATTCATAACAGGAGATTGTTGTGGGCAGAAGCTTTCATAGGTATGTGATGACTGTAAATGTAGGCTTCATGCAGGTGCACTGCTTGCGAAGCAGCAGCTATCCATAGGACAAAAGATATGTAGTAACAATTCTTTGTGCTGTATGTTTTTTTCTGTCTTTGTAGCCCTAGGTCTGTATTCCTGCTCCTGGTGTTTGTGCACCGCTGGCAGAGTTTGGTTGTGTATACGCAACAGAGATAAGATGTGAAACCAAACCAGTAATTATGACGAATACCTGAATGAAAGAGTTAAAAGTACTAAAATACTTCAAGTGCCATTTTAACGACAAGCTGAGCTGTACTGGAACATGCCGAGATAATAAACAAACATTTAGAAGCATCAGAGTGCTATAAAAAGACGTGAGCATCAGCCGGGAAACCATCAGCTCCGTCTTGGACCACTGTCCTGTTCACTTAGCTTATCAATCACCGAAACGATACCTGAACAGGTGCACGTCGCTGGCCGTATCAGCTGATCCTCATGTTATCCTACCACGGTTCTTACATTTATATGCTACACATCGTGTCCAATTTAATAGTCAGTCATAGTTGCATTGCACATCTCTATCTGACGCGTCATGCGTGCTTGTTGCAAACTGCAAAGCCTCCCGCCTGACCCTGACCGTCTCTAGTCGGTCTGTTCGTTTGACCGTTTTGATGGCTGATAAATCGGTTTTTAATTATTTTTTAGAGAAAAACATTGTTTCGATGGCTGATAAGCCAAGTGAAGATGAACCGACGGGCTGTCCGTTAATCGACAGAGTCCACTTTGAAGCTTAATTGTGCATTGCCATTGTTTCGTTTTTATTTTATGATCGAGCTTCACTTTGAAGTTTTCATAATGACTGGATCCAAGTTGACAGTGCTGATAAAATCGATCAATGTCTGATCTTTACTCTGGACACACAGCAATATATATATAGCTATTCTATATATTCCCCTGGGTACAGAATAATATTCAGTACCCGAGCGCAAAATCACCGAGCCATCCAGGCGGGCGTTCCCCGCACGGGCACCTCGGACCCGAGCCACCCGCGTGCTCCGTGCGCCGGTTCGCACCCCTCCCACTTCCTCTTTATCGTATCAAGGTTTTTTTCATCCAATAATTTTGAGATCGTGGATTCCTACGGTGGAGTTGCCGGTTTCCCCAGCTCGCCGCCACAATTCCTACTCGGCCCTCTCCCGTCACCTCCGACGCGTCCGCAGATTTCGATCGCTGCATCTGCAACCCCGGTGGCGCTGCGTGTCGTCGTCCTTGGCTGCCTCTCCTCGCCTGGGTACGGGCGGCTCGACGGCCTCACCTGGAGTGCGTGGGGGCAGCGGCGGTTTTCTCTGGTCGTTCCCATCGCGCATGTTGAATCCCGTTCAGGAGCAGAGGCGGACCCGCGTCAGATCCATTCCTCCTTGCGATGCGTGATGTCGTGGCTGGAGCTTCGCAGGGTCAGACACTCAGCCTAATCCTCGGTAAGCAGCTGACCCGTTCTCGTCCGTGAACTTCAGAATGGGTTGTGTCTTGGCCCTAAAATCTCAGGGATTGTAGTTTCCTCTGCCTCAGCTGGATCCGGAGGTGGACGCATGCATGTTTGTCTGGAGAAGAACAACTGAGGCAGATAGTTAATCAAGCCCAAGGTAATGTCTCACTCTTCAGCCCCTCTTTTTTATATTTGCCAATTAATAATTTGTTGTTCGTTTCTAGAGAAATGATCGATACTTCATGTTGCAAGCAATTTCTGTCCCTAGAGAATAGTGATGGATGGACATGAGGAGGGTTGGTGTAAGATCAGTGTAGCGGGTGTGTCCGTTCCTGAAGGTATGTAACACAGATAAATAGGTTAGTGCATATCTGTTCAAGTGCTTAGTATTATTATTTTCGTTCCATTGTGGATTTTTTATTTATCTGAATAATTCCGGATTCCATCTTCTGTGGGCTGCTATTTATCTTATTATAATTTCTACTAGTTCCTATTTAATGTTATATGATGTTGGTCTTATCTCAGAGATTTTTGTTAGGTTTATAATGGTTGGCATTTTAGAACAATTTTTTTCCGATATCTTCTCTGAGATTTGTATGCTATCATGATTTAGGCTATTATTTAAAAAATGTCCTTTTGAGCTTAAGTTGTCTTTTATGAATCATTTTTATTTCTTATTACAATTGGTTGAAATGTATTTTGGATTTAGTATGAAATTACTATTTAAGCTTATTAATATAGTTTTAAAACATGGGGAACTGAGAACATGCTCAGCGCTCTAGTGTGTGTGATTACTGGTTACATGATTGAAGCATCAAGCATATGTGGATCATGATGCAAACATATTAGACTGAACAATGTCCAATTATCCTTTTTGTAAGTCGCCGGATGATGTGATTTCTTGTTAACAGTGCCCAATTATCATTTTTTCAAGTTACTGGATGATGTGATTTCTTGTTATACCCAACCATAGATTTTACTTTGCATGACTATACATTTATGTGAGTTGCTTAGCACCCCCTTGCTAGAGTTAAGCTTATTTGATTTCCAATCAAATTAATGTATTCTCTTTACTGAACTTTGAATTCATAATTGTGTCTATTTGTACCACAGTATTGTTAAATTCATACTCTCCATTGTACTCCAAAATCACCATGCCAGATCCTAGACCTGAGCAGCACCAGCGATTGGGGAATTAAAGGGAGATAAGTCCGTGATAGTTAGGGCCAAAACGGTGAGCGGACTGAATCTCCTCTGCATCCCTGTTCCTGTTTCTATCTCCATTGTAATGATAGTTGTTTGTTGTTTTTTTGCTCTTTCAGATATAGGTTTCATTGGCTGATCTGGATAACGCATTACCAAGAGAAGCCACACTCTTGCTGCCTTGGTAAGTCCTATTCCTTATGGACTCTATTCCCAGGTAGCACTATTAGACCTTATGCCAGTTATTGCTCATTACAGTTAATTTTAAAAATGTTGCACTCATGAACAATTCTACTGCCACTGAACTGGGCTTGCTCTAAGGCCTACTGTAACCATTTTTATAGCTCCAGTCCATCAAGTAGTCCACTTCATGCCAATGTATATTCATAGCTTTCTTTTGTCATCTTTTCTCTTTCATATCGGATTGGATCATGAGTCTGCACATCTACAGTGGTTCTACTAAAGAACGAAATTAATATGTTTCCTGCCATGGAACATGAAGGACTAAACGGCTACTATTTTTTAGATCTTTATTTAGGTACATCAAGTTGAAGTGCATGCTGACAGGAGGGTGCTGATCAAATGCAGACATAAAACGGCTACATCCAATTAGGAGAGGATTATGATTGCCATGTTAAAGATGTTTGTCACGTGTAATGTTTTATGTATTTTTAGCCATGATATATATATTCATCTTAGACAAGTCAAAGTCTGGAAGAGCGTGTCTTATGTGTCATGTTTTATGTATTTTATAGTTTGGAATTATTGGAACAATATTTGTGGTTTCCAAGATGGTCCAATTAAAAAAATATTTGTGTTTTGGAAAAAAAAAGTCCAATTAATTTTTTTGTGGTATGGAAATGAGCCTATTAAAGTATTGTTTGGACTTGTGGTTATGAGACAGTTCAGTCAAAATGGTATTTATGTTTTGAAAATTGATAAAACTAAATTAGTACTTATGGTTTAGAAAAACATGGAATCAAAATCGTTTGAGGTTTGGAGAATGATCGAATTCGGTACTCATGTATAGTTTTTATGATCAAATTGAAATAGTATTTATAGTTTAGATAATGAGTTTTATTATTGACATGTAATTTATTACAAGGAACATGGTGTACAAAGATAAAACGGTCAAAAATATTCATCCCTGAAGGACTAGCCTGAAAAAATGGCCACATAACATAAACATAAGTTTGTTCTATGTACGCTGAAAAAAGAAGAAGAAAAGAACAAAAAAAAAGAAAAACAAAAGAAAAAAGAAACGATGACATATATGCATATCTGGAAAAATAAAGAGAAAAAGAAAAAGAAAAGAAAAGGAAACGATGACATAGTATGATATCTGGAGGCTTAGCGGAAAGGAATGTACATCAAAAAGAAAAAAAAAATCCAAAAAATCAGCCGGAACCACCTCCCACGACTCGTCTCACCGCTCCGAAGAAAAGTCGCACGTGGTTTGCGTACGTCGGGACGGACTCGGGTACGGAATAGCTATTCGGGGCGCAGTCATATATATATATATATAAACCTTACTGAATGAGGCTCTCTGAATGAGCAAACAATAACATGGAGATCCAACAACCGATGGAACAGCTAATAACATGCATGGACACCCAACAAGCCATGGAACAACTAAACACCAACATATATTGGACGGGTGGGGTGACGATGGCATAAGTCATAACCTATATACGACACCTATACTTGGCATTTCGCAACGACCCAGACACAAACAAAATTACAAAACCAGGGGGGGAGCGAATCTAACGTTCCACACCATGAGAGCATACGTCCTTAGGGGTAAAAAACCCGTGTTCGGTGATACTTGTCTACTTGGGTCCATTGAACCTTTGTAGCAACTTCTCAATCTTCCTGTGGTCATATCCTACCATTGAAGCAGCAGCAGCAGCAGAATTTTGATGGTTGAGGTTCACTTGATTATTCAGACGAAGAAGTGGTCGTCCTTGCATGCCGGTCCTGCTTCCTGCTCCATGAGATTGCTGCGATGGGAACTGAACGCCTGAGGGCCCAGCTGGGTGATCGGCCATCCTAGTAGTGCTTATTAGATGTCCGTAGTTGGAGTTGGAGAGGCCCGGGAGGCAGAAACCATTGATCAAGGTGTGAGCTTCAGCAGCAGGTGTTGTCATGTTGACGATCCTGTTTTGTAGCACGTGATGGTCCACGACGACGTTGCCCCTCCCCCTCCTACTAGAGGCGATGACGCCATCTTTGTGCCGGAGTATGGGAGGAATTCTTCTTGTGGCAGGGTTGCCGCCGCTTGCGCATGGAACGACGACGACTGTGAATTCCTCATGTTCATGGAGTACTGGTTCAAGTAGTTCCGCTGATGCATCGTCGAGGTGTGGTTGTGTCCTCTTCCTCTACCAGCAGCAAGCTCCATCTCCATCACCGTCGTCTCTTGCTGATGATGTGTTGGCACAAATGACGAACTGTAAGTGACGTAGTAGGGGCTGTTGAGTTCTCTCTCAGAGTGAGGCTGCTTTGCCTGAAGATGTGAGCTCCAGCAGACGTCTTCCGGTTTCAGGGCCATGTTTGGTTTATCTCCATACAGCTGCTCTACTGAGACATCTGACGAGCGCCTAGGGCCGCCTGTGCCTGGCACCGGAGGTGCCTGGGAGGGCGCCATGTTGCCGAACCTGTTTTGCAGCATGCGATCCATGGTGCCGGTGCCCCAACCTCGATGAGGCGGCGCTGCCATCTTTGTGTTTGTGTCCAAGTATGGAAGAAACTCTTGTGGCGGGGCTGCTTGCGCTTGCGCGTGGAACGACGACTGTGAATTCTTCATGTTCATGGAGTTGTTGAAGTGGTAGTAGTTCTGCTGCTGATGCATCACGAAGTGGTGGTTGTTTCCTCCACTGGCAGCAGGCGCCATCAGCAGCGTCTCTTGTGGAGGTGTTGGCACAGGTGATAAACTGTTACTGAGGAGGTAATAAGGCATGCTCTGGTATGGATTAACGCTGAAATTGCCCACTCCAGCAGCACCAGGGGCATGGTAGTATGACGCTAGTTCCGGCAGCGGCCCTGCTGCTGCGGCGGCGGCGGCTTCCATCATGAGAGCTCTCTGCACGTGATCCTCATCTTGTCCCTCTGTCGTTGTGCCGGCACGACGACTGCCCTCCTCGACATCGCCGGCGGCGGCAGGCACGGCGTCCAGTTCAAGGTCTTCCTCCTCTGTCGTCTTCCTCTTGGTGTTCTTCTTCTTCTCACCACCACCCTCCTGGTCCTGGTCCTCCTGGCTATGCTTCTTCTTCTGGATCGTGCACAAGACCAGCTCGCCCATCTGTATACAATGCAACAACAAGATCAAACCAACGTACGTTAATGACAATGTCTCCTGCTGACAGTCTGACACACAGACACTAACAGCGAGCCAGATGAAGAGGGGAGGATAACGACGACGAGCTTGACCGAGACCTTGTTGGCAACGCCGTTGCGTATAGCTTCGAACTCCTCCTCGGAGGCGACGCTCATGTACTCGTACATGGTCCAATCCGTCTTGACACCGTCATCGTCCTCCGTTGGCGGCGGCAGACCGGCGGCCTGGTTCTTCTTCTTCTTCCTGCTGCGCGAGCGCGACGCTTCGTAGAACACCAGCGTCCTGCAGCATCCAACCAGCACGCCGCCGGCAGAGCGAATCGGCCTAATGCTCCCCGTCGCGTTCCAGTGGCCGTTGTCCGGCGTGGTCCGGTTCGGCCGGTTCCCGCCCGGGTGCTTGGGTTCCCTGTCGGTGAAGAAGAACCACCGGTCCTCGCCGTAGTTCCTGTACTTCTCTGCAGGCAGATCGATAATCACGCGTCGATATTAATTTAATTATGTTATATGCGAATAAAAAAAACAGTAGCTGATCTGTCTCTCGATCGAATTACTACCTATGAGTGTATCCGGATGGTAATTGAGGATCCGGTCGTGAACGAAGATCGGCAGGGGCAGTCGGCAGTTGGCGTCGGCGAGCCTCGGACGCAGGTAGTGGACCACGAGCTCAACGTCGGTTGGGACGAAGTGGTAGCCCGAAGGCAATTTCAGCACCAACTTTGCTCGGCTGCAAGCCGCCGCCGACGACATCGGTGTACTACACAAAAGTACACCGAATCACTTTATTTTTTTGGTTCCGATAGAGAAGAAAAGAAGATCGCGTTCGTTCATACATTAGCTAGATCAGAATCAGATCGGAATACAATACAAGTACGGTTCGAGTGCTCGGTTTCCATAGCAGAAGGGCCGGTGCCCGGGTGCGCATGCATACCTGGTGGCGTTGGCCGTCGAAGCCGACGACGAAGAGGAAGACATGCACGGACCAAAGTAACTGATGAGGGCGATGAGTCTAAACTCGGACACGTGGCGTAGGCGGCGGTACGGTGGCCCCAGAGCCACGGGAGAGAGAGAGCGAGAGAGCGAGAGAGCGTGCAGGGTGCACGGACGATGTAGTCGTAGACGAACGGGAGAAGAGCCGAAAAAAGATTTTTTGGACCTGGCGCGAGGTATATATGTCCTAGCCTAGAGTCCCGATGACGTGCGTCGTCTGTGGGTTGCTGTTGTGGTCTTACAGCCGCGCGCCTGCGCGAGGCTGAACTCGCTGAGCTTGCCGTTTCATCGTCCTGTTCGCTTGGCTTATCAGCCGACTTAGGGCCTGTTTGGGACTGCTCCAATAACTTGCTCCACAAACTCCACTGTGGAGCAGCTTCACAAAAAACTGGAGCTTGTGGAGTACCTCTTTAGGTGCTCTCACAACTCCACTTTTTTTTTCTGGAGTTGGGTGCTCTCACAACTCCACTTTTTTTTTTTCTGGAGTTGTGTGCGTGGAGTTGAAACCGTTTGGCTAAAAACGTGGAGTAGAGCTGAAAAACGTGGAGCGGAGCAGTCCAACAGACCCTTAATAGTCACACAGAAAAATACTCAAAATAGCATCAATCGTGACTTATCAGCTAAAAAACGGCCAAGCGAACAGACCGCATGTCAGCGTCGAGGAGCACGTATTTACAGCTTTGACGTCACGAACGTGTTGGTTTTGGTTCGGATATCCGCAGGTTTCGGGTCCAGCGGTTTTGGTTTTGGTGGTAGTTTTCGCCCACGGTTTTCGGGTTCGGTTTCGGGTTTGGTTTTCCACCCGTGGATATCCAATGGATATCCGAAATAAATCATTTGGAATTAAAATTCATATTTTATAATATGCTAATAATAATTTGTTTACTTAGATTATTAAATTTATTCAAAGTTAACTCATAAAAATATTTATTATTTGTTGTCTCTTGTTTATACATGTAGAATGTGTATATATATATGCGGGTTTTGGTTATCCATTCGGGTTTCGGGTATCCGTTCGGGTTTCAGGTATCCGCGGGTTTGGTTTTGGAGATGAATTTCCACCCGAATCGGTTTCGGTTTTGGTTTCGGGTTTCGACTTCGGGTTTCGGTTTTAGGTGCATGGAAACTCCACCCGATCCGAACCCGACGCGTTGCCATCCTTAGCACCACCTCAATGCTCTCACCCCTCGTGCAGGTACCTACAGCAGCCCGGCGGCGACGTTCGCCCGGACAAAATGTTGCAATGCCGTGCTGTTCCCAGCTCAGCACCGGCTTTCCGCCGTTTGATGGGAAACACGGGGACAAATGGTAAAAAACGAAAAAGAAAACCAATAATATATACATCCAAAAACTCCGTGCGGTTTCGTTTGATGGGAGAAAAACACTCAAGCGACTTTCGGAGCGGGTGGCTGAGGGTGCATAGATGTATACTCACTTATTTCGTCCCAAAAATATCTACAGCTTTCGCTGGCGGAGAAACATCTTTAATAAAATATATATTAAATAATATTCATATTTATCTATATCTATACCTCTATACCTAATCTATACCTATTAATAAAGAATCAAAATTTCTAGCTTGTTTTTTCGTCCAGCCTTCTATTCTTTAAAGTCTATATATAATAGTCATAGATCAAATAGGCAAGTAAGGTGATACTTTCCGATTGAAATCCAAATACAGTATCCATGTCCTCTACTACTAAAATCAAATAGGAAAGCATTAGACCCATCATATCCTATATATATATATATATATATATATATATATATATATATATATATATATATATATATATATATATACATGTATCAATTACAATAGAAGGAAACACCTGATTATCAGCGAACCAAACACTGCAAGATCCGTCGTGAGTCGTGACCTCACCGACCTCGAATCGAGCATGGCGGAGATGAAGACGATGAGCGCGATATCCCATACAGGGAAGACCGAACACGACGCCATCTAAGACTACATAGGCGTGGAGGAGGCGACGTAGTGCTAGTTGCGGACAGAGACAAGCAAGAACAAAAATAGAGAGAACCATGTTATACAAGGAGGCGACGTAGTGCTAACCGGCCCTCTACTCAGATCCGAGAACTACTCAGTAAGATCCGGGGGGGGGGGGGGGAGGGATAGAGACCCTCACCTCACCGCCGGGCGTGACCGGCGCCGCGGTCGAGCCTTGGGCTCACCGGTACGGGCCGTCAGACCCGCAGCCGAGCGGCACGCCTCCGCCGCGCGAGAGTCGTAGGCTCACCGGCCAGGGCTCTCAGATCCGCTGTCGGGGCGGAGCGCCTCAGCCACGCGGCCGGCCTTAGCTTTTCAGCGCAGGGATTTGCACCGCCCGTGAAGCCGCTCAACGGCGGCGAGCTCGACCGCCGGCGAAGGGGCTCACGGCGGTGCTATGCTTCTTCCACCCTATGCGTAGCTTTTCAACCCGGGGATTTGCACCGCCCGTGAAGTCGCTCGACTGCGGCGAGGGGGCTCACGGCGGTGCTCTGCTTCTTCCATCCTCTGCGCCGGCAAGGGGGCTCGCGGCCGCCGCTCGTCCGTTTTCGGACCGCCGCTGTGACTGGAGAGAGAGAGGGGAGAGAGCAAATGTGATTAGGGTTTCGGGGGCGTCAGCCGAGATGGAGTTTTATTCGCGCGTTTTTCATCAATTCAATTAGTTTCTAACTCTGTCAAATTTTGACCCAACGTAATAAAGTTTTTCATAGAAAGTATTAGATATTTTTCTAGAAAAAGTTTTCAGAGAAAGTATTAGATAAGAACAATACTCTTTTTCATTTTATATTTTCCAGAAAAATAAGCATTAAGAATTCAATTAGTTCAGAATTTGTCAAAATTTTGAGCCAACGCGTGGTTATATCACCCCGTTGCATCGCACGGACACTTTTGCTAGTCTATATCTATACCTATTAATAAAAAGCCAAAATTTATGGTGTTTTTTTTTCGGCCAGCCTTCCATATAGTTTCTGTCTTCCCTGAGTATTACGTGACTCGCTGTACACCTCTTTCGGTCTGGATTACCCTTTTTTTGGGTCTGGGTCCGTGGAGATCGCATAAAAGATTGCCTATGCAAAAACGGGAAAGAAAAGAAATTCCTCTCCCAAATCATACAAATACAATCCAATCCAAGTCCAAATCAAAACTGGATGTTTTGATTTCGAGAGTCCTCGTTATGTTTGTTGTTACCATACAAGCGTAGAGGCGCAGGAGTCACAATCCAACCAACACATATGAGTTTTTTCCAAAAAAAAGTCAAATACACAGTGCTACAACTTTTTTTTAGATAATGGATAAAATATCCGACTTCATCTATCGAAAGATAGAATCAGACCAATTATTACAAGGACCCAGTCCGCACCAACCTTACAAACTCGACAACGTTTAAACAACACGCAAGACCTCCAAACCAACTTTAAAAAAGGAAGATACTTGACTAGACGTGACCAATACTTCTTGATGTAAGCCATCCAGAGGACCTAAAGAACTGCAAGGATGAAGTCTCCAGTAACTGAGCAATCAAAATAAGATGCTTTCTCTGCTCATCATGCCGCTGCAACTTTGCCCACTGGCGTAACCAGTGAGTTCCTCGAAAGAGTACCTGCAAAAAAGATTTTGGAGCAAGCACCTAGAGCATGGTATGAAAGATTGAGGGACTTCCTTCTATCTAAAGGGTTCATTATGAGGAAGGTTGATACTACTCTCTTCACCAAGAAGCTTGGCAAGGATCTATTTGTGCTTCAAATCTATGTGGATGACATCATATTCGGTTCAACCAATCAAGATTTTTGTGAAGAATTTGGCAAGATGATGGCAAATGAGTTTGAAATGTCAATGATTGGCGAAATTAGCTACTTCCTTGGTCTTCAAATCAAGCAATTGAAGAATGACACCTTTGTGAGTCAAGTCAAGTACATCAAGGATATGATGAAGAAGTTTGGCTTAAAAGATTCAAAAGGCATTAGCACTCCTATGGGCACTAATGGACACTTGGATAGTGATGCTAGTGGCAATATGGTGGATCAAAAGTTGTATCGGTCTATGATTGGAAGCCTACTCTATGTGACCGTTTCTAGGCCGGATGTGATGTTTAGTGTATGCATGTGTGCAAGATTCCAAGCCTCCCCAAGAGAAAGTCACTTGAAGGCTACAAAGAGAATATTGAGGTACTTGAAGCATACACAAGATGTTGGATTGTGGTATCCCAAGGGATCTAACTTTGAGCTAATTTGATATTCGGACTCTGACTATGCGGGATGCAAGATTGATAGAAAGAGCACATCGGGCACATGTCAAATGCTAGGCATGTCACTTGTATCTTGGTCATCAAAGAAGCAAAATAGTGTTGCACTCTCTACCGCCGAAGCCGAATACATAAGTGCGGGTAGTTGTTGTGCTCAATTGCTTTGGATGAAAGCAACTTTGGATGACTTTGGAGTCAAATTCAAGCAAGTGCCATTGCTATGTGACAATGAAAGTGCGGTGAAGCTAACCAACAATCCGGTTCAACATTCAAGAACCAAACACATTGATGTGAGGCACCACTTCATAAGAGACCATCAACTCAAGGGTGATATCAAGATCACAAGTGTTGGCACCGATGATCAACTTGCCGACATATTCACCAAGCCACTTGATGAGAAGAGGTTTTGCAAGCTAAGAAATGAATTGAACATTCTTGACTTCTAAAATATGTGTTGATGCACCCCCCATATATGACATGCCTCTCCTTCAAGCTATGCAAGGTAAAAGTTGATTGACATGTCATTCATCCATTATTAGGACTTGTTAGTGCATCTAGACATCAATTCATTAGGATCATTCATGAAAATCAAATGATTTGATGCTTATATGGTACCACTATTGCTTCTTTGCTCGATATGATCTAGTGGTAGCATATGACATATTTGTGGGCTTGCAATCCTAGTGTTTGATCTAGATCATGAACTTCAAATATTTAGCTCAACATGGGCAAGATAACCATTCTAGGATGTGTGAACAAGCTTGTACATGGTTTAAACCGAGTTAAATAGCTTGGGGCAAGTAATCTAGATTGAACCACAACTAAGCTTCTCTCCAATAATCAAACTTTTGAGCACATCTTTTATGATAATAGATGACAAAAGGGGAGAAGTAAGTAGTAAGACAAAGAAAAATATTTTTGAAAATTTTGAATTTTTTTTTTGAAAATGAAAGCACACAAGTAGGGGGAGCAAGCCTATGAATAAAGTTGTTGCATATCTTTGTGCACTCATAAGTGCTTGCTTGCATATGTATTTACATTCATGACATGCTTGTGTGGTGTATGCTAGTTATAGGATTCATATGATGTTTTGCTAACTAGCATGCATAGGTTGGTAAGCTAGAACCTTGTTCTTTCAATTGGTATCTAGAAACCTTGCTTCTAATGTTGATCTAACGAGGTTTCTAGTGTTTTTGATGGCATATAGCTAACCATGGTGCTAAGGATGTTATAATATTGCACTCCGATTGGTATCACGCTTCAAAGGTCCATCCTACACACCTTAGGATCATTTAGTAGCATTCACTCTCCCACAATTCCTATTCATGCATATGTGATCAAAATGAACCAAACTCATATATCACATATGTAGGGGGAGCTAATACTACCAAAGTGAAAATTTTCATCATATATATTCATTTGTGAAAGGTTGTCATCAATTACCAAAAAGGGGGAGATTAAAAGACTTTGTTTGGTTTTGAGTAATTGATGAAACCTATGGACTAACCCTTGAACTAAGTGTATAATCAAGATAGGGTGGTTCACCTTGAGACATGAAGCTAGATGAAAGATCATGATGGATCAAGTGCTTCATGACAAAGGAAAAGAAGAAAGAGAAACAAAAATGGGCTCAAGGCAAAGGTATATCCATAGGGTCATTTTTGGTTTAGTGATCAAGACACTATAGAGAGTGTGATCACCTTTAGGATAGATAGCCGTACTATCAAGAAGGGAAAACTCATGTCGATTACGGTTATCATGTGCCACTAGGTCATTTGCATTGCATATCTAAAATGAACCTAAGTGACACGAACAAAACTAAATCCAGGAAGATATGTTGTAAAAGGCTAACACAGGGCAACAATGTTTGGAAGACATGGTGTTAGCACATGAAAACTTGGAGAAGAAGAAGCAATTCGTTTGGACAAGGCAAAGGGATCTGGATGCAGGGTCCGGACGCAGGGCAAAGGCCAACCGGACAAATGGACATGCGTCCGATGGCATACCCTAGCTCTCAGCGCTTCTAGACAGGAGGTCCGAACGCAGATCATCGTCCGGACGCTGACTCCGGTCGTGAGTCTGGAGTCCTGCGCTCACTGGACTTCTCTGAGCAGAGGGTCCAGACGCAAAGCATGGTCCGGACCGAGGACACTGGACGCGTGTCCGGAGTTCGAAGCTCTCTGGAACCCTCTATGGACTGGGTTCGGACGCAAGGCGAAGAGGGTCCGGACGCTACTGTGTTGTGCGTCCGGAGGCTACACGTTGGCACAGTCAGGGCGCCAACGGGCGAATTCAAAACGGAGGAGGGTCCGGACGCATGCGCGATGGTCCGGACCCCCCATACAAAGTGCGTCCGGAGCTACGCAGATTTCAGTGAAAAGGGAACAAAACGGCTAGCTCGGTTTGGATGGCTATTTAAGTGGCTTGGCCGGCTCCTAGTGCTCTCTCTTGCACCTCTCATTCATTTGATACACTTGTGCTTGCTTGAGATAGCCCCCAACTCACTCTCTTCACTCTTGTTGCATATTTGTGAGAGTTTGAGTGAACCAAGTGCATTGATCTTTGCATTGCATCTTAGTGGCACTTGATCATCATCGTCGCCATGAGATTTCTTGTTATTCTTGGTGTTTGACAACACCTAGACGGCTTGGCGATTGTGGAGAAGTTTCGGCGCAATTGGTGATTGTTTGCGTCCGACTTCGGTGATTGTGAGAGGGCTTGTACCCACCTCGGCGGAGAGCCAAAGGGTAACTCTAGTGGATTGCTCGTGTCATTGAGTTACTCTCATTTGGGTGGATTCTTGTGGCGCCCGAGTTAGTGGGTTAGGCTTGTCATTGCCTATTAGCCACCGAATCACCACTTGAGTAGTCGACACAACGGGGACTAGCTTGGTGGCAACCAAGTGAACCTCGGGAGAAAAATCAATTGTCATCTTGTCTCCCGACTACTCTTTGGTGTTCATATTGTGATTGGTTCATCCTATTGACATCCAAACATCACAAGGCATCGGTATAGCAATCACCTCCTCTCTTGTATCTACTCTTTCATATCTTGTCTAGTTAGCTTGATTGTTAGCTCCTTTAGTAGTTGTTCTTGCTAGCTTGTGCTAAGTGCTTTAGGTTCTTGCTATTGATTGTCAAGCACTTAGTTAACTAGAATTGCATTGGATAGGTGGCTTTGCACCCCAAGTAGAGCTAGAGCAAAAAGCTTCGCTTAAGTGTTATCTAACCTTTGCTCTAGTGTTTTGTAGAATTTTTTATTAGGCTATTCACCCCCCTCTAGCCATCTAGGACCTTTCACACTACTGCTTTGCTTGGCACTACTGCTCTAAAGCCCGGCAGTGCTGGACCCTCAGACAGAACTGGGCACAATTCAAAATGTATAACAAGAATGGAAAATGTGCTTGAAAGAAAACCTTCCTAGATGTGTAGGGAACCTCTAGCACCACTTGAAAGTGGTAGAAACACACCCATCAAGTAGATCGGGACCAAACCCTAGAAATCACCTTGAGGATAAATGTAAGTAAGGAAAACAACACAAACACAAGTGACACAAGATTTATCCTGTGGTTCAGCGTCGCCACCAAGGCTGGCCTAAGTCCACGTTGTTGAGGTTTGCCACACAAGGCTTAGGTTTGCCCCACAAGGCTTGCCCTTCCCTCGTTCTCAAATCAAGAGAATGAACTCTTGAAGTGAGGGGTGATTTCTTAGCTTCAATTAGATGGTTACAAACCTCCCGGGGCTGCCACACAAGTTGGCAAGCTCCACGGGCGACGCTCCAGCCGGCTAGGAGCAAGCTCCAAGAGTAACGAATGCAATCCACCGGCTTGAACGCGAACCAAGTGCTCTAGACAATGAAGAACAATTTGGGATGCTCTCTAATGGAGTTTGGAGGCTCAATCTCTCAAAGGATTGGAGAGGAATCAAAGAGAGAAACTTGAGGGGCTTCAATGGAGTTAGAGAGAGGAAGAGAGCTGCTGCTGAGAGCACTGGGGAAGGGAATGGTTGAGATGATCGTTGGGGCAGCAGGGAGGGCACTTTAAGTCCCGACACTTTAAAGTCCCGACACTGCTGGACTCAGGCCCGGCACTGCTGGACAGGTCCAACACTGCTGGACTTAAGCCCGGCACTGCTGGACCGCAGCACTGCTGCCCAGGGGAACAACACCGCTGTGCTGCCCAAAATTGCTCCGAATGAAAAACTGTTTTACAGGGAGTCTCGACAAGGTATGAGAGGATGTTTGGTGGAATTTGAGCACTTGGTTGCACATTTAAGCATGCACATTGCATCCCCCTTTGTAGTACGACATTTCCTAAACTCAAATTCAAAACATCAAATAATTTAAACGCCTTTAAGTTGGTCACCGTATCCTTTGATAATTTGGGGCTGCACCATTGAATGTATTGTCCTCATTCTTGTAATACCTTGAGCATGTGTTTGCAATTATCCTTATCTCATCTCTTTGAGCAAACACACCTTAGAGATTGTGACTTGAATCTTCCAACACATATGAGTTCAGCCCACGACTTCAAGTCACTACCACTAATAAATTGATCCTCAACATAATATGACTCCTCATAGCTTGATTAGTACTTCGACTCAATGCAAGTACTCTCTTCTTCACCTTAGCCATAGTACCTCGGTCTCGACCTTCACCTTTGCTTAGTACCTCGAAGTCCTTTCCTTGCTATCTTCACCCTATCAAGCCATACTCAAGTCACATCATATTAAGCACCGATTGAAAACCATTTCTACAATATTGTGATCCTTGCTTGAATATCTTGTAGATATGAGTGTTGAGATCAATCAAGCTTTGATATATGAAACTCCACATTAATATGGTCAAGCCAATTCACAATTCCTTAAATCCTCCTTATTTTGGCTTGACACTCCTATCACTCATTTCAATCTCTATCTTCAAACTTCTAGCTTGATCATATTAATGCAAAGCGATTCTCCAAATCTTTGTTCATACAAGCAAACTAAAGTAGAGACCATATTATATCCAATATACATTGTCTTCTTTGTCATTTGACCTTTGCTTGGTGTTTTCTCACTAATGCACTATTGATTCATTATTCAATCCTTGATCAACACTAGTTTACTATCTAACTCTTCTTGTTCATGTAAAGCAATCCAATATAGAGACCAATCCATAACTATCAAGTCATGTCTCATTTGCCATTTGCCAAACATGCTTGCTTTCACATGATACTATGATATCCCACAACATAGAAGCCATTTCATTGATTCCATTTGCATTGTTGTCTTTTGCTTGAACTAGGTTATTTCCGTGATCTTCTAATACTATACACAATTTGACCTTTATTTCAACATTGTGTGGAATACCATCAAGTTTGCTTTTTGTTTAACCTTTCATATACTTAGCAAACTTGTTAGACCTTTAATTGTGTTGTCACTCAATTCAACAAAACCCACTAAAGGGCTATATGCACTTTCATAAATAAATAAATGTAAGAAAATGTGGGATTACATATATTAAAATAAATATTCATACGCTAATATCCTCAAGGTTGACAAGACAAATAAATGAATAATGTATGAAAAATATGGGATTGCTATATTAGATCAAATAAAATAAATAAAAGCTATGAAACTTTTCATATGTTGATACCTTTAAGGTTGACAAGACAAATAAATAAATAAATAAATATACAAAATATAGAATTTCATATATTAGAATAAATAATTTTCATATGCTAACACCTCCAAGTTTGGCAAGATAAATAAATGTATGAAAATATGGGAGTGTATATAGTAGAACAAATAAATAAATAAAGCTACAAAATGTGGGATTACATATATTGGAATAAATAAATAAATAAATAAAACTATAAAATGGTATTGCATATATTAAATTTCATATGCTAACACCTCTAAGTTTGGCAAGATAAATAAATAAATAAATGTATGAAAATATGGGAGTGTATATAGTAGAACAAACAAATAAATAAAGCTACAAAATGTGGGATTACATATATTGGAATAAATAAATAAATAAAACTATAAAATGGTATTGGATATATTAGATAGAGTTTGAAGAAAAGTTATTTTTTATTAGCGTTGGCCCATGTTGTGATGCACCCAACAGACCACACAGTCACTCATGATTTAGTGACGAGAACTATCTATTAGGTAATATATTAGAGAATGATCAACGATTTAAAGAACCCTTATGTACTCATGTTTAATTAACATTGATAGCTTTTTTTCTCTCCCGTTGCAACGCACGGGCATATTTGCTAGTAATAATAAAGAGCCACACGTCAGTGAGAGGAGAGAGAAAAGCAGATAGGAGTCTTTTGTTCCATACGGTATATGCGTACACTTATACGGTCTGACAGTGGGTCCAAATAGAAGAAGAATTGTAATGGCAAATTTCGAAATAGGTGAATTGTAATGGCATATCTCCAAAGTTGGAGAATTGTAATGGCTTGATTCCAAAAAACCTCTTTGATTAATAGTGAAAAATGCATGGGTCTTGCATGCTACAATAGCATACGTCTTTACAAACCCATCTCAACATATATAATGAAATATACTAGATTACAGTATGAGTAAAAAAATGACAACGTATCATATGCAACCCAGCTTCGTGTGCAACCTATGCAACCATCAATTATGGCCACAGGATCTAGATCCAACTTCTGAGGTTTTTTTCACTTAAACCCTCCACCTGTGCCTCAGACGTTGGATCTAGATCCTGTGACCTTAATTGGTGGTTGTATAGGTTGCACACAAAGCTAAGTTGTATATGATACGTTACCTAAACAAATAGATTCAAGCCAAATTGAGGACAGCAATAAGTTTCTACAAACTGAGGACAACAATAAGTTTCTGGAAACACTCAAATTAAAACTACAGAGTCCATGGTCCTAAATGAAACAGCAAACACGATGGCCATGCAAGGCCTCGCACATGTTTTTTTTTGTTTGCAAATATTAATTTAGCAAAAAATGATTGCAAAATGATCGAGCTATATACACACACTGAGACTAGAGTACCCACCACTTGCTTATTGCTCACCATGCTTGCTTTGAGCCTAGCTCTGACCATATACTATCACAAGTGAGCTGTTGCGGTTGCTGAAATGGCTGATAGGTACCGTCCTCACCATAACACGATGAGGATGTGTGGCTGATAGGTGGATCACAGAATATCTAATTTAGCATGTATGCGGTTATAATAACACGAGGACCCACATGTAAGCCGAACAATCCTCATCACGCCTTGGTAAGGATGATCCTCACCTAACTTTTTTCTGTGGCTGTAGATGAGACCGACTTAGGCAGTATCAATTATCTCAAATCTTATCAATTATACATCGAAAAGTATAAATAGTTATGACATAAAATCGATATTAGATCTGTTGTGAGCAGGGTTTTCAAAACCGGTCGGTAACCGTTACTGACCGGTTACCGACAAACCGCCCCCGGGCAGTTCGGTTTCGGTTCCGGTTTGAATTTAAATTTCAAATTTGAAAAAAAAAATCGAAAATGCTGAAAAAATTCCTAAAAATAGTTCATGATTTATAGAGTCGAATGGTGTACAAATTTTTCAAATTGGAGTTCGTTTGCTATTTATTTTGACGTGTACAAGTTTGAAAAAAAAGAAAAAGGATCTTTTCTATTTTTTTCCAAACTTGTACGCGTCAAAATAAATAGCAAACGAACTCCAATTTCAAAAAAAATTGCGAACCGGTCAAACCGGTCGGTAACCGGCCCTAACCGGTCGGTAACCGGCCCTAACCGACCGGTTACCGGTCCCAAACCATTTGAACTACGCCGTTTGAATTCAAAATGCGAACCGTTCGAATTTGGGGCGGTTTGGAGCGGTTACCGCGGTTACCACCAAACCGCCGGCGGGCGGTTCCCGGCCACCGGTCGGATTTGAAAACCCTGGTTGTGAGATATATTTTCATAATAATTTATTTGGTGTCAAGAGCATTAGGATTATCTGTATACTTGGTCAAACTTTGAACACTTTAATCGAGAATTCACCTATAATTACATTATTTTAGAACAGAGGTAGTATTTTATACCATCACGAGAGGCTTCTAAACGCATGGCTTTCTCAACGCTTGCTTATCTCAGCAAGTCGGTATGTTTGGGTACAGCTCATCAGCTTGTCTTTTTTGAAAGGGAAAAAACTAAACCCAAGTGCTGAATACTATAAGCATGCAGTGACAGTGCCCGGATATCTCACAGGCATGATTGATTGAAGCGTGTTGAAGCTTGGATCCGGAGTCAAAGATGTTCTCTTGACAGATAAGAATAATCCATCTCTCTTCGTTCGCTGAATGCACTTGGATCAATTCTTAAAAGACAGTATATTAGGTAGACGCTTGCGTGTGGCTTGTATATGATGTATCAAGTATCAACAACTGTTTATACTAGTTTATATACACCGTGCAGGGTCGTAGTCGTAGCCTTGCTTAGTTGACTTGCGTATGGTCGAAAGCATTTGCTTGGTGTAGCATATTTTCAAACGGGCTGGGTAAGCGAAATTACAAAAATGAGATGTGTAGTAGAAACTTAAACGCATGGGCAGAGGTCTAACAACTTAGATGGTGAACCGTAGAGGTTACAAACAAACAGAGAACTAACATGAAACCTAACAGCTGATGGCCGCCCCGAAGACTGACCAATAATAGTGACCGACTGATCGTTTTAGGTCGTTTTGGTTTATTTGATTGATAGCATTGCATTGCATTAATTGGTCAGTCCAATAATAGTGACCGACTGATCGGACATGCCATCTTGCACATTGATCTGACCTAGCATATCCTTTTTATAAGTTCCCAGAAGAATTCCTGTTGGTTTGAGCTACACTAGTGTGGATGTGTGTATGCATGGTTATTATTAGTGAAGTCTGCTCTGTAAGCAGAGCATTTAGTGTAGATTATATACTCACTCTATACTTATATTACTTGACATTTAGGATAGAGACACAGTCTCTAAAGCGTAACTTTGATCACTTATTTTTTGAAAAATAATTATTGAATTATAATATATGTATATTTTTATAAAAGTATTTTTCAAACAAATCTATTAATATGATTTTTATTTTTCTAAACTCAACAATATAAAAATTATTCATGACTTATATTCTCAATGTTTGACTCAAACCTTTTCCAAAACGATAGCTAATATAGGTACGGAGGGAATATTTTTTTTTGAAAGGTGTGTAAATTATATATCTATATGTAATGTTTAAAACAGAAAGGATGCTTCCTGTACACCGTCTATGTTTGTCTGACATGGGAGTCCATCCTGTCGTTCAAACCTTCTAGCCAGTTGTCCCTCATATCCCCTCTGTGAATCGAATGGATTCATTGCCGGTGGATCCGTATGCTCTTGCCTACACGCTCTGATGAGGCAAGCGTGTGAGGAGCATGATGACAGGAGCATGTTAATATCAGGTGGACGGTGTTGATAGGAGGAGGTGGCGGAGACATGGACGTCTTCTTGACATGTCATCGATGCGGCCGATGAAAAAGGATGTGCAGGGTGGCAAACTTCTATAAATGAGGAAATGCATGACTAGGATGCAAAGAGTGCCATAGGGATGATATTGCGATGGTGCAATGACGGAATGACACAAGTGGTACTGGTGGGAGGTTGAATTGGGCTCTAAAAAAATTATGCAACACTCTTAGCCTTTGCAAACTCTAAACCCCCTTTAGAACTTTGGCTCCTAAGTTCTTCCACAAAGGCAATTCTAATGTGTCTTTATTAGGACCAACACACTAATCATATCTTAGCAAGGATCACACTAAGAGCAAGGTTCTTATATAAGCAATTATGAATCCTATATATGCTAAGCACACTAATACGAATCCTAGTTGTCACACAAGAAACTTGCAATCAAGAGAACGAAGTAGAAAAAATGGAAAGTAAGGCAAAGAGACAACCAGATTCTTTTACTATGGTCTTAGGTTATTGCCACAATCTCCTACTCCATGTTGGAGAACCAAGAGTAACAAAGACTCAACTTAGTTCCTCTAATCAATACTAGTTCACCTCTACAACATAGTGGGTTTCAAGACCATGAACACCTAGATCCCCCTTACAATAGATCCATGGAGAAAGGTCACCAAGTGCTCCATTGGCCCGGGTGATGACAATAACCAAGAGTAATAGATCATCAAGCAGTGGAGACATTTGCACAGCTATTGGAGGTAGACCCAGAGCGGCGCCAAGACTTTGCATGTACTCACCATCGCCATCATCCTCTCATGCAGTGGCAGAGCTAGAGCAAAATCATGGGGGGTGCGCTAGCCTTATGGGTGCATAACTTTTTATTTCAATGGGTGCATATATGGTGAAAAATTGAACATAATCACTGTTTTTCTAAAATTTCGTGCGGCCGCACCCACTGGGATCAACATAGATCCGCCCCTGCTCTCAATCTCTCATGCTCGAGCGCTCGCTGAGCCACAGTCGCCTGCCGCTCGCTCTCCATCCTCGCATGCATCTCCTCTTGTTGCCTCCTCTAATCCTCTAGCTGGGCCTACAATATTTCATCCAAATGTTAAAATAATGCAAAGCTAATGAAAATCAATGAACGACGGATAAAACAAAAATAACCTAGAGTGCCTCTATCCACTGGTGTGTAGTTTCAAGCCATGAGCATATGGTCGAGCCCGATCTGCCGCTCCTTACTCTAATCTGCTTGAGAGTGGGCGTACTGGACGTGTCGAGTATGCCATCACCAATCCAGTAACGCCCATACTTTTTTCCTCCTCCCACCTTCATGATGATTTCTCCATCAAGATCATGGATTCTCGGACCGAACTCTGGCCCATGGACCTCCCTTACCACTGACGTGTACTCACTAAGGCGGTTGTGGATGCTCGCATTGGTGTACTGTTCGGACGTTTCCTCCGGGTTGTAGTCGACGTCCGACGCCGCCTTGCCCTTGTGGGCCATGGCAAATGTCTTGAACTGGGTGCAAGGCTCGTTGTCATGTGACGCCAACTGCGAGTGATATGAAACTTTATCGCAGATGATTGCATTTGTAAGCAACGTATATGACAACTTGTGCGAAATCATCTCAAACTTTTATCACAGGTTCCACGTATGATTGAAAATTTATAATTTTCAGAGTCCATTTGCTATTTATAGAATTTTAAAATAATTTTTACACACGTTTGAGGTCATGTTTCATGAACAAGATGTTGGATTTTTGTTTTACTTTCCCATATATATATAAGAACTCAAATCAGGCTTCATAATATGGATATTATTTTTCATTCAACCTTTTCCATTATTCGAATCACTTGCAGTTTAAATTTGACTTAGGTCAAAAAATTCAATTAATTGAAATAATCTAACTAAATATAGCAAACACATCGAGAAAAGTTTCATACTTAAACATGTAATTCCAGGTACTGTTGGAGGTTAGTAGAAAAATTTGGAGGCAAGAAGAAAAAAGAAAAAAAATGGTTTGCCGAGTGTCAGTGTAAACACTCGGCACAGAGGCCGGTTTGCCGAGTGTCGGGTCCTAGACACTCCAAAGAGGATGGTTTGCTGATGTTTAACGGCGACACTCGTCAAATAGCTGATGTCGTCGCCTCCTGACGGTGTTTGCCGAGTGCCCGACATTAGTTGAAGAGCCAGTTTGCCGAGTGTTGCGTTTTGCCGAGTGCCCGACACTCGGCAGAGAAAACTGTTATTGAGTGTAGACGTTTGGGATCGAGTTTACCGAGTGTACATCTTTGTTGTGTGTAACACTTGGCAAACGTGTTTTTTATCGAGTGCCCGATATTAAACACTTGACAAAGTTCCTGTCACTCGGTAAAGGGGTTGTTTCCGGTAGTGAAAGGTTTTTGGTTCCTATGTTGCGCAGATGAAAGAAAAAACAGACAAAAGATGAATGGCAAAAAAAAAAAGACTTCTAGCTTATAAATTAGCAAGGATAAAATTCAGTAAAGACACGACAGGAATTGTTGTTGTATACGGGTATATATAGCTACGCATAAACATAAAACTTTGTCTTTGTTATGCATCCACCCGTGACCCGCTGGTGGTTACATTCTTTTCCACCTTCTTTCACAGTTTGGTCAGCTTATTGAGTACGGAGTATTATCTACGTTTGGACCGCAGGAATGAAAAAAAGAATGGAACAAAAACTCATTAATAGAATAGAGTGATAAATATAAAACTAGAAAACACAGGAATAGAAACTTTATGGTGCAGTGTTTGGATTGTAGGAAAACAAAAATGTCAAATGTGCGCAAGAAGCAAGGCTCCGTGCTTGAGAACTTGAGAAAACATTATAGGAATTTTGCCTTTATGCCATTTCTCCTACCGTTTTGTGAAACAAAGTTAGCCTTTTCCTTTGGAAAGAAATGCATGTTTTCTTTATTCCAAACAACAAGTTAAAGAAAACTTTTCTATGTAATTTATTTCTTGGCCTTTTTCTTTGGTTTCCTCCGTTCCAAACAAAGACTAAGCATGCATGTCAATTTTGGTAGTGATGAAAACGAAAATGATAATCTCCGATTTTCGAAAATCGTTTTCGAGTATTTTTCAATTTTCAGGCATAAACGAAAATGGTAGTGGTAATTGAAAAAATAAAAACGATAACGGTAAAAATAAACGGAAACGAAAGCGGAAACGATTTTATCCTTTTCCGACCGATTTCGAAGATTACCGTATTTAACTGGTAATTTACCGTTAGTAATTATCGATTCAAAGGTCTGGAATCCTAATTTGTTTATAGACTATACGATGCATACTTTAGGTGCACTAGAGAAAAGATTTTAATAATTTATGTTTTTATCACTATGTTTTATCAAGTCAACTTATAACTTTAATGTTTATTTGTGTCATTGTCAGGAATTGTTGTGCTCTTGCATGGTTTAGCACTGTTCGGGACTAAGATCGGAGTGAAATGTATGATTTAGCTTATTATGGTCTTGTTAATTGTGACTTTATTTATTATTGTCATGTGGTTTGGCATGTTTATCATTTTTAGGATATCTCGTTCTCACCGATTTCGACCGTTATCGCTGAATTTTCTGATCGATTATATCGTTTTTGAAATTACCGAAATACCGGTGTCGTATTCGTTTCCGACCCTATCGTATCGATTTCGTTTTTGAGAAAAAAAAATATGAAAGTAAAAGTGATTTATTTAGCCTCCTACCAATCGGCGATTGTTTTCATCCCTAAATTTTGGTATAACGTGGCTTGCAATTCGAACAAAAGCAAGTCCACTTTGCTCTGCGTCTGTCTATGTGTAGTACGTCGTACAGGTAGCTTCTCTTTTTTTCCCCCTTCAACTCTGAGAGATGCAGTACGTGGTGTACAGCAGATGCCTCTAGTACGTTGTGGAATAGATGAACAAGAGCTTGTGTTGTTATTAGTCCATGACGACGCGGCTGCGGCCTGCGCGCGGACGTCCTGCTTTTCAAGAATCCAGCTGCAGCGAGCATATCAGAAATCGCCCATGCATGTTTGACGAGTTCCGTTCCAAGCTCATATACGCTCCGCAAAGCCTCCATATGCATCATCTAGGCAAGCTTTTACTTTCAAACCCCTTTTTTTTTATTATTACCACGCAGTACGCGTATACCTGTCCAGCATTTATGTAGTGTAAATTAACGAACTACAGAACATCGCTCTGCTCTCGTCAACGATACAAGCATCATAAATTAGCTGTATTCATCAATCGTTCACTAGTCATCAGTCATCACCCGTCAAGAAACCCTATCAATGCAAGCAGCAGCATTCAAGCTATAAATAGGGGTGGCATTGGCAAGCAAACACAGCACCTCAACACTCAACTTCTTCTCACTTGAGATACAGCTAAGTTTTTGAGATTATTAGACGGTGGCCAGGCCAGCTAGATCTCGAAAAAGCGCGACGATGGCCAGCAAGGTGGCTGCACTACTGCTCTCATGTGCATTATTCTTGCTCCTAGCAGCAGCAGCAGCTGGTTACTACAGTCCTCCGAGTCCTGCTTCGTGCGGGCTCAAGGTGGGATACTACCACCACAAGTGCCCGCCGGCTGAGGACATCGTCAAGAGCGTCGTTGGAGCCGCCGTCCGGCAGAACCCCGGCATCGGCGCCGGTCTCATTCGCATGCTCTTCCACGACTGCTTCGTCGAGGTACAGTACATTATCCTTCGTCTTCAATTCTAGCTAGTTCTACACACGCACTGCTTGTCTCTGCTTATTAGAATGCATGGCTTGCACTGACGCCATGGATATATATATATATATATATATATATATATATATATATATATATATACACACACACACACACGCAGGGCTGCGACGCCTCCGTCCTCCTGGACCCGACGCCGGCCAACCCGCAGCCAGAGAAGCTCAGCCCGGCCAACAACCCCAGCCTCCGGGGCTTCGAGGTCATCGACGCCGCCAAGGCCGCGGTCGAGCGGGCGTGCCCGGGCGTCGTCTCCTGCGCGGACATCGTCGCCTTCGCCGGCCGCGACGCCTCCTTCTTCCTCGCCGGCGACTTCGACTTCGACATGCCCGCCGGCCGCCTCGACGGCCGCGTCTCCAACGCCTCGCGCACCCTCGACTTCCTCCCGCCTCCGACCTCCAACCTTTCTGGCCTCGTCCAGAGCTTCGCCGCCAAGGGCCTCGCCGTCGAGGACATGGTCGTGCTCTCGGGCGCGCACACCATCGGCCGGTCCCACTGCACGTCCTTCGTCCCCGACCGCCTCGCCGTTCCTTCGGCTTCGGACATCAACCCCTCTTTCGCCGCGTCTCTGAGGGGCCAGTGTCCCGCGAGCCCCAGCTCCAGCAACAACCCCACCGTCGTGCTGGACGTCGTCACGCCCGACAAGCTGGACAACAGCTACTACAAGAACGTGCTGGCGCATAGAGTTCTCTTCACGTCGGACGCCTCACTCCTCGCGTCGCCGGCCACGGCGAAGCTGGTGTCTGACAACGCCAACATCCCTGGGTGGTGGGAGGACAGGTTCAAGGCGGCCATGGTGAAGATGGCCAGTCTCGAGGTGAAGACCGGCAACAGCGGCGAGATCAGGAGGAACTGCCGGGTCGTCAACTAGCTGTTTCTGATAATGTGTGCAGCAACCATATGCATGATTCCTGTTTATAATTCCATGCTGTCGTTATTGCATTTGCCATTGTTTTGTTTCATTATTATGTCAACTTCATCACTTTGTATATGGTTGCAAAATTTGGTATTGTTGGCTGATAATAATAATATAATATAGCCATATTCGCTCTCTACTTTGGAATTTTGTTTCAAAAAAAACATTAGAATTTACGTTTTGTGGGGGCCTGCCCAATATAATTAAGATGGAAAAATACATGGTTGAAATAACTAATTTTAGAAATGCACTTGTAACTTTGAATTTTTTTAAAACATAGTACATATGTAGTGCATCTATACAAGTTATAAAAGTTATGAAAAAGTCTACTTAACCCCCTCACATATCTAGCGTGGTATAAAATCAGGTATTTTGCTCCCCTGAACTTTCCAAAACTGGTCAAATTACCCCCACAGATACTTTTGGATGGTGATTTTGCTACAGGAACTGTGGTTTTGTTTTTTTTTTTCTTTTTTATTTGTTTTCTCTTAATCTTTAAAAAATCATAGTAAATCATAGAAAAATCATAAAATAGAAAATTCAATTTTGTTGACATCCACATGAGTAGATCTACACAGTGGACATATAATATGATATGTTTTAGTATAAAGTGTTTGTTTTAGATTTACAATTGAAAAATCTAATTTTGTTTGTAATTAATTGGAATAATTCGTAGCCGCAACTTCTATGGTCCGATTTTAGTTAAATTTCTATGGTGAGCTAATTATTGTATGCTTGAGCTATATTAAAATCTTCATACTTATTGGACCATGTGTAACCTAGTTATAGATAAATAATAGATTTAACAAACATGAAATTAGATTTTTCTAAGTTCAAGTTATGCTTTATCTATCGCCATGGGCAAATTTTACTGAGAACTGAGAACCGAACCGAACTAACCGAGAACCAAAATTCTGTTCGGTTAGCATTTCTTAGAAACCGAAGTTTCAGAGGTAAAATCAGTTCCATTGCTCGGTTAGCTGAAGTACCGAAATTACCAATAATAGCCCACCTCAGGAGGCCCAATAACCAGCCCACCTCAATACATATACGTCTTCACTTGTTGAAACCATAGCAGCAAGCAACCAGCCTCCCACTCCCACCCGCGCCTCGCTTCCCACCCCACCCGTGTGGCGCCTCCCAGGCTCACACCCGTGCGGCGCCTCGCCTCCACACACGCCGGCACCGATCGCCACCCCGCCCTTTCCCCGTCCTCTCCACTCTCCAGGCTCCGGTCTCCAAGCTCCGGCGCCCCCGTCCTCTCTCCCAGTCCCTCCAAGGCTCCAACCTCCACATCCTGCAGCACCCCCGTCCTCTCCCCCGTCGGCGCCGCCACAGCAAGCAACAGGGGAGGACGACGCCTCTTCTCCGTCCAAGATCTGTCGGCGTTCCGCGGCAAAGCAACTCCCCATCAGCGAGCGGCGGCGACAGCTCCCCATCGGCACAGCGGCGGCGTGACCTAGCAGCACGCAGCGTGCGGAGAGGTAAAGCCTTTTCTCCTTTTTTTTCTTGGCAAAATTGCGGTCACATGGAAAATCGGCCAGTTCGCTAGAACCGGAACCGAACCGAATTTACCGAGCATCGAACTGCTCGGTTCTGAGAAATTTTAGGAACCGAACGGTTGTAGTTTTTAGGGAACCGAAATTTGTAAGAGACCGAGGAACCTGTCGATGGGAAGTCCTATGGCCTCCCCATAGACCTAGTTACCGAGCTATAGGCCTAATAGACATGCAGAACCCAATACTACTCGGACTCGACAAGAGAGGAAGACCGGGGCGTAGCTTAGGACTATGAACTTGTATCCGAGTAGGATTAGAACCTATCCTCGACCAGTTCCTGGACTATAAAGGTCCGACAAGGGTACCACCCAAAAATGAATTTGAGATCTAACACAAGCTTAGAGCAATCCAACGCACAACACGCATAGCGATACACGAACATCTTGTACAACGTACTTCAAGCAATAATACTCAACCCAGCTAAACGCCAACTGGACGTAAGGTTATTACTCGACCACGTCGAGGGCTTGAACCAGTATAAAACCGTGTGTCTCTTTGCGTTAACCATCAAGCTTCACTATTCGCCGAAGCCTGAACAACTGTCCCTGGTATCCCCGTGGCAGGCTATCGGTGGTAAAACATCGACCTGACGCGGCAGGTAGGGGATTTCGGCGAATTTTTTCTCAAAAGCTTGGTGGACCACGACCTCAAGACGATTAACCTGGCGAAAACAACGTTTGTCTTTTGATTATTGATATATCTTTGTGAGCTAAGCCAAACACCTCCTTCATTGATTTGTCATACAAGTGATCGAGATTGAGAGAGATTTTAGTTGTATTTGCTTAGAGTTTGATCTATGGGTTCACTTGTTATTCTTGATGGTTGCCATCACCTCTAGACGGCTTGGAAGGGGGTGTTGGCACAAGTTGGAGATTGTTTGTGACCACACGTGATATTGTTGCGAGGGGTTATTCACATTATTCCGGATGGAGCGCGAAAATCCACTCTATGCAACCTTCCAAAGGTACAAGTGGCAACTCCTGTCAAAATCTGTATTTTGTTGATCCGGAGCTGCACACCAAGCCAAACAGGTTTCTTAGCTCAATGGCGGGAGCCCTGATCCACAGTAGAGCTGGTCCTCTAGATCTGTGTTTTTAGTGGTGGAGCTTTTCCTAATAGGCCTTGATACATGCTAACTTATTTTACACATAAATTTTATATCTTAAGAAGTTTTCTTGGAATTGGATTTATTTTAATAATTATAATTTAGGCACAAATTAGTTAAGTTAATATGGTTGTACATGGAATATGTTTGTATATTATTAGTAGTTATACAAGAAAGATGCGTGTATGTTTTATTTTTATTATAGAGAAGTGAGTTGAAGAGCATGGTATAAGTTGTAAAGTAAAAATATGTATAACATGATGATCTATAGAATTAATTTCCATCATTCACCCTATGAATTTGAGATATGCTTATTTGTGAGCTCGGGAAAGTTATGAAATGTTAAATTTCAAGCCAATAATAGTCTAATCCATTAATTAAGTAGATTCTAGTTCCTCTAAATTAAAGGGATGATCCAAACGGCCCTAAAAGAAAAATAAATTCTTCTATAGTAAAATTTAAGAGAAAGGAGATAGGGGATATGGTAAGTTGGAGTTGCTTTTAGACTCGAGATGTATAACTAAAAAATAGTCAATCCAAACATAGTTTTTTTAGGACAGAGGTAGTATATGAACTGAACTTATTAAACTTTATTATTCATTAACCATCGAAATACAGAAACACAAACCAAAGAATAGCAGATGATACAAACCTCTCGAGGCTTTGAACAAATCAAAGGCAAATAAGCAAGACACAAAGATAATAACAACAGTTGCCATGTCGTACAACAACACGGCTGCAGCTCATGAACAAAATAAACACCACCAACAACTGGACCGGTTGATCCTTCACCAATCACTGTGCAGTTTTTTTTTTCTGAAGGTCTTCCACATTGCACTGGGTTGCAATTTGATCAACAAGTAGCTTGATTAGTAGTGATTGATCGCCCTGCAGTTCTTCCTGACCTGGCCTTGGTACCCGGTCTTGACTTCGATGCTGGCCATCTTCACCATGGCCTTCTTGAACCTGTCCTCCCACCACCCGGGGATATTGGCGTTGTCATCCACCATCTTCTCCGTCTCCGGCGACGTGAGCAGCGCGGCGTCGGAGGTGAAGAGCACGGTGTGCGACAGCACGTCCTTGTAGTACTGGTTGTCCAAGGCGTTGGGCGTCACGACGTCCTGCATCACCGTGGGGTCGTCGTTGCCGATCGTCGGGTCAGCCGGGCAGCGGCTCTTGAGGAACCCGGCGAACCCGGGGTTGATGTCGGAGGGCACCGAGGCATTGAGGCGGTCGGGGACGAAGGACGAGCAGTGAGAACGGCCGACGGTGTGCGCGCCGGAGAGCACGACCATGTCCTCCACTGACAACCCCTTGACGGCGAAGGCCGAGACGAGGTCGCTGAGGTTGGACGTCGGTGGGGCCAGGAACTGGATCGCCTGGGAGTCGTTGGAGAAGGTGCCGTCCAGGCGCCCCCCCGGCATGTCGAAGTAGACCTTGCCGCCGCTCAGGAAGTAGGACGCGTCGCGCGCCCCGAAGGCGATGATGTCGGCGCAGGAGACGACCCCGTGGCACTCGGCCTCCAGGGCGTCCTTGATGGCGTCGATCAGCTCGAACCCGCGCAGGCTTGGGTTGTTGGGCGCGCTCAGCTTCTCCGGCGTCGGGCTGAACGGGGTCGGGTCCAGAAGAATGGAAGCATCACAGCCCTATATATAGCCAGCAGTGAAATTGTAAGGACGGTGTATATATATATATATATACGTGGAAAATTGCAATGTAATAATTCGATTGTTGGATGATGATGAAACAGGTAATTAAATGAAGAAGTACCTCGACGAAGCAGTCATGGAAGAGCAAACGGATGAGAGCGGCGCCATTGCCGGGGTTCTGGGCGATGGCCTTCTCCATGACGGCCTTCACGACGGCCTCAGCCTGAGGACACTTGTAACGGTAGTACCCTAGCTCCAGAGGGTAGTAAGGGCTGGCCTGGCACGCCACGGCTAGGAGCAGCAAGCTAAGTGTGGCGGCGAAAACGGACGACGACATCGTCTTAGCCATGTCTGCTATATGTGCTTGTTGGTATGTATATCTTCCACTCAACAAGAGAGTAATAAGATTTATTTGAGTCAAGAGGAACTAATTAGAATGTGATGAGTAAGAACTCAGAAGAGATGGAGATCGATGAGTTGCTGCTCTCAAGTGAGGAGATACTTATATAGCTGGAAGCAGGCCGAAGGGGCCCGGTGCGGCATTGACCATATATATGTCATTATGCAGTCATATGGACAACATTCAGCTGCTTCAAATTTGAATAAGAGGTGGTTTGGTGAGCAGTTTGTCCTTCTATTTTTTTACTCGTTAATTAATTACTTTGCAGAGTGTGGTACGGCAAAGGGAAAAAATGACGACCGAGTGCTTAGACAACAGCACTTCACTGACCCCGGATAGAGGCTGCTCAACGAATGTGTGACATGTAGTCCTATTCCTAAAGTCAGATATGCATCCAGCAAGTCACCTTGAAACTAGCCATAACATATTCGTCCCAAGTGCACGAGACTAGATATATAGTATATGTGGTTGTATAATGCATAACTACGGATTTGCTGGATCAATCTATGATAGTTATTAATTGATTTTGCAAGCAGCTTCAACATCTAAATATATCTGAAATCATAACGCACACCACCATAATTATGTGCCCTAATCTACACTGTTTAGCTCTTTTACTTTCTTATCACTAAAGGAATATCGGTACAAGTATAAATTTCCCCACATTTATCTTATGATTTGGGAAGTTTTTGAACCTAGAAAATAAGAAAAATATCGGTAGAGATAGTAATGCGCGCGCGCCCAGTGCTGCAGTTAAGCTACCCGTGCAGAAATAATTTCTCAGTTTTGTTGTGGTTCCTCCCAGCATGCATGTTATTAATTAGCATCCTCCTAGCTACCTAGCTAATTGCCTAAAATATCATGGCACTTTTAATACTATAATCTTCTCCATCTTCTGAGACGAGATTATACTAAACCCAAAACCCTAAATAAGCTTGCAACTACTACCTTTGGCTTTTACGCTTGAACCGTCGTTGCTGACTTTGCAATGGATGGTTCAGTGCATGATCCATCATCTAATTAAGGTCATTAATTTATATATTAGCTATACTATGTCTGATTAGTGCGTGTGACTAGTGATGTCGTTAATTTGTGCTCTCCGATCCGTGTTTGATTTGATTTCTCTTACACATTTCCTTGTTTAAAATTATTAACAAGTAACCTGGGCAGTTGCCGACGATGGGGATGCATGTTTCCGGGACGTTAGTTGAGAGGTCGGCTACTGAGAAGGCTTCCATGGACACCGCCGGATCAGTGCAAGAGCTAGCTTGCCGGGTCAGACGAATCACATGATTAATTCAGTGTACCTTCTTGACGGCTTAACGGAAAGGCAATTTCACAACAACCATACATATACTAAGCTCCAAGCCCGATCTGACCAGGAACACACACTTCTACCATATATATGTAGTTTTAGCATTATATATATACAACGCAAGAAAAACAAACAGCGCTAGCTAGGCCTAGCCGCCTGCTGTGTACATGTGTGCCGGTGAAACGTAATTTTAGCATGAAGCGTCATCAGGCCAGGATCGAGGTGAGCTACTAGCCAATAGCTACGCTCCATACTCTGGCGGCGTAGTCTTTGTGAGTGGTAGTTCGAAGGCTACTACATTACCTAGCTATATACGTGCACCGTCAAATATTGTATATGTAGCGAGCCCGTCATGCGCTAATATAATTGTCTTGCTTTTTCAATTCGAATTGATCGAGTACACAGCTGTTAGCTGTAGCAAATGAAGAATGATGAGCGGGTGGACACCGGACGTCACCAAGGTTTTGGAAATACCCAAATGACCTCTTTTTAAAAATAAGGAACCACCTTTTCCATTTATAAGGAGCGTGCATAAATAAAGCACTACTAAAATCTAAAACTTCTCCTAGTGAGGTAGAGTTCTTCTAATGTTTTTCTATTCAAAATTTAGTGCAAACTTTCCCTAGTAAATGTCTCCTAGTAAGAATTCTCATGTGTTATAACTAGTGTAGTGTTTTACTACTAATTAAAAACACTAGAAGAATTCCACCTTTTTGGTAGTGAAGTCTATATATCCAAGGTTTCTTCCCTTAAGTCATTATTGTTTGTTTGATGATGGCCAAAAAAAATGGCTCTCTCCTTTTTCGATATACATGTTTTTAGGGAACAATTATATAAGGTTGAAAACATACAAAATGAAGAAAACATATAAAGTTCACAACACTATAGCCTATCAGTTACTAATTGGCCGGGCTTGGTGTATCCTTATATTTCTAACTAGTTAGCACCCCACGCGTTGCCGCGGAGCAGTTTTTTTCACCCAGAATTAAATAAAAAAAGGACATATATAATCATGCAACATATTAGTGACACCATCAGTGGACGTTAGTACACTGAAATTAACAGAATTTTACAGGCCACCAGAACTTTGAAGCTGAATAAAACGAACAGAGAGAAGACATTTCCATCGTTGAATTAAAAACAGACGGGCAGGTCTACTCTAGTGCTATATGTCTAAGAATATGAGTAAGACGATAGAAGATAAATGAAGTGGTGGACAAAGTTTTGGGTATGTTAGCAAACCCATGTATGAAACTCATTAGCACTCGAATTCATCACAGTAGCCGAATTCATCATATTAGTCCAGTAGCATCTCTGTTAAACTGTTCAACATTGTTAAAATGACCAAAAAAGGCTATGCATGAGAAAGGTGGGAAGCTCCCTCATTCATTTGGTAGGTTGTCCACCGGGAATCTGTAAAAGAAATTAGTTTGCAGTTAGTGTAGGTAATCTTTTGAAATTGCATATCGGTATTCGCATTGGGTATATGAGAAAGACTATTGCCAAATTTGTTGCCATGATTATAGCCACATTTTTCAGCATGTTCATATAGAAAAGCTTTTTTAGCATAAGTACTGACACATCAAGCATTGGACAATGGCTATAGCAGTAGCAAGGCGATTGAAATAAGGAGTGGCACAATCAATAAAGAGAATGCATAGTTGTAAATTCACCGTATTGTCTTTGAAGAGGACCATACGACCTATGCTTTCTGCATCTCCTAGCACCTCCCAAACAATTAGAAATTAAGGCAAGCTCTGTAACAAAATTAAACCATTTGGAAGGACAACCTTTTGTCTGCGATTTGAAGCAGCTATTAGAGGTCAGCTATGATTCACAATATGCGCCTGACATGGCACTGGCAATAGGGCATTTCCATTGTTCGAAGCTAGTATGAATACAGACATGAAAAATAGCTGATAGTAACACACACACCTGAAATCTAGGTCTTTCATGGCATGATTCTCCGACAATTTAATCATGGGACATCGTAACCGACTTAGGCGCTTCGGGCCAGGATTATGGTTACAACTGTGTGGAAAGTTGATGTTCCCAGTTCAACACGCCCTTCACAAAGATGAAGTTTTCTGGAGTCATTCTCAGATGCAATTTGGAATCGGAAATGGAAATAGTGAACAAATACTGAATAATAAAGAGAATTGATAACTTAAAAACATTTATGGAAGTTCATATAATCACTTGAGTGGTAGGTAACCTCAGTGATTATCAGGAAGGAAATATGTGCCACATTTTGTATAATGTATTCATGAATATTGAAAGAATAAGAGATATGAGTGGAAAATAATGTTGTCCCAATGAGGCGAGAAAGCAGTACCTAGAAATTGGAAAAGCAAAATGGAATGGGATAAGGCAATGTACATTGTGTGTATAAAATAGCTAGATAGGAGGCAACAAAGCTGAGTATGTAAATATAAATAGGCGCTGGTATTTTTTACCAGACTGCACATCAGGCATTCATATTGGGTATATGAAAATGTTTTTTGTCGATGATGTTTGCCATTATTATAGACACTTTTTTTTGGTCATGGTCATATATCATTTTTTTCCCACCAGGGCTGTTCTAGTATCAGGCACTGGACAATGGATATCATGTTAATCCATAATCGATGTATGAACCGAACTCCAACTGGAGAAACAGAAGACAAATACGGGCCCTCAAAAATATCAGTGCAAACAAACTTACGACGGTGTCGATTGGTTGGTGCGGGTGAAATATTTGCTTCCAACACTTGTGGTGTCCCTCTGTGTACAGTGGTTGAAGACCTGCGTTGCCGGACATGGCGAGATGAATGAGAAGACCCCGCATCGTGGGCTGTAACATGATATACATACTTAGAAATTTAAAAGCAAAGGGGCAAACACAACCTTAGAATGAGCATTCATAGTTGTCCTAAATAAATTGACCTTGCTGTCTTTGAAGTGCAACAGATGACCTACGCTCTCTGGACTCATCCGCAACACTGAAACAATTAGAACTCGAGGCATGGTCTGCAAGAAAAGTTACAACAGTGAGAGGAAATAGATCAATTCATATTGTGTTGGAAAAAGACTTTCTCCGAACAGACCCCGAAGATCGGAGGTAGAGGGACCTGAAAGGATCAAGATGCCCAAGAGGGGGGGTGAATTGGGCTCTTTTTAATTTCTAAACAAGAATTAAACCTATAAAGAGCCAATTAACCCCCTAGTGCCTACCGATTGTGTGTCATAGCTAGAAAGCGGTAGCAAGTCAATGGAAAGCGAAAACTTCCTACACAATTCTAGTATGAAAAGAATGACAAGTGCGGAAAGTAATGCGGTAGTAAAGAGCTAGGGAAAGAGATGCTTGATACGGTGATGTTTTGCCGAGGTATCGAGGAGTCGACACTCCCTCCTAGTCCTCGTTGGAGCACCTCGCAAGGTATAGCTCCCCCTCAATCCCGCGCAAGGGATGAGTGCTCTCTACGGGCTGATTCTTCGCCACTCCGGCTCGGTGAATCGCCCACAACCGATCACAACGTCGATGGAGAAGGGCTGCCGACAATCCTCCGGCGATCACCTTCCTCTGAGCACCACCGGACCGTCTAGGTGATGTCGATCACCAAGAGTAACAAGCCTTGATCTTCGCTTGACTCACTCAAGCTTCACAACTAGAGGATGCACACTTGAACTCTTGGATGAACTAGAGAGAGAATGGATGGATTCGCGAATCACTCTCTCTCTCTCTAGGGCTCTTGCTCTCTTCCCAACCTTCTCAACAAACTCAGCAACTCAAATAAGCAAAGGCCTAGTGGGAGAGAAGTGGGAGGGGCTATAAATAGACCCTCTGAAAACTGCCTCGGGCTGGCATTTTAAGTTGGCGACGGACGCTCTGTCGACTAGACGACGGACGGTCCGTCGCATGCCCAACGGCTAGTTTCTGTTCATAGTTTGGGCGACGGACGGTCCGACGCCCTGCCTAACGGCTAGTTCTGACACACTGTTCCCAGCGACGGACGCTACGTCACTGGGCGACGGACGCTCATCCCCAGCGTCCGGCGCTTCGCTCTGGCTAGGGTTGAAAAACACCCTCTCTGTAAGGTCGACGGACGCTCTGGACTCAACCACCCAGCGTCCGACGCCTCTGTCCGATGCCGACGGACAGTGTCCGGCGCCCCTGTCAGGAGCGTCCGACGCCCAGAAAACAGTTTTAACAACTTCGTTTTTCGTCGCGATGAATATGGAAGTTGTTCTAGGCTATCTTACGGTCACCATAGGCTTGCTTAGAGCTAAGGAAGTCAAGTGTGCACCACACCTAAGTCATGAAGCTTTCCTAAGTCAAGCTACTAATCTCAACCCTTCTTAATAGTACGGTCAAAGGTAAAAAGAGAAGCCCTATCTATTTCTAAGTGCCCTTCATCTCCTTATGGCACTTAGCCTATCATTCTAGGGTCTTCATCATGTCTCCTTGAAATCCGAAACGATATCCATCTTGGGGGCTAAGTGATGACCATTAGAGCCCATTCTTATCGATCACTATGGCTAAGCTACGCATAGCCTCTGCAAAACACACGTTAGCCATAATAATCTCTAATTGTCGTTAATCACCGAAACCAACTAGGGCATTGATTCTTCAGGACCTTCGCTTACCACCGAGGGAGCGAGCTCCTACGATCTTCGGGGTGATCACGGGTAGCCTTCGCATACGCCGAAGGTCTCCCGCAGTTGAAATGGGATGTCGTATGAGTGAGGATCGTAAGGTATTGAAGATGGGTCTTCGCGATGCTGAGGGCCCCTCACCGGTTGAGAGGATTGGGAGCTACGCAGGTCGGGCCTTTGCGCTGCTGAAGGGCCCGACAGAGGTGGCAGCGGAACAGGACAGTGAAACGGGAAACCCTAGAAATCAGGGATCTTGTCTCCTTTATTACGTTGGGTAGTGACCCCTTTTTATAGTACATTGTTCATGTTATAATCTCGGTTACACAAATGCCCTTCTACCTGCTCCCGAATATTCCGGGAGCCTTTCTAACGACTCTGGGGGTCTTTCAGAAAAACGAGGTCAGCTGAAGCTTGCTGGGCCTCGACGGGAACTAATGGAGGCCCAGCTGATTCGGCCCAACGCCTTATCTTGGACGCCGGCTCCTGAGTAGGGCGGTGAGGGCTCTCGATCGCTGGCTTAGTCGACGGGTCGGAGGTCCCGGCCGATCGCTCTGGGACCTTCGCATAGCAGTCTGCTCAGCTCCGTCGTGGGGCGAAGACTTTGCCGCCTTCGCCGTCATGGTACCTGCGCACACCGCCAGCTTTGTCGACGGGTCGGAGGTCTCGACCGATTGTTCTGGGACCTTCGCATGGCAGTCTGCTCAGCTCCGCTGTGGGGCGAAGACTTTGCCGCCTTCGTCATAGAGCGAAAGCTTCGCCGCCTTCGCCGTCATGGTACTTGCGTACATAAAGGATAACAAGATCTATGGTGCTGGCTCTGCGCACATCAGTATTGTTTCGTTCCGCCAAATGGCACAACCTCCATCGAAGGGAGATTTCGCTTTGTTCGACCTCTGGCCCACAGGGGGACCTTCGCGACTTATGTCCCAACATATTGGAAGAACTATAGTAAGAAAAGGAAGAATACACAGGAACAAGGGGACTAAATACATGAACGGACATGGTATAACAGCAGCAAGGATACTGAGTTAAGAGAGAAGTGACAATCAACAAACAAAATCCATGATTGCCTTAAATTAACCTTCTTGTCTTTGAATAGTAATATCTGATGTGCGCTCTGTGCATCCCTCCCCACCATCTGGAAAATCAGAAGTTGAGGTAATGCACTGTAAGAAAACTATAAGAATTATAGGTACCTAACTAATTCTATTTTTAGGCTAAAAAAAAGGTAAGATACAGGAAGGCTAAAAAAGTGTGACAACCATAAATAAAGAGAATCACCAGAATGAGCAGCGTTTGGTTCGTTAAGGAGTGTTTGACGGTCTATAACTGATCCAGTAGCATCATTAGGAAGAAGATCAGCAGGTAATGACGCGGACTCATAGTCAGCAACAAACATAAGGCGGCGCCTAATTTTTCGGCGTGACGGAAGATGGAAGTCTGAAGGAAAGTTCTGGTCCTGAGAGTCACCCATGTGAATCTCTGTTTGGGGTGTTCGTTTAGTGATCGAAGTTGCATATCTAAGAGTGGTATTTCAGCGTGTGCTGCATAAGTAGACTATAATTACAAAACCTGCTCATTACAAAACCCAACAGGTCGCAACCATCTATAGCATGCCAAAGAGGCATATCATTGAACATCTAGGATGCAATAGCAGAGCAGGTATGGAAGCTGAAATATACATTGAACCTTGGGCTGGGCTGTAGTGGATGGAGAAGCTCTTCGTGCTTGCTGTAGTGGATGGAGAAGCTCCCTGTGGTCGCCTGCGGCACCTGCGAGGAAAGGAGGCGGCGTGGAGGAAGAGCGACCGTGTGTCTGCCCGCGCAGCAGACGCCGACACCCAACACCTGGGGCGGAGCTGCGTCGCGTGGAGGGAAGGGAGGAGGGGCACCTGCTTGGGTGTCCCGGCTCCGGCGACCTCGGACGGCGCTGCGTCGCATGGACGGAAGGGAGGAGGCCAAGCGCGCGGACGTGGCGGCGCCCTGGGCTTCCCGCAGCGTCACCACATCAGGAGAGAGGGGAGGCTGCAGCAGGGGCTCGAGTGGAGGCAGCGCCGAGCCGGCGGGGGTGGCCGTACGCAGCAGGAGAAGAGGGTCGGGGATGGGGAAGAACGGCGAGGTGGTCCGATTTTTCTTTTTTTCCGGTGTCTAGCTCAGCGCAGAGGAAAAAGGGCGGTGGCTTCCAGAGGGGCATGGAAACCTCCGGTAGGAAAGGAAACGACAAAAAATGAACAGGGCAACAGTAACATTCCGTCCGTACATCTACGCGTGTATAGTTTCTACGCGTGTATTAGTTTCTATAGATAGATTAAGAGGGGTGTTTGGATACCATTGGTAAATTAAAAAATTGGTAAAAGAGTAAAAGAATTGTTATTTTTTGACAAATGGATCCATACATGTAAGGCAAAAAATGATAAAAGAACAAAAATTTATCATTTGTCATTTGCTACTTTAGAGTGGCAAATAAAGGCAAATAGAAAATCCTTCCACTCATACCCCTCCCTCTTATGCATGGCATGTGAATGAGTATAATTATTAGGGGTATAATTGTCTTTGTATGTGCCATTTGTCATTTTTCATTTGCCATTTGCCAAGGGATCCAAACACCCTCAAGTGGCAAAAGATTTGTCAAATTTATTTGTCATTTACCATTTGCCAAAGGATCCTAACACCCTCTAAATCATGCTCCTTCTATGCCAAATTATAAGATACTAGCCAAAATGCCCGTGCGTTACAACGGAAGAAAAAACGGATGATGGTTTCGATTGTGTCAAAGCTCGCCTCCTCGATGCAGGGGCATTGTTGGTTAAGGAACCATTAATGATGACGTCCATAGTTATTCCGACATTATCAATGCAGTGGATGTTGGTGTGCATATATATGCAAAGGTATTGTTGATAACGTTGGGGCTCGCCTTCTGAGTGAGGTGACATCATTATTATAGGTTGTTGCTGATATTATGGGAGGCTGATGAGAAAATAAATTTAAAGTGGACATAAGAGTATGAGACGTATGTCGTGGAAGACTAAGAGAAGATGTGTCTCACGTGCAAGTGTCTCATTAATTTTTTTTCAATCCCTCTTCCCGCCGGCCTCTCGCATCCGGTAGGAGCTCGACGCTCGCATCTCGCATTGCAGGAGCTTGACGCTGATGTGACCAAGTGTGAGGCGGACACGGCGTGATGGTTTGCGGTCAAGCTCGCTAGCACCTGCTTGTTGCGACCAGTCGTGCCATCATGGACACATTGCGGCTGGGCGACGCAATGGACGACGCTTGTGCGGCTCGCGAGCTCGCCCCTTGCTCAGTGGACAACGTGACAAGGCTTGCATGGCGGCAGATGACGGCGTATCGGCTTGTGGTCAGGCCATGGATAGGTGGTGTATGGCGGCTTGCCTTTTTCAAAAATGCCAAATTTACATCAATAAAAATTTCTATTTTATATGCATGTTTTCTCTATATGTAATTTAATGATTATTTTCTTGCAAACGTACGAAAAAATATCTAAAATACTGAAACTAAGAAAATTGGTCGCTCATTCTCATTGAGCTATGGGTTATAGCACCTGATAAATAGAAAATGGTATTGCAAAATACAACAAGTGTTCAAGTAGTGTGGTGGGCGCAAGCTGGAGTGGGCTAGTGAAATAGACAGTTAGCGTAAATTTGAATGGGCTGGATGAAAAAAGAGGTTGAAATTTTGTTTCTTTATTATTAGGTATAGATTTAGTTTTTTGTACGCACAGTTGCTTTTGTTAAGAATCGGCCTATGCACGGATCGTCAGATCCATTTTCCCGTTCCGGATCCCAAGAAGAGACGTGTAGAAGTTGTAGATGATCTCTCGTCTCCCTTCTCAATAGCACAATAGATGAACACATGATAGTCAATATTGTAGAACTAGTATTCTCTTATCTCATTATAGATGGGTATATGTTCCTTTATATAGTCTTAACCCTTCAGGGTATATTTGGTATGAGCCCATAATTATCCGTAGGGTTATTGTTTCTCAACACTCCCCCTTGGGCGAATACCGCGATCAACTCATGTCTCATTAAAACTCCTAAAATCCAGTGGGAAAAATATAGAGAAAGAGTACATAGTGCCGCTAGATGTATTGCACTTGTTACCTCATTAAAAACCATTATGAGAAACTTCTGGAAAACTCATTTATGGAAAAAAGAGTACAACGATTATCTTCAAGACATTTTATAACCTCCAGGATTATAAATTTCATGATCTTCTAGACCCAGTATCAAGGGCAATTCAGGGGCGATCTCCCCCTGAACTTTGCAAGTCTCTCAGTCGTCTAATACCAATATCATTGATACATTTTCTGAATGCAGTAGTTGGTAAAGACTTAGTGAACAAATCTGCTACATTGTCACATGAGTGGACCTTCAATATATTTATCTCACCCTGCTTCTGGAGTTCGTGAGTATAGAAAAATTTAGGAGATATATGCTTTATCATATTACTCTTAATATAGTTCGTTTACATTTGTGCAACACATGCTGCATTATCCTCATAAATAATGGTGGGGTATCAACGATATTAAGACCACATAACTTCTGGATATGGTTAGTCATCCGTTATAGCCAAGCACATTCACGTGCGTCTTTATATAGCGCAACAACCTATGAGTGGTTTGTATACCTTGCTACCACCACGGAGAAACACAAAACCAGTTTTGAGATCTTGCATTATGCGGATCAGACAAACATCCAACATCTGCATAGCGAACCAGTCTTAGGTCCTATTTCTTCGGGAAATATAGACTGAAATCTTGGGTGCCATTCAGATATCTAAGTATTGTCTTAACTCCTTCTGGGATTGATTCTAGATTCTTCAAGAACCTTTATCTTCAATACATAATAAAACATCACTCCTTCTGTATTTCTAGCATACTGGGAAAAGTATTGCTAGTAGCACCAAAATACCATATAGGTTTTTAGCGAGGATACTTCAATTCCAAATCTTCAGGTAGAAAACACATTATATCATAAGTACACATACATATACTTTTGTTCATTTGAGTTTCTCTTTTCACTCTTATATCTCGGGTCTCACATGGGTCTTTATTCCTTCTAGGGAATTCATTTATTTGGTGCATTCAGACTATAACCATATATTCCTTCAGGGAAAAAACTTTAGGGGTTGATAATATTGATACGAGATTTTGATGTTGCTCTCCATGGATTTTCAGAATCCAATAACTGCATATTTAAGTTCATGCCATTAGCCAGATTCATAGCGAAACATATTTTGTAAAACTTATGTCGGAACTGGTCTCTATTAAGACCTTTTGAACCATCGCTTTTCATCACCCTTTAGTCAATTAAGACCCATGATTATCCGAACATCAGGTTCAAGATATTCACTTAGCGATTTTTGGTTCAACCTCAATTGCATATTTCATTTGACCCGATATGAGAGCTTCAAGAACTCTTGCCATGGACTTTATTCCGGATCCGGATTCTCATAAAAAGACTCATCTAGCAATTATAGAGGTAAACAAGTGCCGACACATTTTTTCCGACTTAATAACAATCTTCGTTATTTCCCAAAACGATAGATCCATTATTGTTTCATATTTCTAGCTTTATATTACGCGCACATTGCTAGGATTTTCATCTCCAGGATGAACCTCATCGGGAGGTAACTCAACAACTGGGTGATTTCTCTATAGGAGGAATAGAGAAGTTTTGTCACGCATAGTGTGAATTTGCTTTATGAGCATATGCTTGTGACTTAGGCCTCTAGATCTTAATTGCAGGCGTCCCCGCATAATTTGATCAAAATGCCAAGGTCAAGTGGATATGAAATTAATCCCAGGTATATCCACATCTATTTCGGGTAGAAGCATCCATTTAGATTTTAAACAATCTAGTTCCTCCTCTTAGATACAAAAATTAACTGGCATAACTCCATGCTATAGAATACATGAGTTTTTGTATTTGTGCGTTTTGATTCATAAATATCAAGGCATTCCATAAAATGGGCATTCATCTCCCCCTAATGCCAAGATATTTAATAGCATACTAAAATTCCCCATTCACCAACTTCTAGTGGTGTATATATGTATGCTTTAGTGGTGATTCATTTGGGAAATATTACGCACTTTAATATTAGGGGGGCGATATATGCAGTGAGCTTGGACTTTATTAATGCAGTTGCATGAATACTGCATGTATTTCCTTCTATAGGAGGAGTTTACTCAACTTCTTGTCAAATTCACAACTTCTGGTGAAATCATTGTTCTGCAAGTTCTTGGTTCAACAAATGCATATGCAACCTTCTTAACTTAACACATGTAGTTATTAAGATAACCCATAATCTGACCATAACAATCCTGTAGAGATCAATGTTCACCAATTATTGTATACTTGACAATCAATCTGTCAATTACATATATATTGACCTTCCAGGTCATATGCATGGAAAAAAGAAACAATTAATGGTGGCATTGCGCTTTCAGGCACGTTAAGATTGGTGTGCATAAGTATGATATTAAGAATATGATATTCATCCATGGTTGCAGAGTAGATATTTCGGATACAGAATTACTTCATAGTCCAGCTCTTTTTTTATTGCCCAAAAATTTGACCCAATTACTCGTACCATATAGAAAAATTGAATCATTATATTCATTCTAACATAGTCATGTTCCATATTAGTTTGGATCAATTCATTGTTAAGTATGAAAAGAAGCTCTCAAAATAGAACAGATAAGACGGAGAATTTTTTATTTGTCTGGGAAATAATATTTTAGTGCAAATTCATTGACTTATGCAAAAAAAAAAACTACTAATCAAGAGCAACAACGACCAATATCCTTCTGAGATATACTCTCAACTGAGAGCGCAACTTTCATAGGTAAAGTATATATTAAGAACATAGTTGGCAAGATCCATGTGGCCTTTAAGAGTCTAGAATAACTATTAGAACCAATAATTAATATAAAAATTAGCTTCAAGCTATACTGTAACATGGGATTCATACTTGTTTCCTACTTCAGGGGTATATTTAGTATAAACCCATAATTATCCGTAGGGTTATTATTTCTCAACAGCTTTTACTATGTATATAGACAGTGTGTGTTGTGTGTGTATATATATATATATATATATATATATATATATATATATATATCTAATTAAGTATACAAGAAAAACTATATATGTACCTAGAAAATCCAAAATGTCTTATAGTTTGGAATATATATATATATAGATATAGAGAGAGAGGACCCGCTATTCAGCACCCAAGACTCTAAATAGTTATTTAGAACGTCACTTCCGCAACCGTAAAAGTAAAAGTTATTGTTAATAGCCTTTCTCCCGTAGGAGCGCCACTTGTTCCCGTAGGAGTAGGACCAAAGTTCGCCAAGAGCCGTGCGATCGATCCCAAGCCGTCGTTTCGTCCAACGCCTACCATGCTGCCTTGCCCTGCGTCGAGCACCCCGGCCGCCGGCCGGCGCGGCAAGGCGCCCTGCTCCCTTCTCTCCTCTTGGACCAAGTACAGCCGATCTGGCCTGATGGGCCTTTGCATGGCAGGCCAAAAGCCCAGAACTGGCCCACTCTTTGTTCTCCATCTGGGCTGATTGCCACCTCTGGCCCAGGCCCGGTCTCTAACCGCGCTGGAGCGGCCTCCATCCTGAGCTGATGGGCCACTTTCAGCAGGCTGGTCCATCTAATCCCTGCTCCTTTATCTTTTTGCCTGTTTTTTTAGAGAACCTTTCCACCTTAAAAATTTATAACAAATTCTTTATATACCCAGTGTCGTTCTTGAGTCTTTTTTGTGTTAGTTTTTGTTACGGTTTTATGACTTCTTATTGGTGGTCGTCCTTACCATTTCTTTGTGTAGCGACGACTCAAGCTCAGATGGATTTGGCAACACACTTGGAGGTTATGGACTCCGATGGTGGACTGCCTTGATCTATGGAGATGCATACCACTACTTCCTCAACATCGCAGATGTCATGACAACACCTTATCTTAGAGAATCCTACTAGACATTGCAAGTAGAATTGCAAGCGCTTTATATTTATTCATTTGGTAGTAGTGATGCATGCTATTTCTTGAGCTATGATTACCTTGATTGAAAAAACTTCACCCCTAATCACATGGATCCATGTTGGCACTGTTATATTGCCTACCTGCTTGCTTGCATATACTCCATCATACTTACATGTAATCCTTGATATGTGATGCGTGTGGATGTTATGGATATACCGTGGATGAGAGACTCTAGTGTGTGTCTTGGGTGGCTAGTGAGGATCGAGTCGACCATGCAGGATCTACGACAAGTCTTTGGACACGTTTTGCTAGGAGGATGTGACATGAACATCATCTATGTGAGGTACCTTTGGTGGGTATATGTGAGTTGAGTAGTTCTCGAGTTGTCTCACGGGGCAATCCCCTGGGAAAGAGGTTTCGTTGAGGCACGGGGAAATAGGAGTCCTCTTTGAGAAGTTGTCTTTTCTAGTTCTTTTAAGGACTAGTATGTCAAGAGAACCGGCTTATAGGACCCTGCATATGTACCACTCGTTCCTTTTGTGCGGGAAACGCCATATTGACTAGCTAGGGCGGTGCCATTACTGCTATGTTGTAAGTAGGTAGTGTAGGGCGGCTTATAGGAACTGTTGACACAAAAGCGTCGGATCTGCGAACACCTCGGGCTTATACCCGAATTCGATATCCAAGGTGTGCCAGTCGATTTGACCAATTAATCGACAAGGACGATAACTAGAACAACGATGAACGAGACGACGGCGATGCGCCCGGACGTCAAGGCTCAAATTGCTCAAAAAGCGGAATTCGCGAGGTAGACAGAGATCTTGTAGATGCAACCCGTCGAGATCGTAAGAACTCGTAGGTAAACTAGAACTAATGCGATAAAAGTAGATGCTGGAAAAATAGATAAAAGTAATAAATTTGTATTTGATTGATTGTCTCTTTTCTACACCGCCCCTGGGTACATATTTATACTCCAGTAAAAGGAGTTGTAAACAGACACGACTCATACCTAAACAGAACTCCTATTTTTAAGGAAATATAAACGACTCGTACAAGAGTCGGACTCAAACTATAATATTAACATAAAAGTCACCAGTTTCCTTATCCTTCTCCCTTACGATGAAACTTTCCATCGGTAGATCCCTTCAATCCGCAATTCCCTTCTATTGCCATCGGCAACTTTCTGCTGACGTCAGCCACATCAACCCGTATCCATCGGCAATACCTCCTTATCGGCAAACACATCTTCTTTCTCCCTTGACGCTTCTTCAATCAAATTCACCATCGGCGATTTCCTCTGCCTCTATCGGTAACTTGACTGGTAGCATCTTGATGTCGATGAGGAACAACGATTACCTTCTTGCCGATCAATGTACTTGGTTTAATATTGACCCGTACGAAAAACGGTGTCAACAGGAACCTTCGTATGTACCACTCGTTTCTCTTGTGGTTCTAGGTGCACACGCTCTGCATAGTTGATCAATATATACTTATAACCATGTCCATAGTCATAGACATTATTTATTAGTGCGAGATGTCCTTCTCTTCTCCCCTCGAGGTTGGATGAGGATCCGGCCTGTGGCTGATGAAACTATTAGGATCGCGAGATCCCTTTATTTTTTATTTTCCCACTAAATCTCATTGGTGCTGACCATGACCTACACACATCTGGCAGTGTGCAAATTTCATGACTTGTAGTTATGTTAAGAATAGTAGTTGGATTGCGATCTACTCTCAAGGATTCTCGTGAACTAGAGAATCGCCAAGGTTCGTTGCTACATGTAAAGCCCCGATGTTTTGTTTGGTTTTAGTCTAGAGGGCTTGTATCTAGTTTGAAGAATTAGGCTTATTTTTGTATTATGTTGTTGTATGAATTTGTAATCGACTGAAAAGTGGATATCCGTGATAGTCGAGATATATACTAGGACTTTCACAGAGGAGCGAGACAGTTATAATTTTTATTTTGGAAATCCTAGGTTGTTTCACTCTCCCTCTCACCTTGTCTATAGAAGCACCAATAAGTTTCGATTTAAGTTGAGCACCTTCTTAGTGAGTGTACCATGTGGTAGTAATCCCACTCCCACATAACACTTATTGTGGGCCTTTGGAATTTCTTTGATTAATTGCTAGACTAACAATAGGGCATGGGCCAATGCCAATTAATCCAAGAGTTGATACCTAAAGTACTTATTCATGACAGATGAAAGGATAGCCAATTCTATGGACGTCAAGTCTCAATTCACAATTTTTTCTTATAGAGAAAGAAGGTCTTATTTGTCACAAAGCAAGCGCGTCAAGATGAGTGTTCCATCGTTACATAGAAAAATGAAAGTACACAGTTACACACTGTCCAAGAACAACAAGTAATATACAAGCTTAAAACAACATAGTATATAAATGGTGTATATATAGCAAACGAACAAATAAAAAGAATGAGTATGAAACAAAAAAAAAAGAAAAAAAAGATCAAGGTGCGCGCGAAATCCTGCAAACGAAGAACAAACCATTGGGCATGCGAGTATTAGGCAGCATCTGCTTGCCTAGTAGCGTAGATTAATATTTTTTAGTGTTGACAACGCTGCATTTCTTCCTGATCTCTCCCTGCAGGTAACTGGTTTTGACCTCGATCTGGGCCATCTTGACCAATGCCTCCTTGAACTTGCTCTCCCACCACCCGGTGATGTTTGCCATGTCACCCACCATCTTGGCCGTGGCCGGCGTGGTGAGCAGCGCGGCGTCGGACGTGAAGAGGACCTTGTGCGCGATCACGTTCTTGTAGTACTGGTTGTCGAGCGCGTTGGGGGTGACGATGTCCTGGTTCACGGTGCGGTCGTTGGGCGTGGCCCGGATCGGGTTGGCAGGGCACTGCTTCCGGAGGGAGTTGGCGAAGCCGGCGTCGATGTCGGAGCGGACGGCGATGCGGTCGGGGACGAAGGACGAGCAGTGGGAGAGGCCGACGGTGTGCGCGCCGGAGAGCACCACCATGTCCTCGACGCCGAGCCCCTTGGAGGCGAAGTTGGCGATGAGCTCGGTGATGTTGAAGAAGGGTGGCGGAAGGTTGTCGAGGGCCTCCGAGCCGTTGGAGACGCGGCCGTCGAGGCGGCCGGCGGGCATGTCGATCTTCACCTTCAACCCGCTGAGGAAGTAGGCGGCGTCACGGGCCGCGAAGGCGACGATGTCCGCGCAAGAGACCACGTTCGGGCACTCCTTCTCGACGGCGTCCTTGGCCGCGTCGATGACCTCGAAGCCGCGCAGGCTCGGGAAGTTTGGTGGGCTGAGCTTCTCCGGCTGCGGGTTCGCCGGCGTCGGGTCCAGGAGCACAGAGCCGTCACATCCCTGTATAATATATGTGCATGTCGTGTCAGCCTCTTGCTCTCTGCTTCAGTTGTAGTAGTAAGTACATTTGTAGTGCGTGCAATTCATGCAATGCATTGGTCGACATTGCTGCGTACGGAGGCGTACCTGAACGAAGCAGTCGTGGAAGAGCATGCGGATGAGGCCGGCGCCGATGCCGGCGTTCTTGTAGACGAACTTCTTCACCTCGTCCCGGACAATGCTCTCCACGCGGGGGCAGGTCTTCTTGTAGTAGCCGACGTTCAAGCCCTGGCACGCCGTCGCAAGGACGACCAAGGCCCAGAATGTCACGCCCACGGCAAGCTTGAACGAAGCAGCCATTGTGTGTCTTCTTCTTGGCTGCTCAGTCGATCAGAACGCCAAAGTCTACCCCTTTTTCTTTCTGATGAGAATGCTTGAGAGCTAATTAAGAGCTGAGTGATGAAATGCCTAGCTTTGTATGAGTGGCTATTTATACATGGATCGAGATGCCGGCCATGACAACGTCGAAATATAGGGGCTGTATGTCTTAGTTGGATCCAGGGTGGCAAGATGTACTGTATTATATATGGAGTACGAACTGATTAGAGAGAGAGCTAAGCTAGCTGTTACAGAACATGCTGGATGGTGGCTTCAACCGCCATTAGCGAACCATTTGACATTTTGACCTTCAAATGGATATCTTGTTTAAGTTGCGCGCTGTAGCTGCATGTTGCCGCGTGGTGGTTTCTTCAATTCCATTTCTTGGTGACTGAATCCAATATTTTTTTTCTCTTCGTGGGAATATTCCATTGCATGATTTGCTCTCAACAAATTGCAACGCTCGAAAGAATATTTGAGGTGGAGTGGAGGCCAGTATTATATTAGTACAAGTAATAATAAGCATAGTGTTCGTCGAGAACAGCTGTCCTGCTAGCTAGACTATCCCATCATTTCCTAGAAATAACTCTTAGAAATAATCAAGTCAATTCTTTGAAGGAGCCCCATCATCGGTTAAATTCAAATAAAATGTACTCAAACGGGCACGCCATTGCTTGTTGTGTGCATGTATAAATATAAAATTGATAAAAGGGCCAGGAATGCATTCAAATTGCCCCGTTCAAATAATAACAACTTGTTCTTTATATAAGTTTTTGAAGGACAACTTGTTGTGTATTTGTTCCTTTTTGACACCACTAATATATATGTTGTCTTTTCTTGGCGTTTACACTTGTATACAAGCTGTCCATATGAATAGGTCTATGTATATCTTTTTCAGAATTTTGCAAAGCAACCCTAGTTCTTAGCTACAGTATTACTGTACTATAGGATTCTACATAATATCTACATGTAAATTTTAATACATGAAAAACTGTCTTTCTGAATATTCATTCAGAACCTGTTTATTTGCGATTGTATGGAGTAAAAATTACTCATAATTGACCTCTCAAAAATAGATTATAGATCTCCAAAAAATTACTCATAAATGACCTCCCTGTTGTTGGTTGACGTCTGCATTTCAAACAGGTTCGCCAACATTCCCCAATTTACCTTGAAATTGGTGCTTATATATATATATATATATATATATATATATATATAAAGAAATTGGTGCTTTGTTGGTGCAACAGAGATCAATTATAAGGATAATTTATCTCTAGATAGCTGTACGCTCTTTATTAGTCAACTGGTGACTAATTATTGGTGCCATGTGGGATGGAATGAGAAAGCGAAGCGACCAAGTCTGGATCGTTTTGCAGTTTACACTTAGCAATGCACAATACTCAGAAACCAACCAGGAAGTTGTCGTTTACACCTGGCAATGCACAATATTCATAGAGGAATAGAAAAGAACAACTTCTTGTGTGTCTTTTATTCATTTTTGACACCAGGAGCATTGTGTTTTCTTCGCACTTACACTTTAACAAGTTTCCCATATGAATATATTTTTTTAGAAAAAAAGAATAGTCAGCAATGAGCAAAACAAAACGACATTGACATCTTCCACGCATGTTTGGAACGGGAAATGTTTTCCTATTCCTGCGTTTTCCTGTAAAAGTAAACTGATTTCTGCAAAATTCCAAGTGTGGCCAACCACTCCACCTTGATTATTGTCCACAGCATGAAGCTCCTCCATCTTCACTTCATCAAGCCACTTGTTATCTTTTTTTCTCGATCACGCAAAAGATCTACACGTCTCTGTATTAAGGTAGGAAAAAAAATAATACAACACGCCTTAGCGGCATCTTAGGAGGTCAAATGAATTTCACATGAATGCTCCCAATGGATATCAACACATATCTTCATTTATCTTGATCTTCATGAATGATATGATCCACTTCATTGCTTTATGTGGCCTTCATGGTCCATCGGTCATAGCCTTGGTTGCTCTACACTGTTGCCTTGATCCATCGACGCCAAGCGCTCTACTCACAGTTCACCGCCTTGGCGTTCAATCGTGCCTCTAGCCTCTAGCTTTCCCTTCACTCTCGCACATGGTCCTTCAAGCCGCTTGCCATGATCTTCTCCATCTTGACATATGAGACTATGTCATCTCCGATATTCAATAAGTTCCTTTATACTTGATCACCACTTGATGAAGTCATCTCCATGAGCCTTCACTAGTTGAGTAGTTGCGTCCCATGCACAAGCAATATCTCGTCCATGGCCTTCTTGCTCGACCTAGCGAATTTCATCTCACATGAAACTCATTATTCCACCTAAGGTTTTTACTCAATTACCAAAATCGAATCAAGACTTTCAACTGCATTTCAGACGAGACGAGACAAGACATAGCGGGAAATATAGCAGTGCTTGTAGGTTGTAAGATTGGTCAGGGGCGAATCCAACATAGGTGTTGGAGACCTCAAACCTCCTACTAGCTGGGACTTCATGTAGTGAAGAGAGAGGGAGGTGGGAGGAGAAGAGGGTAGAAGAGGGATGACAATAAGGAGAGAGGGGGGGGGGGGGGTAGAGGAATAAGAGATGGCCCTCCTAGACTCCAAGCTTGCATCTGCTCCAAGGGATAGATAGAGGAAGAGAGTAAAGAGGGAGTTGACAATGCTCCTCAAAGAGCAGTAGAGAAGGACGCGGCAGGAGGATAGCATGTGGGGCCATATTGTCAGCGAGCAAGAGAGTTTAAAGGAGATGGAATCTTGGAGTGCATTGGTGGGTTCCCTTAGTGTCTAAATAGATCTCTGAGTGTATTTCAGCTAGACTCTAAAGTATGCCACCAATTTAAAACACATGTCAACCACCTAAACAAACATGCATGTATGTTTTCAAAAGGCTTCAATTGGCTAACTTTGTGGTTTGATATAAATTTGAGAAATTTTGAAATAATTTAAAGAGTACTCCATGTATGTTGACTTGGTAATTTAAAATGTTGTAAAACAGAAAATGTTGTGCGGTTGTGCCATATTTATAGTATATATAAAGAGTACTCCCTTTATTATATATGACCTGATAATCAGAAAAATGTTTCTCTAAATGTCAAAGAACAGAGTGAAATGACCATGTAAATGTCTAAATAGCATCAGACTGTAAAACATCAGCTCTGAGAACAATACCACCTGTCTTATAAAACCGCTTAGAATATTTGTACAACTGGACTGCATGGACATATGCTTTAAGAAGAGTTCTTTTTCTTTACACATTTTGGAGCACATATAATTCCATGAATGATTAATAATTTTTATTCACTCGTCACTCCACATGTAAACTGGGAACAACTTAACCCTTGTAAATAAACTGGGAACAATACACCACTGTAAGTGATAGATCTACCATTACATTACTGTATGTTCAAGGAAGCGAGGGCTTCAAGAAGGGAAGCAACAAATAGCATCTGAACTTCCTCATCAATTGCCAAGAAGAGGGGGAAATGAACGAAGAGAGACCTGATACCACGTTTCTCTGCAAACTTAAGGGAGTGATAATAGACATAGTTGCACACAAATCGGCCAGCATCATCTGAAGGCATCACATCATATCCCATTTCTTGGAGAGACTTGCTTAATTCCTTCACTGGCAGTGTAGTCTGCTTGATCAAGAAAGCCAAAAGTAGTTCAGCTGACGCACATGATAAGATAACTAACAGGTAGCAGGAAACAGACAGTTGTGCAAATAATCATTGATGTAGAAGCTGGAGAACATTTGAGATAAATCACAGAATTTCCTTAGGTACCTTTTAAGGAGGAAGTTGTACATACAGTGGTTAACGAGAGTGATGCATAGAAGTGATAGCAGTAAGTTTAACAAAGGAAAATCAATACTTTGTTTGCACTCTTGAAAATGAAAAGAATGCAATCAACTGACATCAGGTTTATTAAAACAGAGGATATGTAGGACAGTAAATTAACAGCATAATGTGAAATACTAGTTTTCCAAATGAGATGTTTAGAGATGCTCATAATGATTTTTAGAAGTAGTAATGGTTAAGATATACCTCTCTTGCGTGTAATATGCTTCCATCAGATGATATGATAGGCATTCTCTGGAAATTAAAGAAAATAAATGGTTGAGTGTAAAGAAGTCCCAAAGATATAGTGAAATAAAGAATGAACATGTTCGTATACGAAAACAGCAAAGGTAGAAGGATAGCAACCTGTGGTTTCCATCCGAGCTCATCAGGGCAACGGAAAGTAGCTTCATTAACAGCTTGATTCTCAAGGGCAAACCTATGTGAACCACTGTTGGCACCAAAATGGAGCTGAAAATGTTGCGTAAACATAAATTATTTTGTTTAAACGTAATTAAGATAAATAAAAGAAGATTTAGCAATTTGAAAGAATCGCAGCATTATATTTTTTATTTAAGCATGACAGTGTTGAATGATAACTGGGCAAGGTCAAAATTGGCTGCCACATAAGTTCATTTCAGCATTCAAGCTCTAGAGTTAGTTCACTTAATGTATATACTTCATACCACAGTTCTTATTTCTTAATAAATCCTATTGGAAAATCAATAATGTTTACACCCACGGTTCCATTCAGAGAATAAATGTGAAATCAACCAAAATTATGTGGCCCTCAAAGTGGGAATCAGCTAGTTCCTATATACAAGCAACTAAAGTGAGTTTTATTATGACAATTTCAGGAGAGAAAAACACTAGCATATGTTCCATGCAAAAACAAGACTGAAGAACACAATCGCCTATTCACAATATTAAGTATTAACCAGCCCTATAGCATAACCAAACTATAAAACTTGCATAACTTCAATCATCACAAAGAAGTTCCTTTATACCCTTTTGGAGTGGAATCAACACCAAGTCACCAGCCTCTATGTAAATGGCTAATTTCAAACCATGAGAGGTAAGTGATGAAATTCTATAATAATATGTAGTATAGCGTCAACTTTGACTGCAGACAATGCTCACTGCAGATGGCATTGATTTCAAACAAAAAATGATAATGCGAAGGTGAGAAACTACCAGAATTACTCGCTCCTGGCTTGGCATTCCACATTCCCGGCCGGAGACAGTTGACTCCAGCAATTCATACAACGGACCAAGCGCACCCTGACCGGCGGCCTCAAGGACGGTGCAGCTCCCAAGCACAAGGCCTTTGGGCAACCCTTTCGTCTCCATGAATGATGGGAGATTGCGTACGATTTTCTCGGTGGGGTTCTCAGCGACCCCATGGAACTTCTTGAATCCAGTGACATGGACGGTGGTGGTGACAGGAGATAAAGAAGCCCCCTCGGAACCCATGTATATGTATGCAGTGTTGTGTTGTGTTGAGCAGCAAGACGACGACCTCTGCCTGAGAACATGGATAGATAGAGGTTGCTAGTGTCAGTAAAGGTAGTGCAGTGGGGAAAGCATGTCTGTTAAGGCACCGCAGACTGCGGCAACTGCCCAGCCCAACACGAATGCATTTTTTTTCTTCTAGATAGAGCAAAGGCTTATCCAACACGAATGTATTTATACACGTATAAAAGACGGAATTTAATTATGCAACCCGGAGTATAATGTGATGTAGTGATGTGGTCCTATAATTGAACCACTCTGCGTATATATGATCAAAGCAGGCAAACGAAATTGTAGATTTGTTTATATATGTGATCGGAAGGACGCCACGGAGCGGCGAGACCATCCAGAAACTGACTGACGCAGACGTCTCGCAGAGTATATGACCGACTGTACAAGAAGCTACTGTAGTAGGGAAATACAGAATTCAAAGAGTAAGAAGCAGCAAAATTAAGTTGAGCAATTGCAAAGCTTGGTGGCTGAATCAGAAGAGAGAATGGAAAGGTAGCTCATCGAGGTCGAACAGGAGCCGGCGGCTAGCAGAGTATGCTTGTCGGTATTGTGCTCTAGGCCTCTGAATGGAAAACAGGTTAAGTAAATGACTAGGGTATATAGCAGCACGCGTTGGGAGCTGCCATGCATCAGCATGACAATTGACAACCATCATCACAATATATATATGGCATCGAGAAACCTCGCGCACGAGCATGAAAGGACACTGGGATTTCTTTGCTACTGTAGCAAGAACACTACAGTACGACACGATTATAAGAGAGAATAAGGGAGGAGTCCAAGTCCAAATCGAATCGAATTAGAATCAAATTCCCCAGACGAGAGCAGAGTAGACACCTGCTGCTGGTGCTGCTGCTGGGGGGAAAAGGCAGGCCTTGATTTGCTCACCTCGGGCGTGGGCGCGCGGGGGACGAATTGAAGCAGCTCCTCCTCCTCCTCCTCCTGTCCTGCAGCTCTTGGCTTCAGTGCACTGCAACAATTTGCCGGCCGTCCTCGTCCTTGAGGAGGGTTGGGGCCTGGTGTGGTGGTGGTGGGGGGAGGGAAGCCGACGGACGGAAGAAGAGCAAGCGGCTCTCTTTTCTGATGACTCAGTCCGGTGCTGGCATATACAGTGCCAAAATAAGCGCGGGCGTCCACGTCACAGCCGGGTGGGGCGGCCCGCGTGTCAGCGGGGGTGGGTGGCCAGCTACAGCTTCCGTCGCCCAGGAAGATATGGCTGACACGAGGGAGGCGGCGGCGGGTTTGTGCTGCTGTGGGCAAGCAGGGAGAGGAGAAACGGCAGTCGACAGCTGAGACGGAGAACTGGAGACAGAAGACAGAGCGTGCCGGGACCGGACGTCAACCCAATTCCGCGGCGCCGCGCCCGCCTCACTGGCCTGCTTTCCAGTTCAGGCATCCCGCACGCAGCCCGCGGCTGGTTGGTTTGCCGAAACCGCATGGCACTCGTGCGGTGCGGTTCCAGCTTTCCACCGCGGCGGCGCCAGCGCCCGAGGGCGAGGGGACGCGTCATGCCCGTTTCTGTTCGGCTGCTCAGTGATGAGCGTTGCAATGAATTGAATCCCAATCCTCTTAATCTTAATTATTATTGATTGAATAAATGTGGTTTCCAAGACGGTTTTACCATTTTTCTTATCTTATATAGAAAGTAGTAGTTCAAAAGTTCCAGCAAATACTAATACCAAACTAGTTTCAAACCAAACCATGGAAGTATATTGGAACAAGAAGAACCGGAATAAAATACTTAGTGCGCGTGAAAATGTCTCTATAGTCTTTCAAAATTCATATTTAACCTTTCGAATATGGAAAACAAAACGTCTACATAAAACTGAAAAAATTCCAAAACATTCTAATTAATGCCTAAAAGCATTTTGAAAACTTTATATATAGAATAAAAAAAAAAGATAAAACTAAGGTTTTAAATGGCGGGCTATAGAAATTAGCGGAAGCTTGGCCAAAACGCTATAGCGCACTATTGAGCGTTGCGGTGGACGCTATTAGCGCGCTATTTCGACGCTATAACGCGCTATTTTTTTCAGTGGATAAAACAAACAAGGGTACAACACACATTTAATGTTGAATCCACTTGTGCTGGTTCCATCTCATGTGTTTTGTTGTACAAAGTTTTCAAAATGTGTTTTTGACATCGATGGGAAGGTTTTAGAAATTTTCTAGATTTCTCCGGATATTTTTTTCTCATCTTCCTATAGCTGAATATAATTTTTCAAAGCTTTTGAAGATAATTCACGAGCTCTAAATAATATGTTTGGTTTATCGCATCCTAACCTAACTTTAATATTTTTCTTAAAATATTATTTTTATTAGAAACTTAGTGACATCTTATGTCGTTTAAACATCTTAAATCAGGTATTTACCCGATTTTTAATTAAAAAATATAAACTTAACGATTTTAAGAGTTCAGAGATAATATCTGGATTTATCGTTTGGTATGAAAATCACGCTACAAAGTTCAGGAAATCAAATGGACCTTTTCCTAAGATGACGATCCTGCTACTTGCTGTCCTGCTCCTCGGCCGGCCCATACACAAAAAAAAAGGCTAAATACGCAGAGGCAGGCCGGCCCATTTTATAGGCTAGCTTGACTTACGTTCCTTTTCAAGCTCAAAATTTTGTCATCTTTTGATCTTACGACGCCCAAGTTATAGGATAGCCTTTTTTTTTTAGGAAGCCAGACTCAACAATTTATCGCGACTATGCAGCATTCTTCAAAACTACTCTTCAGAAAACAAGGACTTCTATATATACGATCTCGTACAAAGATAAGTAGTTTAATATAACAGCATCGGAGAAATGGCATTTAGTCCCAGTTTGAGAACTAGGAGTAAAGATATTATTCATGTTTTTTATATATAAAAAAATCAATTTTATTATGTTTATTAAGTATATAATTGGACTATGTTGACATCTCATCTCCACATCTAACACACACAAGAGATGCTTTTCCTTTAAACTCACTCTAGAGGAACCTTTAGTCCTAATTTTGTGTCTCAAATCAAGACTAAGGCCATGTTTGGAAACAAAGTATTTTTAGAGTATTGGAGAAATACTATGGTTTTAAAAAATACTTTAGTTTTTAAAAGTTGTTGGGTGTTTGGATACAATAAAGTTTGTAGTTTCTAAAACCATAGTTTTGTTAAAACTGTAGTCTTTTTGGAGTTTTAAAAACTCAACTCATGACCTCTTTTTTTTAAACTATGTTTTGTGTCTCTTTGGCTTGCAAAACTAAAGTTTTGTAATACCATAGTTTCCAAAAACTACGTCACCCAAACAGACCCTAAAGCCCTTCGCACTGACAAGCCTTAGTGATCATTACGACTGGGACCAAAGGTGCAATTGGTCTCAACTGCAATTTTAAATCGAGACTAAATAATTTTTAGCCATCGACGAAAGACCATTTCTCTACTGGTGTAATAATCTCATCCATCTCAAATTATAAGGCATTCCTAAAATTTTGGAGAGTCAAAGGATCTCAAGCTTGACCAAAATTATAAAGGTTTATGATATTAAATATGTATACTACAAAATATAATAAATAATATAATAATACTTAGTTAACATCATAAATGTTATTATATTATCATATAAGTTTAGTCAAACTTGAAATACTTGGACTCTCCAAGATTTTTAGAATACCTTATAATTAGGAATGAAGGGAGTAAAAGTTTTTTTTTTCATTTCTCGGTCGCTCACTTTTTGCCCTATACAATTGTCCCTCCATCCACTCATGCTGGTTGCATTTCATGTTTTTGCTGTACAAAATTTTCAAAATGTGTTTTTGGCATCGATTGGAATGTTTTGAGAGTACCGGTGGAAAAATATGCTACTCCTCCATTCCAAATTATAAGACACCCAAAAAATCTTGGAAAATCAAAGTTTCTCAAGTTTGACCAAACTTATATGACAATATAATCACATTTATGATGCTACTGATCCCTCCATCCCAAATTATAAGACATCCCAAGAATCTTGGAAAGTCAAAGTTTCTCAAGTTTGACCAAACTTATATGACAATATAATTACATTTATGATGTCAACTAAGTATCATTAGATTCATTATTAACTTTATTTTCATAGTATATCTATTTAATGTCATAAATCTTTATAAATTTTTTCTATAATTATTGGTCAAATTTGAGATGTTTTGACTCTCCAAAATTCTTAGAATGACTTATAATTTGGGATGAACGAAGTATTTTTCTTGAACTAACTGAAATTACAGTAGGGCAGCTTTGATAGACCCGATGAACCAGTACCACATCACGAGGGCCAGCACCACTGGAGAGATGCATCAGCATTGTTCTTTCTCGATTGTACATTTTACTTGAGTCTCAATTGAGCATGGTTCTTTTTTCCATAAGTTATGCTCGAGCCGAACCATGCTCACCATGCTCAATTGAGACTCATAACTTTTGTAGCATGCGACAAAAAATCATGCATGCTACAAACTTATGGTTCTTTCAAAATTATTATTGCTGCATACTTGTAACATGCATGATTTATCCATTCTCCTTTCCTATAATCTAATGATTCACTTGTGGTACTTTTGTTTTTTGTCCAATCACAATGGATAGTACTCCCTCCGTCTCATAATTGATGACACTATAAGATGTGTGTAGGCCAAACTTTTTCAACTTTAACTAGATTTATAAAAAAAAAATACGTGCAATATTTTCATCTCCAAATAATTTTATTATAAAATATACTCAATGATTTATCTAATGATATTAATTATGTATTATAAATATTAATATTTATATATATATAACTGGTTAAAGTGTAAAAAGACTGGTTTCTCAGGAAGTGAGAATGACTTCTATTTTTTGGACAGAGGGAGTATCGTCCAAGAGGTGGTTTGATGAACTTTCTTCAAGGTGCGGCTGGCGTGCGGCAACATTTCCCTTTGGACCATACTTACGCCCACAACATGCTGCCTACCAAAAACATCACTTTCCCATGCCATATACTCAATTCAAGGGACCTACACCAGCACCTTATAGTGCACACACACCTACCGACTGCCCTGATATATTCTAGGAGCCCCCGGCCCAGTGCAGCGAACATCGGTCAGAGACGCATCATCGAGTCATAAGCAATATGGAAACAACAGATTATGAGGAGTCGAGGCAAAAAGGATGTACTACACTGATGAGGAATTTGTAGGATATAAGATAGGGGATGTTGAATCTGTCAACTGATTGATGTGCAGTGTGTTCCTTTGTCAATTGTGCATGTGGTTGTGTTGTCACTTCAAAATAGTGTTCCTTTATCTGATTCTTACCCAGCCCTACGCTACTGCTACTACTGAATTTTGTTTGAAAATTGACAATAATTGTTGCCCTTACCTTCAGTCAAACGTGAGAACTGAGAACTTATTCACTAGTGCATATCCATCTTGTTTACTTGATATAGGTTAGCGTACGGTTAAACAACTCATCTACAGATCCTCTTCTGATGAACCATCATTATCGGCTGTCAAACTATTGAAACTATATGCAAAGTCCATAATCTCCAATATTGTACCAGGCATGCAACCAATGCAAGTAGTGCAGGATAGATTCATAACAAATTATGTACGTACGCAGAAAGGCAACCATCATCCATCCTTGTTGTACAACACACGTACGCGAAAGAACTGAACCAACTCAGGCATAGGCTTCCGGGGCGAGCCGTGGCGTGACGACGGCGCGGAGCGGCACAGCCTTAGGCAGCGCCAGGCCAAACGTCTCGCTCATGTCAAGCTTCTCCTCGCCATCAGGCAAGCTCCAGTCGAACGCGTGCAGCAGCGTGCCCAGGAAGTACTGCACGAACACCATGCCAGCCAGCTTCCCGGCGCAGATCCTCCTGCCGGCGCCGAACGGGATGAGCTCGAAGCAGTTCCCGAGCGGGTCGACCTTCTCCGCGCCTCCTCCAGGGAGGAACCGCTCGGGCCGGAACTCGAGCGGCTTCTCCCACGCCGCCGGGTCCCGGCCGATGGCCCAGATGTTGATGAGCAGCCGGGTGTTGGCCGGGACGCGGTAGCCGTCGACGTCGTCGCAGGCGTCGAAGGAGAAGTGCGGGAGGCTGAGCGGCGTCGACGGGTGCAGCCGCATCGTCTCCTTGCACACGGCCTGCAGGTAGGGGAGGCTGGCCAGGTCCGACTCGTCCAGGCGCCGCCCGCGGCCCACCACGCGGTCCAGCTCCTCCTGCGCACGCGCCATCACCGACGGGTTCTTGAGCATCTCCGCCATCGCCCACTCCACGATGATGGACGACGTGTCCGTGCCCGCCGTGAACATGTCCTGCAAACCAAAAGCGTCGCACGCAAACATTACTCCTTTTTTTTTATTAACTAACAACATACAGTAGTATATGTACGCATTTTTTAGGCATGTATAAGTGAATTATCTTTGGGTTGGCTTTAATTTTTTTTTAAAACTTTCAGCAAACTTTATTGAATCACCAAAGTGGATATCCCTCTGATCCCAAAAAAAAAAATGCAACTATGAGTTGCCGGTGTGGTTCATATTAATGATATTTACATTTATGGCTTCAAATTAATTTATTATGAAAATATATTTCGTAATTAATCTAATAGTATTTATTTAATAGTATAAATATTGATATTATTTTTATCTATAAGGGATCAAACTTATAAGATACTAAAATTAGGCAGAGGTAGCTAGGTGGACAGATGGTCCATGAACCACCTTAAAATTTAGCTCAAGATTAAAGTATAGTAAATTAGCATTTTAAAATCATGAAAATTACACATGGATCATTCTTTAATTTAGTTTAACATTTACTATAGACCACCCTTGTTGTAGATCCTAGCTACGCCACTGTAAAAATATGACCATGTATGTTTTAGAATTATATGTTTTTAGGGGGTGGCGGGGATAATATATAAGCTGGTTATAGTTTGACTTGACTTGAAGGGTGGTGTATTGTTTGATAACGATAGTACAACCTCAGCATCAGCAGGCACAGTGTTGCACCACCCGGCCCATCCTCATATCATTTTCTCAGACCAAAAGCAAGTTGACAAGTAAAGCTAGCGACTCCGCATCAAGGCACCACCAATCGATCGAGTACTGGTCAATAGTGTTTTTTCCACAGCCCACAGAAAGAGAGTCAACGTGATGTTATGTTGAGAGAACTGTTTTTCCAACTTTTGCTGAAACATTAGTGGTTTGGTTGCTTCAGTCATTGTGCCGACTAGATTGGATGATGCTAGCGTTGGCAGTCACCAATAATCACAGCTCTCAACCAGATGCTGCCTTTAAGCCATTTACAGCTTTCAGTTCTTTGCTTGATTAATTAATTGATTTGACTATAACAATTCTTCTAGGAAATGTCATATATAATAGCATGATCCAGGGGTTACATCTATCACGTTGTTAACTACCAGTACAACATTCTAGAGACTTACACTACTACAGATTTGCATATCACTGTCGGCCCATCACAGTCGGGTCTGGCAAAACTGACAGTGATGAGTCTTCACTGCCGGTTCCAGCCACGAACCGGCAGTGAAGGTCATCATCACTGTCGGTTCGTAATTTGAAAAATCAGATTTATAAATTGACTGTTTGAGCTACTAAACGAACTCAAATGAAAAAGTTGTGAACTACAAAGTTTCATAACTTTTTGAGATCTACAACTTTCATGTAGAAAGTTTTTCCATCCGAGGTCGTTTACAAAAATTTGAATTTAAAATTTGACACATTCGAACATATTTTTTTGGTCACTAAACGATTTCAAATGAAGAAGTTGTGAACTACAAAGTTTCATAACTTTTCGAGATCTATAACTTTCATGTAGAAAGTTTTTCCATCCGAGGTCGTTTACAAAAATCAAAAAAGTCAACTCTACAGGTATATCAGTGCCGGTTCCAGCCACGAACCGGCACTGAAGCTCATCATCATTGCCAGTTCGTGGCTGGAATCGGCAGTGATATCATGGACACTTTCACTGCCGGTTTCAGCCACGAACCGGCAGTGATGATGAGCTTCACTGCCGGTTTGTCGCTGGAACCGACAGTGATATATCTGTACAATTAATTTTTTGATTTTTGGAAACGATCTTGGATGGAAAAACTTTGTACATGAAAGTTCTAGATCTTGAAAAGTTATGAAACTTTGTAGTTCACAACTTTTTCATTTGAAATCGTTTAGTGGCCAAAAAATACGTTCGAATGTGTCAAATTTGAAATTCAAATTTTTGTAAACAACCTCGGATGAAAAAACTTGCTACATGAAAGTTGTAGATCTCAAAAAGTTATGAAACTTTGTAGTTCACAACTTTTTTCATTTGAATTCGTTTAGTGTCTCAAACAATTAATTTACACTCGGTTTAGTATAGAATATGAGGAAGGAGTAACGAATCTAGACACAAGTGAGTCATGAGTGTAGTGGTAGATGAGGTATCGCGTGAGGGTGAGGTTTCTTGGGTTCGAATTCCGGCCGGAGCGCGTTTGCGAATTTTATGGCGCGACTTGCGACGGAGACGAGCGGGCAAGTTCCTGGTGGCCTCTCCCAGAATTTAATTTTTTTTTTCGATTTTAAAAATACGATTTGTTCTGGACAACCATCACTGTCGTGCTACTCTGTAGTAGTGTTAGCAAAGCTGTCATTCGCGTTCTGGTAACATATATGTGTATGCACCTTTTTTTTTTGTTAAAACGTCAGTCTTTTCCCTTTCGGTTCGCATATATTATCATCCCTACATCCGACGTCTACAAAGAGAACATTAAGCTAAAACTTCGTAATCAAGTGTGGTTGGAGCTAGCACAGGAGTCCAATATCTTTTTGCTGGTTAAATTGATCTTCACTGCTTAACTTATTGTGAAGTAATAAAGAATTTAGAGGCTTTCACTGAACAATTTATATGTGATTTTGGACCCAATTTTAGAAATAAAAAAAACAGCAATTCTATAAAAGTTGACTCAATAAGATCCTTGGAAGCACTTTTATATTGTTTGTTCTAAAAAAAAGAGAATACATGTTTATCTTTAGAGCTTATTTTGAAATTGTATAATATTTGGTACATTCCCATTACCTGTTTATCTAAGCCACCACTTTTCTAGTTTTCCTTAGAACTATTACCTATACATCGATAGATATGTTTAGATTTTCTTTTAAAAATGTATAATTTTAGGTGCATACATTTTGGGGTAGGTATGTTGTCCCAACATTTTTGCGTAGGTATGTTGTCCCAACATTTTTGGGTTTCTTGAAACTACAATTAATGTATAGATAGACTTTTTTTGGGTGCCAAACATGATAACGAAATGCTTTCCCTATTGTTTTCAACTTTATTGGTAGGAATTGAAAACCTTGGGAAACATGTGATTATTCTAGCTAGTAGTGGCTCCAATATTTGTAGATTTCTCTAAGCTATTTTTTTTGTTTATTGATAGATTTTTGGGGGGGGGGGTGGTGAAATTTGTTTTATCGGTATGTTATAGCCTATAACAAAAATATGTTCCAAATAAAATAGAGAAAACAAATGGTTTTTTTTTGGGTCAGTTTACCCACTTTCCCCACTTTGAGAACAGGGGATTGGTGTGAATTTGGATGGTTGGATTTAAGTTTGTATCTTCTCTTGGCAGATAACTAATAGGTAGTGGTAGTGATATGATCCCTATTTTTTTATCTAAAAAACAGTAAGCATTTCTTTTTCATCAAACCATGGGGTAACCGGTATATGCATATGCATCCTAAATCAGTTCATAATAACGGTTAGCAATTAATGGTTTTTAACCATATTTTGCTCTAATAATGTTTGGACTAAACAAGCCATGAGCTATCACAGCATTCACCATCATGGAGGACTCAAAACCCTGCAGGTCCCACATCTCATCAGTTCGAGAGTGCAATTTTGATATCGTCCTTCCAACAACTCCACTAGCAGCTTCACCTAACACGCTGAGATTTCTGTCAGTGCTAAGTTTGGTGGCCACTAGCTTATTAGCTTACCTCCCATGCCACGCCACGATGCCGCCGTGCACCTTTTATTTTAAGCTCAGATACGATTCAGCTACCTAGCTTGACATGGCACCTGTTTACAGTCTTTAGTTGACTACATCATTAGTATTTTTTCTGCGATCAACTAAATCATTAGCCTTCGTGCCGGCTCGTGTTGGCCATCTTGCTGGCTCGCTGGCTTGCTCTTACATATTTGCAGCTACGACAGATTAGTTGGTTAGTTTTAGTTACTATATAATGGAAGCAAGCAATTAATAAAACATAAAAAGGTTGGGGGTGAGGAAAAAGAGAACTTACGAAGATGAGTCCCTTGATGTTGACCTCGGTGATGGTCTCGCCGCTCTCGTCGTCGCGCCGGCACCCATGGTGGCGCGGAGCCTGTCGACGAAGTCCTGGCGGCCGTGGCGCGCGCGGTACGCGGCCGTCGCGGCGTGCTCGGCCAGCAGCTTGGTGATGAGGCCGTCGAACTGGTGGTGCACCCGCCGCAGCTTCGCCTGCACGCCCTGCAGGTCCAGACGCGCCAGCGCCGGCACAAAGTCGCTGATGTTGAACATGCCCGTGCCCGTCAGCAGCGACACGATCATGTCCTTGTACCTGCTCGCAACCAGAACCACACTCCTTGCTTATTACTAGATGAAATATAGCAGCATATATAAATGGTCAAGCATTGCATTAATTAATTAAGGACATCTATTATATTAGTTCACCTGATCATCTCATCAGTTCGATTGAAATATATATACTGTAAACTTCATCCAACTTTATTAAGGTGTCCTCACCTGTTGGAATCGTCCCCCTGTGCGTCGAACACCCGCTTGCTCACAGTGATCTGCCCGACGATGTTGGCGAGCGCGCACACGAGCAGCTCCGGCACGACGACGGGGCGCCCGGCCGCGGCCGCCTCGGCCACGCCGCGCACCAGGTGGCCGGCCTCGTCGCGCCGCACGCACGCCCAGTCCGCGAGCGCGCGCGCGCCGAGCAGGTGCACGCTGGAGAGCTTCCGCATCAGCTTCCACTTGGGCCCGTAGTCCGCGAACACCATGTTCTGGCGCCCGTACGTGATGTCCGCGGCGCTCGCCACCGCCGGCCGGTTCGCGTACTTCGCGTCCAGCGCCTTGAGGAACGTCCGCGCCGCGCACGGGGACGACGCCACCACCACGCCCGCCGTGCCCATCTTCAGGTACATGATGGGACCGTGCTTGCGCGCCAGCGCGGCCAGGCCGGCGTGCGGGGCTGGGCCGACGAGTGGCAGCGCGCCGAGGATCGGCAGGCCTGGTGGCCCCGGCGGGAGGCGGCCGCCACGGCCGGAGGAAGAAGAGCGCGGCAGGGAGCGGAGGGCGACATGGAAGAGGAGGCAGAGGAAGGCGCAGGAGAGCACGACGGGGTCGGTGCACAGCGCGGCGAGCTGCATGGTGGCGTGCTACTGTGTGCTAGTACAGTGCTAGCTAGCCAGGGAGGAGGACCTGCCCAAGCTAAGGATGCCTCCCCGAGCACGACTGCTTTTATATTGGTGATGATGCCTGATCGATGAGCCGCTGTGCTATGCTGTGTTGTCGAAATCTCGGGGCCGTTGTTATCTTTTACTTTTTTTTTATTTAAAAACTTTGGTGATTTGTTATTTCTCTTTGTGTTATAACATATTAAGTTTTTGTCCTTATCTAACTATAAAAATAATTGTAAATTGTTAAATTATTTTTGTGTCAACACATATTAGATTTTGTTAGGTTATGGTTTTGTCTAACGAGTTTTTATTTCTCAAAACTAAAAAATATAGATTATGTCTACAGAAATTACAATAAACGAAAACTGCAATTTAGTACAAAATATATGTAATAAACGTCGTCCGAAAGAAAACTGAATTTCAAACACCTGAAATTTAGCAAATTCTATACTTCTATATAGCACAGAGTACGGCCAGTACGTATGCATCGTTGTAGTATATGTTGTATACATCGGTAGTCAGTGGCGGAGCCACCACCCGGCCTCACGGCCGGCCGGGCTCCTCGCCAAAGTTTGAAATTAATTTTCTTTATATTTAAGTAGAATTTTGTAGTTTTATAGCTACATATTTTTGCGTTATGAGAATGATCGGGTTCTTAAAAGCTTCTGGCTCCCCACTGATTGTAGTATATGTTGCGTATGTGATACCGCTGAAGTGTACAAAGCTCTAAATATTAAGAATAAAATGGACCCTAAGTCACTTAGGGACCCGTTAGAAGCGCGATGTGGAGCTCCCTGACTACCAAATTTATTTTTCAGCGAGAAGTGATTCTTTACTGATTATATAAAGTGATTCTCTAAAATAAACTAAGAGACTGAGAGCTGAAAAGATTTACTTCATCTGACTCTATGAAGTGATTCTTCATACTGTTTTTTAAAGTTTAGGCTAAACAATCAAAGAGAATAGTTTTCAGCCACAAAATCACTTCACCAGTGAATTAAGGAATTAAGGAGCACAACTCTACCAAACAAGTCCTTAATCTTTTCCCAAATTCTTATTTAGCTCAAGGTGGCGATTTTTTTTATGGTCATATACTTACACGATAATTACAAGCACTAGTGGTGCTACATACAGGCCAAAAAAGGCTATGGCCCCCTCCTTGCTAATTAAAAATTCCACTAAGTAGCTATTAAATTGATGATTAAAATTAATAACTATGTATATTAAGTAAGAAATTAGTATTAATGGTCCCTCTTATTTCCCAATCTAGCTCCGCCAAGTGATTACAAGTGCTTTTTCGAAAGCACAATGGAAGAAAAAAAAATCAAATAACCGCGTGACTGACAGGAGAATAATAGCTACATTAATATTTCTCAAAGCGATTATATGTTTCTTTTTCTCAACTTTTTAATGTCCAATCATGGATCAGAATTCACATGTTAAACCACGTAAAGAGTTGAAGAACTTACATGCATGGTCATTTTGAAAGTTTATAGATCCAGATAAGAATACATAAAAGTTTACCGGCACACATTGTATTTCGCTCTATTATTAAGGTATAGTTATAAACTTATAATAGACCTCTTGTACCATGTCAAACAACTAAACTTAAAAAAAAGCTTTAGAGCACATATTATACTCCCTCTGTCCTAGACTACAAGGTATCCTAGAAATTATAGGACATATTATATAATATAAACCACATGGCGCATGTAACCTTTTTTTAACCATATTTGGGTTATTAATAGAAATTAATGAAAAGCTCCTCGTATGAATCTTATCTTTTGAAACCAAGTTAGAGAATTAGTTCACCTAGAGTCTCTTATAGTTTGGACAACTTTTGAAAATTTAGGACAAATGAAATATTTAAATAATATTTTCATCGCCAAGAATTATTTTTGCGTGCATTATCACTGTATTATTCACTTTGATGCCTGACCCATACAAGAATCTCATGTCGATCAGGAACCAGACAACCTCTTAAGTGGCCAGGACGACAGTAAGTGTGAGGCCGGCACCCCTTTCGGCTGAGGCACCCACACTAGGTCAAAGCCGAAATAACATCGTATAAACAACAGACACTAAGGGCCTGTTTAAATGCACATATATCTGTCTCAAATCACATGTGTTGTAATAGATTAGAGTGTATTTAAACTAAGTTCTACTCCAATACATTTTAAAACATGCGGGTTGAGATGAATATATGTATAGGTAATAGTTGAGTATATTATCACGATACAAGCACTCTAGAATACACTGCATGTATCCAAAAAACTAATAATTTAAATTATACTTATAGCGACGACATCATCTCCGTTTTGATGCCGTTGTTTAAAAAAAACAAGTCCCCATGGCGTCGTCATGCCGAGGAAAAGTTGATGGCGTTGATATCGTCCGCATCTTTAACAACAAAAACGTTATATAGAAAACGAATCCATCCTACCTCCTCACTGTCACCGGGAAGAGTAGCATCTTAACGAGTGGACAGGCCGCCAGTCTTCTTGCATCAGCCACACCTAGCTAATTACAAATGACCTTGGCCTCTCCATATGGTATATATAGCTAGCAGGCCGGCCATTGCCTCGACTACGACAACATCAAAGTGCCTATCTGACTATCTATCGGCCATAATTTATCCGGCTCGGTATTAGGATCCCGTATTGACCAACGCGTGCGAGAGAAGGTGTGTAACCCCCTAAACCAACCGATTTTGAACCATTTTCTTGAATAACTCGTCGCTTCCGTGTGAGAGCAAGTATTATGGTTGACTGCAAGAAGGCTGAATGCTGAGGTGGAGGAGAGATAAGAGGTGGGTTGTAACCTTATAACTAATTTGGACACAATAACCAAGAAACTATGTGAGATAGACATATGTGTCATGTATTAATGAAGTAGAGTATATTATTGTATGGGTGAGCTGGGAGAAGACTATAAAAAACCTTACTACTTGCTCTGATATGAGGTAAAAGATACCACCCTGAATAATATCCGCGGGCCGGCCGGGCCCTAAAATTAGAAGTCGTCAAGCTCGACCACCCTCTTGCATGCGCCCGGCCCTACGACGACGATGATCCACTTTAATACTGACATCACACGGAAAAAAGGTACTCCTCCTAAAACAGTGCAGAGTGAGCCGTGAAGCCATGCAGAGATATGCAAGTAGCGAGCGAGCGAGTAGCGAGCAGTGACGGGGGAATGAGGCTAAGCTAGCTTCCCCGGAGTAGGTGTAGGTTCAAGGAGAGCGACGGCCGGCCGGGTCTCGGACGGTCCGCGACATGAACGTGCATGTCCCCGTCCAAAGGTTTGGTGAGGCTTAACGACGACGGGATCGGGGAGAGCTACCCGGCCGTGGAATAATGAATCATATCCGATCGCCACAGCTACGACAAATGATGGCGGTGCGACGAGAGCACGCGACATGTATGTTCACTACAGTACACAGTACAGGCAGGCTGCTGTCTGTCCCCACTTCACTGGTAGGATCGGATCGACTGCCACGTGCGCGCTCGCACACATAATAAATCAGTCGAGTATTTTTAGTATGCTTGAAATTTCCTCTTATTTCCTTCTATTTCCTCCACAATATTCTAAGTCTTTTCTAATTATATTCGTAAAGGGTATTTTAGGCACTACTAAATTTTAATCCTTACGCAACGACAAAAAAACGTTGTAATAAGTCCAATTTGGTTGCAAAAGCTACATGTTGCAACCGAATTGCGTTTGTTGTCAGTCGTTGCAAAAAGATATTGCAACCGATGTTATATCGATGTCGTGGCCCAACTAAGCAACGTGAATGAGAGAAATTATAGAAAATCAAATGTACAAAATTTCCTCCTATTACTCCAATCATTATTTTCACAAATATCAAATTACCGTATTACCCTTGATTAGAAAAAACAAATACAGAAACGGAATTACCACCCCTTTATTTGGAGTCCTAATTATCTGAGTTTTGAAGGAAATGAGAAGAAATTTAGCGCACATGGGAGGAAATTTAGCACATATGGCCCATTGGTCATACATATCAAAATTTTCTCTCGTTTCCTCTCTAGAATTTCCTCTCATTTCCTCCGGCCTTTATAGCCATCGGATCGGTCGACGTGAGCCGTCGAATATTTCCTCGTAAAAAATCTCAAATCAATTTATATTATTTTTAGCTATTTTATTTTCAGACAAAAACATTATATCATACTGTACTTGATAAGTTGAGCTAAAAAGTTAAACAAACATACTTTATTGGGTTAGAAAACGGTGTGAGCTAAAAAGTTCTATATATATATATATATATATATATATATATATATATATATATATATATATATAGCTGTGCGACATGTCAACCAAAAGATTCTTATAAAGTTACATATCCTCATACTTAATAAATACCCCCTCCATCCTAAATTATAAGTCATTCTAAGAATCTTGGAGAGTCAAAGCATCTCAAGTTTGACCAATAATTATAGAAAAAATTATAAAGATTTATGACATCAAATAGTCATACTATGAAAATATAATTGATAATGAATATAATTATACTTATTTGATATCATAAATGTTATTATATTATCATATAAGTTTGGTCAAAGTTTAAATACTTTGACTCTTTAAGATTCTTAAGATGTCTTATAATTTGGGATGGAGGGAGTACATACTAATTAAAAAAAAAGAACCATATATAGCGCGCTAGGGACACTCTGCAAAACAAGCATATGGAAAATCATTGCACACCGACCGGCACGAGTCTAGAAGATAGTGAACCCTAGCTACTAGTTAGCTATAGTGCTTTGCTCATGCACCACCATCGATCAGCCTAGTCGGCTCATGACAAATACATCGACCGTGCCCTGGTTGAAAAAAGGGAATGGATGAAAAAGAGAGGACAACTACGGGGCGGCGACGAAACTAGCTTGGGCGTGTAAAACCGTCTGCAGGCCGGATTCACTATCATAACATCGCCGCGGTTCCGTTAGTTATAGCATCCGAGACGTACGTGCAGCGCTTGTACACACAGCGACGACTCAGCGATCGAGCAGCGCATATGCATGCGCAGCTCACCGCGCGCCACCACCAGCTGCATATGCAGGATGCAGAAAAGGACCTCTAGCCAGCTCCTGATCGATATCCTCGTGTGGATACTTTAACAAGGAGTTGTTCTTATGTATCTTCTTAGAATAAAAAGTAGCTATTCCATATCCATATATAACTGAGTAATTTATTCTGTCTTGGTGATGCCAAATACAATCAGAAATATAACCAGTAGCGAACCCAGAACTCACTAATACACAAACTGACATTCACACTACCCTGTCAATCAATTTCTGGCTTCAAGTAGTTGTGATAGCACAAACGACAGGGTGGACTATCTCTGTCGGTTTACTTCAACTGAAGTACTAACAAACCAAGTCAATCATATTGATTGTCTTGTATCTCATGCATCATTGTACATGTATATGGTTATCACTTGCATCTCATCTACATATATCTAACTTGATTTTTGATGTTTTTTATGTGCCTCTGATCCCTGCGTACATACGCAACTAATCTTGGCAAAAAAGGAACTTATACATTCCAATCTGACCTAGTTTTGTTGGTTAATCCTTAGCCAAACTTACCATATAAAGTGGGCCTGTTCTTTGACAATGACCATGATTACGTGAAATTTAATGAATATTTCCTTCTTTGTTACCCATAAAACATGTCGGGCGGTTCTAGGTCTACACGATGATAACAAAGTCATCTCATACGACGTTTTGCACATACAAACCAACACTCCACCAGCATCTCAGTGAGGTGTTGTACCTTCCATCTTGCACCTCTCATAGTTAAGGGATGTACGTACATCTGCTTCTCGACTATGAGAGATTCAAGATGGAATATAAAGCGCCCGATCTTGAAGAACAAGCACCTAATCGAGTATGAAGTCCCTAAACAGGAGAGCACCTTGAGAAGATCTACAAGGTCTGCAATCAACAAGGTCAAGGTCCTATTCAGGGACAACACCTCGCAAACTCGAATCACCTAATCGAGTATGAAGTCCCTAAACAGGAGAGCACCTTGAGAAGATCTACAAGGTCTGCAATCAACAAGGTCAAGGTCCTATTCAGGGACAACACCTCGCAAACTCGAATCACCTAATCAAGTATATATATATGGAGCCCCTAAACAGAGAGCACATTGATGATAGCAACAGATGAAGATCTACAAGATCGAGGGTCTACAATAATCCAGGTCAAGCTCTTGTTTAGGGACAACACCTCACAAAGGCTAGAATATATATAAAGCACCCAGGCTTAGTTAGTCGATAACATGATGAGTATGGAGCCGTTGAACAAAAGAGCCTCCTGATGATTGTAGATCTTTTCAAAGAAGATTTGCAAATCATCAAGGTGCTCTCCTGTTGAACAGCTTGTGCCACTGAGTGTGTGGATTGAAGGAGGATGAGTGTGTGAAATGAGCCCAAGATGATGTGCCTCTAGAACCAGGTTAAATAGGCCAACCTTGAAGATGAAAAAGAGAGCTATGTACTATACTCCCACCGTCCCAGTATATAAGACGTAACCAAACATGGTCATGTATGAGCCGCTGAGCATAAAGCGTATCTCAGTCAGCTCGACATTCTAGACGAGGGAAGAATACAACCTCAATAGCACCGATGCATCGATGGTTCACTTGTCGGTGCTAGAAGTTTTTTCAGCCACCAGTTTCGATTCCTTTGTAGGTCCTACTATATATGGATCTAACCCTAACTGATGGTGGAACTATCTCACTATCACTCTACGACAGTGAAAGTGGTCACCGTGATTGCTCAATAATCTGTAGTAGTGACATGAACCAACCTTTTTTAAACATTCTTGTCTAGAAAGAAGTATTATTTTGTTGGTGGTGTGGTGGTGGTGGTGTAGCTATATCTAGCACGAATCATCTTTTGTGTATAGGTTCAAATGTTACTATTCCATCGTCTAAAAAGAAAGCAAACACATCATATTATTGCGCACCTATTCATGCCAACAGATGAGAAAATCCTCGCTCCTTCCATTTGGAAAAAGGAAAAACAAAAAGCTCCTCATAGCTAGAAGGCTCTAAGTGTCCAACAAAAATTTCATGAGATGTTTTAGCTAGTTTTACTACAAAAACTGCACTGGTAACACTAGCAATTAAACTTTCATTTAGAAAAAATCTTAATAATAGAGATGCAAACATAATTATTACACAAAACCGTTTTTAGATGTGGTCAAAATCAATTTTTAGAAGTGGTTTTGAAACCGCTAATACTACATTTCTTGAAATAGAAATTGACAGGAGTGCGGTGGGATCGCAACCAACATGGAAATCCATTTATCATATTACACCAATTATCGTTATAGAAAAACTAACTTCGTTCATGACATTGATGAAATAACGCCTACATACTTTACATCCATGAGAAGGGGATTCTGACCTAGAAAAGCCAACAAGGATGACCATCCATACACATTTTTAGATACACCATAATTATTTTTAACGATTTATGATACTGATTAATTAAAAACTAACATTTATAGGTTATTGCTTAGTTATTTATATGTTATGGAATTGAAGTTCCATAAGCAATCTTCCGGAAGCGTGTTTTATATAGTTGCTATCTCTACAAGAAGGATTAACTGAAGTACCGAACAAACTCCAAATATGCAAGTCGATCGATTGTCTTGTATCTCATGCACCATTTTGCATGTATTTATGGTTATTATTTTCATCGTCTACATATATTTTTAATGTTTTTATGTTCCTCCGATCCCTACATACGCAACTAATCTTGGCAAAAAGGGATTTTATACATTCCTATCTGACCTTTGTTGGTTAATCCTTACAGCATCTTCAAGAGTAGCTAATATTTTTTTTCTTAAAATACAGAATTTTATATCGACAACGTATTAGGTGTAAACCACAATCTTCGTGAAAACCTGAACAAACTATAACAAAAAATTCATCTAAATTCACCAAAAAAATCACACATGTAGTTGATATGATGATACACAACTTTGTAAAATATCTTGTCCAAACTCGACTTTATTTGTGAAATATAAAAATAAGAAATTTCAAGTCAGAAAGGTGTCCAGATGATTTGTTAGAAATTTGTTATTTTTATATCTAACAAACGATGTCGAGTTTGGACAAAATATTTTACAAGGTTATGTATCATCGTATCATCTACATGTGTGATTTGTTTTGTGAATTTAGATAACTTTTTTACCATGGTTTCCACGGGTTTTCACGAAGTTGTGGTTTGCACTCCTAAAAAAAGTATTGAAATAGATAAAGAAGGTTATCTCCAAGAGTTTCTATTAATTCACTCCTAAAATATAGAAGACAATTTTACATCAGAAATCCTATACTATTTTTAAATTATCTTTTTTTTTGCGGCGAATTTTTAAATTATCTTAACCACTTTATATATTCTTTTTCTCTCGTACATTTATATCTGAAACTATTTTTTACTCTTTATTCTTTCCACACCCTTCCAACTTTAGATTGCCAGATAAAAACGTCAAGGAAGAGAGAAGATACGGCGCATCTCCAAAGCGTGTAAATTTAATGGAACAAAGTGACTTTTCCCAAGTTCTAAAAGATTATGATGATGAATTAGGAGTTGTTGGAGAGTGATTTTTTATCTACCTAAAAACCAAAGATTAGGAACATATTTAGAGAACTCCTCCCAGTATAATCATTATATTTGTCCAGTAGTATCAATAGTTGTCAAACTTTTGAATCCACAAGTTGACTGTTCCGTATCAAATGCCTGGCAATTAAGCATAGGAAAAGTGCATTTGTGCATTTGAACACCACGTTTTTTTCCTTAAAAAACACAAAGAGAGAATGTATATGCAGGTTGGCAAGCACAAACCTTCCCAGCATCCTTCCATACCATGACCATGACAAGAAGCGCTGACTGACAACTAACTCAGGCATAGGCTTCCGGGAGGAGCCGCGGCGTGACGATGGCGCGGAGCGGTATGGCCTTAGGCAGCGTGAGCCCAAACGTCTCGCGCATGTCCAGCACCTCGCCGTCGGGGAGGCGCCAGTCGAACGCGTGCAGCAGCGTGCCCAGGAAGTACTGCACGAACACCATGCCGGCCATCTTCCCAGCGCAGATCCTCCGGCCGGCGCCGAACGGGATGAGCTCGAAGTAGTTCCCGAGCGGGTCGACCTTCTCCGCCGCGGCCCCCGGCAGGAAGCGCTCGGGCCGGAACTCGAGGGGCGCCTCCCACGTCGCCGCGTCCCGGCCGATGGCCCAGACGTTGATGAGCAGCCGGGTGTTGGCCGGGACGCGGTAGCCGTCGACGTCGTCGCAGGCGTCGAAGGAGAAGTGCGGGAGGCTGAGCGGCGTCGACGGGTGCAGCCGCATCGCCTCCTTGCACACGGCCTGCAGGTAGGGAAGGTTGGGCAGGTCCGACTCTTCCAGGCGGCGGCTGCGGCCGATCGTGCGCTCCAGTTCCTCCTGCGCTCGTGCCATGACGCGCGGGTTCTTGAGCATTTCAGACATCGCCCACTCCACGATGATCGACGATGTGTCCGTGCCCGCCGTGAACATGTCCTGCCTTGCATGCACACATTGTATTTGTATAGGAAGAAGAAAAAAATTAAATGAGCCCCAATTTGGTGATGTAATAAAGTTTATAATGGTATATTTAGCATGACTGAGTTATAAATTTATCTCATGTCAAGATTAATTGATATATTAAACATTATTATTTTTAGTCAATATTTTTTGCATAGTCAAGATTTAGTTATATATGCATTCTGTGATTTTTCCAAGATTTTTAGTGTCCTACAAATATATTAACAAATTAACTATGGTTAACTTTGTCTATTTATGATGAGGTAAAATGATTATTTTAGTGTAAAACAATATTTTAACTATATAGTTCATATCATGTAGAGCATAGAAAATTTTATAGTATAATTTTTGGGTATTTATATGATTTTATATCTATTTTGTTAGAATATTTTATTGGGCACAGTGTCCACCAGCAAATTTGCCAAGAATCAGAGTGTTCTCCAGCAAATCGCTCTATTTTGAATGTTCAGAAGCCAATTTCCCCTATAATTTTAGGCACTTATATAATTTTATATCTATTTTGTAATGACTTGAACCTTGTCGCGGTGTCCATTGAGTCAATTACACGAATTCACAATGTTTTATAGCAAATATCAAAAGTAGAGGTGCACACCAGCTAATTTTCGTCTTTCAAGATGTCCCACTGCAAATTCTCACCACCACTAAAAAGTTTTAGTGCTTGTCTAGCTTTAAAATTTTAATATAAAGTTTGTGTTCATTAGAATTTATTTAAATTTATGATTTTTTATACAACGTCTAATTGTAGGACATACCAAGAACCCCTAAATATAACTATAGGACTTTGACCTTTGTTGATTTCTCTATAAAATCGTGGGCCTATCTTAGAAATGTTCCAAAAATCATTCTTTTGTTTGCGAAATTAAATTAATATAATTTTTATAGAAAAGTTGTAGACCTCGACTTTTTAGTTTTTAGTTTTTTCATTTGAAGTCGTTTCTTATACAAAATGATGGCATATATTTAGATGTAAGGACATTTTTGACTTTTCATACCTACATTTTGACATCGTTAGATCCCAACGGTAGTGGTATGGAGGATAAAAAAAGTTATAGAGCAATGGTGCTGAAGGCGAGAAGAAAATACAATCTTTTATAATGGCGCATAAGGAATTCTTTCTATAGTTATTACTTGTGGCTCGATAGATTTTATTTTAAATATATCTTTCTTCTTCTCTCATGAATAGATCATTTCTTCTTCTTACTCCCGTCTTTCTCTCACGACGACTGCAGCCCGTGGATCGATAGCCATGGCGTCAAAATGGTTGGGATCAGTGTAAGAGAAGAGGGAAAGGATTGATTTGCGTAAGAAGAGGGAAGGACGTGGGTTAAATGTAAAAAAGAATGTCATGTTAGCCTGCCACATTAGAAAGAAAACATTCATTATGTGGCTGGTGTGTATCTGCGATGTACCATTTAATAAATTTAGAAACTATAAAAAATACATTTTTAAAGTTCATGATCCTAAATCGCACAGTACCAAATGTTATCAGCAATTGGACCGTACTTTGCTCTAAGGTCTCCGGACCAAAAATCCATCAGTTTAGTATCGCCTGACTGATCGTGAAAGACTCAGAACCTGCAGCTGCCCCCCACAGTATGCAGTACGGAGTAGACCAGTGACCAGAAACCAAACATATCTCAGCTCGAGTGTGCTTTTTTGTTTCGATCGTCAGTTTCCAACAACCCACCGGCTCCACCTAACTTCTCTTCACTCATTGCACCAACGCGACATACATACACGCATGCATTTTATTATTCTCAGCACAAGATATATTCTCAGTTACGAATTTACCATCATGATCAATCGTCCTGTTTGAGTGATCGTTTTTGCTGGAAAACTGATTAATTTTGTTTTTAGTTGTTTTGTTATATAAGAGAAAAACACTATACCATAGCTGATAAGCCAAGCAAACATGATTGTGTATCTTTTTTCTTACCGCGTGGAAAGGATTAGGTAATACTAAAAGAATAACAATATGGAGGGAAGCAGCATGAGGTGAGGAGAGAACTTACGAAGATGAGTCCCTTGATGTTGACCTCGGTGATGGTTTCGCCACTCTCGTCGTCGGCGCCGGCGTCAATGGCGTCGCGGAGCCTGTCGACGAAGTCCTGGCGGCCGTCGCGCGCGCGGTCCACGGCCGTCGCGGCGTGCTCGGCCAGCAGCTTGGTGATGAGGCCGTCGAACTGGTGGTGGACCCGCCGCAGCTTCGCCTGCACGCCCTGCAGGTCCAGACGCGCCAGCGCTGGCACGAAGTCGCTGATGTTGAACAGTCCCGCGCCAGTCAGCAGTGACACGATCATGTCCTTGTACCTGCACCCATAGCCATAGATTATACGTATTTCACATTCATATTTTGGTGAGCTATCGTATTCACTGCCCTTTAGTTCAGTTCATGGGAATGCTTACTCTTCAGCCTTCGATCACTTACGTACTCATGAGACAGCATGAATGCAGCTTGTGCAACTAATAAAGGACCTAGTAGTAAACTAGTTCGATTAAAATAAATGTCATTTTAAATTTCATTCAAACCCAATTTGGCATCAATCACTATATATCTTGGTAAAAGGAATTTTTGATGCCCATGTATGGGCCGTACGTATGTACTAGGGGAGGGGAGATATATGGGTTTTTTATTTTAAAAAAATAAGGGAGATAGCACAGTCACAAAAGTTCTTGGATCAGTGGATTGAAGAATGTGGATTGAGAAATGTGATATGTTACTTAAGGGTGATTTTAACACTACAATGATAAAATTGTACCATATTTCTAGGACGGGTACGTTTCCGGTTTCTGGGACACGGAACGTGGCACCTATGACTGTGCATGGTAGCTCTCACCTGTTGGACTCGTCCCCCTGCGCATCGAACACCCGCTTGCTCACTGTGATCTGGCCGACGATGTTGGCGAGGGCGCAGACGAGCACCTCCGGCACGACGACGGCGCGCCCAGCCGCGGCCGCCTCCGCCACGCCGCGCAGCAGGTGGCCGGCCTCGTCGCGCCGCACGTGCGCCCAGTCCGCGAGCGCGCGCGCGCCGAGCAGGTGCACGCTCGCGAGCTTCCGCATCAGCTTCCACTTGGCCCCGTAGTTCGCGAACACCATGTTCTGGCACCCGTACGTGATGTCCGCCGCGCTCGCCACCGCCGGCCGGTTCGCGTACTTGGCGTCCAGCGCCTTGAGGAACGTCCTCGCCGCGCCAGGGGACGACGCCACCACCACGCTGGTCGTGCCCATCTTCAGGTACATGATGGGCCCGTACTTCCGCGCCAGCGCCGCCAGGCCGGCGTGCGGTGCCGGTCCGACGAGTGGCAGCGCGCCGAGGATCGGTAGCCCCGTTGGGCCCGGCGGGAGGTGGCCGCTGCGGCCGGAGGAAGAGGCGGCAGAAGAAGGATGCAGCAGGGAGCGGAGCGCGACATGGAAGAGGAGGCAGAGGAAGGCGCAGGAGAGCACGACGGGGTCGGTGCACAACGCGGCGAGCTTCATGGTAGCGTGCGCGCTACTGCGTCAGGCCGGGACTGGAGGAGGACCTGCCCAAGCTAAGGGTGTCGCCGCCGTGCACGACGGCTTATATTCGTGAGGTGGTGCACCCTGCAGCACGGTGCGCTCCTGCGGCTGCGATACTCGGAACTAGTGTCATCTTCAATTCACACGAGTACTCACTCCGTACAAAAAAACATTTCTAGGATAGTGTCACGTTTTAATATCTCAAGTTCAATTAATTATGAATAAAAAAATAGAAATGTTTATGATACCAAATAAATATCATCAGATTAGTTACAATATGTATTTTTTAATAAATTGATTTGGATCCATAAATATAAATACTATTTACTAGAACACGCAACACATAGTTACATGTTTATGTTTTTTTAGATAGAGGGAGCATGTACTTTGTACTTCAGGTATATGATGAGAAGTGAGTAGACCTTGCTTATAGGTTCCCTGAAATTCAGAGAAGTATCTTATTTAGAGAAAAACCATATTACATTTTCTTGATATTTTGTACCACGAAAGATTGCCCAATACATTCAGGTATCATAGGCATGTCAGGAGTGCAACAACTCAACTCACTATTACAAAAACAATTTTAGGAGCAGGAGACTATTATAGACGTGTCTTTATTAGAAGTGCTACCAACAATATTCAAAGATGCTCATAGTGCTAGGGTTTGCATACATGTATGCATTGTGAGTGTATGTGTTGTATCATGCGATTTTTTTAAAAAAATTATTTAATATCATAGATATTAGTAAACTTTTCTATAAACTTGGTCAAATTTTTTTAAAAAAAAATGATTTAGGATAACAACAGAGGAAACTATAATTTAGAACAAGCTTACATATGTTAAGCAGCAACGAAGGAACCAAACAAAATCTACTACTAATTATACAAGTTTTGCGTGTGACAGAAAAATTAGTTAGGAGGGCCGTATCGGTTGCATGCCTGGAATTAGAGCGTTTGTTCGATTCAGTTGTAGGGAGTAACAACCAGACCAAATTACAGTAATCCAGCCAGCCGTCCTGAGATTACAAGCCAAGCTCTTGCCTCCAGTTTAGACAGAGCACTCTGAGCTCTGAAGCCTTGCACACGCAGTAGTGACGAGGGAATGACGCTTCTGCCGGGGAGTAGGTAAATGAAAGAGAGCGACGGGGGTCAAGCACGGACAAAAATGGGTGGATGGATCTATGGGCCGGAGAGGTATGGGGTTGGTAGGCTGGAGGGGTGAGGACGCACGTCCCCGTTGGCCGTTGCGGTGTGGTACTTTGGTGTGGCTTGTTACCCACCAGGCCGACCGGCGGTGGAATGAATCATGCCACAGCTACATTATTTTATATACGTGTATATATATATATAATACTCGGTTTATCACTATGATCTACGTATTAATAAGTTTATCTCGATTTATAATAAAAAAATACATGTAATATTTATATCTTTAAATAAAATTATTTAAAAATAGATTGAAATATCTAATGATACTAATTATATATCATAAATATTAATATTTTTAACATACGTTTAGTTAAAGTTATCTCAGAAAAAAAAATGACAGACATTTAAAGAACAGACGGAGTACACTCCCATGCTGAGACGGCCCCATGACTCTACGAGACAAGAGACGGGGTCATGTTAAAAGCAACAGGGCCAGGTAATTTTTATTCCATGAAGCAAACAATAATTACTCTCCACTTCACTGCTAGGAACTCTTTCGCATCGAACAGCTTTTACAAGCAGGGCGACGTGCAACGAGCAGCAGCTCACTGCGAACGTCGTCGTCACCATCTGTCCGGTCTGCAGCTGATCGGTTATTTCACTCAATAAATAGTGCAAGTGTTCTGTACGTTCCCACTCCGCACACAACAGGCATCTTCAAAGCCAAACGGTTTCCGTGGCATTACCATCACCAAATGTACCATCAGAACTGATAATAAAAATTCCCTGCACTTTGTTTCTCATTTACATCGGTGGTTGTATCTTGCACACGGTTCATTTACCATACACCCAAACTTTCCTCAGCAATTTTTCGTCGTCACGTATACTCTAATAAATAACAGAAAATAAACCTCAGGGCAGGGCAGTTCGTCTTCACTGCCATGATTTTGGAAATTGCCGCAGTAGAAACTAAACACCTCAGAGTATTGTGCACCTGTTCATGCCAAGAGACGAGAAGATCCTACTCGCAGAGGGCCACAGGCGGCCAAGAAACCCAGGCCTCTCTTCCTCGAAGGCGTACTCTCTGGTCGGACTATCCATTGTATTTGCACCTCTATCAGCACTTGTAGGCTCATCAGAGCCTCTTGCATCGCCCACATCCTTTCCACCCTCTGATTCTACACCAACTTCGGATATCTCCCCCGGCTTCTTGTCAAAGAGTCCTTTGAACTGCTTCCTTGCCCTTTTTTCAGCTTCCTGATTTATACATATTGTCCATTGTTGTTAGCTCCAAAGCTTTAACGGTTTGGGTTCATGTTTTTCTGTTGCATACCTGTTCCTTCTGCTTAAGTTTAAGGAGGGCAGCTGTGGCATCCGGTTCTGATGACTTGTCAACGGTAATCATCTATAATAAGAGAATCACATGCAGATTAGGGCAGTGATGTAAATTTAAACATGACACTCAAGTATGGTGTCACTAACCTTCTCAAAATCCTTCCTTGCATCATCAAATTCCCCAAGTAACATTAAGGACATTCCTCGCCGGTAAAGAGCTTTCACATGCACGGGATTTACGTCCAGCACCTGCTCAGAGAGTACATGAAAATGTGTTGCTAATTCAGTTTTAGCATCACATAACTTTGCTTTCAAACACCAAAAGAAGCTTCACCAAGCAAACAAAAAGAATCAGATAAGTGTTACTGAATTGGTAATACCATGCAAAGGCACATATGCAACTGCTGCTAAATTCCAGGCATGTGATTTCACTCCAAGAGTGGATTAAGTACATCTAAACATCCATATAGACATCAGGTGTCCATACACCAACACCACAATCCTACTTTTGATACAAGTATCAAGAATTTTCTTACCACAAAACCTAAAGTAGCTGAAAATATACCTCTTCAACACAATCAATATTCCAAGAGAAACCTTACCTTATTGCATGTTTCAATGGATTTTCTGTATTCACCCATCTTCTGGTAGCAAAAAGCTACATTTAGATGCAGGGAGCTCTACATATGTAACAGAAGAGAAAGTGAATAAACTGTTCAGTACTGCTTACTGGAGGTAGAGGTGCAAGAAAATAATCAGGTGACCCATGCATAAAAATTCCTATGGTAAGAAATGTTTTTGGAACCGGAGTATTATCATCATACTCTTGAATTAGCAAAGATTTTCCCCTCTTCATCATCATGAGGATGCACGTGGTTATATTCCCTAAGCACCTGCATGCAGAGGTTAAAAGAGCCCATGTTAGCAAAATATTTAAAAATACAGTTTACATTTAAATGTGAAACTATTTCACATCTCAGCAACTTCTTGTATTAGGCAAAATGGAGTTTTGTGGGTTTCTCATAACAAGTTAACAACTACAAGAAATTGCATGATAGCTTGTGCTGTCCAGTAAACAGAGGATGAGAAGAATTACGAATTAGGAAATATGTTATTAGTAAGACGGTGAAGAAAAACCTTCAAGATGGAGTAGCGCTATTTAGGTTTAATTTCACTATGGTTCACAGCTCAATCATGACAGAGATAAAGAGTGCTCAGAGAGAAGAGGGAGAGAGAGAGATGTGTTTGTCATATCAATTTTTTGCTTGTCATCTTTTAGATGTATATTGCTTTAATATAAAATAGATCCCATGTTTTCATATTCTTTAACAGCTTTGCTTTGATCAACTACTATATGACATCTGTAATGAGTGAACTTGTGCATGGGGTGGACCTCTCACCATAAGTCAAAGATGAGGTAATCTGTGTGGTGGTTTCTGATTCATACTTCGATTCCAGGATCAAAAAGTGGAGTAAACTCATTGATGACCTTGTTAGCATGGATGATTTAGAGACACAGTGAGAGTTTTGAATGGTGTTGCACCAAGGGTTCAGGTTGTTTTTAGAAGAATTTTTGAAGGGAATGGCTAGTGCAGAAGGTTTGGTGCAGCGTTTGGCTGCTGCCTCTGTTGTTTTTTTTTGAGTTTTAGGTGTGTATGTTACTTGCACAAGTAATGTGTGGTGTGAGTTGTTCTTGTAAATATTCTCTCCTCAATGCAAAGATACAAATCACACAGGGGGGCGGGGCCTAGTGGAGGGCAAACTGGGACGACAATTCAATTCAATTATGAAACCAGAGCAAAACTGAAGTGTAATAAAAAAAACGTGGCTTCACTCAATATATGATAACACAACAATAATTCAATTAGGATAAGCGACAATTCATGGAATACAAATTGTAGATCCAGTGGAAGCTATACCTTATCATATTTTGCCTTTGCAAGTTCAAACTTTCCTTCTTTAAACAGTCTGTTACCCTGAGAAAAGGCCTCCAGTTTAGAAGTAGTTGTTAATCAACTCAAAATAACAAACCAGTCAATGCATATCAAGGAAAGTATTTGACAGCGGATACATAATCAACATCTGTCATGTAACTAAGTACTGGTTGAAACATAGGACCAAACCACCAACAAATTCAGACTCAGCTGACAGACTGTTTCAAAGCTTTCACATATTCAATACTGACATCTTAAACAAAATTGGCCATCTTCAGAAACATCATTGTATTTCTATCAAGCAATTCAAAAGGCAGTTAACAGTTTGCTCATATGAAAACAAAAAAGTAGTTATGTAATTCATATGGACATTTTGAAGTATAAACATTTCAGCAAAAATGCACTTATGACAAACTCACTGGGATACAAATTTGCACAAGTTGAGCAAAAATGAATTTTGGTCATTATACCGTGTTCTTTATTTTGTCCGCCTCATCCATGATTTCTTCGAAAGTTAAGCCAGTCCAATCCTACAGTACAATTGGACAAGTCATCAGAAGATATAAAAGAATCAATAGCTAAAACTATAGAAGGAAAACAGAGTGGGAAAATACAAAATATAAACATTACGTGTGAATGCAGATGTTTCCTAAAAAAGTATAGTTCAGTGTACCAGGCTATGAAATACTTCCAACAAAAAGGAAACATTAAAAGTAGGGTAAAAGGGAAAGGCATGTAGTCTGTCTTTGTGTCTATTCCAAGTAGCACTAGGCCACTATACATTATTTTGCTAGTTAGCACAATAAACGGATACATGTAACACAAGGGGCAAAACTATCACTATTCAAAATGGGATGTGTGCCAAGAACTGCAAAACTTACCAAAGTCAGAAAAACTATTGATCAATGGCTAACATTGCACAGGAGCAGAATGCGGAGTAATGATTGCAATCATCTCAAAAAAGTGAAATAAGGTCTGTTACCTTGGGCATTTCGAATCCAAGTAGTTCAATTTCCCACTGAACATGAGCTCCTTCAGGAACATTTGTTGGCCTGTTGCAACCAAAATATATTATTCTGAAATCCCCATTACAAAAAGGGACTCTAATATAATGATTGGTACAACCTTGGGAACTTATCATATGCAAAATCTGGTGGGCAGGTGACAACAGATTTTTCACCAGGAAGCATTAGCCGAACACACATTTCAAATCCCTCTGGAACCTACGAAATGCTTTGCTGATTTGTAAATTTGATAAAGAAATTTCATTCAGTAAAATTGTTGTATAAATGTGACAGATTAATGTGCTAATATTTACCAAGCCTTCTCCAGAACAGAATTCCAATGGTTCACCATCATTATCGGCACGTGTATCATAAAACACTGACTTTGGTTCATCAAGGAGCATGCCCTTATAATGCACTCTTAATAAACTATCATGAAGAGGACAGTCCATTGGAAATTCACCTGATATTTGTAAGGCAAAGAAGCATAATAAGTATAACTATAAAATGACATAATCAAAACAAAGAACATACACAATCAATATTAAATGATTTACATTCCATCTGCAAGTTTTGTTTAGTGAAGAATTTGGAGATTTCTAGTAAAAGAGAATAATAAATAATGGACTAGTTTGCCTAATATTACATTCTTAATGCTCCCGGAATATGATCTCAAGTCATCACTAGCAGAGAACATCTGAATTTTGGTTTTAGCGCTATTACTCGGATTGATAGCACAGTCAATAGATACAGATAGATCAACTTTTTTTTATCAAACACGCAGGAGAGCTGCGCATCATTTCATTAAGAAGAAAAGATTACATAGGGTGTGTTTGGTTTCCTGGCTTAGATGTAGCCTGGTTAGGATCCTAGCCTGGCTTGACTAAACCTGGTTCCAGCAAGCCAACATGAGGTTGTTTGGTTGTTTGTATTGTCTAAGTCTGGCTAGCCTCACAACGTGTTTGGTTGCCTGGTTTGTTTTAATACAGTTACCTCTTCTTCGAATTGGTAAGTTTACCTCCTTTGCCTAATTTCATCGAACATGTGACATGCATATTCGGCGAGCAGCAGCACACGGCAGCTCCACGAGTCCACGACGAGCGAGCACACGCAAGCAGCACGGTCCGACGAACACAGCAAGGAGCACACGCAAGGAGCAAGGCACGGCAAGCAACACACAAGCAACTTACGGCAAGCACGACGAGCTTGGTGGCTACCCTGGTGTGCTCGCCTCGGGAGCCTTGGAAGCAGCAGCTAGCAGAGAGCACAGATACAGGCGGAAGCGAACCGGCTAGCAGAGAGCAGCAGCTTCGTCGCCTGCTTGGGAGAAGAAGCGCGTGAGCAGCCGACAAGAGCACAAGCCACTGTTCTGCGACTGCAGCTGCAGGAGCTTTCACAAGCCGGTGCCGGTCATCAGCAGGACGCCGCACAGATGTCGACGATGGCCGCCGCCGCCCACCTCGCCGCACTTCTTCTTCTTCTTCTTGTCGCCGCCGGCTGGGCCACCACGGCGAGCAACGACACGCAGAGGTTCCGGCCCGGCGACGAGCTCCGGCGGTACCGGCGCGGGCTCGCTGGGGCTCGCTGGCCATCGGAATGGAAGTGGAAGGGGAGAGGAGAGCTCGTTGTGTCGGTGAGATGGGGGGTGAAGGGAACATGCATCAGAGCTAAGCCAAGCCTGGCTCTAGAAAAACGGCCGCTCCCGGTGTTCTTCCGGAGCCTGGCTAGGGGGTGGTTGGTGGCTTGCTAGAGCCTGGCTTCGAGCTCCAAACAGGCAACCAAACAACCCGAAGTTGGCTTCCTGGAGCCTGGTTGGGAGTTAGCCACCCAACCAAACACACCCATAGTGTACAAGGGGAGAAGAGTCCCCAAACAAAGAAACTGACCATTATTGGGAAACTGGTTGGTGATCAGAATTTCTGTCGTCCATATTAGGAAAAACGTGATTAATACAAGTTACAGTGTTTCCAAAAAAAAAAACCCACAAAAAACTTGTATGCAGTACAAGCTAACCAAACCTACAAAAAGTTCAAAATCAAATTCATCTTCGATATAGACTCAAAATTAGCACATGATGGATAATGCTGGATGGGTCACTTCTATATTGTTTCTTGACTGAGTTTTATTGATGGCTTACTGTATGTGCAGTACATAGTACATACATGATATGTTGATGATTTTTTTTTGAAACATTGCAATATGCTATATTCACAAATGGGAATACCACAATCCCTGGATACAAACCTGACAGCTATATATTAATAACTTTGTTCTAGTTAAAGTAGAAAAGCTGTTGAGAATGGATCCTTTAGGGTTCATTTACTTCCCTAGTCTTTAAATTATCTACAAGAGTTAATCTTTCTGCCAATAAAACTAAAAGAAGTTATCTTGCACCCCCCACACAAATGACAGAAGTGTGAACTTTGGGAAATAAAAATGTTCGAGTTGGGAAGTAGGTGAATTTTAGAAAGAAAAAGTGACCAATGATAGCATTGTTTTGTGAATGATAAATTGTACTAGGGAAGTGTGCACATGGAAGGTCATAGGAGACATGGAAAGAAGCTTGCATCCCCACAAAAACCATACAATTATGAATTATGAATGTGAAACAAAGTGTAAGATTATCTACCTTTTCCATGAACTACACGTCGTTTTATTAGGCGACCATCACCAAGCATGTCTCTCACCTGTTAATGCATTCATCACATAACCTTTTTATGTAGTTTACCATGGAAAGGTCACACCTTTCTTAAGAACAGAATAAAAGGTACATCTAAAAGAAAGATTGTGGTCTTAAGCGGATAATTCAAATGAATCAAAATACTGAGAATCCCCAGATCTCTTTCATCTACACATTTAGCAAGGAGAACCAGTGTAATCTAATATGTCATGAACCCTCCATACCTGACCAGTGAGCACAGCAAGTGATTTTGGTAACTCAAGTATTGATGAAGCATATCTGGAAATTTAGAGGTCATAACCTTGTTCCAGTATTAGCACCCAGTTCTCTGCTGCTGATTTTAATCTTTTTTTTTCTCGAATACGCAGGAGGACTGCATATCATTGTATTAATAGAGGAGAAAAGGAGCCGTACGACACACACACACACACACACACAGGACACTACAACCCCACAAAGAGAAAAGAAAAGGCAAGGACTAGAGAAGACCTGACCAGAACCCTTGAAACCGCCCCCTAACAGACACCACGAGCAGGGTTCAGGGATAGCCCCTTGGCCCCAGACAAAGACCAGATCAGAGCTTCCTCCCGAGCAAGAGTAAGAGCGGTAGACAGATTTGGGGTGGCTCCATTGAAGACACAGTCATTTCGATGCTTCCAGATGGTCCAGGCGCCTAAGATGATAAGAGAATTCAAGCCTTTTCGCACATCTCCGCTGGTTTCGCTCCTTATGAGCGCATTTGGAAGCCACCCCAAAGATGATAAGAGAAACTGTCATGCAGTCTTCCTGACCATCTTAGTGGATGTGGTTGGCAGGTGGTCACCCTAGACCCTATCTTCAAACACCTATGCAGATTGGTGAATGGAAGCAAGCAGGTGGATCCACAACATATAACAGTCCATTGGTTTACCTCTCAATTGGTTGTCAAGTTAGTAAAGGGATAACTAGGATGGGTCAATGATCACTGTGACTGGGCTCTGTTTGCCTAATTTGGTGGCCTAAAACAAATACTGGAATGCTGGTTAGTGGCTTTGATATAGAAATGTCTGCTAAATGAATGATTTAAAAGGTGAATGTGTAGTTCAGGGACCATGTTCTAAACACCGTTCAGAAGAATAAATGCATGGTGCCTTGCCAGTCATAACACACCACAACATTATTTTCAATGCAGCGTTCTGGTAGACAAAGGATAACCATCTAGTGAAATAAAGTAAAGTACAACCATTAACTTCATTATTATCCAATATAGTATGTTCTTCTTTGAAGAAACAGCCAAAGACAATCATGGGAGACATCAAAATATAGCAGTCCCTAATTCTAATTCAAAATTAATAGAGATGAATGGATATGAAGATGTCTAACAAAATGAAAAGAATAGTTAGTTATGATTGTACATTTGTACCTGGATAAACTGAACCAGTTCAATGTAAAAATGAACTTCTTCAAGGCCTTCAAGCTGTGGCATTAGTGAGGACTTTGTCAAATAAGTACTGCTGACAAAAATAATTGCCTTTTCCTTGCGTGCCATTGTTCCAATGCCCATCTCAAGCCCTTTAGGTACCTAAACTAGAACAGTAACAAGGATATTGCAACAAACAGTAGTTAGGCGGGGAAAAGGAACTTAAATCAAAGTGAACCATATATGCTTTTACTTTCATCTAAAATTCTAAACCAATTCAGATCAAGTATAGAATTATATTACAACTAAGAAGATAGTACTACAGATTGTTCCAATTAATTTAATACTAGATGGCACACAGTTCATGTATATGAAAAAAACCTGCGAGCCAGACAGACATCATACAATGTGCGAGAAGCAAACTACTAAATTACCATATTATTGTAAAGTACTCCTAAAGGGATAATATAACATTATACTCCCTCGGTTCCAAAATGTAGGTTGTTTTAGTTTTTCCCTCAGTCAAACTTTTCTAACTTTGACCAAGTTATAGAAAAAAGACACGAGCATCAAAATTAACTTCCATAATCATCTAAGAAATATATCTTGATAGTACATTTGTTTAGATGTCAATATATAGTTTTTTTTATAAACTTGGTCAAAAACTCAAAATTAAAACAGTTCAAGATAGGACAAAACAAAAACAACCTATACATTGAAATGGAAGAAGTCACTCGCATGATGAGCACAATGTGTTCTCAAAGTATACAGTATTTTTACAATAAAAGAGTCTGAATGAAAGCACTATGTATCTTTATACTGCTAAGAAGCAGATATCCTATGTTCCTATTCATACAACAAGAATATCACTGACCTCCGATTTACCGATAGTAAAGAAATATGCCTCTTCTTTACTCGGAATAATTTCTTTTCCATCTGCTGTTCTTGCAGTTATCCTGGACATGTTATTTCAGAAAATATTCAGGCAGCTGAAAAATTATTATGATCATAGATTATATGTATGAAGTCATTAGTCTTTCTTACATAAATATTTAAACAGACATGGCAATTGCAGCAGGCAATGAAGATAAGAATGCAGTAAAGTACAGGGAGACTGACATCTATACTGGTTTATTCAAATACTTTAATTTTCAATAGTGCTCATACTAGCAAATTGTTAAAGTCCAAGAATATATTACTATATTAGTTACAGGTAGGGATGCATCTACTTAGTGATCGTTCTAGGTCTTCATTAGTTTAGTTCATCTGCATCCTCTTCTTGCTTTGAAGATTCCTATTCGTTTAAATGGATGAGTTTTGGATCGACCCAATTCATCCAAAGAAAGAAAAACTTAAATCCCTAGTTACATGACCTTGAAAGCATTTTGTGCAGGCTGGGGCAACAACAAATGCAACTCAGCATTAATCGCCCCAGTTAACTTCTCATTCAAATTTTCATTAGATGTTTGTATCATCAAATGTACTAACCTATCTATGTCAATCTACCAGAAATACACAATATGGGCAATCATGTTGACAGTTTCTAAGCACAGAGATTAAATGGCTAACACAGCAAAAGAAAACACATTCTCGAATACCTCAATACAGCAACAAATAGGTGATTAGATGAGTACTTTTCTGCAATTTTGAAACGTAAATATTTACCGTGCTGTTATTTCATATGGCTCTCTAGGTGTTTCCCATCCCTTGCCTTCTTCGACTACCTGCCACATTAAAAAAAAAGTTTGTCACATAGCTGAAGCATGCAGCCTTACATACTAGACCACTTATAGAACAAACGCACAAAAAAGGAATCTAAAATGGCAGTTAAAAACAACACCAATAATGTTTACACCCCATTTGGATGTATGCATTGAGGCCATGTCATTGGAATTGGAAATGGCAGACCCCAATTCCACATGTTTGGATGGTCATAGCATTGGAGTCTGGAAACTCGGCTCTTTTCCATGCGGCATTCGATTCGCCTGGAGCGACCCCGAAGCGATACCAAGCGGAGACATTCTTGCACCATCCCCTCCCGCTCCGCTCGTCCCCTCGCAGCCAGTCCCTCCATCCTCCTCGCCGGAGCTCCTCCGCAGGGGACACTCTTGCACCATCCCGCACGTGGCACGGGCGAAGCCCCAGCACCTGCACGGCAACGGCCCCTAACCCTAATGATGGCGAGGCGGCGCAGCGCCATGGCATCTAGCGATGGGGAGTGCAGAGCGGCTGCTCTGCACAGCAACACGAGGGCGGGGAGCAGCGCATCTGCTCGGGGGATGGTCGGCTGGGAGTTGTGCATTCTACCAAGCGACCAAGCTAAGGTGCGGAACGGCCAGGGAGCAACGCCCAGGCGCGATGGCGAGCAGCACCAGCGGCGGCGGCGACCAGCGGACCTGGTGTGCACTCGCGTCCCCCTCGCCGGAGGCAGCTCACTCAGCGCCAACGTCAAGCTGCAGCCTATTCGACTGCTCGTTTCTGTGGCTGATAAGCTGGCTTGTGCTGTTTTTGGCTATTTTGTTGTGAGATAAAAAGACTGCACCATGGCTGATAAGCCAAGCGAACAGGGCACTGGATTGCAGGTGCGGTGGAGAAATGATGTGCATTTGCCAATTCCATCAAATGAACCATCCAAACATGAATCTGTATTTGCCATGTCATTAAATTCCAACTAGCAATATCAGCCACGTCCAAATAATAGAACTGGTTTTGTAATTGTAACCCATTTCCAAAAAATTGTCCGATTTGGTATTGGAACCCAATTCAATTCCTGGAGCTCAATATCTACATCCAAACGGAGCCTTAAAGAAAACAAAGACTATGCATGATTCCTTTACCAGTAATCTAGAAAATCCAAAATGACTTACAATTTGGAACGGAGACACTACTAATTTTATTTAGCAAAATAAATATCTAACAGGTGCTCCAAGAAAACCGAGAAAAAAAGGTATTCTTGCTGCAATGAGATAGGAAAGCTGTTCACCTTTTTTACAACACCTAAATCCTCTGCCACAACCTGACAAAGAAAATAAGCAGAGTAATTAGTCAAAAGTAGCAAATATATTCTTTAAACGCCGTGTTGTACATCGGCCATGGAATCGGCAGCAGGAGAAAAAATGTGTTCCTTAGTTATGACAACAACCTCGGCAAACAGAAGGAATCAATACCAGAATTGCACTAAACTGCTTGTTTTCATGTAATAGTTAACCTCAACAGCTTTCATATTAGATGTGATATTGTCCAGATAAAATAGAAAACCAAATCATTACTATTGATAAATAGTTACAGTTTCTTATGTGATGAATATAGTTGTGTTGTACTTAATCCGTTCCAAATTATAGTTCGTTTGACTTTTTCAACCCTAAGTTTGACCACTCGTCTTATTCAAATTTTTGTGCAAAATATCATTTCTTTTGGTGTGGCTTACTTATTTAATAAATAGTCTATATGAATGACTTAAATTTGACTATGTTTGCACAAATTTTTTGAATAAGACGAGTGGTCAAAGTTGAGGTCAAAAAAGTCAAACGAATTATAAATTGAAACGGAGGGAGTACTACTTAATGAGACACTGACAAAAAAACCTATATACTAAATTAGTAAGAAGTAAAAGCAAAAAAAGGTATGGCACGCAAACAACCAAAGTAGATACCCTGCTATATTGCGCACTGAGTCTTAATTGTATTGACGGTTTTACTTTTTGTATATTGCATAATGTTTTTTAAATCATACCATGCTGTAGATAATTTTTTTAAAATAGAAAAGAAAACTATTTGCCAGAAGTTCTCTGACATTAATGAAATCTACATCAGTTGAAGTCATACTCAAGTCATCATTTAAAGAGATTAACCTTGGCTTTAAAGAAATCCAACATTTCAATCTCAAATTGAAGTTCATCATCTTTCGGAAAGCCATCTGGAGCTGCAACTGGACAATCGTCCTCAGCGTAGTGAATTTTAGGCTGCATTTTGAACTGAAAAAAAAATGTAAGAGAAAAAGAAAAAGAGACAAAAATGACTAAATAATATACGCATTTTCAAATTGCTGCATTCTGCATGAAACTGAGTAGTGTCTTTGTATTAGAAATACCATAGCAATTTCACCCTTCAGCATTGTCGGGAAGCCTTCAACAAAGCCTAGGATCATCTTGCTCTTCCCTAAGACAAATCTCAGTGGGATTCCTTTACCTGTAAATTATACAATAGTAACTAGATGATTCGAGGAATCAGTAATTGAATTGAGTACTCATATAGAAGGGACAAACATTTGAGGTGAAAAATTCATGCGGCAGTTTGTTGTAAGATATACAAATATTACAGAAAAGATTCAGATAAAAAAAATTACAGAAAAGACATAGTAATCTAATATATTGTTCCATAGGATGTAAGGGAGCACAGACAGGACAGGAGTTTTCCAAATCGCACACATATGTGCCAACAAAAACAGCAAAACAGGATGGTTGCAACATAAAATTTAAGTTGTGATTTGTGAAATGCAAGCAGGAAACCACATCTCAGAACAGAGGGGCGGAAACCATACTATAATTAATATGAAAACAACAATATTTGAAGATACTGCAGTATACATAGTGGTGAAATGTGCTCAGAGATATTGCAACACCTCCGTGCTCTGTTCTTGTAGAATTGACAATAATACCATCTATCGTCCGAGTAGTGCAATGAAGTATAACCTGCACAATTATTACAATGAGATATATTTAATTTGACCACATAAAATTCCTCATGCCCACAGTAATAAAAATAGGACTGTCCAGAAGCCATGATGGGGTTCAATGTAAAATGCCTAGTCTTGAAAAAAAGAAGAGAATATGTGCTATATGTAGGCTGTATGAACAATCCAACAGAAGAGTTTCATTTAACCAATAGGATAACTTCTGTTAATGCGCATTTACAGGACATAGTAGAAAATTACAGTTTATGGAGGATCTCGGCATTGGACAAAAAACTTGCCCGAGAAATAGGCTCATACTATGCAAGAATCAATAGACAATTGCACAAATTGTTGGATGTTTACTCAATCAAGTATAACTAAAGTTCCAAACGTCTTTGACCATCAACATTAAACAGTGCTCGGCTGCAGAGAGAAACGCACGATCCAGTTTGTATGTACTTCCACAATTTCATTGCACGATATATGGACTGGGAGAGGGCAGGGCAGTCGTTGCAACCTGATCGCCATCTGCAGGGGTGACATCGCCGCTCCCAGACCGTATGATGCCCTTCATTAAGCTCCCAGGTGTAAGCTTCTTTCTCCTGCAGTGTAACAGAAACATGGCGCGATGATTTGATCACTAGCAAGCAGCAGCAGTCCAACGAACGAATGGAGTGTCCGAATTGCAAAATCCCACAACCGAATTTCGACCCTGTGATCCTGTATGCTTCGGAATCCCGAGGGGGAGAACTGGGACTGACCTCTTCTCGGCCTCCTCCTCGGCGGGCGACTTCTTCTTCGCGGGCGGCGGGAGTTCGCCGCCGTTGTCGCCGGCATCGTGAGCCATGGCCGAAGCTAGCTACCGGGCAGGTTCTCACCGGCCGCCGCGTCGGAACGGGGGAGGGAGAGAGAGAGAGGTAGGGCAAGGGAATACTGTACTTCGCTAATCAAGGCCGCTGCCCGTGCGTGAGCGTAACTGCGCGCATTAATGGCCGGGGTGCGGAGCAGTTGCGGTAGCAGCAGCCAGCACAGCAGCGCCTTGGAGTTGGAAGAAGCGGGTGGATGTGGATCATGGCATGGATGGGAGTGGGATGGTGGACTCGCCGGTCGCCGGCGGAGAGTCCAACGAAGCATCGCTCGCTGTCGCTGTTACCTTCCTCTGACTTGGGTCTCGTGCTTCAATGGGCCTGCGTCCATTGGGCTACAATGGGGCGGATCTAGCGACCAACGCCATGGACCCGAGTTTGAAGACGATGGGACCTCGATTATGGGCTAAAAATGGCCTACTAAGAGTATAAGCCCAGCACACAGCCCAACTTCCTCCTTACGGCCTTACCTGAGTAGCGCTCCCGTTCATAACTCCCTCCGTCACCATCACTCCGTGCGGCGGCGGCACTACGGCACTGCTCCGCGCTAGGCCGCTAGCAGCGACGGCGCAGGAAGGAGGGGCGGGCGGGTGCCGGCGCAAGCGCAAACGGAGTGCGCCGCTGGCCGCTCGCCGCTCGCGCAACCGTGCAAGAATAGGCGCAGGCGGCCCCCGTCCAGGCTCAGGCAGCAGCGGCATCTAGCAGCCAGTAGCCCAGCCCGTGAGGTCAGCACCTATACCTTGCTAAACGCACGCCTGAGCCCGTGAGGTCGTTTTCAATTTTAGTAGAAACTGAGAAAAGAAATCAACTATTTAGGTGTAAATGAAATCACTCGTGCCTTTTTGTTTATACGTGCAATTAGCTCCTATTTTGATGAATCGATGCAGATAGATTTGAGAATACATACAATATTGATTATTTATGCTTGAAGCAGTATTGGAGAATCAGCAATGCACATTGTTCCCGGGGATTAGGATTGTAGTCAATGTGGGGACTAGGATAGCAAGTCAATATCAGGTTGAGGCCGTTATTCTTGAGGGGATGTGGAATTTTTCTTTTATGTTCATTCTGTTCTAGAACACCTTTGAAGCTCCTGTAACATCACTTTCCTGAAATTCGCAGCATGAACCATCTTCTTCATCTTGTGCACGTCAAGATTCTTGCTGCGGACCTTCTCTCCCTAACTATACAGCACACTTCGCCACCGGCGTTTCTCCTCTGTGGCCGTACGATTGCTCGTGCGGAGCTTGTTGGAATTGTTGTCTCGCGTGACTGCAGGGAGAAGTTCCTCCGTTTCGTGATCGATGATGGCTCTGGGTGTGTACCGTGCATCCTGTGGTTAAACCACCAATACTTGAATGCTCGCACATCCTCTGGGCAATCAGATTTTGATCCTACTGCAGAGATGGCGTTGAAAATGTCAGAGGAGGTGCGTCTCGGCACTCTTTTGAGGGTCCGAGGAAAGATTGCCACATATCATGGTGCCGTCCAGATTACTGTTAGAGATGTGGTTCTGGAGAAGGATCCGAATTCGGAGGTGTTGCATTGGTTACAATGTGTTCGCTTGGCCAAGGAGTGCTATGATCTGCCACCACCTTCTGCTCAAGGTGGCACTTGAATGGGGTTTATCATGTGTAATATGTACAAGTTTATCGCTGCACTTGCTGGAGACAATCTCTTCTTCTAATGTGATCAAGTTGTGCATTATAAACCTTGTTAATGAAATGCGTAAATATTTATATTGGTTGCAGGTGGTCGGGTCTTTTCTCGATGTATATGAGGTGATTTTTTTTTCTGATGTTAGCTCGTAACCTCCTCATACCCTCTAAGGCGGTTAGGGATTCTCCTCCCTTTTTCTTTCTTTATTAATACAAAGATTCGCAGCTCTCCTGCGTGCTTGAGAAAAAAAAATTGCTCCAGGGGATTTACTTTGATTTAGTACTAGCTAGGGCTATTTACAAATTGCAATTGTGTTAAAGTCTAGTGCAGAGGCATCTAGTGGTAAGATTCCACACTTCAGACCAGGCAATATCCATGTGCCCAGAGATGGTTATGTTTTTATCTTTCAGTTTGAAGGCAAACTTTTATTTTTGGTTCTCACTTTTTTTCCGGAATGGCACTATGACTACTATATCATTTCAGATTTTGTTCATTGAAGTATGTGCTTCAGTACTCGTTATGGATGCCTTGCAGGAAAAGAGTGGCTCTTGTTCTTAGAATTCTTTACTCCTTCCTCCTAGCCAATATTTTCTTTACTCCTACACCTAAAGGAATGTAATTGACAACATTATGCCTTTTGAGGAGCTTAGCAAGGCTGAAGCCAAGTGTGCAGCACAAAATTTCACCTTTTTTTCTTTTCTTTCTTTTTTGCCAATTTGCAGAGAGAAGAAACAAGCTTCCAGTTAACAAGGAAGAAAGTGGAAATAGGTGATGTACACTATGATTGATCGTGTGAGGAAAAGGATTTTTCCACTTCTTTCTACTGAGGTTTCCAATGTCGGCAGTGTTCCAATTCTTGGCATTTTATATATCATGTATAGATTGCTGGGTCTGCGTGTTGTTGTATTGAAGGGTACAACAACTTAAACGAACCCAAGTCGAGTATAATGTATCCTCCCTTACTGTTCTATATTAGATTACTTCACATTTTCTGATTGATATTTTGATGTTTCCTTTCAGAGGCTATTGTATTTGAATGTTGTTTGTTATGGAAGAAAAAGAGGATATTCTGGCACTATACAATACCAAGTTTTTATTATCTTGCAAAGTATCTAAACGTTCCTGGCAGATTTCCCATCACAATCTCCTTTGGATCCCTTTTCCCTTTCTATGATTGTGTGCCAAAAGAAGTGCCATCCTTCACCATGAGGCCTTACATTTTTCTGATTTTCTGATGGTGACAAGCTGACAATCCATTTCAGGTCAGTTTTATGTTGAAGTTAAACTTTAAGAGTGACTTTTTCTTTTCCGCAGGTCTGGAAATCCCTTGGACCAAACAAAGAAACTAAGGCATTACACATCCTCTTTGTACATGTGGAAATTATGACTTATCTTTACTAATGTCATGTCATCGGGGATGGAATCTGTTTAAATTCTAAAACATCCTTGGCTTTTCATCACACAAAGCTTAACAAGAGATGTAAAGTAGCATGGTATCGTGATGTCGTGTTTAAAGTATCTGTCACTCAATTTCAGTTTGAGCACTCAGTTCTTATTTCTGTCACAGCTGCAAGAAGAATCCTGCATTGTTCAAAGTATTTGCTGGCTTCTCATTGTAATGCGTTGTTCTTCCCTATAAAGACAAATTTTATCTTTAGCTATAACATCTCCGCGTCGGATCCTAGGGTAGCTGGCCCTCGACTACGGAGCTCGTAGTCTCGGTCCGTCGTCTTCTCCGGCGGGGTTAGACCCTGGCCGCAGGCTTTAGAGAGTTGAGGGAGATTAGATTGGTATTATTATTATTGCTTAACCCTCCAGTGTTCGGTTACAGCATATATATATAATGGCCTAAGGCCTTCACACGGCAGGAACTGAAGATCCTATAATCAAGGACTAAAAATAGAAGGCAACCAACTACGTATCCAACTCTGCCTAAATTTCCAACTCAGCCACGAGTTGATGTCGCGTCCTCCGCGGCCCTCCGCACATCCCGGCCTCTCAGCCCGGGAACTCTTCACGTAACCCAACCTGAGAGTTCCCGAGCGGCTCCGCTTCCTGCTGCGCGTGCAGCGCTTCCTCCCGCGCGTGCAGCAGCCCGCCTCGGCCCCGGACTCCTCGCGCGGCCTGCCTGCCTGCCCGCCGCTGTACGCAGCCGCCTGGGACTCCTCACGTGGATGGACTGCAGGCCTGCTGCCATGCGTGTCGTCTGCGTGTGCCGCGTGCTCCGCTGCCCAGCGCACGTCCCTGGCCCGACGACGCCTAGTGTAGGTATTTCCCCACATGACATCTCCTCTGTAGGATAGCATTCTCTTTTAATTCTGCAAGGACAACAATGTTTTGGTAGATAGAAGTTACAGTATAGTGTATAGTCATAATTTTAAGAAAACTCGTTGTCTTTAGAGGTCATGGACAACTTTTGATCCAGAATGGACCCATTGGGTTCAGAAAGTTGGCACCTTCTGATGATTCCCACTTGCCTTTTTCTCCTCCTCTGCTGCTTTATCCATGGAGATCTAAATCATTACATCAGAATCTGCTAAGACCACCTCAAGGGAGGCATATTAAAAGAGGAGCTCACTAGTGCAATCATTGCTGGCAACATTCTTCAGTCACTTGGTCGATTCCCTGCATATGCACTTCCCTATAGGCTTCCTTTCTAGCATGCCCTAGAGACAGTCGATGTTATTGTGCTGCTAGTAAATTGTTCAATCGTCTACACTGTCCTTTCTAACATTTCAGTATGCTGCTCACATGCTTTTGGATAACATTGATGGCAGATCGTTTATGTTCAGAAATATGTTAGGTTGTCACCATGCATGCTTATACTCGCATATCCAAAATGGAATTCTCTCATTATATAGTCTCAAAATGTATATTAGAATATTTTTCTGTTTGATATTTGTGATTGTATATGTACGCCTGACCCTTATGTCCCTTGGTGAAATGTGCATGAATGAGGAGGTTGAGCTAAATAATGTGTTTGGTATACCATAAACAATACCATGTTTATTTACATTTAAATATTTAATACATAATTTCAGGATTGGATAAGTCATTATTATTTTTACCCAGGGGATTGATAAAAATCCTTAGATCGTTGGATAAGTAGGAATCCTGAAAATTAAATGAGAGATCTGTTCAAGACGAGGTTGCCAGATGGGATCCATATATATCATAGTAAGTTTAGATTAGATGACTTTGTTCTTTAGTTTCCTATGGTGACTATGTTTAAATCTAGTAATTGTCTTGTTGAAAAGTGCTAATAAGATGTTTTACTTTCACAATTATGTTTTTTGTTGCTAATCCTCCAAAAAAAGGCGGTGGAAAACCTGAAGTATTTCCTTGTACTTCTATTATATTCTAAATTATGGAATCCAGAGTCTTTCTTGGTCTCCTATTGTCTACCTTGTATTTAGTATTTGTGACTTTATTGTTGTTCTTGGTTTGAAATCTACGTTAAGAGCTCTGTGTTCTACAACCCATTTTGATATTCGCCCTGTGACGTCCTTGTTTCTGAGTATGTCTTGTAACGGAAAGTTGTTCACGACTGTTATTTTGTGCTCTTAAAAGTAGTGTCTCAACTTTCTTGATGATATGGGTACTGCTTAGAGTAGTTTTTATACGTATACTGGTCTTTGCACTTTGTAGGCATGTCCGGGTTCTTCTCTTTCTACTATGATTGTTGTACTTACCACATTTTTTGTTGCGGTGATATATAGCATCATGTCTTCCTTGTTTCTTGGTAGGGTCTACTGGTGATGATGATAAATATTCTTTTAACTTGATGAAAGCTTAATTCGCTTCTTCTGTCCATTCGAAACTCTCTTTTTTAAGCAGTTTGAAGAAGGTTAGTCCTTTTCCCAAGTTTTGAGATGAATCTATTGAGAGCTGTCATGCATCCTGTGAGTTTTTGTATATCTTTGATCTTTCTTGTCGGCTTCATTTCCATAATTGCTTTAACCTGTTTCGTACTTGCTTCAATCCCTCTGTTGCTAACTAGAAAACCAAGTTGTTGTCCCGATGGTACACCAAATACGCATTTGGTAGGGTTTTTAAATGTTTCTTCTAAGTCTTGTAACAATGATTCGGGTTCTTTTGTTTTGATTACCACATCGTCAATGTATCCTTCGGCGTTTCTTCCAATCTGATCTCCAAGGCAGGTCTGTATTGCTCTTTGATACGTCGCTCCTGCATTCTTTAGTCCAAACGACATTAATTTGTAGCAGTATGCTCCGAAAGGAGTTATGAAAGATGTTTTGCTTTGATCTTCTTCTCTTAGTGATACTAGTTGAATGTCCGTGCGACTACGGGATAATAAAACTTCTGTACTAAGAACACATGGATCGTATGATAATATAGCAATATTAGTTAAAGTGATAAAACCAAAAAAATAAATTAAGTTCATGAAATTAACATAGTCGCGGATAGCACAACTTGTTACATGACAATATTCTTAACATAAAAATTGTACATGTACCTAGGAACAGTAATAAATATAGTGTTATACTGAAATAATATTTATACAATATAAATTGAATGAAAATGCATTGTATATGTTAATAAACATGGAAGGTAAGTTATAGAATGACAAAACCCACAAAGCAGTACCACAAATCATGTTCGGAGGTAGCTATTGTTTCTGCAGGAAAACACAAGTGTACTAAGACACCATATGAAAATTTACAAAAGGAATGCCTCTGTGTAATGGGAAACGGCAGAGGAAGATGTAGTAATAAGAATGGCTCTGACTTTACATGGATTAGCTTTAATATAAGCAAGCAGAGAAGCCAGCTAGCTCGTTTACTGATCCAAGCACACAAGCCAGCTAGCTCACTTACTGCTCCAATCATGAAGCCCATCCAGGTACGACGACCCCTGTGTGAGAATGCCAATACAAAGCAAGCCGTGTGGGTTGCATGGCAGGATGAGGCCTGAGTTGGCAATCATCAGGCAGTGCAAAAAAAACTCAAATTTGCAACCAAAATGGATGGACTAAGGTACTGTTTGTTTCTAATTAGGCAATGTTAACGTAAATGGAATAGCTACCCGGCGGGAATGGGAAGGGAATCGATAGTTTATTATTTTGTTTGTACTGGTGTGGTAATCAGGGAAGCAATAGCTTTTGGTACTGAAGCGAGCCGGAAGGGTTACCGCCCACCAGGTGCCGTAATCGACGCTCTGAAGGTCCATATGTATTCCCGTGCAATCCGATTACAGCGTACGCGAAACAAACAATAATTAACGCAATTGAGTACCAGTGTGATCAGATAACGCTACAAAATAAGCCAACCAAACAGCACCTAAAACCAAATGTACTCACTACAAATTACCCAAACAGAGAAATGAAGCTAAAGAAAGCCAGCTAAGGTCTCTTACTGATCCATATGGGTTGGAAGCGCTGATGCCATGCCTCTTTCCAACCATCTACTCTCCTCATCTTCTTCCGATGTTTCGCTGCGCTGCTATCCAGGTCCAGATTCACTTTCGGAGGATTCTTGAAACAGAATGACGCTGCTACTTTCTGTAAAGTGACAAGAAATTGGACATACTGAGTTTTCTGTAGAGCATCGAAACCTGTCAATCCATATGCAAATAAAGTTCACTAAGTTCTCTAAAACAGAATGATGCTGCTACTTTCTGCAAGGAAACAAGGAATTTGACAAAAACTTGATGAGTTCTATGTAGAGTGTAGACTCAAAAATTTCACTGGCTCTGTTTAGAATCACCAACCTTTGGTTCATCTGAAGGGTCAAATTGCACGATATAATCCTAAAGGAACCAGATGCTTCCATTAGCCACAAACAATTAGGTTTAGTGTAAAAAACAAGAAGTCAAAACCTCACCACGTCAGGAATATCAAGTCCACGGGCAGCCACATTAGTGCACAATAAGATACCCTTTTCTGCCTTGCAAAAGCTAAAGAATGTAGTAGTTCGCTTCTGCTGCTTCTGTTTTCCATGGATATCAGAACAATCTATCCCAAGAAAATTTAGAAGTTCGGCGTAGAACTTTACTGAGGCCATGTTTAGATTCTGAAAAGAGGTGAAAAGTTTTTATAAAAATTTTTTTACTCAAAATACAAAACGCAAAAACTTTTTGTATACCTGTTTAGATGCAGTGAAATATTTTGCAAAATATGGGGGAAAGAGAGGTCTGGCACGCACAACGATACAAAATATTGGTTTTTGGTGTGTTAGGTGCCAAATACAAAATATTTTGGGGGAGTACTTTTTGCAAAATTTGATATCCCTGTTTAGTTCCATTTTGCAAAAAAGTAACCCAAAACACAAAAAGATTTTGCAAAATGGAGTAACTAAACATGGCCTGAATTACATGATGAAAAGAACACCACGAATCTTTTTATTTTGTTTCTTCTTTAAGAAAGCATACAGAACCAGGAACCTTTTCCCATGGATATCAGAACAATCTATCCCAAGAAAATTCAGAAGTTCCGCTGCAAGAGTTTGTTTGGTTCGTGTCCAAACTTGTCATGCCGCAAGTTAGGCGTGTCACAGTTTCTTAGTCATATGTTTAGTTCACTCCTGAAACTATGGTTTGTCAAACTTTCTTAGCACCTTGTCCCATGTCATAGGCTTATTTTCTTGCCCAAACTTGCCACAAGTTCGGCTTCGTTTTTTCCACCACACTTTCTCTGGCTGCCACACCTTGACGAAAGTTTGGCATGGCAAGTTCAGGCATAAACCAAACAAACTCCAGCCTTCAACAGTAGCCTGACAATACCTGGTCGGGTCGGACTCCACCTCGAGGACGCGGAGGGCGCAGCCCGCAGCCGGTCACCATGCAACAGCAGTTGAGCGGGGCAGGTGATCTTGGAGCTGGCCGCAGCTGTCGTGGCAGTTCAGCAGAGACAGCGTCGAGATCGCGCTCCCGACGCCACCGTGTCTTTGAATCGTGTCTTTGATAGATTTGATTTCTTGACTCGTGTCTTTGAATCAATTAGGATTTTACTCTCCCTAACCCCCTTCTCTTAGCTTATGTGTGATTTAGTTTTTCAATGGACATGAGACCAATTGAGATGTTTGGATATGTGTTATGACACATGAGGAACATATCTGTAAGTCGATTTGAATCGATTTCTTCATTAACACAAGATTCAGGGATTTTGAAGAAAGTTTTGTAAAACCCCAATTCTCGGCCTAGAGTTTTCTCAATCTACAAAGTAGCCTTTGTATCATGGCTTTAATATTCACTACTAGAATCGATGAGTTCCCGTAGGGTGTATTTCTTTTGCTACCTTTTTCAATCACCCTAATAAAAGATATGTTTCCGTAGGATTAGATCACAATACCCTAGGGAAACAACCCTTTCCCTACGAATTCCATTTTTTTCCTCGGGACGAATAGGAGCAATCAGGTATATATGCATGTGAAATATAAAAATGAAATAGAAATTCAATCATCTCATTGCTTGCTACTGGGAAAATAGTAGATACACAGAAAAAGGCTCATGCCATGTAGAAACATGTCTTTTAGGCCTTTATTTATGGGAGTTACAACCTTAGGACTTATTTGTTTCCTTGTACAGTATGGTAGCAGTATATTGCAGCATGTTGTTTAATCAAATATAATTCTTTGATTGATTTCAATAGCAAGTCATGGAATTAGTTACTGCAAAATTACAATGAGGCACTAGGGGTAGATAGACGAATTAGAGTTCAGGTATAGCAGTTGGAACTATAGGACATTTCTTGTTTGGTTTTAGAACAATGCAGGGCTACAAGTACTTTCTTACTCATGATCTGACTCTTAATAAAAATATAAATTGTAATGCACTCAGTACTAAGTAATATTACATTGCTAAAAGTATTTTTACTTAATCTAATCTGTTTTATTATTTTTCTTTCATAGGGCATCAGACGCCAGTTTAGCACACTCCCCAGACTTGATCAACAAGAAGTTGATTTGATGACTGCGAAGAAGACATGGAGTACGTGCTGCTGAACCATGCCTCTTCACAATTCAAAGGTCATCTGCAGCGGAGGTAAAAGTTGACCTAGACTTGGATATGGATGCTTGTGATAGGTATATGGACGAGAAGATCCTTAAAAAGACATATGACACTGTTGTTAGACCTGCATTGATTGCTAGATGCTTATTATCTTCATATGAACTTAGTGGTCCAGAAGGAAAGCAGCTGCACCATGAATATTTTCATATCATATCCCATCATCCAAGGTACATGACCACATTAGATCTAATGGAGAGCCTGAATTCTTTGTCTACAAGCTTTTGGTGTCATTTCTTAGATCATTTGAGCGAAGATCGTGCAATCATAATAGAAGATTGGAACATTAGATTGAGTGTATCTGTTGGTACAACAATCTATGACCACAGTATCTTGTCATTTTCAAATTCTTCTCCATCATATGAGTCTCTTGTCATCAAAGGAGAGAGTGACGCTACCTTTTACAAGGGAGTACAAGGAAAGGGAAAAGCTAAACTAGCTGCGGTCATATGGCATCATGACAAGGTTTTGTCATGCACTGTCGTTGAAGAATTTGATTGTGCGAACTCAATTGAGGCAGAGGCAGAGGCTATCACTACCGGAGACGGACCCTTTGCCGAGTGCCCAGTCATTTGCCGAGTGCTTTCCGTCGGGCACTCGGCAAACAGTTCGTTTGCCGAGTGTCACACTCGGTATGTTATAACACTCGGCAACAACTTCTTTTGCCGAGTGCAAGACAAAAAACATTCGGCAACAGCTTCTTTGCCGAGTGTCGGGCACTAGGCAAAATGTTTTTTTAACGAGTGTCAAGCACACGGCAACGCCGACACTCGGCAAACGGCATTAGGAGCCGACGCCGTCAGTGGTTTGCCGAGTGTTTTCTCTAGCACTCAGCAAACCTGTTTTTTTTTTCTTTTTAGTTTGGTCTCCAAACTTTTTCTACTGACCTTCAATAGTACCTAGAACTACATGTTCAGGTATGACAATTTTATCCATGTGTTTTCTATATTTAGTTAGTTTATTTCAATTAAGTGAATTATTTGACTCGAGCCAAATTTGAACTACAAGTGATTGAAATAATGAAAAAAATTGATTGAAAAAATATTATCCATATTATTAAGCATAATTTGAGTTCATATGTGGTAAAGTAAAACAAAAACTCCACATACTATTCATGAAACATGATCTCAAACGTGTGTTAGAATTGATTAAAAAATCTATAAATAGAAAATGGACTCCAAAAATTGTAAACTTTATCATGGACTCATTATATCATACTTAGAACATGTGATAAAAAATTGGGATGATTTCGCAAAAGTTGTCACATACTTGTCTTACAAATTCAATCATCTCCAATAATGTTTCATATCACTTAGAGGGATTGAGTAGGATTTGAATTGAAATCGAAGTTAAAATTCAAATTTGACTTCAACACTTTTCGTACAGGAAATATAAAACATATATGGTGTGATGTCAAGATTTGGTAATGTTTGAAACCGTTTGATATTTTTTAAATTTTTAGTCACAATTATATTATTTATGTAACATTTGAATTTTTAGTTCTAAGTACATGAAATAATAGTCAAATGTTTGTATATATGAGCATAAAATATATATTTTTAAAGGAATTTGACAAGGTATTTTGAAATTCCATTTGAAAAAGTATATTAAAAGACATAAAAGAAAGATAAAGAAACATAAAATTAAAAAATAGGTTTGTCGAGTGCCATATTGGAGGCACTCGGCAAAGGGCCTTTACCGAGTGCCAGATCTGCGGCACTGGGCAAAGAATGGATCCGGCTAACCGACACTTGGCTGTTTTTTTGGCCGAACGCATACACACAACACACGCACACAAACACACACACGCCGCACACGCGCGCCGCCCGCCTGCCCGCCGCCGCCGAGCACCATCGAGCGCTGCCACGCCCATCCCGGCCCCGCCCTCGAGCCCGCCCGAGCCCAGCCCGGCCCCACCCGTCCGTCCTGCCCCACGCCATCGGGAGGGGAAGGAGGAGGGGGGGAAGGAGCGAAGGATGAAGAGGAGAGGAAGAAGAGGAGGAGGAAGACGTCGTCCCGACGCCGCCGCCCGTCCCCATCCCGACGTCGCCGCCGCCCATCACCGCGGTCCGCCGCCCAAGGTATGAACTAGTAGAGATATTAGTTTTAGGTGTAGTTGTAGTTGTGGTGTGTGGTAGTGGTAGTGTGGTAGCGGTAGGGTTAGTGGTAGTGTGGTAGCGGTAGGGTTAGTGGTTGTCGAACATCGAGCCTTTGACATAAACGTGGTTGTCGGCCATCATGTCGTTGTTTTATTGCAGGTTTTGGAAACCTCACCGTGCAGGGGAGGTTCTGCCGAAATTTTGACTTACGCTATCCATTTCTTTTGCAGAAGGAAGTGGAGGGGAGGTTCTACCTGCACCGCATCGCCTCGCCACTGCACCGACTCGCCACAGCTCCGCTAGCCTGACTCCCCCACCACCAAAGGTATAACCCCTATTTGCTTATCATGGTCGTTGGATGCATTGAACTAAAATGAGTTTACTTGGTTGTGTTTGATCATATGTGTGAATGTTGGTCATCTTTTCAAATTCAAATTTTCAAATTCTAATCCAGACCCTATTTCCAAAGGGGGTGGATTCAACCCTAAACATGATTTTCAAAATCTAAAAAGAATTTGCCTATGGTTGTTTAAGCAAAGTGATAGAGCTCTATTTGAATTATAATTGTTGTGTTTACAGTTTTTCTAGTGCTATTCAAGTTTTTAGAGTAATTCAAAAGGGGGTAAATCTTTTTAAAAGGGGTTTTCAAATTCCAAAATGCATTTTCATTTTTAGGCTGAATTTGAAAATGTGCATTTTGCCAAAAGTGTAGATCATGAAATTTAGAGAAACTTTGGTGTTCTATGTTTTTCATGAAAACCCCTGGAAGGTTGATCTTTTTGCAAAAATAGTCGTAGGGTAGTTTGGACATTTCACGGAACACCTGCATGTCGAGTTGAGTCATGGCGCCGACACCTGTCCGGCCACCTGCTGACGCCACCGTGCACCTCCTGGCCTCAGCGAGTGTCGCACCAGGTGCGTGGTAACGCCACGGCTCCGTTGCCGTCTACAAAACGGGACGTCGTCCACCCCTACCTTCTCTTTCCACGCTCGACGCCGCACGTTCTGCCCTGCTCTGCTCCTCCGCGCGAACGCTTCGCGTCGCCGAGCTCGCACGAGCGTTCCAGTCACTCCCAAGCTCGCAATCCTCCGCAATAGCTTTCACCTTGAGCTAGTACACCTTCCGCACTAGTTGGTTGAAGCTGTGAACGCGTGAATCGTCTGGCGCGAAGCCTTCTTCCTTGGCTCCAGCGAGAGCGCCGCCGCTCTGGTTCGCAGTCTCACCGGCTACATAGGAGCCACATTGTTCTTCTGGTTCTTGTTTCATCTTCTTTGTTCTTCTCTGATTTCGTTGCTATCCTCCGTTTTGCAAATGGTGGACCGTAGCTCCGGGAACATCGACGTTGCCGCTCGGTTCATCTTCTCCGCCGGCACGGTCTTCGCGCCAGCTCCCTCTGCTTCATCTCCGGCTGCGATAGCTAGTGTTCCGTGACCAGGGTGAGCACCTCGAACTATCCACGCTCTTGGTTTCCCTTGAATCGAGCCGTCAAGCTCTGTCCACGAGAGCCGCCGCGGTTCATGGACGTCGCGACGGTGCGCTCGTCGGTCGTTCGTTTTTGTTGATTGTTTTCGAGTCGGAGTCTTGCACTAGTTTCGCCTAGTCGTCCTGAGTACGTTCGCGTTGTTGGTTGATCGAGCGCGTGCGTGTTTTCGCCGGCGCATGAACGGTCGCGTGCGGGGTGCCGCCATGCTCATCGGTAGGGTCGTTTCGAGTAGTTGTTCGTTCGTTTCGAGTGCGGTCCGCGTTGTTTGGGGGCCGCTAAGCATGCTGGGGTTGTTGGTTGAGCCGATTACGGCTTGTGCTTGCCGGCATATGCGCGACCGAGATCGGACCACCGCGGATGTCGCCGGCGAGGGCGTTCCAAGGGTTTGAACGGGCTCTGTCGTACCTCGATGGGTTCGGGGTGACGCATAGAGTCCAGCGCATGAGTTGTTTGAGCCGCTAAGTAGTCGCCGACGACGCACCGCCATGTTTTGTGGTCACCGGCGCCGCTGCTCTGTTTTTGGGTCACTGACACGCGGGACCCAGGTGTCAGTGAGAGCGGTGAAGGGTTTTTTCTAATTTCTAGTTTTGCACAGTAATGCTTCTTGTTATTTTTGTATGTTTATTTTTGTGCATAAATAAATTCTGTAAAAATTTGTGTATTCTCTCTGTGATGCGTAGTATTTAAGAAAAATATAACATGTCCATGTTCAGTATGTTTTTAATTCTGTAAAAATGCTTAAAGTAATTAAGAAATGGTTTTTTCATGATTTTTCATGCTCTGTATAATGCTCCAAAAATCCTGGGAATTTTTGTGTAACCTTTATACACTTATATCTTGTTGTACAAAAAGTTTGGGAATTTTTGGATGAACTGTTATACATGACTATTTATATAATTAGTTATAAAATGATTAGTAGCCCTAATAACTTTAGGTTTTGAGTGATTTTGAGTTGTTTGATGCTAATGGTCATTTGTCCAGTGACAACCACATGTTGGACATGTTTGATGAAGTGTTGCTTGCTCAGTTCTTTTGAACATAATTATTAAACTTGATAAATAGTTTACTTATGGTTTAATTAAATTGATGTATGTTTTAGTTTAACTTTTCTTTCGTGAAGGAAAGTTGTACTCAAGGTTGTTGTAACAGAACCGCTCAAATTATAAAAACTTAAGTCCAAAAACCAATCGCCGATGCGATAAATTTTTGTCCTTAGGCTTTCATAACCACGGTAGTCCGTGAAACCACGACGGATTTCATTCCTTGCTCATTCATAGCCGAGAATCGCTTTAGTTCAACAGACCATCCATACGTTACATAAAGTTCAAATACGAATACATCAGAGTACGAATTTTAAAAGTTATTACATAACCAAATCTCTTGCAGCGGAAATAGTTTTGAACCAACTCACACACACTTAGTTCATTATAGTTCCAGTACTAAGTCGTTTCTCACAAAAGCATAGATGAGGCTTCAGAGATGACCATCGCCCATGGTCCTAGTTGTCGCCCATAGCAGGGTAGAGACAGTTGATGCAGTACCCGTAGTACATCTTCCCATCTGCAACAAGGTGGGATAAACCCTGAGTACGTGAATGTACTCAGCTAGACTTACCCGTCTTAAACTAAAATAAAGACATCAAGGATAATGCAGACTTTCTGTGGTGGTACAAGGTCGAACTCTATTTTGCGGCAAAACATTTACTATAGAGTACTTTAAGAATGAAGCCATATTTATTAATTATTACCATTTTTCTACATTAGCACCTGGACTAAGCAATACACTTGATTAAGCATACAATGACCAGTTTGCCCTTCTGGTCTCATCATATCATTCCATCCCACGCCAGTGTAGCAATTGTCAAGTTCTCACTACGGGAAGAGACCGCGATTCGAATCGAATTCCTATCCAGCTGGAGGGTTTATTCCTCACCCAAACTTCGCAGCCCTTGAACGGGGGCGCGGCAGTCGCCTATTCTACCATTCAAACCAAGGTCGATTTAGAATCATACTCAACAAGCCCAAGGACCGCCCGGCTCCCCGTACGTCCAGCCTAGTGATTAGCTAGCTGGCCTCGGCCTTACACTCCGCGTCCTCGTCACCCCGCCACAGCTTGCGATTCGCTTCGTCCTTAGTTCGGCCAGTAGGTAGGTTTCGCGGCTCGAATGAATTATCTTACCAGCTAAAGGTGGAGGCATGCGTTCAACATGACAAGAGGGACATCACCCGATCGGCCCGCAAAAGCGTACACGTCTGTAAACTACCAGCCTAGGCCGCACAGCTCACCTAGATGTTGTCGGTATCCTACGGCCGGACAATTTACCAACCTTCCCGATTGCCTTTCCATTCCATGATATCATTCTTGTTGGGAATATGCCCTAGAGGTAATCATAGAGATGATTGTATTTCCTTGTATCCATGACATGTTATGAGTTCAATGAATATCCATTAAAGACAACTTGTATCGATAAACAATTATGTGAATTGTTTGTGAAACTCATTTACTTGTATGGTTATTCTAAAGTTGTCTCTGATCGGAGTTCGTGCTAGAATGTGCATGAATATTAGATCAGCACATTATTAGTTGATGACTATGTTTCACAAGTCATGGACATGAGATGTCAAACTAATAATGTGGGCACATGTAGGACATGATGCTGGACAGACCCGACATGAGATTGTCTCTATACACATCATGTACCTTATGTCCTTAGACCTGAGATTGTCGTATGTACTCAAGATGTGAAACGACCTACTTAGAGACTATCAAACGCTACTCCGTAACTGAGTAGTTATAAATGTGGCTTTCGGGTTTGTCGGGAAACATGCTGTGAGACATAGTCAATCAAGATGGAATTTGCCACTCTTCATATGAGAGAGATATCACTGGACTACTCAAATGATTAGATCATGAAATGCATGGTCGTGCTTGGGTTAAGTGTTAACCCACGAGTTGTACCAAATATCGTGAGGCAAAGGAATAACTAGTATATTGTATTGTGATGGTTCGTCTAATATGATCATAGCGTATGCATAGGAGTTGACACACCTTGCTAGAGACCGCTATCAACTATTGGTCGAGTAAGAGTACTTGGGCCATGTCTATGAGTGCGTGAGCCCATAAGGTCGCACGCTTAAGGGGCTGGAAGCCTAATTCGGGTTGGACCCGAATTAGACTAGGTTTAGGGTTGCTAATGGGCCTCCAACGTGGGAGCTCATTAGGACGCCTATATAAGCAAGGGGAGACGCAGGGTGAGTCGCACTCACGTCCTTTGGTAGCCGCCGTCGCCCTCCCCACGCTCGCGCCTAGTACTCCTCGCAAACCTAGCAGTCCAGAGGCGTGACGCTTCTTCCCTGCACGTGTGGGATTCCTCGGAGGTGCTGCATCTGGAGCACAAGGATGAACCGCGAGTAAGAGACGTTGAGACGGACGACCTCGCAACTGCACGGCACTGCTGCGACGCGCACGACTACATCAAGTCGCTTCCGCTGCACCTGCGCGTCTAGTGGTAACCCCGTGATCTATAACTAGCACTAGTTCCTAGTTTATGGGGTAGAAAAATTTTGTTTTCTGGCTAGCGTAGCAACCTCATAACCCTACAGGTACTGCTCAAATTTTATCTCGGATAGGAGTAGAGCATGGAAACTAACCTCCTCTACGCAACCACGGGTGGGATTAGGACCTATCCTCACCTATTAGACAGTAGGAACACCATGTACATGCAATTGCTAGTTACATTATTCGCTGGTATATATCTTAGAGGATGGATGTACACGGGCCGCCCAAGTCAGGGTGCGATGACCGATGAATGGATTGAGAAGACCGATGCTTTCTTGGAACTTGTCTTTCCTCCGGAGAAAGAAGCGCGCTCAACTTGGTGTCCATGCAGCAAATGTGCAAACAGACGTCGACAAACAAAGGTTGTAATGGGGCGGCATCTTTGCAAGAATGGGTTCATGCCAGACTATACCTGGTGGACACTACATGGTGAAGAAGCATGATGAAAGAGGAGGTAGTGAGGCCACGCATCGAGGATTATGATGTTGATGCTGGTATAGGAGACATGTTAGCTGACTTTCATAAAACTCATTTCGCTGAGGGAGATAGGGAGGAGGAGGAGGAACTGGAGGCAACCGCAAAGGCGTATTATGACATGTTAGACGCGGCACAGAAACCCCTTCATGGACAAGCGGCAAGACATGGAAAAGGCCTAAGGTTGAATTTGTCTTGACTAGGCCACAGAGGAGAGAAGTTCTAGAATGGATGCAAACGTTATTGTTTCCTGATGGATATGCAACGAATCTAAGAAGGGGAGTGAACCTATCTACTATGCGAGTAAATGGGATGAAGAGTCATGACTACCACATATGGATTGAGCGGCTTCTTCCGACAATGATTCGAGGCTACGTCCCTGACCATGTTTGGTAAGTGTTAGCAGAGTTGATTTTTTTCTTCCGCTAGCTTTGTGCAAAAGAGTTATCTCGGACCGTGATTGCAGACTTGGAGAGAATGACACATGTGTTGCTCTATAAGTTAGAGAAGATCTTTCCACCGGGTTTCTTCAATCCAATGCAACATTTGATTTTACACCTCTCGTCTGAGGCACGAATGGGAGGGCATGTGCAGTTCCGTTGGTGTTATTTTGTCGAGAGAAGTCTAAAGGTTCTTCGAAGTAAATGTAAAAATAAAGCCAAAATTGAGGCTTCCATTGCAGAGGCGTTCATTCTAGAGGAGGTGTCAAACTTCACAACAACATACTATGGTGACTACCTTCCTAGCGTGCATAATCCACCCTCTCGTTACAACATTGGCGAAAATGAATCGAATCTCAGCCTTTTCCGAGGCCAACTCGGAAGCGCAAGTGGATCGACCCCAAAGACCTTAAAGCCCGAAGAGTGTCGCACTATAATGCTATATGTGTTGACCAACCTTTACTAAGTGGAGTCGTACGTGATGTAAGTTCTATTCTCAATGAAATAGGATCAATACATGTTAAATATATATTCTACATCCAACCCCTTGTTTATCCTTGGTACAGGGAATTTCTTTCTCAATTCTGGACTCGCTCAAGAGGTCCTAGCCCACAAGAAACTGAAACCCTTCTTAAAAAGGGTGCGGGAAATGGGAAGCCTGATTTCATTTCTTGGTTCAAACAGAAGGTAGTAACTACTTAGTTTAACATTCCAAGTTGCTCGTACATGCAAATAATATAACAACCTATCTGATTGGCTTGCAGGCTAGTGATGTGGCTATGAGCGCCGAGTTGAGACAAGTTGCCCATGGCTTTGGCTATAGGAGTAGGTCATTTGCATCTTATGATGTGAATGTATATCG